>JAVJAQ010001639.1:2912720-4172235 GCA_032362365.1 Zygogramma bicolorata | reverse complement strand
TTAGATGACGTCTCCACTTGTCTCGTTCGACAGATCTTTGAGAAGGTCGGACAAGAAATTCAACTGCAAGGCGGAGAATACTTGACCTTTGTGTTCAATTTGGCAGCCAGTTTGCCGAATAGATTACCAAATGAAATTTTTTGTGAAATTTGCGTAGAACATTCAATTCCACTGATGACCCTCAGGTATGAATCGTTTGAAGTTGCTTGATTCATCAAGCGTATGTTCACAGTGAGTCTCTCACCATTCACGAAGTCAGTTCAGAAGAGATAAGATTTTCGGGTTAACACATTTTTCTCGACCATGTTCTATTTGAATCTCATTCAGGTCGCCAGTTGGCCAATAGTGTTTTAAATAGCAGAGATGAAGATTGCATTAAACCTCGCCTCTGTGATCTGCTACCTTAGTGAGAGGTACAGGGACCTCTATGGGAAGTTTATGTCAACTGAACGTGTAGCCTCTGTCTTGTATTCCGCCTGAGAAGTAGAACGGTTTACGATCTGTTGAAACGTGTCTAAAGTATTGGTGATATCATGTCTGTTTCAGGCTTCGAATCGTTATTTCTGAACTGGGTTCGTGAAATGTGGTTAACTAGAAAGCAACAAAAACCGTTTCGTTTTAATTTTGAACTGAGTAAGTCTATTTCTCTAGATCATCATCAATATAACAAAACTACCCCATCTTATGTTTCCTACTATTTTTACAATGTGGTTCATGGGTGAATGTCTTGATGAAACACCAGTCGAGAGAAGTATGACAGATTAAGAAGTACACATGTATAACATTCAAAAGCGAATACATACTTATTCTTCATATATTTTGACATACTTCTCGGACTCCAACACTATGTTATATTGTTCCAACAATAGTGGAGTACAATATGAATGTTTGCAATGTCAGAAATTGTTGAGGTGAGAGGGTTTGCAAAAATAGTATGAATGGCAAATCAAATACTTGATATTGAATATTTGACTGATTTTTTTTCCGAATCTCCCTGTCAGTCTTGTGTTAGTTTCGGAATTCAATGATAATATTTGTTGAAGGTAACGTATCAATACTCGCATTTTAGTTTCGATTTTGTATTTACAATGTTTTCTATTTTTTCAGAATTTTTCTTTCAAGTACCATCCTCTGAGAGTACAGAGTCGAATAATGGGCTCTCAAAACAGAACTTATTCAAATTCTGAATTAAAATGAATATGAATATTTATGGAATTTCAGAATGATTTCTCTCATGAAAATGAAACAATCATTTTTTTTTGAAACATCATAGATGAATCCAATAATTCACATTAACATAACATAACATGAATGGTTTCAATCTGAGTTATGGAGGTACTGAAGTCCGGGAAATAAAAAAAATTGTTTTAATATCCAAAAATTTCGCTTCAAAAACATACATCCAACTGAAAACTTTTTGAGAGTAATCCATCTCCACAAAATGTTCTATTTTTTCCAACTTATGTATACTCTAAAATTGAAATTATGTTTTTACCATCAGTGCTAGAAGTAAGCCCAGTATTGTTTTCCAACAAACAATAGATTTACGTCGGTCCTGAAACAGGAACTTCAGGAAAATCTTTCCTTACAACAATGGTTTTCGAATTATTTCTCAACAAATATTTTATCATTTTCACTCTAGTGCTTCTTCTCTCCCTGGAACAATACTAGGTCCTCAACTGAACAGGGATGGAAATTGAATGTTCTCATTTTGGTGTTTCACATTAATCTGTGCATAGTGCAATCAAGAAAAAGATGCAAAAGATTGTGAAAACATCATAAGTTATTTTACAATGTCTGTTACAAGTGGCAATGTTTTTGATCTCTGATTTAGTCTTTGGAAATTATTGTTTGATAGGTGTATCACGCAATTTTGGTAGCTTTTATTTTTATTATAAGATCGAGAATACAATAAATCATAATAATGTGACTATCCTGAATCTAGACAATTTTTTGAAGCACTGGCACTATGTGTCTTCTGTGAAGATGAAGAGTTATTTTTTGAAATTTGACAACAAAGTAAATGATCATTGTTTCAGATTTGTACAATTCAATAGTGGAATATAGAGTTTGTAAAAAAGTGTCAGTGTGAGAAGTAATATTGTAAATATATTTCTATAAGAATATGGCGGCTATAAATATTTTTATCGTCTTAACATGCAGATATAAGGTTCTTTACGAAGTGTGCTATATTTAAATGAGATTTTTTATCCATATCTGGAAATGCCATATCAAAGGAAAAATATTGAATCTTATACTTTTGCTCTTTATGTGTACAGTATTTTAAATCAGGTTTATAATTTGTATTGAAAATTATAAAAATTTGAACATATTAACCTTGTTTTATTTCGAATTTGTCCAGGCAAGTGAATATTGGATTTTCAGTTAGTAAACCTACATTTATATCTCTGACAGTTGATAATTCGTAATAAACAAGAAAGAAATTAAGTTATGTTTCCAAATTTTTATGGGCAAAATAAAATTAGTGCATAATGAAACCATATATTTTTTTTCTGAAATAGGTTCATTCATTACCATGTTTCGTTTTATCCTTATGGAAGAAAGTGTGAAGATCTGTTTGTATTACACTTACACTTAATCTATAAACAGATGCTTTTCGGTGGCGCCATTTCCAAAAATTCTTATGCCTGGTTCATAGACCAAACTTTGACTTGAGGAAGTCAGCGTACCGGAAGTGTTCATGCAAGATACTTATTTTAACGTTTTTTGCATGAACGCCTCCATTGATTCAAATTGGCAACTTTTTTAAAGTAATAATTTGATCTATGGCCATACATAAGTCCTTCATTTTCTCGAAACAGCGTCACTTCTGAATCTTAAAAACAAAATCACTGGCAAAAATTTGATTCCTTGAGAGTAAGATCACAAAAGCTTGAAATCACTTTATTTTTCGACCAAGAGATGGAAGACATATGTGAAGAGAGAGAGTACACGAATTCAAATTAACGCTCGCTATTGTCGTAGGATGCTACAACAACTTTCTCTTAGAACTCCCAAATTTGGTGGGCCTTCATGAAGGCATTTCTCATTGCGAAAATGTGTCATTTCTGATTTTTATACTAAAAAGTTGATATATACCAGAAACCGCACGAGATTGAGAGAAGCAGTTTTCCGAATTCTACGTCTCGAGATGCAACAATGCATTTTCAGATAAATCCTATTTTCATTTTTGGTCCGAAAAAAGTCAATGGGGCTAAGCAAGTTTTTCGCTCATAAAATGATTCATTTTTTAATTTAACGAATCATTTACAATAAAATGAACAATTTTCTGTGTGAAAATCTAATGTTGTGTGACACTAAAACAAGATATCCTGTTTTACACGATAGAGTGGAATATATGTACAGTTCCTCATTCAGAAAATGGATGGAAACATGAATCCAATCAGAAAGCTGTCGGATCGTCGAGCCATCGGATTTCGGATCTGTCTGAATCCAGCCCTCAACAAAAAAATATCTCAAACCGCAACTGATGATAAAAAGAGAAGATGGTTAAATTTATGAATTCTATGCTTTGAGAACGTGTTTTTAGGCTAACTTATTTTGCACGGAAACAAAGGAAAAGATTCATCAAACCCCTTTTCATTAAACGGACAAAAACTAATATTAGTCTAGACCTAGATCTTTCAATTCTATTGAATTTTAGAAGCATTATATTCCAGACTGAAAATTGGAAATGTTATTCTTTGGTGAACACAAAGCAAAATTGGTTGTGTTGGAAAGCACTTTCAGTTACTGTCTAGGAGATGGCGGTTGAAATCATAAGTAAAGTAGGGACACGAAATGGAAGTTAGCCTTTGCTACCTTTCAGGAGATGGCAGTAGTGATAACAAAAAAAAGTAGAAGCAAATTATGAAAGTATAACGTTGCTACTATCCAATAGATGACAGTAGTAGCGACAATAAAAGTAGGGACACTAAATAGAAAATTAGTTTTGCTGCTATCTAAGAGATAGCGACAGTAATCACAAGAAAAGTAGGAACACAAGTTGAAAGTTATTCTCAGCCATTGTCCGAGAGATGGCGGTGTGACCAAATAAAACGGGTGTAGTATATTTTGGGTTCAGCTCCTATCCAGAAGATGGAGGGGACACCTTCGAATATATTATTTTAGATGAATTTAATCTTCGAAGGCTCTCAAACTCTCGTTTTTATAAGACTTATTGAAGTGTTTCGGACAGGAAAGCATAAAATTTCATCTGGTGAACGAATTACATTCAGAGATGAACAAACTTGACTGAATTTTCAATAGTAAGAACATTAACACGTTGACTGCGGTACATAAGTAGTAAGGCAAAGGGGTTTCTGTGACCGAGATCCCGGTCCTAGAAACCCCTTAGCGTATATCGAGCGATTTAGGGAACATAGTACGCCTATGTCAGCGGGCGCGGTCGTGGACCCCGTTACCCCGTTGGTACTCCGCCCATGTCCGCTAACGGTCGTCGCCGACATGTCGAGACCTGCAAAAGTTCGAACGGCGAGTTCCCAGGCTCACGTGCAAGGCGGCTCTTTTGTCGGCATGTTCGTCAAAGATATCATCGAATGATTAATGGGTTTTCGGGTGAATCCCCAACCGCCGAGCTGTTTACGAAAACAAACGTGATGACTCATGCGTTTTTCCGAGAATTGCAGAAGGTCATGCGTCTCACTGTCGCCTGAGACTTGCAAAACAAAATACGTGGGGAATCCCAGATGACGCAAGCGCTTTTCCGAGAAATGCAGAAGGTCATACGCGGCGTCTTATCGGAAACGTTCGGGCGGCATCGTAGAACCGCACCCATTTCGAGCGGGAATATTTGAACAGAGAGCGTCTTTCGCTTCAGGCGGCGTTCATGACACACGTGGGTGGTACGGTGAGGCAATGCTGTCATATTCTTCAGGCGGCTTAGAGGTCAACGAGATGGGCGCGGCGCGGGTAGGGGATCCAACTTCTCGATTGCTGCGAAGTCAGTCTTCTGCTAGAACTCGTACGATACCGCCATCGAAGACAGTGTTGTGTGTCCGCCATTAGACCATCGAAGTCAGTTTCCTGCTAGAACTCATACGATATATACCGCTATAGAACGACAGTGTGATCAGACTGAAAAATGTAAGTACCTCTTTTTCCTTCGTGCTCGGGAGTGTTTTTTCGAAACGGCTCACATACAGGTTGAGAGCTATTCATGCGCAAGTGTTGATCTCGGCATATACAGCGTGAGTCGAAACTTTTTTCTGTCAAGTGTGTTGGCTCAGTGTGAATTTTTTCGAACGGCATATACAGCGTGTGTCGAAACTTTTTTCGTTGGCTCAGTGTGAGTTTTTTCGAACGGCATATACAGCGTGTGTCGAAACCTTTTTCGTTGACTCAGTGTGAATTTTTTCGAACTTATCGGCATATACAGCGTGTGTCGAAACCTTTTTCGTTGGCTCAGTGTGAGTTTTTTCGAACGGCATATACAGCGTATGTCTGAACTTTTTCTGTCAAGTGTGTTGGCTCAGTGTGATATTTTTCGAAGGTATCGGCATATACAGGGTGTGTCGAAAATTTTTCTGTCAAAGTGGTCTGCATGTTGTTGTTGGCTCATACAGTGTGAGTTTTTCCAAACGTATACAGTGTGCGTCATAATTTTTTCGTCAAGTGTGTTGGCTCATACAGGGTGAACCAACAGCAGCACAGTGTGCGACAAAATTTTTCCATCAAGTGTGTTGACTCATATAGCGTGAGCCATTTTTTCGAACGTATGTACAGGATGTCCTAAAATTTTGATGTTTTTTGCTTCAGATGGACCTCCTTGCAGAGTTGAACACAATATGCAGCGCTTCTGGATACAAGCAGACCGTTCCTATGAGCAGCTTGCAGAAAAACAAGCCCTATCCAATTCAGAAGCTTCGCCTGGTGAAAACCAAGTTCGGAGAGACCATCATAGCCGATATCCAGCTGTACGAGGTATTCCTTCCGAGAAGAGTGTTTGCAATCCTCAGGGGACATATTGACCAATTTACTCCGGGGAAGTACGCCCTGGTAGTCGAAGAAGGAGGGGTCGGAAAGACAAATACCTTCAAGTTCATCGAGAACTAGGCAACAACATGAAGGAAGTTTTCTCTCTCTCTGTGTCCACCCATATCCACATATTTTTTGAGAACTGTAACCTATAGGAAAATATATACTTGTATGTGAAATCGTTTTGACTTTGATTTGGAGAGAATGCGTGACAGAGTAACCATATGACAGACGCAAGACTTTACTGACAGACGTATGACTCCAATGACGTGAACGACAAATGACAGAGGATTGTGGTATGATGTTTGGCTCGAATGACAGACGCAAGACTTGACTGACAGACGTATGACTCCAATGACGTGAACGACAAATGACAGAGGAATATGATATGAAGTTTGGCTTGAATGGTAGACGCAAGACTTGACTGACAGACGTATGACTCCAATGACGTGAACGACAGGCAACACGAATGACAAGACGATATTTCTGACAGCTGACAAATGAATTGACTGATGTGTGATGTGAACGACAGCCCAACACGAATGACAGACGATATGGCTGACGTATGATGTGAACGATAGCCAACTCGAATGACAGACGATATATAGCTGACGTATGATGTGAACGACTGCCAACTCGGATGACAGGCAATATTTCTGACGTATGACTTGACTGCGACGTATGATGTGAACGACTCGAATGACAGAGGATGTATGTGGTGAATGGCAGATGACTTATGACAGACGCAGGACTTGACTGACCGCCGACGTATGACTTGACAGACGTATGACTTGACTGACAGAGGAAGTGACAGATGACGCTCCTCCGAGGACGCCATCTATCCACGCCACTGTGAGCCAACTCATAAGTGTGGTGACAGATGACGCCCCTCCGAGGACGCCATCTATCCACGCCACACTGAACCAACTCATAAGTGTGAGTGACAGATGACGCCCCTCCGAGGACGCCATCTATCCACGCCACTCTGAACCAATGCGTAAGTGTGAGTGACAGATGACGCCGCCTCGGAGGACGCCATCTATCCACGACACTCAGAACCAACTCGCACAGTGATCTGTGTCCCACACTCTTGTTTTTTCATTTTTTCCCACCCTCTATTCCCCATTATGTCCCACCCCACATTCTGAAAGAGAGAAAAAATAACAGCCCTTTCGAAAATACGATTTATTGATCGAAAAAAACATACATTTCTCAACGAGGTAAAACATTATTGGAAAACCAACTGAGCATAGAGTCTACATTGAACTGTGTACACATATACTTGCAGTTGTAGGCGGCGGCGTGGTTCGGGCAAGGCGTCGGCGTTGGCTGCAAATTTTCCATTCCATGCGTCGTACCGTCGAACTGGGAGACGTCCTGGATAGACGGTGGGCAGGTCACTCCAATATCTCGGACTTTTCTCGAGAGGAACTCGGCTTTTTGGCTACCTCTCACATATATGACTTCGGCCGAGTACAGAAGGTATTTCTGCAGAATGGCATCAACGTCGTGGTACTCGACGTCCCCTGAAGAATACGGAATGCCATGAACGTACTTTTCCAAGTACCGGGTGGTCTTCTTGTCCTTGTCCGTCAACAAGACATAGGGCATTGGTGGCTTGAACAGGAAATTCTGCCGCTGGTGACCGATATGGATGGCAAGTTCTTTGGGGTGGAACACCCCGTTGACGACGAAACCTTGGATATCAACGACCGCGATTCTCATGATGTGTGCGTCTTGTACTAGCTGGCAACTGAATGACGATGTGCGCTAGAGAGCGTCAGTTCTCCCACTTCTCCCACCACGGTGGCGCGCGCCGCCTATGATTTCTCATGACCTCGGTAAGGGGAAGTACAATCGTCCGGGATGATGCAACAAGGGGAATTTTGACGAAAAACCGACGTTTTCGACACGGCTGTCCACCACGTCGAACAGACCGAAAAAGATTTGAATTTTCAACTATCAATACTTAGACGTTCAGTGGATGAGAAAGCATTTCAACGCAAAGGTGGACCTTCGAGTTAACCGTGACGAAACGTAGTTCTCGTTGGTCGCCTGAACCAAAAAAGACAAAATGGGGGTGGGAAGGCTGTACTCATCAGGCCGAATGCGACGAAAATATCTCCAATGTCAACCGACACTCACCGACGATGTCGACACGGCTGTCCACCACGAAGATTTCACCTTTCTCGAACAGGCCAAAAAAAGATGCATTCCTTCAATTTTCAGCTATTACTACTTAGACGTTCATCAGATGTCTTGAGAAAACATGTCAACGCAAAGGATGACCGTATCAATACTTAGACGTTCAGCTGATGAGAAAGCATGTCAACGCAAAGGAGGACCGTAAGGTCAACCGTGACGGCTCTCGTTCGACGAGAGAGAAAAGACCAACAAAAATGGGGGTGGGAAGGCTGTACTCATCAAGCCGAATGCGATGAAAATGTTTCCAATGTCAACCGATACTCTGAGGGGGCTTTTCTGGTTCACATCAAAATAGGTGGACCGGTCAGGTCAACCGTTATGGAATCGAGCGAAAAAGGGGAAGACGTTGGGCCAATGAAAACCGTTGACAACCGCCGCCCTCTTGAGATGTGAGCGACTCGAAAAAACAGTTGTAGTCCCATGTGGACGCTCTCCGATTCTCCAAACGTCGGAATTCGGCCCCGAGAAGTGAAAATGTTTTCTGCAATGATTCACCGCGATACGACTCATCCCATACCGGCCAAATGACGATAAGGAATGCGAGGTTATCGCAGACATGTTCAGACAAGTCAACAACTTCAATGACGCACAGGCTATGAGTCATCACACAAACAGAGTGACCTTCGATCAGCAGTAAAACGAACAAAGACAGCTCTGAGTCATCGGTGACCTTCAAACCGTGAACAATATCCGAATCGTAAGAGTGGAAATTCACGGCGGCAGAAAAAACGGTGTTCGACCCTCCAAAAAAATGGAATGTTTTGAAACGAGAGAAAACTGTTGAACTGACTGCGTTAGGCCGAACGCGACCCATGCCGATCATATCACGTCTACCTGAGTGCATCAGGCTGAACACGATGATTGAGTTGACATTCCCCGCAAGCGGTGGGGACCGCATGTTTTGTCGTGGGATCCAAAGTGAAAAAATCAGATACTTGGGGGAATATACACCCATGACGTGACGACAATGGACAGGGGGGCCTTATAGTTCACCGTTGGTCCCACCCCTCCACAAAAAGCATTCCCAAATTCGTCACATGTTCGATTGGAGTCTTCAGTACTCATTTGTCTTCCAACGAGAATGGCTGCAGACTGTTCGTATGCCGAGAGACTTCAAACGTTTCGCAACTGGCCTTCGACATTTCCGAAAGAGAAGTTGGCCAGTGCCGGTTTCGTTTACACCGGTTCAGGAGACGACGACGACACAGTTACCTGTCTCAATTGCGGTGTCGAAGGATTCAATTGGGAGACTGGCGATGATCCTTTGATGGACCACTTCAGGTGGACACCCTATTGTACGTTTTTCGACAGCGATACTTCTTCGTTCATCAATCGGGTGAAACGACCAACACATACGGAAAATAGTGTTCTCATGCGGCGTCTCGCAACTTTCGAAAACTGGCCCATCGGTCTCAATCAGACGCCTCAAGAACTTGCCGAATGTGGCTTTTTCTACACTGGAATAGGAGATCACGTAAAATGCTTTCACTGCGGCACCGAAATAGCCCACTGGAAACAAGGAGATTCGGTTTGGATACATGGCTGTCACGACGGATGCGATTTCATGATGAAACTTCAACCGTCCAGGGCGTCTCCGCCGCCGCCACCGCTGACCTGTAAAGTTTGTTTGGACAATGAAGTATGCATTGTATTCATGCCTTGCAGACATTTGGTTTGTTGTCTCGAATGCTGTGTAAGATGCGGTGAAAACTGTCCCGTTTGCCGTTCACCAATCACCTCATTCATGAAGATATATGTATCTTGAATATACGTTTGAATTTGGCGCCTCGTTTCATTCCACCTCCACATAGGTCTGCACACACAGACATGCGCTTTCGATACTTTGAAACTTCACGTCACGTTCTTGTGGCATTCTCAACCGCAAAATATCCCCAGAATCTGGGGAAATATCAAGGAAATCCTATAGAATTTTCCCCAGATCTAAGGAAATGTTCTCTCAAGTGCAACATCGTCGGTTGGTGCGTATCCATGCTTCACTGAGGGGGTAATGGAGGAAACAGCATACACTTCAAATGTCAAATATCCCGCCTCAAGCGTGGCATAAGAGCCGTAGAAGGACGTCTGGGAACTTTCCCACCCAGAACGCCGTCGACCACGTCAGTCTTTGAAATCCAAATGTTCCCGCCATCTGACGTATCACGTGACCATGACTGCTGCGCGGAATGCTAGAACGTTCAAAATTCCCGCCACGTCTTGCACGCCACGGTCATGCGCACAACCATCTGCTGGGTACTTTGAAGTTTTCGTCTGACGACCAACCTTTGCCGCCTAGAACGTTTGCCGCTCATGCGCACCAACGCTTTGACGTTCAAGCTGAAGTCTTTCGAATTTCCCGCCTAGAGTGTTTGTCGCGACGTTCAGGCTCATTCAAAGTTGCCGCCTACAGCGTTTGCCGCTCATACGCACAAACGCTTTTGGATACATTGACTGGCTGAAGTCCTCCAAATTTCTCATCAGAACATCGACGCTCATATCATTCAAATTTCCCGCCTAGAGCGTTTGTCGCTCCGTTCAGGCTTAAGTCTTCCAAATTCCGCACCAGAACTTTGACGCTCAGGCTGAACTCATTCAAAGTTGCCGCCTACAGCGTTTACCGCTCATGCGCAAAAACGCTTTTGGTCACTTCGACGTTCAGGCTGAAGTCAGTGTTCACCGCTCATGCGCAAAATGATCATTCGTGTACTTTGAAGTTTCTGTCCGACGACTTACCTATCGATGTTGCCGTCTACAGCGTTTGTCGCTCCGTTCAGGTTGAAGTCTTTCGAATTTCGCGCCAGAACGTTCACTTTGACGCTAAGGTTGAACTCATTCAAAGTTGCCGCCTCATGCGCTCATGCGCACAACGATAATCCGTGTACTTTGACATTTTCGTGCGTTTGGCCCTAACCATCAAGCTGAAGTTCAGGGTTCACCGCTCATGCGCAAAACGATCATTCGTGTACTTTGAATTCCGTACGTCTGACGACTAACCTTTCAAAGTTGCCGCCTATAGCGCTTGCCGCTCATGCGCAAAACGATCATTCGTGTACTTTGAAATTTCCGTACGTCTGACGACTAACCTTTCAAAGTTGCCGCCTAGAGCGTCTGCCGCTCATGCGCAAAACGTATGCTATACTTCAGCTTTTCGACGTTTGACGCACGACGTGAATTCGCTCATGCGTATAGGCTTCCTCAATGGACTTTGCCCCCATCGAGCGTCTGACCACGTGACTACCACCACCCCTCCTGACATGTACATGAAAATCGGTAGAGCGTCAGTCTATCAGTTGGAGTCGTACGAGCAACAATGTTGAAGAAAATCCGTAACTACGCGAGTCAGTGGACGACGCAACCACAAACGTCGGAAGATGATGTGAATTCGCTAAGGCAAAAAAACTGTGAACTAGTGAAATCGGTGCAAGAGTTGAAGCAGATGCTGGTCACGGAAATACGCAAGGCTTCCCACGAGAGACGTAAAAATGCCGGAAAGATTGCAAAGGAGCGAGCTGAACGAAAACGAGCTGAGATCGAACGTCTGAAAGTTGAAGAGAGGATCCAGAGAAACATTTCTGTCCTGAGGGAATCAATCGCACCCAGGTTGACGCCTTATTCGATCAGCGAAGAAAAAGTTCGATGTCTTGGTCTGTTCGAAGTGGTACCCGACACAGAGTGGTACATACTGAGACGTCAACAATGCAATTGGAAACATGCTGAAAAAGTACTTGGCGAAAGAGGTGTGCGTCTGCTCAAAAAGTGGGAAAACGTATCCCATTCCATCGATATCTGCAACCGTATCAAGAGTCATTTCAAAGAAGTGGAACAGTGTGATGTACATATAAACCGAATCAAGGTCCTACAGCATCCCATCACCAACGACTACATCATGAATATGATCGATCACTATGTGCATGACAATGAAGCAGTCGTACTTGCATCAGAAAATGAGCGTGCAGTATAGACCAATCTGTGTGGATAGTTCGAGCATCCATCTCCATCTCTGCAGCCCACGTTAGCCTTGAGACGCCTTGACTATGTACTTTTGAATGATACGAATAAACTACTTTGTTGTATGCTTTGCCTCATTTCTGAGATGTGTCATTTCTCGCACGCAAAAACGTTCCATTTTGATGCAGTTTTTTCGACGAAAAAATTGCATCAAAACGCACCATTTTTGACGTGTTTTTCGACACTCATTTTCGATGCGTCGAAGTGACAGAAAAACGTCATTTTTCACGCGTTTTTTCGACGCTCATTTTCGATACGTGAAAACGCGTGAAAAACGAAGGTTTTTTGTCACTTCGACGCACCGAAAATGAGCATCGAAAAAACACGCAAAAAACGACGTATTTTGGTCACTTTGAAAATGACAAATTTTGGGCGAGAAACAGTCGATGAAAACTGCACAATTTTCATCCCATTTTACATGTATTCTTATGGGAAAAACCGGCGATTTTGATCGACTCATTTTCGCACAAAAATCATCGAAAAACGACCAGTTTTTCACGATATTTCGGTGCTCATTTTCGGTGCGTCGAAGTGACAGAAAAACGTCGTTTTTGACGCTTTTTTTTCGACGCTCATTTTCGATGCGTGAAAACGCGTGAAAAACGATGTTTTTCTGTCACTTCGACGCATCGAAAATGAGCATCGAAAAAACACGCAAAAAACGACGTATTTTGGTCACTTTTGACGCGTCAAAAACGCACCGTTTTTGTGCTGTTTTTTCGCCTCAAAAATGCTAAGTTTTTGTGCAGTTTTTCGCACATGTTTCTGTTCACTTTTCGAATGCGAGACATTTGGCCTACTACCAGTCAAGTTGATCTGCCTATGTCAAAGTATCCTCTGAAGTTGGTTGCGCACACATCAGATGCCACCTGTCACTCAGCCTCAGAGCATATGACGAACACTTGATCGTTATGCGCATGACCGACAGACGTCAGGGAGTTTCCATGCCCAGTCCGCTCTAGGTGGGAAATTTGAACGTCTTCAGGCGTCTGCCTCGCATCTGACGTCCACCTGACTAGCATCTGACGTCCACCTGACTAGCATCTGACGTCCACCTGACTAGCATCTGACATCCACCTGACTCGCATCTGACATCCACCTGACTCGCATCTGACACATCTGAAGTGCACCAAGCACGCCTGCCATGTGCCTGAACGTGTATGGCATACCTTTGTACATGAGCTGCAAACGCTCTAGGCGGTAAGTGACAGAAACTTCAAAGTACATATGCGCTGGGGGTGAACGGTGAACTCAGACTTCAGCCTGCACGTGACCAAAAGCGTGTTTGCGCATGAGCGGCAGACGCTCTAGGCGGCAACTTTGAAAGGTTAGTCGTCAGACGTACGGAAATTTCAAAGTACACGAATGATCGTTTTGCGCATGAGCGGCAAGCGCTATAGGCGGCAACTTTGAAAGGTTAGTCGTCAGACGTACGGAAATTTCAAAGTACACGAATGATCGTTTTGCGCATGAGCGGCAAGCGCTATAGGCGGCAACTTTGAAAGGTTAGTCGTCAGACGTACGGAAATTTCAAAGTACACGAATGATCGTTTTGCGCATGAGCGGCAAGCGCTATAGGCGGCAACTTTGAAAGGTTAGTCGTCAGACGTACGGAAATTTCAAAGTACACGAATGATCGTTTTGCGCATGAGCGGTGAACCCTGAACTTCAGCTTGATGGTTAGGGCCAAACGCACGAAAATGTCAAAGTACACGGATTATCGTTGTGCGCATGAGCGCATGAGGCGGCAACTTTGAATGAGTTCAACCTTAGCGTCAAAGTGAACGTTCTGGCGCGAAATTCGAAAGACTTCAACCTGAACGGAGCGACAAACGCTGTAGACGGCAACATCGATAGGTAAGTCGTCGGACAGAAACTTCAAAGTACACGAATGATCATTTTGCGCATGAGCGGTGAACACTGACTTCAGCCTGAACGTCGAAGTGACCAAAAGCGTTTTTGCGCATGAGCGGTAAACGCTGTAGGCGGCAACTTTGAATGAGTTCAGCCTGAGCGTCAAAGTTCTGGTGCGGAATTTGGAAGACTTAAGCCTGAACGGAGCGACAAACGCTCTAGGCGGGAAATTTGAATGATATGAGCGTCGATGTTCTGATGAGAAATTTGGAGGACTTCAGCCAGTCAATGTATCCAAAAGCGTTTGTGCGTATGAGCGGCAAACGCTGTAGGCGGCAACTTTGAATGAGCCTGAACGTCGCGACAAACACTCTAGGCGGGAAATTCGAAAGACTTCAGCTTGAACGTCAAAGCGTTGGTGCGCATGAGCGGCAAACGTTCTAGGCGGCAAAGGTTGGTCGTCAGACGAAAACTTCAAAGTACCCAGCAGATCGTTGTGCGCATGACCGTGGCGTGCAAGACGTGGCGGGAATTTTGAACGTTCTAGCATTCCGCGCAGCAGTCATGGTCACGTGATACGTCAGATGGCGGGAACATTTGGATTTCAAAGACTGACGTGGTCGACGGCGTTCTGGGTGGGAAAGTTCCCAGACGTCCTTCTACGGCTCTTATGCCACGCTTGAGGCGGGATATTTGACATTTGAAGTGTATGCTGTTTCCTCCATTACCCCCTCAGTGAAGCATGGATACGCACCAACCGACGATGTTGCACTTGAGAGAACATTTCCTTAGATCTGGGGAAAATTCTATAGGATTTCCTTGATATTTCCCCAGATTCTGGGGATATTTTGCGGTTGAGAATGCCACAAGAACGTGACGTGAAGTTTCAAAGTATCGAAAGCGCATGTCTGTGTGTGCAGACCTATGTGGAGGTGGAATGAAACGAGGCGCCAAATTCAAACGTATATTCAAGATACATATATCTTCATGAATGAGGTGATTGGTGAACGGCAAACGGGACAGTTTTCACCGCATCTTACACAGCATTCGAGACAACAAACCAAATGTCTGCAAGGCATGAATACAATGCATACTTCATTGTCCAAACAAACTTTACAGGTCAGCGGTGGCGGCGGCGGAGACGCCCTGGACGGTTGAAGTTTCATCATGAAATCGCATCCGTCGTGACAGCCATGTATCCAAACCGAATCTCCTTGTTTCCAGTGGGCTATTTCGGTGCCGCAGTGAAAGCATTTTACGTGATCTCCTATTCCAGTGTAGAAAAAGCCACATTCGGCAAGTTCTTGAGGCGTCTGATTGAGACCGATGGGCCAGTTTTCGAAAGTTGCGAGACGCCGCATGAGAACACTATTTTCCGTATGTGTTGGTCGTTTCACCCGATTGATGAACGAAGAAGTATCGCTGTCGAAAAACGTACAATAGGGTGTCCACCTGAAGTGGTCCATCAAAGGATCATCGCCAGTCTCCCAATTGAATCCTTCGACACCGCAATTGAGACAGGTAACTGTGTCGTCGTCGTCTCCTGAACCGGTGTAAACGAAACCGGCACTGGCCAACTTCTCTTTCGGAAATGTCGAAGGCCAGTTGCGAAACGTTTGAAGTCTCTCGGCATACGAACAGTCTGCAGCCATTCTCGTTGGAAGACAAATGAGTACTGAAGACTCCAATCGAACATGTGACGAATTTGGGAATGCTTTTTGTGGAGGGGTGGGACCAACGGTGAACTATAAGGCCCCCCTGTCCATTGTCGTCACGTCATGGGTGTATATTCCCCCAAGTATCTGATTTTTTCACTTTGGATCCCACGACAAAACATGCGGTCCCCACCGCTTGCGGGGAATGTCAACTCAATCATCGTGTTCAGCCTGATGCACTCAGGTAGACGTGATATGATCGGCATGGGTCGCGTTCGGCCTAACGCAGTCAGTTCAACAGTTTTCTCTCGTTTCAAAACATTCCATTTTTTTGGAGGGTCGAACACCGTTTTTTCTGCCGCCGTGAATTTCCACTCTTACGATTCGGATATTGTTCACGGTTTGAAGGTCACCGATGACTCAGAGCTGTCTTTGTTCGTTTTACTGCTGATCGAAGGTCACTCTGTTTGTGTGATGACTCATAGCCTGTGCGTCATTGAAGTTGTTGACTTGTCTGAACATGTCTGCGATAACCTCGCATTCCTTATCGTCATTTGGCCGGTATGGGATGAGTCGTATCGCGGTGAATCATTGCAGAAAACATTTTCACTTCTCGGGGCCGAATTCCGACGTTTGGAGAATCGGAGAGCGTCCACATGGGACTACAACTGTTTTTTCGAGTCGCTCACATCTCAAGAGGGCGGCGGTTGTCAACGGTTTTCATTGGCCCAACGTCTTCCCCTTTTTCGCTCGATTCCATAACGGTTGACCTGACCGGTCCACCTATTTTGATGTGAACCAGAAAAGCCCCCTCAGAGTATCGGTTGACATTGGAAACATTTTCATCGCATTCGGCTTGATGAGTACAGCCTTCCCACCCCCATTTTTGTTGGTCTTTTCTCTCTCGTCGAACGAGAGCCGTCACGGTTGACCTTACGGTCCTCCTTTGCGTTGACATGCTTTCTCATCAGCTGAACGTCTAAGTATTGATACGGTCATCCTTTGCGTTGACATGTTTTCTCAAGACATCTGATGAACGTCTAAGTAGTAATAGCTGAAAATTGAAGGAATGCATCTTTTTTTTGGCCTGTTCGAGAAAGGTGAAATCTTCGTGGTGGACAGCCGTGTCGACATCGTCGGTGAGTGTCGGTTGACATTGGAGATATTTTCGTCGCATTCGGCCTGATGAGTACAGCCTTCCCACCCCCATTTTGTCTTTTTTGGTTCAGGCGACCAACGAGAACTACGTTTCGTCACGGTTAACTCGAAGGTCCACCTTTGCGTTGAAATGCTTTCTCATCCACTGAACGTCTAAGTATTGATAGTTGAAAATTCAAATCTTTTTCGGTCTGTTCGACGTGGTGGACAGCCGTGTCGAAAACGTCGGTTTTTCGTCAAAATTCCCCTTGTTGCATCATCCCGGACGATTGTACTTCCCCTTACCGAGGTCATGAGAAATCATAGGCGGCGCGCGCCACCGTGGTGGGAGAAGTGGGAGAACTGACGCTCTCTAGCGCACATCGTCATTCAGTTGCCAGCTAGTACAAGACGCACACATCATGAGAATCGCGGTCGTTGATATCCAAGGTTTCGTCGTCAACGGGGTGTTCCACCCCAAAGAACTTGCCATCCATATCGGTCACCAGCGGCAGAATTTCCTGTTCAAGCCACCAATGCCCTATGTCTTGTTGACGGACAAGGACAAGAAGACCACCCGGTACTTGGAAAAGTACGTTCATGGCATTCCGTATTCTTCAGGGGACGTCGAGTACCACGACGTTGATGCCATTCTGCAGAAATACCTTCTGTACTCGGCCGAAGTCATATATGTGAGAGGTAGCCAAAAAGCCGAGTTCCTCTCGAGAAAAGTCCGAGATATTGGAGTGACCTGCCCACCGTCTATCCAGGACGTCTCCCAGTTCGACGGTACGACGCATGGAATGGAAAATTTGCAGCCAACGCCGACGCCTTGCCCGAACCACGCCGCCGCCTACAACTGCAAGTATATGTGTACACAGTTCAATGTAGACTCTATGCTCAGTTGGTTTTCCAATAATGTTTTACCTCGTTGAGAAATGTATGTTTTTTTCGATCAATAAATCGTATTTTCGAAAGGGCTGTTATTTTTTCTCTCTTTCAGAATGTGGGGTGGGACATAATGGGGAATAGAGGGTGGGAAAAAATGAAAAAACAAGAGTGTGGGACACAGATCACTGTGCGAGTTGGTTCTGAGTGTCGTGGATAGATGGCGTCCTCCGAGGCGGCGTCATCTGTCACTCACACTTACGCATTGGTTCAGAGTGGCGTGGATAGATGGCGTCCTCGGAGGGGCGTCATCTGTCACTCACACTTATGAGTTGGTTCAGTGTGGCGTGGATAGATGGCGTCCTCGGAGGGGCGTCATCTGTCACTCACGCATTGGCTCACAGTGGCGTGGATAGATGGCGTCCTCGGAGGAGCGTCATCTGTCACTTCCTCTGTCAGTCAAGTCATACGTCTGTCAAGTCATACGTCGGCGGTCAGTCAAGTCCTGCGTCTGTCATAAGTCATCTGCCATTCACCACATACATCCTCTGTCATTCGAGTCGTTCACATCATACGTCGCAGTCAAGTCATACGTCAGAAATATTGCCTGTCATCCGAGTTGGCAGTCGTTCACATCATACGTCAGCTATATATCGTCTGTCATTCGAGTTGGCTATCGTTCACATCATACGTCAGCCATATCGTCTGTCATTCGTGTTGGGCTGTCGTTCACATCACACATCAGTCAATTCATTTGTCAGCTGTCAGAAATATCGTCTTGTCATTCGTGTTGCCTGTCGTTCACGTCATTGGAGTCATACGTCTGTCAGTCAAGTCTTGCGTCTACCATTCAAGCCAAACTTCATATCATATTCCTCTGTCATTTGTCGTTCACGTCATTGGAGTCATACGTCTGTCAGTCAAGTCTTGCGTCTGTCATTCGAGCCAAACATCATACCACAATCCTCTGTCATTTGTCGTTCACGTCATTGGAGTCATACGTCTGTCAGTAAAGTCTTGCGTCTGTCATATGGTTACTCTGTCACGCATTCTCTCCAAATCAAAGTCAAAACGATTTCACATACAAGTATATATTTTCCTATAGGTTACAGTTCTCAAAAAATATGTGGATATGGGTGGACACAGAGAGAGAGAAAACTTCCTTCATGTTGTTGCCTAGTTCTCGATGAACTTGAAGGTATTTGTCTTTCCGACCCCTCCTTCTTCGACTACCAGGGCGTACTTCCCCGGAGTAAATTGGTCAATATGTCCCCTGAGGATTGCAAACACTCTTCTCGGAAGGAATACCTCGTACAGCTGGATATCGGCTATGATGGTCTCTCCGAACTTGGTTTTCACCAGGCGAAGCTTCTGAATTGGATAGGGCTTGTTTTTCTGCAAGCTGCTCATAGGAACGGTCTGCTTGTATCCAGAAGCGCTGCATATTGTGTTCAACTCTGCAAGGAGGTCCATCTGAAGCAAAAAACATCAAAATTTTAGGACATCCTGTACATACGTTCGAAAAAAATGGCTCACGCTATATGAGTCAACACACTTGATGGAAAAATTTTGTCGCACACTGTGCTGCTGTTGGTTCACCCTGTATGAGCCAACACACTTGACGAAAAAATTATGACGCACACTGTATACGTTTGGAAAAACTCACACTGTATGAGCCAACAACAACATGCAGACCACTTTGACAGAAAAATTTTCGACACACCCTGTATATGCCGATACCTTCGAAAAATATCACACTGAGCCAACACACTTGACAGAAAAAGTTCAGACATACGCTGTATATGCCGTTCGAAAAAACTCACACTGAGCCAACGAAAAAGGTTTCGACACACGCTGTATATGCCGATAAGTTCGAAAAAATTCACACTGAGTCAACGAAAAAGGTTTCGACACACGCTGTATATGCCGTTCGAAAAAACTCACACTGAGCCAACGAAAAAAGTTTCGACACACGCTGTATATGCCGTTCGAAAAAATTCACACTGAGCCAACACACTTGACAGAAAAAAGTTTCGACTCACGCTGTATATGCCGAGATCAACACTTGCGCATGAATAGCTCTCAACCTGTATGTGAGCCGTTTCGAAAAAACACTCCCGAACACGAAGGAAAAAGAGGTACTTACATTTTTCAGTCTGATCACACTGTCGTTCTATAGCGGTATATATCGTATGAGTTCTAGCAGGAAACTGACTTCGATGGTCTAATGGCGGACACACAACACTGTCTTCGATGGCGGTATCGTACGAGTTCTAGCAGAAGACTGACTTCGCAGCAATCGAGAAGTTGGATCCCCTACCCGCGCCGCGCCCATCTCGTTGACCTCTAAGCCGCCTGAAGAATATGACAGCATTGCCTCACCGTACCACCCACGTGTGTCATGAACGCCGCCTGAAGCGAAAGACGCTCTCTGTTCAAATATTCCCGCTCGAAATGGGTGCGGTTCTACGATGCCGCCCGAACGTTTCCGATCTCCGAAGACGCCGCGTATGACCTTCTGCATTTCTCGGAAAAGCGCTTGCGTCATCTGGGATTCCCCACGTATTTTGTTTTGCAAGTCTCAGGCGACAGTGAGACGCATGACCTTCTGCAATTCTCGGAAAAACGCATGAGTCATCACGTTTGTTTTCGTAAACAGCTCGGCGGTTGGGGATTCACCCGAAAACCCATTAATCATTCGATGATATCTTTGACGAACATGCCGACAAAAGAGCCGCCTTGCACGTGAGCCTGGGAACTCGCCGTTCGAACTTTTGCAGGTCTCGACATGTCGGCGACGACCGTTAGCGGACATGGGCGGAGTACCAACGGGGTAACGGGGTCCACGACCGCGCCCGCTGACATAGGCGTACTATGTTCCCTAAATCGCTCGATATACGCTAAGGGGTTTCTAGGACCGGGATCTCGGTCACAGAAACCCCTTTGCCTTACTACTTACATACCCCTGGGGGCATGTATTGGTTTTAATTTTTGTGCTGTAGCAAAAAACTATGAACATTTGCTACATGCGGAAGCGATAAAAATGTTGTTTATTTGTCAATTTCGATGATTCAGGTAGCTATAGAAATGATTTTCCGGGTACTATTAAACAGAGTGTCTTGAATGGAACATGCCTCCGGGTGCATGTGCCTACCAGAGCGAAACTATTATGCATATGCAGCGGTACGTGTCTTGGGGGGCATGTGTGTAAATGGCGGGATTTACTCAAACTGACCTAACCTAGCACAAAATTGTTGATTCCTGTATAACTGCGTTGATTACCGTATTTCGTCGAGTAGTTTCTACAAAGATGTCAAGAGATCGAAATATATATTGTCGAGCTCGCGAAAGTGAATGGTGATCAGAGTGTGACAGAGGATGAATCAGATATTACACAGCCGGTGAGAAATTCTAAACAACTTATCGGTGAAGAAGTGGTGAATTCAGAAAGAAGTTCAGAAGAACATTCGGGTGATGAAGGGGAAACTGAAACAGAACAAAATATGACTCAGCTTTCCGATGAAAGTTTTGATGATCCTCTCAGTAGCGACGATTCTTTGCGCGATAAAAATTATGTTCCTGATTCTTCATCTTATTCTGAGGAAAATTATGAATTCGAACTCGATCAAGAATCTGTGAATACACCACGGAGAGAAACTCCAACGGTCAGCAGTGAAGAACAAATAACTGATCGCAACATCGACGAGCGGTGGTATGACATGAGCGAACATGACGAGGACAACCAACAGTTTATCACTCAAAAAGTGTTTTTCTTGACATTCATGCATCCGAATTGCAAAAACCAATTGATTTCTTCAATTATTTCATAACTGATGAAATTTTGGATATAATAATTGTTGTTGAAACTAATATATACGCAAGTCAACAAATAAACATTGGTCACTCAAGAAAATCTAGATTGAATTCGTGGAGCGCCACAGATAGAGATGAAATAAGAGCTTTTTTGTGTGTGACTATAGCAATGGGTCTGACAGAAGTTCCCCATATAAATTTTTATTGGTCTAAAGATGACATTTTTTTCAATAAATTTATCGCGAATAATATGAGTAGGGATCGCTATCTTTTACTGTTGAAATTTCTTCATTTCCAAAACAATGAAGAATGCGATCCTTCGAATCGCCTTCATAAAATAGAAAATGTAGTAAAAAAATTGTTGGAAAATTTCCAGAAGATTCTGCATCCCGGTAATATCCTTGTTATCGACGAGTCGATGGTGCCATTTGGAGGAAGACGTCTTTTTCGGCAGTATATTCCGAATAAGACTCACAAGTATGGAGTAAAGCTGTACAAACTGTGTTCACCAGAAGGATATACATTCAATATATCGATATACACCGGAAAAGGTGACACCAAAACCGATCTGGGGTACTCCCAATCAATAGTTTTCAAGTTGTTAGAATGTATAGAAACCAAAGCTGATAACATTTTATTTGCCGACAATTTCTATTCTACTATTCCTCTGGTAACAAAGTTATTGCAGGAGAAGATGATGTATTGTGGAACTTTGAGATCCAATAGGACAGGAATACCTGACTGCATCAAAACAAATAAGATGAAACTGGGTGGAATTCTAGGAATGAGAAAAAATGGGGTGGAAATCATCAAATGGATGGATAAAAGACCGGTTCTCATGGTCACAAGCGTTCCGTCCCACAAATCAAATTTAGTTCAAACTGGGAAAAAAATAGAAAGGGTGAGGGTATTCTAAAGCCAAAATGCGTGTTGGAATATAATAGCGCAAAAAAAAGGAGTTGATTACTCCGACCAGATGTTGTCGTATCATACAGTTTTACGAAGGAGTTTGAAGTGGTATAGGTAATCAAATCAAAACCATCTCATTAGTTGAAAATGGAATTTTTTTAATTTCTTTTTTAGGAAGGTGATGTTCCAGCTCATTCTTGGCACATCTGTTGTGAATGCCCTAGTAGTTTATAATATCTGCTCAAGCACAAAATTGAGCATTACAGAATCCAGACGACAGTTAGCTTATTCATTGGTACGAACTCCTGAGAAACCAGCTCTTCCCAAGAAACGGGTTCATACTTTCTCCAAGCCAGAGGGACCAGGAAGAAAACGACGTAAGCCTTGTAAGATATGTCGTCAAATATTGAAGACTTCGGGGTTGACTTGCCGCGAAATTTCTTTTTGTACTGATTGTCCAGGTCAACCTGGATACTGTTTGGGTTGTTTCAATTCGGCTCATAATTAGTTTGAAATCAATAATTATTTGTCAATAAATCGAAATATAACTCATTTGACTATTTCTTCACCTGATAATATGTGGTAATTCTCTTTTTTCATTTATGTGCTGAACGGGACGCCAAAGGCATTGTCTAAGGCATGTGCGGTTGAATTTATAGATAGATTCCTGTGTGAGTGAACGTTTTACCAAGAAATTCAATTCACTACTATTGCCTATATCATGTAAGATGGCACTTTATAGCCACTTCTATACACATGCCACCGAGGGCATGTTACGCACACCATTTTGTCCATTTTGGAATGAACAATGGTCCCCGGAGGCATGTGCAGCATATTCACCAAGGCACCAAAATACGCTACCGCAGTCAACGTGTTAAAAGGTAGCCTTGGCTGTTGTCTGAGCGATGACATAATAATTTCTTGGTATATTCCATTGAAATCGAAACTTCTGTAGGTGAATGATAAACAAAAAATGCTTTGAGTATGGTCCAAAATTAAGCAGAATCTTGGTTATGAGGTCCAAAACTGCGGCGGTACGCCGTGTTATCATATTCCTGAAAAAATTGTGAAATTTGGAACAAGCGGTTGCCTGAAAAGTGGTTAACCAAATCTTCGGCAAATACTGGGTTGTTACCCAGCCAACACAGTTACATCGCAGAGACGTCCCTGCGATATCACGACGAGGCGTGTGACGTCCCAGAACTTGTCACAGGGAACTTGCATTTACGTCGCTCACATGTCGCGATGTCACACTCAGGCGACATCGCCTGTGACACAACTGCGACAAGTTTTGTGACGAAATTGCAACAAGTTTTGTGACAAAATTGCGACAAGTTTTATGACAAAATTGCGACAAATTTTGTCAAATTTTTATGGAAATAATAAGATATGAAACCCAAAGGCAATTCATTAGAAAACTCCCAATCTAGCATTTATAAACAAATTCGAAGTATTTTTTCCTGTATATAGAAATATACGCAGCAAACACATTTCATTATCAACACAAAATAAAATTTATTTCATATAAAAATTAAAAAACTATAAAACAAAAATAATTCTCATAACAAATAAAAAAATATATACAAAATAAAATGAAATATTTTCTATGAAAATTAAAAAGGTGTAAAACAAAAATAATATTTAAAAATAAAATAAAATAGTGAAAGAGCTAACTCTAATCCGCCTGTCCCTTTCTTTTTTCATATAGTCCCAACCTTTGCCTGGCATGATTCGTCACCAGTAGGAGCACACTTCCTGCAACCTTTTTTGTGTCTCGCCATGCTCCTGTACAATGACTCCTGAAAATAAGAGATAAGAATTTTAGCTCTGAAAAAAAATCCCATACATGATTTAAGCCTATTACAAATTGATTGAAAAACGAGTACGTTGGAATTGAAATTATTCATTGGGTAGGTACAAGTTCTTGAAGAATTTTCCATTGGAATGTGTTAAATATGCAGGATCAAGTTATTAGAAGTTGTAACGATTCTGCATGCCCTAGCCGATTTGAGATAGAAGTATTTAAATAACAATTACTGGTAATTTTATTGACTCCTGATGTTATATTACACTAAACCTATCACGAGACCTGTCACTTTATTGGCACATCAACGAGATTAGCAAGTTTATGTATTTGACCAAACTTTCAGATCAAATAAGTCACTGCTATAACAATCTATTCAAATTAAAATAAGTGCCAACAGGCTTTTTTTACGATTATTACAATGAATTTGTGAATATCACATGTCATCCAAAGATAAAACAAACCAGTTGCAGGACACTGATATTTTCTATTTGTGTGAGTGCCTATTTGTGTAAATATAGCAAATAAAAAACAAATACATTTTTACTAATTTTGTGTCAATGAGGCAAACACTCAACTATTTTGAAAAAAAAGTGGGATGTAACCTTTAAGATAAACCAATTTATGTAATACTTTCACACACATACAATACATATCACCATTATCTACTGGGAGTTGTTGGAAAAATATTGTGAAATACTGTCACCACATATCAACAAAAAATTTAATAATTACGGCTAACAATGTAACTATCCGCAAATTTGATATTTGGATATTTTCCCGTTGGCCCTACCAAGAGCATCTGCAGATGATACAGAATCAGACAAACAGTGTGTTAACGAAACAGGTATACAATCTTCGTTTACATATGTGCTTGTTGATCTCGTTCACCTTCACTACTATTTTCTGAATTCTTACCTTTTGTGACGGTAAGAAAAACAGGGAAAAAGAACGTTCCATCTTGTGTAGCAGTAAATGAAAAAGAATACTTACTAATAATACTAATTGGCCACCTCGACTAGGTACACTCAACTGGTCCGAAAATTCCGAAATATCAAATATTTGAGAAAGGATCACGTGAATTTGGCGGTATCAGGCAAATCAGATTTTAGATTAACTAACCGGTAACCGTAACCGGTTAAGGCGGAAAAACTGTAAACAAACGACGACGTATGAAGTATGTCAATGTCAAGTATTGGCCATTGGCAGTGCTGTCGCTGTCAACAGCCAACAATTTTCCCCTAGGATTGTTTGGAAGAGGAAGGGCTCAGTGCTCTGAAGTCACAAGGAAAATTCACAGGGCTTATTAAGTAAATACTCATTTCAAGATATTATTTTTCATAGATCTTCAACGGTTTTCATATTTTTTAAAGGGTCTCTCAGGTTTGACGATGCCCCGGGGGTTTCTCTCGTGACTACCGTTACAAAGAGTATTAAAATAAGCAGCACTGAGGACAATATAATCGAAAAATGAATGTGCATGTCTTCTACTAAAACAAAATGCTAACCTTATCTCCACCCCAGAGTATTTTTATAATGAAAATTTGTCAATTTTGGAGTATAGTAGGTATCTATCTATCCAAATACTGGTCCATCGTATATGTCATTTTTTATAAACTGATCACCGTATTCTGTATCATTGATATTTCATGGATATTACCAGAATTATATACACTGGACATCATGAGAGCGATATCTACTGGATGTCACAAATATCACATCAACCCGATATCGCAATACTTACATGCCAAAGGTGTACATCGCAGCGACCTAACAAAAGTAATGTCTCATTGTTACTTGATAGTGACATCGCAGGGATGTCATGTCACAGATGTGTTGGCTGGGTACCGACTCCACTATTAATTTTTCGTAATGATGTGTACCAAAAATGACCAGTTTCTCCCTTCTTCTATTTTATTGTGCTCAACGAGTTGGTAAGTAACGAAAAAACTGAGTTGTGTTGAGGAATCTGTTGAAAAATCAACTTCCCTCTGTTAAGGCTCGTGTCCACTAGCAATTAAATTTGTCTAGAGTACTCTCACGGTTCACTTGTAATGCGTGTAAACAGCACTGCTAGAGGAAGTTTGCTGAAAGTTTACTCTCGGGCCAAGTACTTGCCGACTTGTTAGAGCTTGTAGCGTACACGGCTAATCTAAGCATATCAGTTTGCACTTTGTTATTTCGAGACTGTTTCGAAATATTTGCAGCAAGTTGTGAGATTTTGTGAACTATTTTAAACTTTTATTTATTTTTTTCGAATCTGAATTAAAATTCTGATTTCTTCACAAAAATGAAGGAACGACGTGTTTGGAATGGAGAAGAAACTCTTCTGCTAATTGAAAATTTTGAACTGTACCCAGAAATAGGGAATGAACATTGCAAATATTTTAAAAATAGAGTAAAACAATAAGGCGCATTTCAAAAATTAGCAGAACTATTCAACACATCTGAACATGAAATTCAGCGGAAGCTACATAACTTGAGAACACAACTGAAACAATAGTGGAGAAAAATTCAAAAGGAAAAAGAGTGGACAGGGGACAAACGAATTGTATAAAAGCACGAGGGAATTTTTTCAGCAAATTCAGCAAACAATCAAAATCTTCCGCAGGCATACGTAAAAAATTTGCTGAGGATCTTGCGTTCTCAATTCAGAGAGCGACTTCTCATGCATGCCTAACGTAGATCTTCGCTGAATCTATTTTCTGACCCAAATATTTCTACGCTTTTTGTCATTTTTCGTTTATTTGTTTTTTCAACTGAATATATGTTACAACAGCAGCAGCCACTTGCTGAGACGACATTTTTCTGAAAGTGTGTGTACACGTTACTCGGTAAAGGTGTAGAACACGTCAAATCTCAGATTTTGATGAAAATCGCAAGGGAAGTTCAGGGTACCTTGAAATGAATGAAAAACATAAAATTTTGGTGCGGAAACCATAGGAAAACCTCATTTCAATGAAAATTAATATGCGGAGGGTACGAAAAAAAAACCTTAGATTTACTGTTATATCATCCTTGTACTCACCACTACATTCATGAAATTATATCTACATATACTATTCTTGAATAAATATTATGTTTTTGTACATATTACGGCTTATACAGTTTGCATTCATTGCTGGAATTTTTATTTTATTTATTTATTCAATATACAGCTTCCAGACAGAACATGGTTCCGGTATGAGGAAGTCAAAAAAAAAAATCATAAAATTATGAACTATAAATAATAAATTGGAGTATAATATTCATTTGATAATTTGGTGAACATCATTATGCAAGCAAATATTTTTTTAGTTCTTTTGAAAAAATATAAATGGATTTGGATGATTTTATTTTTTCTGGTAGTTCATTGAAAGTTATTAATGCTGATGAAATAGGGTTATTTTTTCCTTTATTGGAATGAATCATATTTAAATGAAAGTTATTTGATATTCTGGTATCGTGGCCATGTAAATCATAATTTTTTGACAGTTTTATATTACATTTCTGAAGATTTTTTGTTAATTTATATATATACTTAGATTTTTCATAATCAATTAGTTGATCCAAAGTCATATTATCTGTTACTTTATATAAATCTGCAGAAGGAGTATCCCACGGTTTTCTGAATATAACCTTTATTGCTTTGTTCATTAAACGATATATTATATTTTTTTGTTTTTTAGAGCATCAACATTCATGAAATTTCAGTCATTTGACAGCTGCATAGAGATAAGAGATAACCAGTACGATGTTGCCATAATTCCAAAATGTTCTATTTGATATTCGAATGGTATACAATTCACAATTGCAACTTATGCTCCTTTAAAGTTCGAAAATGGACATATTCTGCCTTCTTTTTCTGCGCCACAAAATCTCTCGGACCACACGCGTTTGAATTCATGGTAAGTATGTTTTGTTATGAAGATTAATTTTTTATGGAGATGTTTCTTTGCATTCGGCTGATGCGATTGAAGATTTAGACTTGATGGAAGAGGATGGAAGCGACTATTATTGATGCTGTGATCACTCTTGCTGGAGAAAACAGGATTACTTTTGGTGCCTGTGCAGTAAAAGTGATCATTACTAAGAGTTACTTAGTATCTCCAAGCCTTTGGATTTTCCTAGTTTGAAAAAAATCTGTGTAGTTCTGTATTACGTGGCTTGCAAAGTTGATTCACTTTTTCTCAAATCTTTAATTTTTAAGTACGAAAAATGAAGAATCAACCAATTTGATACCATAGGCACTTCATCAAATTTTCAGGTAGGTACTTCAACTCCTTAATTATAATTCAAATAGTCGCTTGAATGAAAAAACAATAAAATATACAATATTTTATTCGATGTAGTATATAATGTCCTAGAGATACATATTTTTCAGAAGCATGCACAACCGCAGTCTCCGTATAAAAATATTAATAATTATCACTTAACTATGAAGGCTCGTCCGATGTTTGGATCTCTTTCGATGATAATAGACTCCCAATTCTCTCGGACACGATTTTTCAGTTATTTCACCGGGCTCGATAAAAATATAGAATCATCAAGAAACGAAGGAAGATGCCCTGAACTGAAACCACATTATTAACTAGAATTTCGCAAGCGACCCCCCCTAATACTCGATTAAAAGGACGGCATTCGAAAATGGCAATTAAAAAATATTTTAAAATACACCTAGAAGTCTTACGTGATAATCTATTGTACAAAATTCAACTCGAGGTTAAAAATCCATTCCGTAGGTACTAAAAAATGAACCATTCCGTTTTGAGATTCGTTCCCGGACTTATTCCTTCACTCCGTAATACTCGAAAACGTCGTCGTAAGCGTCTGAAATCGCTTCGGATTCGACCAAATTCAGGCCCAGGACGTTCGGATTGATGTCTGTTATGAAAAAGTCGCTTCCCAGCCCGCATTCGTTTACTATTTCTTGTTTGGATACCGGGGGTGCCAAGAAATCTGTAAAATTTCACAAATAGTAGAAGAGCATATTTGAAGACTGGCTATAAGTCAAATCATCTAAATCTAAACGAACGATTCCTTTAGGTCAGTCACAACTTACCCACACAGTAGGTTTACGGACTAACATTTGATTGAACTGGCCGATACTTAATGAAAATCCACATTCCCAAAAATATCAGTTTCATGCACAATTCTCAATTAATATGGGTTAACAAAACCGCGACACTGGTTTTGCTATACTATAGCTTCCTCGAGCACGATAAAAAATCTGGACTCAGAAATCATTCATGTGGCGTACCACAAGGATCATTTCTTGGGCCTATTCTTTTTCTTGTTTACATGAATTCAATATCAGAGAATTTACATGGGGATCTAAAATTATTTGTTGATGACACCACCTTATTTTTCTAAAAACACTAATTAATTGAGAGATGAAATGGAAAAAGACCTCAGTGACATAATATTGTGGCTGAATATGCATAAATTAACTTTAAATCCCCAAAAATCGAGTTACATGTATATATCCAAAGCAGCACCCGCTGCTATAAATACCACCCAACATCCCTCGATACCTCAGTTCGATCTAAGGAGTAGGCAGATTGAGACCTTAGAAAGAACTCGTGACGAGACCTGGGGAGTTGGCAGATTGATATATATATATATATATATATATATATATATATATATATATATATCGTCCGTGAGAATCTTCATGCTAACATATATATATATATAACACACCTGAAGAGGATATCGTATAGTGAAACACGTGTAGCAGCTCTGTAAACTGCTCAGTGAGATACACAAGAAAGTGTTTTTCAATTACGTTATCGAAGACTTGGAACTTGTTAAAAATTTGCAAGTTCAATAACTACGGTTATTTCAAAGTGATCATTCGCTATGAATAATATAAAATAATATTTGAAAAACGATTGGAATTTATCTCTACTAAATCGATTGAAAAAATTCATAAGATGCGATGCACCTAAGGCAGAGTTATATCCTAAAGGTTATATATTTTTCCCTGCTGCTCCACCAATTTTTAAACTTTTTTCAATCGCACGGTAAATTGATCATGAAAATATATTGCTCAAGTGAAAATACATTGAAATGATATGGGGTCATCTGTCGAAAAACAACTACTATCCCAGCAAATACCCAAAAATGAAAACTACCCAAAAATGAAAAAAATTCTCACCTCCTAAACTATTTGTTGTATCTTCTACATTGATATACTGGACTTCTATGCTGTTCACGTCTCTCCTGGTCATCACTCCATCACCCTGAAATTACGAAAAATACCTCTAAGGTGGGTACATCGACTAATATAAAGTACTGTCAATTACCTTTGTATGATGGTTTATTTCGCCCAAAATACTTTCGGTTGCAGCTTGCAATTCTTTGTCGAAGGCCTCTTGTTCTTGAGCTTTCGCGTCCTTGTATGTGTTTTGAATGAACTGGGTCATACGTTGCCGCTGGAAAGATGTTAGAGAATAACAAAAAGCAAGTTAACCCTACAGCAAGAAACTTAAAAGGTCAAAATCTTGGAAAAAATTTTCTCATGGTATCTTGATGAGTTTCCTATAAGTGGAAAATTTTTCTCGAACCATTTCAAAACAATTATGCTATTGCTCTTTAACAAAATGTAATCTCAAGACTCCTACGGGGGCCAAGAAAATTATTATAATCCCAAAATATTTCGAAGCACTTTCATTAACGAGCATCAAGTAATGAGAATAAACTATTCTTTACTTTTCATTATACTATTGATACAATAAAAAAACATTTAATAATATCATTTTCATCTTAAAATATTTCTTCAGCTTTGGCGAAAAAAATTTTTGAGTACCTTTTTGAAAATGTTTTTCATTTTCTACTCACAATTTGCCAGGATTTCTTATCGTCCCTTTGAGCAATAGTCCACAGATGTCCAGCACCCTGAACTGCTTTGCCGCCTTTTCGGAAATGAGGGTTGATGGACAAGTTGTGCCTCACTGAGTTCTTCCACCTGTCATCGTTCTGTTTATAAAACGGAAAATGATCTCTGAAATTCAAAGATGAAAAGACATTTGAGTCCTGGAAATGAACATTTTATCGTTCGAAATGTTGGCAAGGGACATTTGCTCATCAAACTAATATGCATTGTTTATTCATTTCTGATTTTATATTCTCATTTCAAATTCGGATTTTCTAACCGATGATCATCGAAAATAATGGGCAACTGGCAAAATCCCATCCTTCTGACGCCATCTTCTTAATACCCCGAAATATATTCAGGCCAATCGTGAGGGATTGAAAAGTAAGTCTGGAAAAATCATTACCAGTGTTTATGGGCTTCAAGTGTTCATGGTCCATTGAATTTCAAGAATTCTTATTTGAGGATACCATTTCATTCAAAAAAGAGTATTGTTATCAAAGATATCTCTACATTGTTCAAATCACTCAAAATTTCAATAATGTTTCTTTAATTTCTCCTATGAGATATTCATACAAATATTCCGTGATAACTCACTCATTAGATATCTTCGAAATCTCTTTATAAAATAACAGCAAATGTTTTTTGTTTTGGAATTTATGAGTGTATTGGGTATTATTATATTCAAACACTGTAACGGATAACTGTTTTCATTCAAAGGCGGAATAAAATTACTCTGATTTTTTTCGATGGGAAACAACCCCCGATAATAGCACCTGAAACCAGTGATCCGTGAACGCATACACGTGTCAAACGATTATAGCATTGTAATCATTGTAATTACTTTCGAAATTTGAATATTGCTTCATGAAAGCGTGCATTGATAATATGTATATTGATTAGTAATGTAGCGTATTTCATAAACAAATGAACCAGTCTGAAGACTCAGAAGTAAAAATTTCACCACGTCGTCTGCTGCAACACTCGTTTATCAGGATATTTTATGAAAGGAGTTGAAGAAATCGGGGAACCGTTATCAATCTGAGTCTAAGGAGGAATAAAGAGTAAGCGAAGATAAACCTATGTGTAACGAGGTTTTAGTAGCTCAAAAAATGATTAATACCATTAATTGTCTAATGCTTGTCTAGCCTCTGAAACAGTATAGATATTGAGTGATGTTGAATTTGCTGAATAACGTATCAAATTATGAAACAAGTTATAATAAATAAAATAGGTTGAAAAACCTAGGATTACATCTTGAAGTTTATGATCTGCGTAATATATGGAATTTCTATATGGATGTTATATGTCGATACGAATATGTGACGTGATACCTCACTATAACCCCTCTTTGCTTAATCTAATTTAAAGTTTATAACTTTCTCACCTTCGAAGCTTTCCCGAAACTAAATTTTCTGTCGTATTTTTCAGTGAATATGATTCATTTAAATTAAAAAAAAATAGTGAACCTCCTTGTGTTGGCAGAATGTGATAATGAACCTAAGGCAACCAATCTCAGCAATATTGATTTTCCTTCTAAAACAAAAACTATACCGACCCATAGAGATAAGAAAAGAAAATTTCCTCTATCGAAGACAATCTCAGAAACTCTAATTAATTTTTTTTTAAATGAAAGTTAAAGCAATGATTTCCACACCTAGAAAGTTCTCTGGACGAACGATATCCTAAGAAAATTTGTTTGGAAAATCTTCATACTCACAACAGTGGGGTAAGAGGACTGATTCAAGATATAAACAAGGGATATTTCGGAGAAATGAGAGAGTTTGTGAGTGGAATACTTTCGATGAAACACACTGCTCAAATATTTGGAATCCTTGCGAGATCCTATTGTATAAATTGAGGGTGTTGGGCCTGAACTTATCAATAACAATTAATAGCCATTTGCATAAACAAATAACGTGTTTGAACAAAATTCAAACATGTCACTCATTGGGAATAAGAGTCAGAAATTGCATTATTCCACACCAGAGAAGATTATTGAGATTATCCAATATCGCATATTAATATTCGGCACACTTGGCCCAGGGACTAAAACCGGGGGGTCGAACGAGGAAAAACGTTTTCCAGGCGTTTTGCGGTGGGTGTTCTGCGACTCCCATACCTACCTGCTGCGAGTAAAAGTCTTCGGAAAGTGGTGCAATCCGCCGTACCTGGCACCAAATATCGACGATCTTCTGGTAAACGTTTCCCGCAAACGGTCTGATCTTTGAGAATATACCTAAATATTCGTATAGGCGTGCATAACATATGAGGGGTAAACTCGATCAGAGATGGCAAGAACTAGGTGGATGCATTATTTCATGTGTTTTCGAAATGATAATTTAACTTAATATTTATTACGTCATTAAAATCAACACTTTATCGTGTGATTTCCACCAGACAGTTCACAAAACCGCTAAACGTGTTTCAATAAACATTAGCTACTTCGTGGGTGTTATCATTACTATCACAACAAAGTATAAAAAAAGTCGCTTCCCGCTTGATGAATTACTTTTTGGCTTTTTTCTTCTCCGAATGAAGAAATAGAAATTACAACTTCTAAGACAGAAGTAAAATCAAGAAAATTTAAAACACTCTCTGTGAAGGTACCATCACTAGGAAGACTGCAGAATAAAGTTGTTAAATGTATTTTTAATCTATCCCGTCTGGAACCTACAATTAACTTAAAGGTATCGACAAAAAAACTTCTAGACATTGAAACCCTTCGTGAAATGAGAACATGTATATTTATTCACTTAGTAATCACTGGCCACAAACGTTCAAATATTGAATTTTAAAAGAATAGAGACTTCCATAGCTACAGTACAAGTCAGGTCGCCTTCTTGAGTGTAAAGTCCAAATCAAATTTTGGCAGCTAATCGAAATTACATGAAGGTGTAGCTATTTATAATCGCCTACCAACAACGATAAAAAAATACCAATACGATAGAAAAATCCCAAAGGAAATTGAAGGAATTTTTCCTAACCAAATCAGTTTCTATTTTTTGTATTTTGGACTATCTGTTTTACTAGATGTATCATTGTTATATTATTTATTTTAATTCCATTACCTATCATCATCATCACAATTGTTTTTTGGGATAAATGAAGGAATAGTTCAAGTATTTTATTTAATTTTATTACCTTCATAGAAGTTGAAATTTCTATTTTCTTATCCGGAGAAGGAAAAAGCCAAACAATAATTCGCTTCACGCTGTCTGTCTGTCTGTCCCTTCTGATGCGTTTTTTTTAAATAGACTGATTCAAGAAAAAGGTTTTATATGTATAATTCATCCAAAATATAGTAGAGAAACACTGATAATTTTAGAGCTTTCTAATGTGAAGTAAATAAACACATTTTTTGTATACAATGCAAAACGCTAGCTGAATCCTACTAGATAGATCAAAACAATGTATTGTACATCTTGAAAAGGTCTACAAAAAGTCCGCGATGGTTTGGGATAACCCACAATAACCATTTTTTAACTGTGCGAAGCTAGTGAAAATCACACGATAAAGTGTTTCTTGATTAATATTTATGAATAATTTTAGTCAAAAGTAGAGAAAATATAAGGGCGATGATGAAAAATACAAAAAGTAATATGAAAATGAGCTCAAGCTATTGTAACCATGATAACATGTATGATGATATTGAGCTGATGTTTTCCAATGGTGAAACTATTGGATCGTATATTTTTGAACAAATTCTGCAATAAGAATGAAATGAAAAGACAACTTTTTTTTCATTATTTTCATTTAATAACAAATACAGTTATCAATTGATTACAGTGATTTTTCCCAATACGAACATAAAAGGTTTTTAGAAAGCCCTATCTGTTCTCTCCTGAATCGGGAATATCACCTCAATTTCACACTAGGGCAAATTGAGAAAACATCTGAAAATTTTCATAGTAGTACTTATAAGTCGTAAAAACGAATCTAACATTTGTTTTTCGGTTCCTCAATGAAGGAACATGAGTTCAAATATAAATGGTATCCAGGGGAAAGTTTCTAACTTGAAATTGTGAGGGAATCGAAATAAATTCCAGTCAGGCCTACGTAAACATTCAAAATATGTGAAAACCCCTCATTCAACGAATGTTCCAACTCTGGCCTACCGAACGGGAACTTCGCGCCAATACAATCAGCTCCCTATCATCCTACCTATCAGAGTTGGGCCGAGATTTGAATTCTTGTTCTCTAAGCACCGAAATACTTCATTTCATTCATTGTATATTTGAATAATTCGTTTTTGACAAACTGTTAGCTTCAATTGCCTTATTTAGGTAGGTATATAAACTAATTGCATGTAGTTTTATTACCAATAAGGTTTCAATAGGATAAAAACTATATATATATATATATATATATATATATATATATATATATATATATATATATATATATATGTATATAAAGCAAGTTCCAACTAATACTTATTATAGGTACAACTGAAATAAACTGGAGATTTGCCAATTCTCATTTCATAATCGGGCAGATTTGAACACTCTCGTCCTCATCGAATATGTATTTCATAGGTGATGTAGTATATTTCATTCCTGCTTTTCTAAGTCAGATTTAATTATTGGATTATTGATTTACCATTGAGAGCATATGAATAAGTAATTGAAACTTGGTGCAATATTGTTTCGCATAACTGCCCAATAATTCTGTAGGAAATTCAACACATTTTTTTTCAGAATTTTTTAGAGACAAAATAGACGAATTTGAATCACCACAGTAAAAATCGAGATTCATAAACTGCGTATGTTACGAAATAGAGATTATAGAGTAAAATCAATATTAAGCGGTATTGGTTCTAACTTCCATGAAAGGTAAAACAAGAAATTAAAGTAAAAAAATGAATTCAAAGTAAGAGAAACAAAAGAAAAATATCAAAAGTCAAGTCAAGAGGTTTGGATTGCTAATAATCGAAATCTTTATCAGTCAACACCGTCAAACACACATCATACGATAATCATTTATTGTACTCAGTCGATTTCCATAGGCTAGGCCCACCGACTATATTCAAATTTCTCCTCGTCCAACCCCATAATGCACCTATTCCTTTTGTGCGATCGCCTTCACCTGTCCGATATCATCGAAACGGGGGCGTTTCGTTTTGTTTTTCGCAGCCCTCCGGATGTGATCGAGCTTTCGACAATTAGCGTGTCTAAACGATGGTCACGCTCCGCTGCGTTTCGGCCGTCTTGCCGCCTGCCATCAGTATGCACCGCTTTTTCCCATGATTATTTTTTTTTCTAATTCGTAATAACGATTATCATTGATAGCTTCCGCAGCTGGGTAACAGCTGATTAATGACCTTGTAAGGAGCAACCAACTCGATCCTGAATTTTTCATACATAAACATATATTTCTTAAATTCCATTAGTAATATTTTACTCAACATAAATTCATCTCAGGATTACAAACGAATTTGAAAAAATTATTTTTAACAAATTCAAAGGGGGGACAAAAAGTCACAATGAGTTAAATACGCCAACTGACAAAGTTGTCTACTTTCGCATGGCCACATTGAAATTGCTTCATCTATATGGTAATACGGTAATATATATATATATATATATATATATATATATATATATATATATATATATATATATATATATATATATATATATATATATATATATATATATGTATAATATATTTTTCAATAAACTGATATAATCATTAAAAATCTTATGCCTATGGAATGGTGATAGCGATTTCCTTGGAATATGATGCGATTTAACTTTCATGAAGAGAGGGATATAAAGTTGTTGTTTTCTTTGAGTGTGGATGTGGATCTTTGTTGTGCTGGAACTATAAGCATTTTTTATATCACGTCAAATCATCTCGAATACGGATTTATACCTCAAAACTAGGTGACATCCAAGTTTCATAAAAAAATCTCAAAGAATATTTCCAAATTATTAATAGTAAACGCAAGCAAAATTAACATCAAATCACAGGAGTTTCAGAAGTTGGCTTACAAGTCACTTGGTGGGAGAAAACATAGAAATCAGTCGTGCTCCTATATAGGTATAGGTAGGTACATTGATCTTTATGCTACGAATAATGGAAACTTCGTATATTAACATCTCTTTCAATCTATCTCAATTGAAAGATATATTATATTGTAGTATTATATTATATTATATTATATTATATTATATTATATTATATTATATTATATTATATTATATTATATTATATTATATTATATTATATTATATTATATTATATTATATTATATTATATTATATTATATTATATTATATTATATTATATTATATTATATTATATCATATCATATCATATCATATCATATCATATCATATCATATCATATCATATCATATTATTAGACAAGAATTCACCTTGGTTTTGAATTCGAACAATTGGTATATAATAGGTACCTACATAACTGTGGAACTCGCATCGGCGATGCCTTGCCCATTCCGCGTTCGACTGTTTTGTTAACCTCACTTTCCTATAAGGATATATTTTTCAATCTTGTAGCGAAAAATGCTTTTAATTCGGTTGAAAAGTGATGAAGAAGGTGGAACAGAATGTGTATATTGTGCTGACATAAAAAGGAGGAATTTCGAGCGGAATTGGCTGAAAAACAAACATAAGCGTCAACCCCGTTTTCCTGTCTTTGGGGGGCCTTATCTCCGAAACTAGTTGAGACCGCTAAAATTTTCATAATAACTTTTGTTCGGGAGACCGAAATACGTAAGTTAAAAAAATGTTATTCAAAAAACAGGTGGCGCCCGATAAATAGAATTTTGCCTATAAAACTGATATTGTACCACGATACACTCAATGTATCGTGTATTGTACGAATTTTAAACATTCTTTTTGCATTTCCAAAAGAGTGGAAACTTAAAAAATGAAATTCAGGTTATAATAATTAAACATCAAGCATCGGTGGTTCAGTGGTAGAATGCTCGCCTGCCACGCGGGCGGCCCGGGTTCGATTCCCGGCCGATGCAGTGTTTTTTGCGAAAGTTTTTTAATTTTTGACGACCTAATTATCATTTTAATAAAACTGAAAATAAATCGATTTTTGAGAATGTAAATTCCTCTCAAAATCATTCTCTATCATCCAAAAACAAAAATTATTTCAAAAAGTCGGGGAACAACTAACTGAATTTATACTAGATCAGTATAGGTACGATATACACAGGATGATATGTTGAAAGCTTTCCGTATTGAGTATTTCCAAAACGGATGAAAAAAAAAATTAACAGGGATGCATATTCATTCCTCAAAATTCATTCAATTCCTTGCAGCAGAGAAGGACACTTCGACCAATGCCACATCGCCTTTAAAAGTATCTACCACAGAAGCAGACGAAACGTCAGGCTCAAAAACCTGCAGACCACGGCTCAGAAACCCGGAAAGACCTAACAATCCATTAGTTACCGGTCGTGCAAGCTTACAATATTTGATGAAAACACAGAGGCACTACTAATTTGATTTTCACATAGGTCATGGAGAGTAAAAGCAAATTACATTTAGTAATCATAGCCCCCTAGACGCATTTTTAACAAATGAACAAGTGGCAGTATCTATATATGTGAAATGAATTGATACTGAATCTGAAAATATATAAATATACTGGGTGTTCCGTTTGATATTCCAAAGTTGGTGTAATTTCATGTAAAACTAGAACTGGTACAATCAACCCTCTTGTAAATGCCAGGAAGGGCAGAATTCTCCGCCTGTTTTTGTTTCGATCCGGCTTATTGGAGAACAGTTGAATCAAGGAAAACCAATTATTTTCGAGTTTTTGGCTGGGATCTACCTTGTACCGGTGATGGATCAATGAATAATTGAACATTACGTCTGGCTTTTGTATCACAACAAACACAAGGGTATTTTTTCTTCGGAGAATCCTGCACATGCCTCTGTCAGATATGAAAATACCGTTTGAGATAGGTAACTGACTATTTTCTAATGTAGATAAAACGTTCAAAACGATGCTGATATATGAAAAAAATATATGGTACTCTTACTATGTAGTTTTGAGTGGTACAATTGTCGAAGTATATAGAGGAAGTTACAACCTTTCCTTATACGGCTGCATTCTTAATAACAGTTTCTGAAAAACTAAGCACGTACAGAACTGATGGTATCGGAAGACATAACATTCTTTGATTTTCAAAAAAAATTGAACAATTTCCGACACCGAATAGTTTTTCAGGATAAATCCTCTAGAATAAAGCCGTATATGAATATTTTGTCGTTACAAGTGATCCAAAAATACTTTTGGAAAATTATTTTTGATAAAAAACGTACTTACCCAACAAAAAAACTTTATGAAGAAATTCCTATGCTTGAATTGAGAAAACTGTATATTTACAAAGTCCTGAACCTCCAAAACAAAAATAGAAAAGAACTAACATCAATAAGGCACATACATAATACACGACATAAAAAAGAATTTGAATTTTCCATAGAAAAAACCACAAAAACAATAGGCCAGAGATCATTTTATTACACGGGTCCCAAAATGTTCGGCCAAGTTCCCCAGTGTATTAGAAATATAAATAATACTTCTTTGTACAAAAGGAAATTGAAAATTTGGCTAAAACAATTGTCCACAGAAAAAATAACACATATGATGAATATAACCATTGAAGAAATATTGTATCAATGAACGAACATCCTGTGTTTAACATGTAATTATATCTGTAGTATAGAAGCACGTGTGTGTATATTTATTCATGTATTGATCTGTAGTTTAACATTCCTATCATTTTACGTCGCTAATTCTTACGTTATCCACTATCATAGCTCACTCCAACACTAAGATCTTTTTTTCAACAGTACATACATATTAACAAATGTTCCACAACAAGTTTTCTTCGTGGAATATTTTTTGATATGATCAGCCACCTAATAAGTGATTATTCATTTTCATCTTTGTCAAATTTTATGCCTAATTTAAGAGCGTACTTTATACAATTATAACTCCTTACTAACTTTTCACATTTTATATTTACATTTTTACTATTAAACATAAACATCCTTTTAATATTTAACATTTCACATTCCACTGTACCTACTGCCCACGCACAAGTTTAACTTCTGTGGGTCTTCCGTATTTATTCACCATGTATCGTCAGTAAATTTAGAATATGTCATTTGTACCTGTAAATTTTTATTGTGAATAAATATTATTATTATTATTATTATTACTTCACATTTTTTGTGAAAAATTTAGTTATTTTTTGCACAACTTTCACCACAAAAATATACTAATATTTATTCATTCTCGGAAGTTCACTTACATTGGTGTAAAACATAGAAAAATATGTCATTGTTAACAATTAATGAAGAAATATATCATCTCATAGAGACCCTTGAATACCCTATTCATGAATTGAAGAAAAAATTTATATAGTTCAGCAATAAATAACATTCCTCATATTTTCCACAAATAATATCATTGATTAGGGAAATAGAAATCATGATAACAATCACAAATAAATCCTTGCTAAAAATTGAATGATTGATAATATTTTCGAAATTCCAACTAGCTAACAAATATAAGCACTCGAACGAGAGAAATGGAACTTCAGAAGTAGAAATGGGACTCAGAAGTTTGGATCATTGAAACAAAGTTATGAATTAGGGAAATCAGTTACCTAGTTAGTAGTAGTAGCATGACATATTTTCTGAGAGTAGTAGTGACAGATTTCTTGGAAATACTGGCTGATATGAATCGTAATCTGTAGAAAAAAATTACGCGCTGCAGGGTACTTCTCGTGAAACCAAGAAATTGTATTTGTTGGAACGCTGTGTACTTCCAAACAGTATGTCTCATACAGTTTCGTCAATATTACAATAAAATTATTTGAAGTTGTAATAGACATACTGTGAAAAGTTACATGTTTTCATTAAATATTTTCGCAACAGATTCGTGCAAGAAAACAATATGTCTTCAATATTTTTTTTTAATTTGAGCGATGTTGGTGTGTGTGAGAAATGTAAGGCATCCTGCAAAATGTCATTCACCAAAATTATTGTTGAACTTAAAAACGCAATATCTGGCTTCAACAAGAAGTAGGTACCCTTCAGCGAGTAATTTTTTTGTAAACAACGTTTTGTTTCAGCTTCAAGTATTTCATTTTCTCTGGGCTTGTAGTGCTCAATTTGTCGTGGTTAGTTTTCGTTGGAATGCTTTTTATCAAAATAAATAGGAGATAAGATCACTATGCAGAAGACTCCTCAGGAATTTTATACCATATTTTCTCCTCAGCATGAAATAATAACGGTTATACGGCTTTGACGTTCTGGCAATGTTCTTCATTTTCCTTCTAATTCCGCTCGTTGCGATTCGATAAATCGTACGCCTCCACAGGTTCGCGACTCCGGAACCTGGTACAGAAATGCACGCGCCAAGTTCAAGAAAATCGAGTGTCATCTTTCGAATCCGACCCTATTTAATTTGTGTGTCACTGTTATCTTACACGCAGGGCAGCTTTAGAATATAGCAGTTTTTCGTCATTCCTCTACAGGGTGTTTCTTGAGTAATATCATTGATTTCAGAGAGCGATTTCTTCTGATGTTTCATGAAGAAAAGTTCTTATGAACATAGCTACAGAACTCTTTAGTTTCGTGAATATTTTGGAAGATATCTTCATATTAGATATTTTCATAAATTCAATAAAATATCAAGTAAGAGTTAATCTTCTACTCCTATCTGAAGAATGGTTATATACATCATACATCTAATCTATTTTTCTATGGGCCAACCCTACTCAAAAGTGACATTTTTTTTATAACTCTGTGGATATGCTTTCTGCAGAATTCCAAATGTCACGAAAGAAGTAGAACCCCCCATTAATATTATTATCCCCTATTCATACCCCAATGACTTTGTATTATATCTATTATCTCCTTAAAGTCAACAAATTCAAATAGCATAACATATCGAATCAAAATTAGAAGTTTTCATTTTCAAAGTCTCTTTGAAATCTGTAGAAATGTTTCTTTTACTTCTATAGGACTTATGAAACCTTTACCTTCCTTCCTTTATACTTTATAGAGGTTTAGAAAAATAATTCAAATGAATAGATAGAAACAGATTTTTCTCTTTCTTACTCAATTTGTTCACTAAACATAGGTAACTTCAATAAATGAATAACATTCATGAGATATTTTTACCTTAATTAGACAATATTTCGAAAAAGTTTTATGTAGTTACTTATAGTTAAATAATTCCATAATCTCTTTCTATGACCAGTGATGAACTCAGGTGATAGTTTCTTTGAATGAAAACAGTTTGTCTTGGATTCACTCTGACTGACTGAAATTTCAAAAGGAACATATTACGAAGGAACTTTTATCTCCTTTTTGTGTTGTATAAATATGTTATGAAAGCAATCTAGTCGACCTAAGTTACGTAGTTTCGGCTTGTTATGCAAACTGAGTAAGAAATAGTGACTTCTATTTTGTGATTCAGTGTCCCTCGCGCCATAACGATAGGGAAGTAGTTGTTAAAGATATTCCCTTTCTTCCTTTTCTTATATGAATCAACCTTCTATAAATGATAAATTCGAATATGGAATTCAAATATGAAGTTAAATATTTTATGGAAGTACAGTTTTTTTAACATCTAGATTCATGAAAGGAAAATCTGGGAAGAAGTTCCTCAAAACTTCCTACCCTAAATTAAGACGAATATTTCCCTCTTATATTAAAAGTCCCATAAGAGCAGGATGAATAAAAACCCTGGTGTGTTGACTTATACCTAATAGATTGTAAGCAAATTTTCTCGACTTTTCACTATCTTGATTTTGATCAATTTTAACTGAAGAGATGCCTTCGAGAGTTTGCCAGCAGAGGCGCACCTTTAATTCAATCTGTGATGCCAAGATATCCGTCTGCTCGATAGCCTTTCGATTATTCATAGATTTATAAGTTATATTTATTTCATGTTCTCATGTTTTGCATGCAATTTCTTGCTTTCCCGCGAAATCCTAGAAATTATGTAGTCATCGCATTTTGACTGATTATTAGGTATTCCTTTTGCTTTCAATTTGATGAAAAATAAATCAAAAACTCAGTGATTGTGATGTGATTTTAAATCTTCCGAAACAATAGTTATGAGCGAAACTGAAAAGTATTGATATCATATCTTTCTACTTTCTGAGGAACCAAAAATAGGTGAGTACTTTTTTCTTCATAGTGTTAAAAAAATGATTTTAATGTGATTACGAGCCGATGATATGAGGGATAAGTGATACCTACACGTTACACGAGCGTTTTATTATAAGCTTTGTAAATCGATTCATAATAAATCTAACTATCACTATAAAATCAAACAAATACAAGAACAGCAACGATAAACATTTAAAAAGAATATAAACAAGAAAAACGTGAAAAGAAACAAGAACTAGGTACAAGATTTTGAATATTAAAGGAACTTTCAAATGCATTCAAATTCAAATCGAACTGTCAAACATTTCAAATAAATTAATGGCTTTTCATTTGACGAACTTGACGTTACGTATTTTGTATACTGATAATTCTATTGGTGAACGAAAGATCCCGCAACAGTTTATCCAATGAGACCGCCGGTATCGAAAATCACTCGTAAGCTGCCGCCTCAATGAAAATGTACCCTTAGAAAATCGCATTTGTATCACCACCTCAACACCACCTACCGTCAAAAAATGTAAGTTTACTCTTCGATTTCTCAGGTCGAGAGGAATTGGCTAAACAAAAGCATATCGGTCAACGCACCAGAGTTTTTATTCATCTTGCATAAGAGCAATGCAATTATCGAAAACTTACAGCGGTAATTGCATTGTATCGAAAACTTACAGCGGTAATTTCTTAAGGTCCACAAGAACTTTCCTGAATAACATATCTCAAGAAATTGACCTCCGAACCCAATGACAGTATTTGAAAACACCCTGAATAAAAGATCCAATGCACTTTGTGACCAATTTTTCATGACTCAGACAGATATTACTGAAAATGCGATTTCTGCAAAGTTTGTTGGTGGACACGCACAAAAATTATTCATTTTGAGCACTGAAAACTGTTGATTGGTATAGGCACTGATGTTTCACAAATTGATATGGGGTTGATATGATTGGGCAAAAAATACAGGGTGACTACGAAATAACTTTACAAGACGTCATTAAACTGTTTGAGAGATTAGAAATTTGTAATTGTTACTTTTCGTTTATTTTGAAATATTTGAACTTAATTATATAAAATGTATCATCTTCCTTATACCAGAACTTGTTCTGTTCGGAAGGTTTGTTTTGTCAATAAATAAAATAAAAAACTAATATTTGGAATGAAGGTTGGAAGTTCATCGAGGCCGATGTTTTCAACAATCACAAACAATTGCACAGCACTTTCGCTTCGCCAGAAGTTTACTCAAGAAATTAAAATGTTTATTCAAGCCTGACAAAAAAATTCTAAAATTACAATAATTTGCCAAGTGAGGTACGCTTTAGTTTTTATTTGAAAATAGTATATTGTTTACCAGGTAGGAAAAGCATAACATTCCTGGACGACTGCTTATATTCTAATGTTAATAATCTAATATTTTTGAATAATAATGGGAAGAAAATTCAATCGCAATCAGCTAAATTATTTGGTTACTAAATAAAACAGTGTACAACGCATATTGATAATTACATTATATGTGAATAAAAACCAAATTTGTAAAAATAAAGAGCTACCGGACCCGACGTCTCATTTACAACCGCGGAAGACAATATTAAAGTCTATGCGGCAATGGTCAATGCATTTCTTTTCGTCGCGTTTGTGCAACATGATTAAAAAGACCACCCCAACCGCCATCGCCGCACCGCTAAGCACTATTTCCACCGCAGCCCGAGAAGAAACACTCTGACCAAAGTCTTGCATATCACCGCCAACAAATTAATTTCATTAATTTCACTGAAGTTCAATGATGAATGTTTGATTTTTTTTCTAACTGAAATGTATATGAAACAACAAATTTCAATTGAAAAGCAGATTGAATATTCAAAAGACCATGCGCTTTTTATTTTCCTACTGCTTTGCGGAAAATGTCACTTTTTGCGTCAGCTCTCACAAGTTCTCGCTTGAACTTAGTCCCCGTACGATATAGCAATCATATCAAATGATAGAAACTTTTTGTAGAGATCAATTATTCTTGCAGCAAACTGATATTATTTGCACTTGAGTGAGAATAATACAAATAATAAAATTTGCGCTTGATTGCAAATAATATCAGTTTGGTGTTAGGGTAGTCGATCTTTCCAAAAATTTCAACTTTTAGACCAAAGGTCACAATCTCATCGTTTATATCAACTCTAGTCATTGGCTGACTTGTGTAGCCCCCACAAACTCAAAAAAGGACCTAAATTTCAAAAGTCGTCAAAAATCATGTGAATTCATGTTTTTTTGGGACCAGACCTCATCAGACCGAATTTCTGTATTGGCCACTGATTTTAGAAATAAAAAATTACTCACGATATCCACTGATAGATGCCAGATACGGTGAGTTCTCCTTTCTCGCTGAGGGCGTATTCTATAAGTTCGGTATAGGTGAAGGGTGGCTTTTTTGGTCCAGAGTACCTATACGAATGTCCGCCTTGGTTGTTTTTGGGGTCGTTGGGTTGGGCAAAGGTCTCGTTGACTCTTGGTACCTGATTCAAAGAAGAAGCTCAGTACGAAATTGTGTATCTTCAAGAAATGATTTTTAATTTTAATGTATTTTTTAATGAATGAATATTATCATTAGGTTCATGCAGTTCTGTCAATGAAAATTTTTAAAAGAGATCAATTACAACACCTAACACTGGTTTCAATCATACCGATTACTGTTTACAAGGTCTAATTTAACAAAAATGCCTGAAAACGTGAAAATTTACTAATACTGACAATTCAAAATTATTCAGAGTTCATTTTTTTATCATCGGCTCGAATTTAGGTAGGCATTTGGAATGCTGGGTACAGTTGTAGATAATGAGTGAAGTTTGTTTTTTCATTCAATGTGAAATAATACCTATTCAGTTTCTCCTTCAGGTGAGCTTTTGTATACGTTATATTTTGTTATGTACAATAGTTTCAAATGATGCATAAATGATTGATTGATTGATCGATATGAATTTCGTTTTTGTATGAACTCGGCATTTGATGCAAGAAAGCCATGAAACAATAATTGAATATTGCGTTCTTGCCTTTTTAGGTGATTTTCTTTTCTAATAGATTTTTCTGGTAGGACATGATATTTTAAATATGAAAGGTGAATACCATTTGTTTGTAAAGTGAAATGTATTATTTGAATATATGTACCTATATCGAGTTGCAGAATGATCAAAGAATCCATTGCGCTCTTCAATACACTTTTGTGTTCGTTGTTTTTGAACTCGAATATCTTTCACCACGGGTCTATCAGCGTAGTCTTGCAACTTTTTCTCATCGGCATAGTAACTTGTGAATTTCAGTCCTCCATTGACATTGTAGAAGAAAAAAAAGAGACGTAAGGTCAAGAGACCTCGGAGGCCATTGAATAGGACCTTGCTTTGATAATCATTCATGTCCAAGACCTTCATGATTTCTTAATTTTTCATTTAACAAAGAGATGGTCATATGGAATAACATTTTGTACTAGAGCAAAACAAAAGAAAAGGATTACAGCCGAAAGTCCAAATTTGTTTTTTTCTCGCTCTTAGCCACTTTATAATAACAAGGAACAAGGTTATATTTTTCATTTGTATGTGTACCGTTGAAATTTTTCATTGTGAAATTGATTTATAACTGATATTAGTCAATCTTCTAAGAACCGGCAAATGATCAAGAAGTTCTAGATAATTAACAATGTATTCATCTATAAAAGTGGTAATAAGTAAATAAGTCTTTGATGAACAATAATAATTATAGGCCTATTTCGCTTTTTGAAACTTGAAAAAGTTATGCAAGGAAGATTGTTGAAGTATATTATGAAAATACATCCCCTTTATTATGGGCAGTATGGTTTTCGCACGTCCAGTTTCAAAAATATCAAGTAGGTAGACAACAATTTGTTTATATATAGAAGAATCAGTATGTTCGAGGACAGAAATTTCTTGTGGTGACCTATTTTATTTCTCACATACATCATCTCACTTTCAGAATTGAAATTAAGAGGTAGTCTGAAACTATATGCTGACGATACTATTAAGGGAAAATATTCAAGAAATTAAAATGCTATGAATATGGAATTATGATCTCAAATTGATTTCACAAAAAGTCAGGAAAAAATTCTCTTCAGTTATCGAAATTCTATATAAATTGAGATCTTTTCTACTTATAAAATATCCCAAAATTATATATTTCAGTATTATTCATTCAATAAATCAATTTTGAAACCTCTCAAGTCATTGTGAAATAAAGCAATTAAGTGTATTTTAAAACTAACCTTTTTGGAACCAACTTCAAAATCATCTAGACCAAGAAATCTCTTTGACCTTGACTCTTCATTCAAAATGAAGATCTGTATTTTTCATCCGTTCGACAAAACATTAGAACAAATAATATTCCTTAATATCTCATGTAATTAATTCGGATACTTATAATGATGATACCAGGCCATGCAGTGATTTGATTAATGCAATAATTAGAACTGAATTTGGAAGGAAATTACATTCTCACAGAATACCTATTTACAATAGTTTACCATATAAAATTAGATCAACTATAACCATCCAAATTCAAAAATAACCTGAGAAAATACATATTGAACAACTTATTTTTTCTTTTTTCCGTTTTTTTGTTATTGTTCCTTTGTAACAATTACATTTTTCTTGGACGAATAAACGTCAACATAAATAAAAAATTCGTGTCGAGTATTTTTTGAAGATCCAAAACAGATCATTCAATATTATTCAAACTTTTAAGAGGAAAAAATGCATTCTTTGAGGTTATCCATGCATTGAAAATAATGTGTTACAGAGTAAAGATTCCAGTCTAGTTTACACAAAAAATGATAATGATGAAATATCTATGCGGATTCAATAACCAGAATTTATCGCATTTATATGAAACGTCCTCAACGTAGAAACGAGGAGGACGTTTCACCATTTGAGTTAAGAAAATTATTTAAAATAATATGGGATTCCGAAAAGAAACAGTAATTTAAATATATTTTTTACTTTCGAATAGTGATCCTGAAGAGTGAAATAGTCCCATATTACGTCGTTCTAAACACCTGAACGAAAAATTCATAAAAATGCGTTAATTTTGGGTTGTTATTCAACCAATTTTACGAGCTACGGAAAAGTAGATATTTTTGCAAATAATTTTTTGTGTTGTAGGTATATACTAAGTAATCCAGTCCAACATCTGAAACGAATTTTCCAAATGCATCCCCTAATTGAAATCACATAAAGTATGAAAAACATACAATCGTTCATTAGATAAGCTGATAAAATAAGGATTTGGATTGTTAAAATTTAAATAAATAGGTACCTGTATTAAATGTGGTTGGAACTGGTCTCTCACAATAGCAGCGTTTTCTGAGCTCGACGCATCTGGAACCATTAAAGATGTTTTTTTTAATTCAGAAGCCCGAGAGACCCAAAAAAAAATTAAATCACTTTCGTGGCGAAAATGTGAAATATAGGCTCCCTGTGTAAACGAATTGAAAAATCGAGAGTTGCCCTCCTAGGCAATGGCAACTTGAAACAAAAAAACAGGTGAACACAATTCAAACAATTCAAAAGAAGTGCCCAACTAAACATCTTACAAAAAATATAAAGAAAATTGAAATTTTCCTCTTCCTCGAGGATTTTTTTCATTTACAGTTGAGGAAATCGCTGAAGACGAAAATCGAAGAACAAAAACAAATGAAGATAGTGTACCTGGAACTGGTGGTAATTCGTGGATTTTATAATTCAAGAGCCAAGAAAGACTTCCATCTGTACAATCAGATTCAATGCCACTATCTGAACCTCTTGGGCTTGGACTGGTGAGCAAATCTCTGGAAGGTTCTTGGACTACGTCACCATTTCGCATGCTTTTGAAATCTTCCGTGTTGAAGTTGTGCATTTCTGCTACAATATTGGGAATCTTATTCGATGTATCCCAACATCCATTGACGAGAAGCACCTGTAAGTTAGTAATTTGTGTTACATGCATATCCTATTTGAAATTTTGAATTCCAAATCATGCTTAGATTCTAATATGGCGGCTCAATGGTCTAGGGGTATGATTCTCGCTTTGGGTGCGAGAGGTCCCGGGTTCAAATCCCGGTTGAGCCCAGTTTTTTAGCTTACGTACCTCTTCAGTAGATTGACATTTAATTCCATCTTCTTTTTTGATAGCAATTTTAGGAAAATTCGAAGCAATATTACAACTGATTTTGCGTATTTTGGACGGAGGTTGACCTGGAGGATGCCGAAATGTTTGAGAAACCACTCTGCCACTATCCATTGGGTGAAAATATTCAATTTTTATGGGTGTCAGGTTTTCGTCGAAACTATTTCGAATTATCAAATTGTTATTCATTTTGCAGATTGTATCGCGTAAAAATCGAACGAATGCTAGTTTTATAAGATAATTCAGGAACGGTTCACTCTTTCACCGCGATAAAGTGGAACAAAATCAAAGCATTAAACCGTGAAGAAAAAATTGTAAGAAATGAACAGTCTCTCACTTTAGTGACAGTAGCCTACTATTCGAAAATGTGATTTTCTGGTATACAGGATGTCGTTGTATGATTGAAGAAATAGTTATTTCGAAAAACCTCGCAGTAGGAATTTGTCATTTAATTTTTCCGGAATTGGGAAATATTTCAAAACCACTAAATTTCAAGTTTTACTTACTTTTAGGTAACTCATTAAATACTTTTAGACACTCAGTAAATATAGTTTCAGAGTTGATTCACAACTGATGTTCCGTTTCGTTTTGAATGGGTCAAAAACTCAATTCGTGGCGCCACCGCCCCCGTTAGATTACAAAATACAAACATGCGCACGTCCAGCCCTCAGCCCTTATAAACTGCGACCAGACGAACTATCCTTTGTAAACATTTTTATGAACCTTTTAAATAAAAAAAAAATTGTTACAATATATTTAACGAATTTATTGATCACGAAAATTTATGATCTATTTTAAATACACCGTCTACACAGCATCCATTTGAATTTGAAGGGGGAGACAAAATAATATTTGATTACAGATCATTACCATTTGTGACATCTAGTGATTGAAATAGTAAACTGCTAGAAAACAGTGTTCTTGATTGCATACATTTTTAGAACAGCTGAAAATGACAACTTGAATTTGAAATTTGACGTTCTCACTTTGACATTCGACAGTAAATATCATAACAATAAAATGGCTGCTGCTGGTAGTGAAGATTCGCCAACAATTCCAATAAATTCTGCTAATTCTTTTTTTCCTGAACGAAATGTTTCAAGATCACCTTCAATATCATCAATCAATAGTTTTCAGTGGACAAGCCTCTTGGTTTCAAAACCTTCACAGAAAAAAGGAAAATATCCCAAAGGTTAGTATAAGAAATTTTTGAAATATACCTAGGTAATGTAAAATTTTTGAAAAATACTTCAATTCTGGAGTAGAGATAGTGAATTTGTTTTTGAATACAAGTAATGAGACTTGGTAAGTAACTGCAGTGTGAACAGAAAAAACACTTCAGAGAAACAGCTGATGAAATTATATATGAATGTTTGAAACGGAAAAAAGCCAAAACTGTCTTTTAATTTGAGCAGGAAATATCTCAAATTGAAGAATTAAATGATCTATACAATTCTTCTGCCATCTGATGTTTGGTTAGAAGTCTAATAAAAATTTCACATACATATGAGGTTTTTAGGAAACTAGGAAATCCACCAGTTAGGTATTTCTACAAAATTATCTATAAATCTTTGCTGATTTCTCTAGAAATCATTTTGTTATCTATCTGAAATCTTCGTTCGAATAGAATACTAAACATACTAATATCAAGTGATTTTTAAATCAGCGATACAGTATTAATATGGCCTTGTTTAAAAAAACTACACTATATTCAAGAAGATGTTTTCTTATCATAATATATTTTATTGGTTCAATGTAGTTCAATGTACTTTCCAGTTCCCATTATCCAAGGAATAGTAACTGATTATTATGCTGTGGAGTATTATTGAACTTCTCATCTTTATTCAACAAACCCATTACCATAAGCATATCGAATACCAACATTAACCTGTTCCAAAAACTGAATTTTGGACAACCTTTTCTTGTGTCGCCATCTATAAAAGTAAACTACACTAAGTCTTTGATGCGCTAAAATTTTCACTGACGGACGGACAGACAGACAACATAGGGCATTGATATAATTGGATTATATTATAATCTCTCATCATTTTTCTTGGTTTGCAATGGGCAGTTGATGATTTTTGAGACTTTTTTCGGTGAAGAGTGAAAACTGATAATAATAATAAGTAATTAAGAACTCTCTAGATTTAGGAACATTCTCAAGTGCTATTATTTGCCACGGATGGAATGAATTCAGTACCCTGGAATGTTTTGTATCACGAATTCCTCAAAGAGGTTGTTTTTTGAAAAATGAAAATTTCGAAATTTTCTTGACCTCCTAAATCAAATATTTCTTTCTACTCTGTTGAATATTTAAAAAAAATACTGGAAATATTGAAAAGATTTTTTCAAGTAAGTAGATGAATATTGATTTTTTGAAGGGATATCAAAATAATTGAGAACTGAATAAGTAAAAAAGGATCAATTTTTCACCTTCTAAAATGCCAAGAAAACGTTCAATTAAGTTTCACTGCCACCGGATTGAAAAATCTAGTATGTGAAATTTGGAGGAGAAAAAGTGTTGTATAGCTTGCCCGCAAAGCACCACTTTTTCTGCCATTGACACATTATGCTATTTTTCGAGATTTTAGAGATACTTGCGACTTTCTGCCATGTTACTAGATAAATCATCAGTTGAAATCATGGGGGAAGAGGCTGAAGAAAATAGTAGTTCAAGTTCATATCTACTTTGATTCTCGAACGCCGCCCAAAGAACGAAATCTGAATGTTTGCATCACATAATTGAATAAAAAAAACAAAGAATAAAAATTGGTCTTCAGTCGCCGAAATCAACCAACCCTCGTTGTGTCTCGCCAGATGTCGCCACGGGATAACAATATTGATCTTTGCGAATAATGGCATGCTCACAACCCCTCTGTTTTTTCACAAATCAATACCCCTAATTTCGAGACGTACATGTCGTGTTCGTACGATGCCCAAGAAAATCCTGCTACATTTCGTAAAACGAGTCGCCTAGTGAGTCAAGAGTAACAGTGAACGCTCCAGATGAAAGTCCAAGAGCTGCCAGCCGAGGCTGGACCGAATGCCATGGAACAGGAGATGGCCGGAGCCCAGGACACGATCTACCTGTGCAATTTTCGCGTGTCCGTAGACGGAGAGTGGCTGTGCCTGAAGGAGCTGCAGGACGTCGAGTTCAACATGCAGGATTCGTTGGTGAAACCTTTGTCGACGCCTTCTCCTGAAGTTCCTATGCCACCGTTCGGTATGTGTCGTATAGGGTCATTTTCACAATAGCTGGTCAGTTAATGGTTAGATCTAAACCACGGGCTGTTCCACTTGTTATTGTTAAGCATTTACCTCAATTAACCAGGAGGTTGTCGGTTAAATGACCACAAAAATTAACATACTTTCTGGAACTAGTACAAAGTGATGATCCTCTGAATAGACCGGTTGAATTAGCTCAAAAACGGCTGACACTCCGATCATCTATGGTGAATTTTCTCATCGCTCAAGAATATCATTGCGAATGCTGTAATAACCCAGCGTCGTGACTCTTTTTCTACAGTTGCAAAATTAAATTTCCATAGGAAATGAATACCAAAATTGGCCCAGTTCAATGATTTCGTTCATTTGACTAGCAGAACATCAGTATTACAGTGAAAATATAGATAGAAATAAAGTTGTAAAGGGCATGAAATTTACTACGAGAATCCATAGTTCAAAACTGCAAATCATTCTCAAAGCTACCTGAGTTTAAAAAGCAACGAAAAATAAAATTGTAAAAATCAGCTGAATTCTTGCACACGTTATTCAAATCGAGATTCAAAACCGGTTTTAGTGAGAATTAATCTTCGAAATATTCGATGTTCCACTAGTGCTACTAATAACGTCTATATGTTTATAGAAATTTTTTGCACATAAGATCATATTCAAACATCCATATGCAATAATTCGAAAATATTTTTTTTTAATTTGATCCTAACTCAATTGAAAAGTAAGAATAATATTTTTACTCACCTGTCAAGTACTCGAAGAATAAAAATTATGATAAATGTTATGTATTTAAGTTAAAAAAATTGATTTCAGATTGGTATGGAAAAATTATTACTAAATAATTGATTTATTATTGATCAATATATGAATATACTAATTTCAGGATAATTAAACCAAGATGGATAAAATAGATTATCGATTAATTAAACCTTGTATCATATGCGCGATCATATGCAAAAAACACGGTAGGTGTAAGACATTTCCTATTCTCCATATAGTTATATACGTTTGAATTAACAATAATTGCGATTATGCAGCAACAAAAAGTTATATATGCGTCGGGTTCATCATTATCAATGAAACCGGTTGCAATGCATGTGTAACACAATTGATTTTAACTTTTTCTCCTTCTTCTCACAGAATATCAAATTTCAAGCAGTGACAGCTCTATCTACTTATGTAATTGTACCTAAATGGAAATTTTTGAATTACATTAAATTTGAAGTTCATGTTATTTGTTAAATCATCTCTCTATTTTGTCTGTTAATTAATGGAATGTTGAGTGACTATCATTCCTTACTCGTTAAACAATATTCTATTTCTTGTATCCAGGTCCTTTTTACACCGTATTCCACTAAGTTTTTTCGAAAATATTTCTAGTTGTTATAGAAAATGGCGATTTGGAAAGATTCAAAACTGGAAAGTATCCATTGGTGAAGTAGTGGCGGTCGCTGAAAGAGGTCAATTTTCATATACAAATATTCGAGCAAATATTGTCATAACTCCTAAATTGAATTTTCGTTGAAAAATCGTCAAACCAATTGATGGGATGGATTATTTTTGAAACATAAAAATGCTCATAATCTCTATACTGAATATTTTTGAAAAAAGTTTAATCGCTTTTTTAATGGTTTGTTCTGCCTATCGATGGAGAAGAAATTTCGGTACTGAAAATTTCAGAATATTACTGGCCCATTTTTCTTCCACCTTTCGTTGGAAGAGACAACTTACATCAATAATAAAAAAATTTCAGAAGCTCTGATAATCTTCATGCAAAAAACGCGGAATTTAAACTATTTATCCCTCCCTCACAACTATCATCATCTAGACTGGTCTGACTCATGAGTATTCATTGCTCTACTACATCAATAGACCTTATACTTGATTTTTTATTTTCTTTTAGTTAAATAGTTAAAACAAACATCTACCTCGAGTTGATAAAACATTTTATGTAGTTCTCGGTAGTGTAGAGGTTAGCATATTCGCCTTTCAACGGGAGACCGGGGTTCGATTCCCCGCCGGGCCACCGTGCTGGGTAATCGGACGTTAAAAGGTAAGGCCCCGTTGATCCATTGCTCGCGCAAGTTTCGACTTCTGAGGGTTGACTTCGACAGCTGGTTAACGGAGACGAACAATTGTATAACAATTTATTGAAGGATGTTGCAGTTATTTATTACCCTGTAGTAATAAATTACAAAAACCTACAGCAATGACCAGCCAGATAGATCATATGCTGACAAGATAAACCGTCTATGTTACCATAAAACTCATCAAGCATAAGTATAAAAGTCGTTAGCTCAGGTTCAGAGTTATCGGATTCCTTAAAAATCTGTTTGAACGAAATACTCTCAATCAGAACTAATCCCCACACACTAAAAATGTACGGATGACCTTTTTATCTGGTATCGAAAATTGAACTTAAGTAATATCGTGTGCAAATTTATCACAAGTTGAATGAATGAACTCGTATGTACAAAATTTGTGAATTAACTTATTTGCCGTAATCCAGGGACAATTATTGCAATGTTGTTCTGAAATATAATAAAGAATTCAGTAGTGCCTTCAATGCAATGCCAATTAATGATAGGTAATCAAAAATTAATAATTCTGGCTTTAATGAAATCAAAAACATGAATTTTTATGAAAGATTCTGAATAAAATCAATACAGATGGAAAATAATTGATAATCTCTGTTTTTAAAATTGTAAAGTACCCCTATTTTTTTTCACCATCGCTACCTCCTGTAGTAGAGGATTTTTTATATATAAAAATGTTAGTATACATTTAATCAGTGGCGGATCCACGGGGGGGGGTTCGGGTCCGGACCCCCTCCCCATTGGGAAAATAAGAGATTTTTTTTTCAATTTTTATCGGCTCCTAATTTCCAAATTTTGTTAGGGAACGAAATAATGTCACATGAGCAAGACAAAAAAATAAAATAGATTACATTTTTTTGCTTTGGAATTGAAGAACTTTAATAATTATTATTACATTCCATTGAAAACTAAAGAGCAGGCTACATTTAAACATTAGTAAATTTTCAATTTTCAACAACCAATTTCATCAATTTATTCAATTCAATAATCCTCCAATTCCTAAAAAAATAATTCTCAAGAATTAAAAATAGTAAAAACAAGATCTGGATTGAATGTTACCCAAACAAACAAATTTCGCTTGAAATTTTTGGACTCACCGATTGTTCTTTCCTTTTTTTTTCTGGTTCAGTCGGTTCAGACGCTGGATCAAGCCGAGTAAAATATGAAAATAGAGTCCTCTTCATGTTGTAGGTTCAAAATAAAATGCTTTAACTATCAAATTTCAATTTTTCTCGATGACACTTTGAAGAAAAATGACACTTGTCAGGCTTATCGAGGAAAAGTCCGAGAAATTTCTGACAGTTCTGCCATTGGATCCTTTTGGCGCAGTATTTGAAAAATTAGACTTGTTCCATTTGTGATGAGAATTGTCTATGCCGGTAACGATTTGAATATAGTATGTATGAGTAGAATATGCTGTTGATTAGGTTGAATCAACTCGATTCGATTTAAAAAAAAAAGTAAAGTTTCGAACCTACTTTACCTCCTGGCTACACCTTCAAATTTTGCTCATGTCAATCTCTTTCACATTTTTTTTGGATCTTGGCTACTTGTTGCTATACGGTAGCTCATAATATTCTGTTATATATGTATATATATTTATAAATTTTGAGTTATAGACCCCCCCTTGACCTGATCCTGGATCCGCCACTGCATCTTATACATCGATATTGGATCACAATTGCATAATTCTCAAAATTATGAGCGAAAAACAAAAAGTTAAAAAGTTACGAACAGTAACCATGTCGTTACAAGACATGCTGTACCAGTATACCAGTACCATTATTTTTGTACGGGACTGTATGTTCGTTTTAATTTTTTCAGAGTCTATCATCTTGAAAAGGGCCGCATCAAAATATTTTGTCGTAATTTCTCATCTTTAGGAGGACAATTCAATATAAGAGAAGATATCTCAGTTATTAAAAATGATGAATATTTCAAACATGTCGCAGGATTTTTCTACGTATGTTATCGGAATCAATTCTACTCTCACATTCCCAAAAATATTTCCCCAACTCAATTTTTTCAAATTTCCCTTCACCCACTTCTTTTATTCCAAATGATCTATCGACGACGTGTGAAGAGAAAGCCTGCAACATGCTAGCAACTCTTCTTTGTTTCATATCTCGAATATTTTTCAATAACGGAGATATATCGACTGTTTACTTAATTATGGATACCCGTTTTAGCCTATTGCACTACTCAAAACTGACGTCATAGTGCTACAAGTTTTTTATTTATATTTTTTCCGTTTTCAAACACTACGAGTGAGCCTAAAAGGCAAAGCCTTGTCTGGGCAAGGGACGGCTAATGTTTTCGAATGCCGTAGTGCTCATTGCTCATTTGTCAGAAGCACCATAGGAAAACTCAGAAAAACCTGCAGTGCTATTATTGCTCCGTAAAGTAGCATCGTTCTGAACGTGATTCATTGTCATGGTGGAAAAATTGACTCCCTAAATTTATAAATTAATTTTATAACGTAACTTTTATTACTCCCAAGAAAAGTTATATTAATAGTAGTTTGATTTCATGCAGTTTATTTCAGGGGATCAACAAAAAAAAACGAAAAGGAAATATTCAAAAAATAACTTATAAACGATATTCATAAGTGGATAAGATTAAATAAAATTTCAATAATATTTTTTTAATAAAAAATTGGTTTTTCTCAAAAGAAGAAAAGTCATTTGCTTTTTTCATCGTTCAATATTGGAATCTATATAGTTGTAGATTTCAATATGAATTCTAATTTTTTCAGATTGTGGTACGTTTAAAACCCCGAAAAGAACTACAAAGAAAGAATCCATCCACCACAAAATAATGACTTTCAAACAGTACTAATTTACTGTTCTTGTTGAATAATCATGATTGTTTATGGTTAATTTCAAATTCGAGTTTTTTACCTTATTTTTGATGGAATGATAATCCTCTAGGTTCATAAAGATTGATTATTGGTTATTGCTGATCTAAATTGAAGATACGTCTTAAAATTCTGTTCTGAAGAGTTTGAAGGGCCTTGCTAATGGATTTATAAGCTGTTTCCCAAATTGAGATAAGGTATTAGATTTTTGAATGAGTTAATGAAAAATATATTATTCTATAATGTATCGGAATTTGATTCATGATTGTTGTGTATTGTTTTCCCAAACCGAACATGAAAGAAGATTTACCATAATTTAGACTCAATTTATGAGAAAACATCCAAGATGATAAATGAATCAAATAATTAGCTATATCTTCCTTTATTTATCCAAAGTAATATCCTGAATAAAACAGAGTAATATTGTAGTTTATTAAGTAAAGTTGAACTACAGAGATGATAATCAGGATCTTTACAAAATCATTCTAATATGTCGGTTTCTTTCCAGGACGAGATCCTGTAGTGATAGAAAGGAGTAATCTAGTCAATATAAGTAAATTAGTGGTTAAGGAACTAATAGAACAGTCTCTGAGATATGGGAGACAACTGGACTCGGATCATATGCCTCTTCAGCATTTTTTTATCGTGCTCGAACATGTTCTAAGGCATGGACTCAGACCAAAGAAGGTATATTATAATGATAGTAATAATGAATTGAATAAAAAAGATACAACTATTTTTTTCTCGTTTTTGTAGGGATTACTCGGGCCAAAAAAAGAATTATGGGACATTCTGCAGATGGTAGAGAAATACACTCCTGAAGCACAAGACATAACATCGAGTGTGAGAGATCTGCCAACTGTTAGGTAAATATTACCTACCTTTGATGTATTTAGAAGAAATATATAATTTTTTTGATTTCAGAACACATATGGGTAGAGCAAGGGCTTGGTTAAGGCTTGCTTTGATGCAAAAGAAGTTGGCAGACTACCTCAAGGTCTTGATTGATCACAAAGATGAGGCGTTGGTGGAATACTTCGAACCAGACGCGTTGATGTTAAGCGACGAGGCCATTGTTATAATTGGTCTTCTAGTGGGGCTAAATGTTGTTGACTGTAATCTTTGTGTAAAGGTAATGTCTTCCTAGATTTATTACAATTATATTAGTCGAAGGTGAAAACAGTCAACATGTTGAGATACATTTGCGAGATACATTTGCGAAATTATATTATAGGAAGAAGACTTGGATTGTCCTCAAGGCGTTATAGATTTTTCATTATATTTGAGATCATCAAGCCATGTATCAAATGAGTCCAGTAATGGTGAGGAACAAGGTGACCCAATGACAACGGTACTGGATCAAAAAAATTATATTGAAGAACTAAATAGGCATTTGAAGTAAGTGTGCCATAATTGAATCAAATAAAACATAACTATCTTGACCTCATTCTCATATAGCATATAAGTATATCAATTTTATCGAACAATTTACTTTCAGCGCCACTGTGACAAATTTACAATCCAAAGTTGAGTCTCTTACCACGACTAATGCCTTGATGAAAGAGGACTTGGCTATCGCTAAGAACAATCTCCTCGCCCTCTACGATGAAAATAGGCAACTGAGGTTGGAATGCGGAAGAGATCTTGGGGGGTACAATAATATGAGCGTTAGCGGGTTGCAAATAACGAACAACAAGGCAATTGAAAGCAGCAAGGAAGTGGCTACAGATACGGAACTAAAGCAAAAATTGGAAGAGGAGAAAAGATTGAGGCAGGAGACTGAAAATGAGCTGGAAATTCAGGTAGATTTTTCGACACTTCAGAAATGTGTTTTAGTAATAATTAAAAAAAGCATTCAAGAGTTTAAAACATAATTTTTTTGCAGATGTGTATGAAAGCTGAGATGGAGGTGGCGATGAAATTGTTAGAGAAAGACATTCATGAAAAACAAGATACAATCATTTCCCTCCGGAGGCAGTTAGATGACATAAAGCTGATCAACTTGGAAATGTATAGAAAGCTTCAGGTGAGTTTTTTGCTTCTGTAGTATATACTACCCATTCTGGTAGCTGTATATACTCGTTTTTTCCCAATTCATACCAATTTGCAAAGATCACCAGGTTCTCTTTGCGTTTTCTATGTGAATTCAAAATTCAAATACCTCATATATGCGATCAGCAAAATATAAAATTGACTATTGCATTTGGGGGTCACAAGTTATGAAAAAACTTTTCAGAAGACAAAATTATTTTGAAAAATCAAATATAATCAAATATAAGATGTAACAGATATAAGCCTACTACAGCAATGTTGGAAGTTCTGGATTGGCTGTCTGTGAAAGACCGTCTGTTCTATCTTACCATGGTATTCATCTTCAAAATACTGTCCGGCAATGCACCCTCATATTTTGATCAATTCATTGTTTTCCATCACCAAATTCATAATTACCCCACTAGGGGGAGTACTAATTTTTATGTACCATGTTTGAACTACACACGATCCATGAACTCCTTATTCCATAAAGGACTATTGGACTTCAATAACCTCCCGCTTCAGATAAAACAAAGTGAATCTATTATGACATTCAAAAAAGAACTAACTAGTCATTTGAAGATACAACATCAACATTGACAGTGACATTATAATATCATATATATCTATTATTTGTAATTAATATTATTATTTTTTCCATTCATTGAATGTTTGGATAATTCCGAGCAAACATAATTTATTGTTATGAAGTTGGACTGTGACTTTGTCCATCCAATTTCAAAAATGTTTTTGTATATAGGATGCCTATTTGAAAAGATTATTATTATTATTTTTTAGGTCCAAATAAAAATGTCCAATTATTTCTCGTTATGTTATGTACTTTTGAATAATTTTGTAGTTTAAAACAATTTTCTATTTTTCATTTAAATTTGTCATGTTTTTTATTCCTATTTTATACTTTTCATGTGTTTCATATTTGATGTTGCCACTTTAGCACTAAACAATGAATAATGCTGAAGTATATTGCCCTCTTATAGGAGTGTGAGATGGAGCTAACACAAAAAGGTGAGATGGTGAGTCGACTTCAGGCGAAAGCGGGACAAATCGGAAAGATCCTCAATAATCTAGAGAAATTCAATCATCTGATGAAAGACGACAAAAAACCGTCGGATAGACGTTTTTCCTCCGATAGAAAACAGACTGTTTCCAGGAGCGTTGATAAAGATACTGCTGCGAAAAAAGTTGTTCCTGAAACAATTACAGAGGGCAGTAGTAGTAGTAACATGGAAACAGAGCTGAGAGAACCTATCACTTCTGATTCTACAGAATCTTTCATCAAACTTGATTTGGATTTGAACGTAGACGAACATAAGGAGTAATTTACATTGAAATGCTTCACACTGGTTGTCCAGGAATTTAAACTTTATGAATTTTACTCTCAAAGACAAAGGTTCAAGTTTTTGGACAACCGGAGAAGTCAATAAGTTGATGTGATTCCAGTCATTCCTTGTATCAACTGTTTTACCTTTTTGTTCACATTTTGTTGGAGAAAATGTGAAACCCAGCTCAACCGGTAAAAAAATGGAGAAAAAATTGCCACTTGTGCAGCATTTTTTCATCACAAAAACCCACGATACTCGGTTGACTTGGTAACATAATTGAACAAGAACAGAATCTCTGTTTTATATTTTGTAACTTGATTGAGTGAAATACTGAAATTGTGAGAGTTTGGGCAATGTTGTTGACAGCTTTGACCAATTCTCATTCAGGTGTTTGGAAACAGGGAATGATCTTGTTTTGATTTTGATTTGAGGTTCCTTATGATTCAGGACACTCTTACTAATATTTTATTTTTGAGAATGGTTCGGGACTATTTTGAAAGACTGAAAATTCTAGCTGTGGCTTATTTCAGGACCGTGAGGCATCGCTAAAGCAAAAAACCGAGTTTGTTTCCAAGCTAGAAACTAAGGCACAATCTATGACAGAAACAATACGTTCCCTCGAAACTAAGTAGGTACACTTTTTTGTATTCCCCATCAAAAGCATCATAAGAACGTTAATTACTATGGTTTTCATACAGGGTATTTTATTATACTTATCATGAAAAATGCCTTGTATGAAGCTGTTTTTGCTCAGTCTTTAGTAAATATTTACATTACTAGTACCTACTATAAGTACTCATTACATGATTTTACGTTTTTCCCTTATCGATAACTTTTTGAGACATTTCAAATGCATTGATATAATATCATATGGTATTAATTTTAAGTAATTTTAAATTGAAAATGTTGGCAAACCTTCACTACGAGCAGCTAATTGATATTGATAAGTAGTTATATTTGATAAAATGTAAAAGTACGTATTATTCCTATGAAAAAAATTCTTGTGTTATATTCTTATAACATAACTAGGATCTGTGTAAATCCTTGTGATTATTGATGTTACATATTGCTATGAAGTATTTTATCAATGTTCTCATGATAGCGTCAAATGTTAATCAGATATTGTTTTTGCTTATTTACAAATAAATATAAGCTTTAGGTATGTGAATTTTATTGCCCCCTCCTTTTTATTTATTCATTTATTTTTTCGTTTTGTAGTATAGGTTTGCCAGTATTTTCATTTGAGTGATTTTTTTCTTGTGGTTAATTTTTGCATGGCTTTCTATGTTTTATGTTCACTGTTTTGTCCAATTTTTATAAAAGAAAAAAACGGTCTCGGTTGAATTGTTTGAAGTATGTAAAATTGCATATAAAATGTGAGTTTAATTACTCACGTGAAGTTCACCCTCCCAATGTATTCAGTTGAATGCTTTGAATCGTAACTCAAAAGGCAATGACACAAATGGTATCTCTTCAATGTTAGAGTCGAAGACTCTAGCGATTTTGTTCTTTACAAACTTCTACACTACGGTTGTTCGAAATTCTCAGTATGTTTCAATCAATCATAAAGAGTTGTATTAACGAAATGGATAAAAAATGGGAAAATTTACTGTATATTGTAGTCAAAACGGAGCAGACCTAATATCAAAAATATCCGAGGCCCACAAATCAAGGTTCCCAGGGGAAAACATTTTTGTGCTGCAGCGAATTTGTAACTCCATCAACGCCCACTCTGATACCCAAAATTTTTTGAATGGCCACCATGTACCATGCGTGATATTATTTCAAAGAACCTATTGAAGTATAACTAGAAAATGCTGTCAGGTTTTATTAGTCGCGACCCATTTTTCAACAAATGGGAATATTTTCCGAGATATTTTCACTCCTCAAGGACATCCGTGACTCCAACCTCCAATGCACCAACAAACTTTTTCAAACGGCATTTCTTCGTGTGATATATCATTATTTGACAGGCCAAAATAACGTCGGTCACTTCCTTTTTCACAAGAAATTACTTACTACAAGAATTAAAATACTAAAAATGAGTTACCTATTTTACAATGCGCTTGAATTCAGTTACATGCCTAATGAATATATGCTGTCATTTTGATTTGAATACTCGTAAAAATTAGAGACTGGAGAAATATGAGAGCTCTGAAAGTCGCCTTCTGAAATCCGGAGTACCACAAGGTTCCATCCTTGGACCTCTCTTATTTTCCATATACACTTCTCGTCTCATAGAATCACTTCACAGCTGTAGAGTGCACTTATATGTAGATGATACTCAGTTGTATTACAGCTTTTCTATTCAAGAGAGGCAAACTGCATGTGAGCTGATCAATGGAGATCTTGAAGCCTTCATTAAAACCGCCACTGATCATTGTCTCATTATCAATCCAGGGAAATCAAAGGTTATGCTTTTTGGGTTTCAAAGAAATCGGCAAATAGTATCTGATGCTATGAAGATTACTATCGGAAATGAGACACTTACAATAGTCGAAGAGGCAAGAAATCTAGGTGTCCTGGTTGATGATGGGTTGCGTTTCGAAAGTCATATAAATCGACTCTTACAACGTGCCTACTTATCATTCAAAATCATTTACGACAACAGACATTTTCTCCCTTTTCATATTAAAAAAACTTTGTGATTCCTTGATATTCTCTATATTCAATTATGCAGATGTTCTCTATGAACCTAATCTCACCATAGAATACCGAAAAAAATTCAAAAAGTCCAGAACTGCTGTCTAAGATTATTATTTGGTGTAAGAAGAAGACAAAGAATAACTCATAAGCTCCAAGAAATTGAATGACTGAATATGAATAATAGAAGGGTGTTTCATTCCGTAGTGCTTTTTCATAAAATAATAGTTACTAAAAAGCCCTCTTACTTGCACAAAAAAAGTCAGATTCAGAACAGATATCCATAACATAGACATAAAGACATATAGGACTGTTGACAATACCTACTTTCAAAACAGATTTGTTCCGCAGATCATTCAGTTATCAAATTTATCATCTTTACAATCAGGTTCCACCAGAAATAAAAAACTTTCAAGTTTTCAGGCATTCAAGGCTTCCTATAAAAATATATTAATGTTATCTCAAACAGTTTGATTTTTTTTTCCCAAACTAAGATGGCTTATTATATGTCAATCAAAAGAAGAAAAATTATTATTATAATTATATTATGTAAAATATGTATGTTCAAAACACCGATGAAAATTAAAAATTTTTTTCGTTATAGAACTATACGGTCTATTAGGGTTAAGTGGAAGAACAAGTCATAATATTTCATCACAAGAATTGAACTTCGCCCTTTGTTTTCAATTGTTGTTCTTATCAATGAAGATTTTGTATAATGTCACTGAAAACAATAAAGACGATTATTATTATTATTATATCTGTTAATACCTTCTATCACATATAGTACGATGGCGTTTGAAAAAGTTATGAAATTTAAAAGATATATCATGAATACTGTTCACTATAGTGAGAATGTGTCCTTGTCAATAGTTCAGAACTATTCGAGTTCACTTTCAACGATTTTTCGAAAAGCAATTTGGTTTTAAGCTAGCAATTTCGAGAATATCTTCTACACCATGAGGCTTTTCGAATGTTGTATGGAAGTATCTCGGACATGAAAATGATTACCCCTGCATACATGTTACTACGGGTCTCGGAGATTTTTATGTAGGTATATACCCTTTTCCAAAATAATCGAAATGGTAAGTCTTTGACATATCAAATCGGAAAAAGGTAAATGTTATTTCTCCTCTTATTTTAAGTTGCCGAAATTTCACTCAGTAACTTGAGAAATAAAATATTCTTTTCAACTATGTTCAAGATATATGGAGAGTGAAGCAAATCGACTTTCGACTGAACAAATCAAACGGGAAGGCGATATCCAAGCTGCACAGGTCAAAAAACAAGCAAACGATTTCGAGGAAGATTTGAAAGTGGAGAGGGAATGGCGAATATCTTTGCAGGACTCTATGCAGCAGGATCGAGAGCGAATTTCAAAACTGCAAATAGAGAATGGACAATTGAAAATCGTTGCTCAAGTAAGATCTCAATTTTATATTGTCATTCTGGTGCAGTATTCACAATGATTCATATGCCTTTTTTTCTAGAAATTTGCTAGTTTGCAACAAGAATATTACAACCTGAAAGACCATTGCTTAGAACAAGAACACACTCTAGAAGAATTAGGGGGGCAACTGAGAGATTCAAAGCTGCAAATATCTGATTTGAAGGAGGAAGTTAACAGGAATCGCCCAGATGGGGCCTGGGTGAAAGACAATTTGGCTCCTCAGTGCAGTGCTTGCGAAAAGGATTTCAATCTGACTAGAAGACGGGTGAGTCGAGTTCTTCAGGTAATATAGTGATATATGGTTCATAAAAATACAATTGTTTGTTTGTTTCAGCATCACTGCCGTAATTGTGGGGAAATATTCTGCAACTCATGTTCTGACAACACAATGTCTCTTCCTTCCTCTGCTAAGCCTGTCCGCGTATGTGACGACTGTCACATGCTCTTATCTAATAGAACTTCTGTGATGAACTAGCTTTAAGCATAAAATTTGTTATTTATATGGAATTTATAAGTATACCTATTATATTATATTAATATATTTTATTTTATTAAGGGAAGAATACAAGTTTGAAATTTGATATTTTATTCATTTTTGTATAAATATATATATTTACACTATAAAATGTTTTTGTTCGTGAAAAATTTTTGGAAAACTCTATACATAAATGTGAAAGTTGTAAAACATTTACAATATACAAGAAAACAACTACATATATATCATATACATCCTACTATTATTGATACTTTAAATAGAAAAATATCACTTAATTTCATCGGACAAGCAAAAGGACGGAATACGAATTCTTAGTTCCTGCCAAAAGGCAGATAGTCTTCAGAAAAAAAATTATTCAACAAATCATAACAAATGTTTGATTCAAATGAATCAAACTGACATGAAGCAGATATTATATAAAAATATAACTCAATGTAAGAAATTCCTTTACAATAATGAAATATGTTATTTTGTAATTCAAAATATCCTACCAATCTATGGAATAAAAAAAAGAGTGTCAGAAAATTACAGAAATATCCAATAAAATAATGAGATTCAATGAGTAAATGCTATCGTCAAGGCAACTTTGGTACATAAAAAAATATTTGTTTTCCCTAACAATAGTATATACTTTGTTGATGATTTACTGCCCATGATACTTTCCAGCACATGTTTTTCTGGAGTTAATTAAACATTATGGAAGAATTTATTGGAATGTAAAAATATCAGATGAACAATAAAAAAATATTCCTTCAAGCTCATCTCAAATCTGTTTGAAACTTTCCTACAGCTGTTGGTATATTGCCATTGCAATTCCGAAAACAATGATTGCAGTAGAAGATTTGCTTGTAATACCGCTATTACACCTGTGATCCAGAAAACAAAAACACCAAGTTGTTTTATCATAATAATTTCTATAAATATCCAATTCTTTGTTACTATTATTAACATAATTTCCCAACTTCAAATCTATTGCAGCTGGTCGACACCCCTCATAGTGATCAGCAGGAATATCTGTTCGAAGCCCCTGCATTGAACTCAGGCAATCTCTGGTAATAACCGATGAACCTTCAGAGAATAACAATTATTTTCAGTTACAATATCACCTACAAATAATCCCTTACCATCCTTTTCTTCAATAATTTTAACACATACATCATCATCTTCTGGACAAATTTTTGTCCAGTGAAAAAGCCAATTGAAAGGTGTTCCACAGCCTGGTTGCGTCGAGACACACTGGTAGCACCAAAGGGCATTACCTAAAATGAACAAATCAACATGGGTTGAATCACTGCCACACCCAGGAACCAAGTCTTGAAAACTCACTTTTTACTGTGAAAAAAGTCACGAGGGTTAATGCCACAAAATGTACAGTGGTTACCATTATAATTTTTATTCTATGGCTCTTCGATCACCCAAGTAAATTATGTTTTGGGCTGAAAATAATCTTGCATCAAATGAGGTTTTGTTTATATTGTGCTTGTCGCTTGTGTATTATATTATACGAAGTTCTTTAGACAGAACATGACAGAACCGGTGCAAAGTCAGTGTTTCTCTGTCTTTCTTCAACACTCCATTCATTGAAGGATAAAGGATAAAAATAGACGAGTTCTGTCAGAATTGCACCGGTTTTTTCCAAAATTTGCTAATAGTTGTAGGATTGTATCAGATTTTTTGCGAGTTGCCACTTGCAACCATTCCTAACATGCGATTATATATCCACCTATTTTTACTTTTTTGCCTCCAAATTTCGGATGTTTTTTTCCGGATTTGTTTCAAAGTCACAGAAAAATCAAACTACTATATAAAAGCGAATCGGTAACCTAACACAATTATTTATAAAATATTCGACCTTAATTGAGTGAACTTTGGCACTTTCATCGACACTGAAAAATCTAATAATATATACCAACAATAGGAAACTGCACTGAAAAAGTGAAAAAATACAAGTAGGTAACATGCGTCAAATTAATTAGATGTTTTCTTCTGACTCGCCGAAGCAAAAGCAATAGAATATTAGTACAGTCTCATTGGTGCATTTTGGATTATGGGAAGGAGTGGCTTTAACGCTTTAACAGTGGATTCTGTTCTGTATGGAAGTTCAATATTATTCTGTGTCAATGTTCAAATCCTCAACTTCGTTTATTTTGGCAACTTTGACAGAATTCCGAAAGAAAAATCCGAAATTCGGGTGCAGGAGTCTTATAACCACTTAAACTTCAGTCCTCCGAGTCTAAATAACTCAACTAGTTGGAACGCTCGCAACCGACCCAAGATCCAGGTTATGCGTTCCAAAACTATTCCTGAGGCCTTATTTTCCTCTCCCCCTTCAAGAGAAAATTCGGATATCTCATTCTATTTTGTAGCGGAGGCCGTTTGAAATAGAAAAAGACATTCTACTCTCTCTTGGAATGAGGGTTCACTTGATTGGAAAATCAGGCCCCTGATGTGTTTTTCTGATTCGTTTTCCATAATCACAGAACCGAGAATTTAAGCCTCTCATACGAAATTTTCCAATGGGTATAAGAACGTACGCGCCTTTAAAGTTCTTCCTTCAAGTTTGTTTCTTTCAGATAACCGGTTAGTCAATGATAGCAACTGTTTTCTTTCGGACCGTACCCTTCGTGGCTGACTGGTTCTGTCACTTGTCACAGACCAAGAGTCATCTAGTGGTGAATTTTTTGAATACGCATAATTATGAGGTGAATCAGAATTCTACGTTTCCGACTGGTCTGTTCGGTTAATGATCGTATATCTTCGTGGCACTGAGTTGTGGTTTCGTGGATTCTCCCTTTCGCTTAGTAGAGACTTTTTGTGTTGTTTGATAATGTACACAAATTTATCATGTAAAAATAATTTTTAATGTGAGTTATTTCAATACTTACCAATCATTCTGTGATGTGTAATCAAGTTTTGTTGTGATTCGGGAATTTTCAATTCGTTATATGGCAATTTGCATCCATGTACCAAGTTGACATGGCGCTGTTGTTTCTAATTAATTATTTTTAGGATGAAGCTTCAAAATGAATTGAGAAAACCTATTCACCGATAAATGTGGAGTTCGTATATTGTAATATGTCTGATTTAGGGTGCTGTGATTGAATTTTTGTTTCAAAATCAGACTGTTTTTCAACTGTTTGACATTTTGTTTTTAGTTCTTGCACAATGGATGAAATAACCTCGGGACTAGATCCTGACGATCTTATGATGGATCTAGATGAGCCCGAGGGGTCAGATCTGGAGGAAGATGATGAAGAACTCATTGATGAACCTATCCCTTCACCTTTTCTCCTCTCTTCTGGCCAAGGATCTACAACCACCTCAGTTGCTTCATCTCCTGTCAATGAAGAATTTCCTCCACCTTTCAATTTTACAGGAAAACCTTTGAATATCAAGAGAGGCCGTGGAAGGCCTAAGAGAGAAGGAGGTAAATAAACAGAACAACAACATTTTAAATTTCTTTTTACAGGGTGATTCAAGAAATGTTATATTTTTAGGAAAACCGTTTCCAAGGGCCCCAAAAAGTGTACTCTCTGGAATTAATAAAGTAAGAAAACCAAGGCCACCAGGTCTCAACAGAAGAGGAGGTGCTAGAAGTTTTCGCCAAACAGATAGAACAGAGTTTGATATGTCACTATTTACTCCATCACCTGTTGATGATCACAGTTTATTGGACTCTGAAGGTGCTCTCATTTTCCCTGAAAGAGACAGACCAAGCTTGGAGGAACCCCCCTATTTTCCTGAACACTGGGCCGGAAAAGTATGCGCTTTTTGTAACTTGGGTGAAAGGAGTCAATTGGGCCAGGGTGAAATGTTAAGGTAATGTTTACTTTATTGGTAATACTTTGGTCGCTATGAGCAACTATTTTTTTTGAATTTTGTAAAACTTACCTAATTCTGTCTCCTCCACAAAAAAATTCTCATAACATTTTTGGTGGTCTCCTTTATCTTTAAAGATACAGGTCCATTTTGTTGTAAAACTTCCCAATTTTTCACATCAACTCACTGTTGTTTGAATACACTAAATTTGTTTTTTTTATCAAAACATCACACAAGTTGACCTTATTAACTCGTTTGCAACATTTTCAAGCAGTCAAGACCATTATTGTTTCAAAGAATAATTTTATTCTAAATGTCAAGATTTTGTTTGGATGTCATAGCATTGTTTATAGAGATACTTATAGTTAGTCAATGCCTGTGTAAAAACTATTTGAAGCGTTTTTGTTACGCCATCTACAGTAAAATGTTGATTTTTCTGTTTACTTGAAAATACACCACAAAATTTCCTAGTCTGAAAGAAAAAATAGGTGCAGAATTCTGTGTCAGTTTGACAGATATGTTGAAAGAAAGATAATGAAGCTTCGAAATAGAGTTGATAGAAGTTTATGAAGGAAATGAATCTTAAGGTATTAAAATAATCTTAAAAACATGAATGATCTATGACATCGACAAATAATTCCTCTTTTATTTTTGAACTGATTGCCATCTTTTGGTATTATGTATAAGTAGTCAAGAAAATGATGTGATGCAGGCTACGATGTCCGTAAGAAAAATGAAAGAAAAGATATGACTTGGAAACGAAATCACTAGTGTCATCTACCCGCAGTATCCATCCCTTCAAATGATATTTCCATATGGTTGACTAACTATATCTCTATAAACATTGATCATAGCACAATACCGATCTATTGCGTTGTGATTGTTATTGTTGAAAACTGAACATTTATGTTGACTTCTGAGAAGGAATAGAATAGAATAGAAGTTTATTCATCACTAAAGCTTTACATGTAGAACAGTAACAATGTACATACATGAAAACTTATTGGACTTGTCACAAAAAAGGACTCGCAGACAAATAACATGCGCACAGTTAAAATACAGTCTATCACATGTACATTAATAATAAATAATTATACCTATAAATACATTTTGAGTTAACAATTAAAAAATTCTTCAACAGAATAAATTACGTTATGTTTTAGAAATTCAGTCAACTTGTATTTCAATTCATCAAAATTCATCAAATTTAGATCATTGTGAAAATCCATCAATTTATTATAAGGGTAACTTATTTGAAATAATAATAGTTTTGTCTGCTTAAAAATATTGAAAACAAGTGTGATATTTTGATGAAGAGAAGGACAAATTTTGTGTGTTCAAACAACAGAAAGTTGATGTGAAAAATTGTGAAGTTTTACAATAAAATGGACCTGTAGCTCTGAAAATAGAGGAGACCGCCGAAAATGTTATGAGGATATTTTGTAGAGGAGACCGAATTAAGTTCCACAAAAAAAAAAATAAAAAAAAAGGTGCTCATAGAGACTGAAGTATTACCACTTTATTTAAGAGTTGACATTTTCCTCACATACTTAATTTTTTTTGTAGACTGAATTGCCCAGAGGGTTTTTCACCACACAAAGTTGCTATAGAGCAAAATTTAGCTAGGGCATTACAGACCCCTGAGAGAGAACCTGGAGATAAGAGCCCTAAGGGCCCTGTTACTTGCAGAAGACAGAAAAGCTTCAATAAGTGCAGACATCCCTCTATAACCAATGAATATGTTGATGAATTAACCATTATTGGTTACAATGAAGTACCTGATGTGACTGCACTTTTTGAACATAATGGACAGTTTTATGTGCATAGAAGTTGTGCACTATGGTCCAGCGGAGTGACCAGAGCAGGTCAGTTATGTTTTCAATAAAAGTACAATGTTGACTGTAATCAGGGTGGGGCAAAATCTGATTTTTATTAAAAAAATCAAAAATCGTTGATTTTTTTTAAAAAATCACGGTTTATTTGATTTTTTTGAATTTTTAAATTTGAATATAAAATTTGAACTTTATGATTATTTGAAATTATTGTTGATTATTTTAATGTATCAGTGTAAAAATTTTAATAGAATTTGCGACTCAAACAACGCATTTGTCGCGCCTCTTGGAAGAACATTCTTGTCGCGATTTGTTTTCCTTCTGTCCTATATACAGTGCCGAGTGAGGCACGAACACGAACGCGTTTTTTATACCTTTTGCAAGAATATTCCTGTCGAGGCTTGTTTTTCCTTCTCAACCTATAAATTGACGTTGCCCAACAATTTCACGCTTTTCGCTAGTTCTACACTCGGATATCAGAAACAGATTAGGCATAGAAAAAGGAGGAGAACTCGTGTTTTTGTTTAAATTGTATAACGAAAATGAATAGACTGAAAATATACAGTAATAAAATTTAGGTGTTACGTTTAGTTTAAGAATTTGGAATTATGTACTTCTTTTTTGTTGTTTTTGATAATAGCAGATACTCCTTTTGATCTTCGAGAAAACTTTTATATTATGTTGTTATCTGGTTCTGAATAAAAAAAACAAAAATTGATTAAAATCATGATGTTATCTGGTTCTGGTTATCTGGTAAAATCATGATTTTAATTTGAAAAATCAAGCGATTTAAATCATGATTTTAATCGTGATTTTAATCACTTGATTTTAATCAGCCCAACCCTGACTGTAATTAGTGTTGCCTAACAAAATTATCATATTTTATTTTCAGAGAATATGGCTCTTTTGAATGTGGGCCCAGTGGTTTTGCAAAGTTCTTCTAAGAAGTGTTCTTTCTGTAATCATTATGGAGCTAGTCTTACCTGTAATATGGACGGATGTGCAAAACTTTATCATTTTCCATGTGCAACTGCCTCGGGTGCCTTTCAGGAACTTGGATCACTCTCCACTTTTTGTAGCAACCATTTGGACCAAGTCCCTATGCATTGTGAATGTTAGTATGCAAGGGTTGTAAAGTATTCATCAATAAACATATCATTGACATTTTTATTTATCAATGGGATATCCCCATTTTGAAAAGTAATACAAAACACAACAATAAAATTATGATTAAGTGTATTTTCAACGTTATTCACACGAATAACCAGATGATGCCTATTTTTATTCCAGCTGCTGTCTGCTATACATGTCGGTCAATAGGGGATGTAGCAAACTTGATGTTTTGCTCAACATGTGGGGCCCATTATCACGGAACTTGTGTAGGGCTAGCACAGTTACCAGGTAATCACGAAAAAAATAATTGTTTTAATTTTGTGAAGCTGAAGTTATTAGTATCTTTCATTTCATAATATAATAATAATAATATAAGTTTATTCATGAATAGATAATAATAATTACAATTCGAAAATTTTCTGAATATACATTTTTATGAATAAACTGAAAAATAAACCTTATGAACAGAACTTGTAAGGTTAACTGAAGGTAATAACAATTTACAATCAATACATTTGAAGTTACATACCTAGATAATCATCAATTTAAAGAAACCAATTTCATAAACTTCAAAAATGTGTCAAAATAAATTCGAGAGGTCTTGATAATCTATATTTTACTTTTTTGTTCAAATGATGATAATGATTTGATTTTTTTGATTTCATGTGGTATTTTGTCATAAAGATATGGTATCATAAACTTGTAGTTTCTTTGTGCAATTTTCTTTTTAATTTTATTTTTAGATGTAATTACAGTTTTATTTCGAGTTTCATATTTATGTTCATTATAATTTATATTTTTATTATTTTTATGAATGTAAATCATCATTCTATGAATTATTATTGATTTATATCCATTTTTTCACTTTCTTTGAATAATAATTCAGTTGAATATTTCCAGTCCCTATTGAAAATTATTTTCAAAAATCTTTTTTGTATTATTTCCAGTTTATAATTATATATTTTAGACACCCCGCCCCAGCCTAATATTCCATGACTTATTTGGGATTGTATTAAGGCAAAATATAGAATTTCAAGTTGTGGTATTGTTAAAAATCCTTTCAATTGTCGAAATTTGGGAAGAAGAATTCGAAGTTTTTTTACTATAAAATATATTTGCTGATCCCATTTCAGATGTCTATCTATCATTATGCCAATGTATTTGATACAGTCACTATCCATGATTTGTATAGTATTAGTAATTTTAATAGGGCCCCAATTTGGTAGTGAATTTTCGTAAGAAGAAAAGGGAAGATATTTTGTTTTATCGAAATTTATTGTTAATAAATTGTTATCGAACCATTTTTTAATATTTTTAAAATCTTCTTGTACTATTTTTTTTAACTCTGTCCAACTTTTAGCAGTGTAAAATATAACAGTGTCATCCGCGAACGCATGAATTTTTCCTTTGGATTTTAGTGAAAAAAGATCGTTCACATAAATATTGAATAACAAGGGACCTATAACTGTACCCTGTGGTACACCATATTTAAAAATTTTTGAATCACTAAATGTGTCATCAAAATAAACTTGTTGTATTCTTTCGTTTAGGTGATTTGCAAATGAATTTTGGGTTATTATCATTATTATTATTACCTGACATTGTAAATTGAGTTAGTTCATTATTAAATCATTAAATAAGTGAAAATGTCTTCATGTTGGCACTTTTTTCTTAGGTGTGAGAGCAGGCTGGCAGTGTCGGAAATGTCGTTGCTGTCAAGTATGTCGAATTACAGGGGATGAATCAAAATTAATGTCATGTGAACAATGTGACAAAGTTTACCATGCAGGTTGTCAGAGGCCCATAGTCACATCAATTCCAAAATATGGCTGGAAGTGTAGAGTAAGATATTTTTTATGTTGGCTGATTATCTTTGAATTTTCGTGAAATTTCCTGTAGGTTCATAAAAAGCGCGTCTTCCTTTTATTGACGATTAAAATCATCGGATTGATCAGCGACATCGTTTTTGATAACTTTACTTTTGTGAAAGCTGTCAAGTGACATCACTGATCAAACGGTATTTTCTGGTCCTGAATAACATTCGATCAAGTATTCCATACAAAATAAGTAAAATTTATCCCCTTTCACCTCTGAAAAAGAAGCACAAAACACACATAACCTCAGAAAGATGATGTGTATGTTTAAAAACCAATGTGATACTATTTTTGATTAAATATGTTTTCAATCATAGTTGATTTGACGTCATAGTTTCAGTGACAATGAATGTATTTGAATCACAGAGAAATGTGTTTTGAATAGATGAGCGCCAGAAAACAGCTTTAATTTGGTGAATCAAGTAACAATTAATTACCCGAGGATTTAAAAAATATTAGCAATATAAATCAATTCAAATTTCGATTGAACAAATTCATTCTCCTCAAAAGAATTTCAAATTGAATTGGTGTTTATCTATTTGACAATTCTTTCACTTATCCTTTTCCTTATAAAATAATTTTCTTGCGTTGATTTGTATATTTTTTTCTTTCATTTATTTATTACATTGAAAAAAAAAGTTTTTGATGATTTGTGAGCAATCTCATACCTGTGCAAAAATACTGTTTGATTGTTCATGCTATAACAATGAAGTGCTACCAAATATATTGTATTATTGATTGTATATGATTTGAAATGTAATGGAATGAAATTAAAAAAAATAAAAATAAAAAAAAAATTGAAATCATTATTCTTTAGCAGCATGAATTATTGGGATTGTATTATTCAAACATATTTCAGAGGTAATAAATTCACCAAAAAAAGATCTAGTTATCGTTCCTGTTTATTTTTTCATTCAAAAATAATCCTAATTTTACAGAAATATAAACATACCATCAACTGATATGATAAATGTATTAGCTCATAAGTATTTACAAGAATGGTGATTTTAGGTTTATTTTGAAATTTTTATTATTTGTTGAATCCCAAATGAAAATCATAAAAAGTTACTTGAAAAATTAGTATGTTCATTCATCCAGATACATTCGAATTGCTTTCAAGTGGTACTGTTTTCTTCAACATACTTATATTGAGAAATACAATTTTTATATTGAATATAATTATATCACTTAATACATTTTTTCTTATATGAGAATAGTAGTAAACATAATTTTGTCATTTTTCTTCTCCAAATCCACATAGAAAGATTTCAAAACTTCTGTAAAACAAATAACATCAAAAAATGAGCAAATACTCTCTATTGATGGATGTGTAATTCATTCATAGACTTATGATATTTCCACTATCTATATTTTATTCTATCATTATAAATCACAGAATGAGAAATTGCATCAATAATTTCTCTGTAATACTCACATGTTCTTCTAAGAAGTATCATTTCCCACTTTTTTTTTGACACCATTTTTGTGTGTTGAGACTTCAATATTTCAAATTATAGTTTCATATCGGAGTTGGTTCACATTTTGAACTTATACATTTTAAATCTATTTTCTGTTGTGTTCTATTCTCAGTTGTTACTGATAATTTGCTATCTTTATGGTGAGTTTATATCTGAACTATTATTTCTGTTTGTCATCATTCCTTTGTTCTGATAGATACCAAATTATATTTATGCCGAGTAGTTTTAAGAAGATAATGAGTTGTGATTGTTTTTATTGATCTTATTATAATCACAAGACAGAAAAGTTCAGATTTTGAGTAGCAACTGTTTACAAATACAAGCTCATTTTATTTACCTTTTTGAGTTCTGATAAAAAACATTAAAAGAAATAACTTGAAAGTTCAATCAAATATTACTTTGAAATTCTTTGTGGTGACAGTTACCTTCAGAAATCTTATTTGATTTCTCAACACAATTTGGACAAAGTTTTAAACATTCCACGTTTTCAAAATAACTTTGGTGACAAAAATTAATTATCAACTCAGTTATCATATTTTAGGTTATATTTATTTTTAATGAGTAAGAATTTTTCATTTGTTTATGTTTATTAGCCTCTTTCCTGAATTATACATGTAAACACTTCAGTTTGTGTGTTCTTTTTTTCAATTAACAACTGGAATCAATTGTCTCTTCTTTTAGTAGGTACCCATTATAATTATTTTCACGTAAACATTGAATATCAATAATTTTCCTCCACATTAATAAACAGTTTTGATAGTTCAGTTGTTTTTTAAGGTAATGTACTTACCTCTGTTGAAATAATTTATTTGAAACTGTATGAAATGTGTACTATGTGAAGAGTACTGATTCTCTTTGGAACATTTCAGTGTTGTAGAGTTTGTGGTGATTGTGGTTCTCGAACCCCAGGGGCAGGATTATCTTCAAGATGGCATGCCCACTATACTGTATGTGATTCTTGTTATCAACAGAGAAACAAGGGGTACTCGTGTCCTTTGTGTCACAAAGCGTATCGAGCTCATGCCCACAGAGAAATGGTCCAGTGTACAAATTGTAAAAAGTAAGTGTAAATTATTCTGATGTACGTTGGTTTCTATAATTTGAGAAGTATTTATGAGCCAAGAGAAATATCTATTCCTCTAAGTCAGAGGGTGTTTATTGATATTTGAATGCCCTAGGTTTGTCCATGGCACTTGTGATCCTGAAGCAGATTTGGTTACATATCATCAAAAAAGAGAAGCAAACCCAGAATATGAATATGTATGCCTGCATTGTAAAAATCATAACGGGCGTCAAGTTACAACAAAGAGAGCAAGTAAGTTTGGGAAATTAAGTTGGAGTTAAAGCCGGGCTCGGTTAACAAACAAGCACAATTTAGTGGATAAATCATAACTTTAAGGCACAATTCATAAAAGTTGATCATATTTTTTTCATTGTACTGGTTTACTCATTTCATACTGCATATCTCATAACGGATACTGTTTTTTAAGTGGATGATTGGTCAACTATCGAACTTTTCTTTCATTCAAATATAGTTATAGTTATAGGTATAGTTATAGTAATGAAGTTTATAATTTCGGAAAAAAAATCATGACATTCACTGTGAAAAGTTCATTAGATTTCAACTGATTTGTATATTTGGTGTCAGGTGTGGAACAAAATTCTCAAGCAAATTTTTCAATGTATTACAGTGACTTGATATTTTCTAGGTACAGATGATCCTGGAGACCTGTCAGTTTCTCAAGAATCGCTTTATGATGATACATCAGAATTCGATCTCCCGTCTCCTGACGAATTTGCCCGTAACATGGGTTTGGGCAAAGGAAAACCTTATACTACAAACAAAATTGCTAAAAAACGACTAAATTTTCCTCAAAGTTCCTCAGGCAGACCCAAGGGACAAGGCAAGGCATTGCCTGGTAAAGTGGGATTCATGAAACGAGCCAGATTGGCAGATTTCGGTCGGAAAAGAGGCCACAAGGCGAAAATGAGGGGGATATTCGGAGTACCCGGTGTTGGTCTACAAAGACCTGTGTCCGATGGTAAAAACGACGAGGAGCCAGGGGTGGAAAATCGGCTCGTCATATGTTCTGCGAAAGATAAATTCACACTCATGCAGGATACTTGTGTGATGTGTGGGGCTCTGGGAACTGACCAAGAAGGTTGTTTGATAAGTTGTGTGCAATGTGGGCAGTGCTACCACCCGTACTGCGTCAACGTGAAATTAACGAAAGTCATTTTGCAGAAAGGCTGGAGGTAAGAAAAAATTATTTATTTCAATTGTGATTGTTCGAATATTTTATTCCAAAACAACCCACCTATTATTAACAAATGCAGGTTTTCAATTCCACCAACTTCTTTGGATTTTGAAGGTTCATTAAACTTATTGGGTCTGATTTTACCACGAATTGAAATTTTTCATTCAATATTCTCTGTTGATATTTATATGATTCCGGTGATATTATCTTTGAAAGCAATCATCTTGTTATGTAATGAAGAAACCGTCAAAATCAGTTGATCGTTTGTCACCGTTTTGAACTTCAATAAGTTCTTCCTCAGCGCTTAAAATGCTGTTTTTGGTAGACAACAGAGTGCCATATAATCTAGTTCAGCATTGTTATCTTTATTGGCAATATAAAATGGAAAAAATCTTTCAACTTGCATATTGAGATAGGATAATTTGAATTGACAAAATTAATTTTTTGTTACAGTTGATAAGCTTAGAGTTCATATTTCAACTATATAATCCCAAATCATTAGAAAGTTTTGTACATGATAATTTATAGAAAGAAATGATTTTTTTCAAACAACACAGTTCTTGATCGCGAGAGTAAGTTTGAAATGTCAACCAAACCAGAAAGCTGTCACTTTCAAATTTAAGTTTTCAATTGTTGAATATCAAAGAATCGTGGCAACATTGAATATGTTGCCAGCAGTATAGAGAAGGAAGAAAAGGCCTTAATTTCAAAATACTATGTGATCGTCTCGACGCTGTTATATATTCACTGTAGGGAACTCATGTCTTCTTCAATGACATGATACAGTTTTGAATATTTATAAGCCATATTCAACTTCGAATCTCAAAATACATCGCATTGGAATTTCAAATGAAGATTCTAGAGTCATTTCGGCCAAAACTTCAACTTATTTGCACCACATTGATAATTCTTTCATTGTTTAAAAATTCAAAAGTCAAGTGTACAATATAGGGATTAAAATGACTTCAATTAAGCTCCAACTTCGTAATTACATCAATTCGGGACAAGCGCCGTAATTATTATTATTCCCTACAAAAATAAATGACCAAAGATGTATAACATGTAAGTATTCGGATGGCTATTCATTTTCATTCAACCTAGATCGCAACGTCATTTTGGCCAAGAGTTGAGTTGCACCACGGTGACATTTCAACTAGAGGGCATATCGCTTCTCAGATCCTAATTCGAGGTGTCCGTGGCCTTCAGATGACGTGACGGTTTGAATAATGCTGAATGAAAACTGGAGAAAAAGAAAGGAAATAATCTCGTTTATTAGTGTGGTGATAAACGTTTCCATTATTCTTTTAATATTTGAAATTGACAGTGCTTTTGTCAAAATGCCTGTTAGCGGACATTCTAAGTTACCTGAATGGAAAGAGTAGACCAATACTGGAGGGTGAGGCCGTTTTTCGAGCCGACCACAAAGATTTGGACACCAGAAAGATATTGAAACTCCTTTATTCATAACCACTGAAGTAAATGACACCTTTATTTTTTTTTCCCCAGTTCTAGGTTATAGTAATGAAAAATAGATGTCGCCCACTCCGTGAACACGTCGAATACTGTCGCTGGTGGGCGTGGGTACTTTCCTTGTTCTCTTAACGTTCCTCTTCTTCTTCTTATTCAGATGTCTAGACTGCACGGCGTGCGAAGGCTGCGGCCAACGCAACGACGAGGCGCGCTTGATCCTGTGCGACGACTGCGACGTTTCGTACCACATCTACTGCATGGACCCGCCGCTCGACTACGTCCCGCACGGCAACTGGAAGTGCAAGTGGTGCGCCGTCTGTCAGACGTGCGGGGCCGCAGATCCCGGTTTCAACTGCTCGTGGATGAACAGCTGCACCCAGTGCGGCCCGTGCGCGTCTCACGTCAACTGCCCGAGCTGCAACGAGCCCTACGGCGAGGGAGATCTCATCATACAGTGCGTTCAGTGCGAAAGGTGAGTTTCGGCTTTTGGTCGGAAAATTATTATTGTTATTTTGAGTCCGAGGACGAATTTTTATAGTAGGATCATAATAAAGGAATATGAATTTATTTGATATATCGGAGAGGAAGAGGAAGTGAATAGCCAGATTGGTTGAGAACAGAAAGTTTTTTACTCGATGGGAAACAAATAATCCTCAAATGAAGTTTGTTTGAAAAAAGCCTCGATTGTATTCTGTAACCAGAAGTTACTTTATTCCAAAAATTCTGAAGTTTTGACGGATTAATTGAAGCTTTTGACCAAACTTGTCAAATATTTCTCATGTCTGAGAAAAGATAATTTCTTCACTCATGTGATTGGCAAAAACGTTCAGGAAACAAATTATTTCCTGCTGCCACTGTTCTCATCGAAAGTAAGATAATATATAAATGGACGTTTGGCAACACTTTATTCTGGCATCGTTCAAAGAACAAAACAAAAAATATTTAATAATAATACTTTATTTCCAGTCAGACAATGTTCATTTTATAGGAAGTGTCAATATAATACAAAAGACAAGAAAAATGGATCAAGTAAAGAATTCCGTTAATGTATAACAACATTTCTCCACTAAATATTTTTTTTTAAAATATTTGAATTTAGCGAATCCCTTTATAGGAACAGAAACTTCAATGAGTTGAGTTTTGAAGTTAGTTGTTGACAATGAGCTTTCCAGTTGAGAAACTCATCAATATGAATACCCAGGAACCTCACACTGTTGTTTGTATTTCTCAAATTATCGTATTCAGAATCGACATCAAATTTATACAAGCGAAACAAACTATTGGACATAAATTCTCTTCATAAACTCAAAATCAGCTGTTTTATCCATTCTATCAGAAATAGTACTAAAAAATCTAATCTTATTTTCAGGGGTAATATAATAAGTGGTATGATTATTACCGATAATTTTTTGGAATATTAATGAATTGCAATCCCAAAGCTGAAAATACAACGAGTCCGCAGGACGAGTTGTATTTTCTTGCATTGGGATTGCCAATGAATTGATATTCCAAAAAATTATAGGTTATTAATCATACCACGAATTATATTTAGGACGACAATATAACCCCTGTTTGAGCAAAAATTGTTGAATTGCCTGGTAATTGATTTTTCATTTCTGGCCGTATTCAAGGGAATACTCTTTTCCACTGCTTCATCTATGATACCAATCGCCATTTGTCCCCAACGATCGCTCATATTGATTAAGAAATATAATTAATCAAAATACATAGATTTGACGTTTATAATTTAAATCATTATTTTCACTTGACAGCTAGTAAAACAAAAACTAAGCAGGTTTATCACCGTGAAAATACAGCGACAAGCTATATTTTCACTGTAATTCGGATTCTCTTGGCTGAATTTCAAAATTTGAAATAGACTGATTGGTTAAGCAATGAGATATATTGTCAACGAAATTTGTGATATTCACAATCACTCTACAAGACAGAAAAACTTGTTGGCAACGAATAAAATTCAATCAGATATTGGCAAAAAATCAATATATCATAGTGGTGTCATGATATATAATTCAATTCCAAATGATATAAAAGAATATCGATCTACAATAAAATTCAAGCGGAGTTTGAAAAAGTTTTTATTCAGCTAATAAATATTAAAAAAAAAATTCCTACACTTTTTTTTTCTTTCAATTTTTCTTTATTAATTCTTTTTTCCTCTTCGCTTAATTGACCTTTGCGTAGAACAATTTCATTTTTGACTGTATGTTCGTTCATACATATGTGTTTTCTTTTTCAAAACTTATCATGATTTTGTGCTTATAGTTATTCCCTAATTATAAACATGTTATGTTTCTTGGGATAATAAATAACTTACTTACAAAGTAACATTATTTACTTTGAAACTTATGTCTTCAACTCTATTTTGCCTATTATGAATACGAATAATTTCAGTTTTTTCAGCATTAAAGAATAAGTCATTACTATTGAAGTAATTTGCTACCTGTTTCATTATCCTGATACATTTGCTCTCTAATATTTTAGTATCTGATGCAGATATAACAAGTGAGAAGTCATCTGTATAGGCAGTATAATGACTTTCTGTTGCTATTGAATCAATACTATTCACATGAAGTATAAACAGCATGAGCCCCAATATTGAGCCCTGTGGTACACCCATATCAAGATCAAGAGTATCAGAATCAACTCTAAAAGCCCCATTCATCCCATTCACCTGTAGTGACACAAACTGCTTTCTATTTTCAAGAAATTATACAAGCCAATTTAGTGAAACGCATCTAACACCATACATTTCTAATTTTGTGACAAGTTTTTCATGATTAACACAGTCAAACGCTCTACTTAAGTCACAAAGAATTACTGCTGGACACTCTCCTGCATCAAAATGTTCAATAATTTTACTAATCAATGAAAACATAGCCGTATTTGTAGATATTCCCGAGCGAAATCCATGCTGCATTTGACTAATAATGGAATTTTTGTCCAAAAAAGAACATAAACGTTCAAGAAAAGCATATTCGAATATTTTGACAAGTCCGCAAGGGATTGTAATAGGGCTATAATTTTCCATTAGTGTTGGTTCTTTCTTTTAAAAAATTGGTATGACTTTCCCAATTTTCAACTGCTGTGGGAAAACTCCTGATAAAAATGAGGTATTGATCAAATTTCTGATGAAAGCGAAGCATAGACTGTGGAATGAGTAAGATAGAATACTTCAAGTATAACCTCTGATTCCTTTCTCAATGTAGCAGATAAAGAGAGGTTAAGAAGGATAGGGTTAATCAAGTAAAGAATTATCATTCTGTCCTCCATAGTATCGCTTCAATGTGCAATACTTTCTCTCTCTCTAATGTGTTCTGCATCATGTTATATGGAAAACTGTTATGAAGGCCAGTCCATTAGTTGTAATGATTATGAACTGAACTGAAGTTTGTGAACATTTCAACGTTATATTTTTGTGCCATTTCTTCTCGCAAGTATGTGCAGGTATGTTTTTTACAAACAAAATGTAGTGAGTACATCGTTGAAATACCCCACAAGTTTGTTTTTTTCTTATGAAAAAAGCTTCTTCTGTGCCTCAAATAAAATTTGTCCCATTCTCAACCTTTCTTCTTTGTTCCCTCAGGTCGAGAGAACAATTTGAATGATTTTTTAAATTCCTTTTATCGTGAGCTTTTTCTACTACTTTCACTTAGCTTTTTTTTTTAATTTGTTCCTTTTCATTTTCTCATTATCTCGAATCTATTCTGGTATCCCTAGGTGGTTGCACGGACTTTGCGATTTCATCAAAACAGATGAGGATGCAGAAAAATGCGCCGAAGATGGCTACAATTGTATGCTCTGCAGACCTAGAGACGTTCCGCCTCCTCATCTGGTACCAGCTCCAGCTGCACCTAAACCTCCTACTCCGACGAAAAGCCCTGAAATCAGTAAAAACACCAACTACTTCATCGATGGGGTGTGTCTGAGCGAATTCGGAAACAGTCTCATTAAATCTTTAGCAATAGAGAACCACGGAACGAGAAAGAAGAGGAAAAAAATTCCTACTGTCCAAGATAAAGAGGCAGGAATAATGGCGACCATCGAATCTGTAGTTGCTGGTGGAAGTATAGGTGAGAGTATTTTTTTCGTCCGTTGTTTCTGAAACATTCGAGGCTATTTTTTTGACAGATAACTCTCTGGAAGACAGTGCGAAATTGGAAATGGTGGACTTGAAGGAGGAACCTCAGGAATTGTTCAAAGAGGGAATGTTTTGGACCAAAGAGGACGGTCCTCCGCCAGAGGGCTTCACAGTCGTTACGATGGAAAATGGCATATCTGTCCTCAGACGTAAGAGGCAACGTAACTTACAGAAATTAGGTATCGGCGGATTCTTGGTTAAGATGCGAGGTAACCGAAGTGGTCAAGATAATGAGGAAATGGATACTTCTTGCCCTCAATCTGCTTCAACCGATCTCGCAGCCCCTTTACCTATTGACGGCGACAAACCTAGAAAAAAACCCATCAGAAGGAAACCGAAGAGTAAACTGGCCGAAACGTTCCCTTCCTACCTCCAAGAAGCCTTTTTCGGTAAGGATTTATTGGAGACGGTGGATTGTAAGAAGGAAGTCGAAAGCGGCAGTAGTGATGATGAAAACTTGGAGAAATGCAAGTCCATAAAGTTGTCACAGGTGAGTGAATTCAGTTTATTTTATGCCATCTCACAACTCAAATTTATGAAGCCATAGAAGAAAAATCTCCAATTGTTTGTTTATTTCTAGATTTAGCTAAAGCTTTCGATTCAGTGAGTCATGAGTTATTACTACAAAAATTAGAAAAAATTGGATTTCGTGGATTGAGTTATAAATTGATAAAAAGTTATCTAGAAAATCGAAAACTATGTGTCAAGATAGGTGACTATATTAGTTCAGAAAAAAATTTGGATTATGGAGTTCCACAAGGAACAGTTCTAGGTCCTGTGTTATTTAACATATTCCTGAATGACATTTTTTATGTGAAAACAAGAGGTTCCATACACAGTTTCGCAGATAATACTGTTATAATCTATATATCAAATACATGGCAATCTCTTAAAATACTCCTACAAAAGGACTTTGAAAATATAAAAAATTGGTTCGACAATAACTTATTGACTCTCAATTTCGAGAAATCACATTATCTCCCCTTTACTTCCTATAGAAATCATCTACCTTATCTTGGACCTATTAAAATAAATGACTCATATATAAAAGAAGTCGACCATATCAAATATTTAGGCATCATGATAGACAGACATTTAAAATGGAATTTCCAAATTGATTATCTAATAAAAAAATTACGCCCTCTATTGCCAAAATTCAAATTTCTTCATAATATTCTTTGTAAAAAAAACATGGATATGATTTATTTTTCTTTACTTCAATCTCAAATAAATTATGGTATACTGTCATGGGGGGGGGGAGTTAATCAGAATTATCTGAAAAATTTGGAAAATTTACAAAAATGGTTCTTAAAAATCATGTATGGTAAAAATATTCGATATTCCTCCAATAAATTATTTTGTGAAAGTGAAAAAATATTTTCTCATAAAAACTGCTGTAAGTATAATAAACATTTATATAATACACGAAATAAAAACAAAATTACTGCCAAAGATAAAATTTCCAAAGCCAAATCACAAAAAAACTTTTTATATTTAGCATCATTTATTTACGATAAATTACCAAATTCGAATAAAGTAACCAAGTCAAAATATTCTTATAAAAAACTGGTGAAAAAATGAATTCTTGAAACTCCCAGATTATTTTTCCAGAATCTTATAGAATTGAAATTTTCCATGTGACTGCCAGTGTGCTGATTATACTGTCATTTTCATTTATTGTTCAAATGTTATTATATTATTATATCATTTATTTTTAATCCATAATAATTATTCAATAAAATATCTAATCCTTACAACAAGTGCAATAACTTCGTAAGATTTAAATATTTATTCACATATTATTTATTTTGAAATTGTAATATTGAGATTTATTGTGAATAAATTGTTGCTGTTATTATTATTCTGGGCGCCATTCTAATTGAAGTCTAAATTTCGCAACTCTTGTTTATTCAGGATGAGTTGATGGCTTTCGCCGCTGTAACGGCGAAACAAGAGAAAATCGACCCCGATACCAAAGACGGCATTAAAGATCAAAAACTATCCGGTATCGTACCCAAAGTGGAAGAAGACGACGAAAACACCGAGGATCTGAAAGACGTCCTCGCCTTACCTGGCGATTTGCTCGATACTGATTTGGTTAACAGTATCATCAATGAAGATGACGATGAACTTACCAAGAATACCGAGTCACTGGGTGCCTTAGGTAGGGGTCAGAGAAAAATAATATTTTCAAAAAGTAATTCCTTTTGTTTTAGATTCTAGTTTGCCAGACGATGCTGAACTGGCTGATACGTTGGGAAGTTCGGGAAATTCAAAGGATACCAAAGATGAATTAAGTGATATTTTAGGACCACACTTCAATCTAGATTCTATATCGAACATTAACAGTAAAGATGTTGAGGACATATTCAAGGTAAGTGTATGTATGTAGATGTATCATCATATGACATACAAGGTGAGTATGCTCACGACCGTTCAACAGATTTTAAAACCAAGAAATCCGAATTGTTTATAACTTAGTGGAGTATCCTGATGCAGTATTGGACGTTTGGCGACAAAAATGAAGAAAACTACTGTAATATGAACTTGTCTGCATTTATTGAAAATATATTTTCATAATTTTCTGTACACACCCTCTTTTTTTTCAGGGAGTCTTAACTGACGAGTCTCAAGAATCGCAAGAGAGCAACGCGTTTCCTCTACAGGGTAATAATTTGTTCAGTGGAAATGCTCAACAAGCTCTTCCCCAGCATACAATCGTGCCACCTATCAGACCGACGACTTTACCTACCGTAAATCAGTCTAACCTCAATTCTCCAGTCAGTTTTCCGCCACCATCTCCGTATCACTCGGAGTACAGCAAGTAAGTGAAGATGAAAGTGAAACCTAAATGTATATTTTATTTATTTATTTATTTATTCAATATACAGCTTCCAGACAGAACAGGGTTCCGGTATGAGGAAGTCAAAAAAACATCATAAAATTATGTTTTCTGAATATAACCTTTATTGCTTTGTTCATTAAACGATATATTATATTTTTTTGTTTTTTAGAGCATGAAGACCAAACTGTAATGAGGTATCTGATATAAGAAACAATGAAGGCATTATATATTAGAATCTGAACGTTTTTATTGAAAATTTGAATCCTTCTAATGGCCCACAGGAATGGAACAATAGATTTCTTTATTTTTTCAATATGATTTTCAAAATTTAAATTGTGTCAATTAATAAACCTAAATATTTATGATTAGGAACTTCGGCTATCAGTTCATTATCTATCTTCAAGTTTAATTTTATATTCCTCATGTTTTTTTGTTTGAAAATCATAAAAACATTTTTATCCGAATTGACGGTTTGGTTATTGCTGCACTTCCATTTCCAATAGGGTCAATATCATTTTTCAATGAATTTTCCAAAATGTCAATATCTTTCCCAAAGTGAAATAATGTAATATCATCTGCAAAAGAAAAGTGCATTCCATATAAATTGAGTCTTTTAATATTGTCAATATAGATTAAAAAAAGAATTGGAGCCAAAACTGAGCCTTGAGGGACGCCAATTTTAGAAAGTTTCTCATTACTTTTATATTTGTTGATTTGTACGTACTGTTTGCGATTTTGAAAATAGTTTCTGTATAAATTGAATGCATGACCTCTTATACCATAACTAAATGATATATCCATTAAAATATTATGGTCAACAGTGTCAAAGGCTTTTTTCAAATCTAAAAATGTTGTTACTTCATGATCACTATCATCTAATCTTTCATAAATTTCATTCATGAGATCAGTTATTATAGATTGGATGTTCGTATTTGGTTGGAAAGCATATTGAAAATCTTAATATTGTTAGTGATGAAATTTGTTAGTTGAATTTTGAGAATTTTTTCAAATATTTTTGCAAATATATGCAAAAGAGCTATTGGACGGTAATTTGAAACATATTTTCGTTCACCTGATTTGTATATCGGATTCAGAATAGTTCTTTTCTGATAATCAGGAAAAATTGCATCTTCAATGCTTTTTTTTATAACGAGTGCTAGAGGCAAACTCATTATATCTACAATGTCTTTCAAATTTTTTGTTGTAATCTGATCTTCACCAGGCGCTGAATTTAATTTAAGAGACATTATCACATCGTAAATGTCTTCTTCTGGTATAGGTTTTAAAAATAATGATTTGGGAGTTGTGATGAATGTATCGAAATTATTCTGGATTGTTTTCAGTTTTTTTGACAAGTTATTCCCAATTTCAGAGAAGAGAAAAAGTATTGAATTCGTCGCATATATATATATATATATATATATATATATATATATATATATATATATATATATATATATATCTATATGAATCATTGTTGTTTTTCCAGCAGTCCACAATTCAGTCCTGCTTTCTCTGAGCCGCCGAGTCCTTGGGTGAGTGCAAGCGAACCGCCAGAGATTGACAGTACAAACGTCGGTGTTCCATCCACCTACAATCAACGCTCCTCGGAGAAAATGAAAGCTGACGAAGGCTTAGGCAACGGAGCCACCATTTCTGCGGTCCTGTACGCCAACATGAATCACCCCGAGTGGAAGAAAGAATTCCCCAGTTGGTCGGATAGGTACAAACAAATAATCAAAAAGTGGAGGACGCTCAGTCAGGATCAGAAAGCTCCCTACTTGCAGCACGCCAGGGATAACAGGAGCCAGTTGAGGATGAAAAAGGCCCAACAAGTGAGTGCAAGCTTGTCTTTGGTTTTTGTTCTAACTGCTTTGTACCCAGTTGCTGCAGAAATTGTTTTATATTTTGATCATATTGCAGATAGACCTACACAATATGTGATTCATGTCTTTGTTTCTGCATTCACTGTGTTTAGTCCATACGAATTTTGGTGTCGACAATACTGCAGCAGATAAAATCAACTTGAATCTGTAACCGTGATATTTGAATATGAAATTGTTCGTGAAATGAAACAAAAATATAGAAATAATACATAGCGAAGATGAGAAGCTGGACTTTGATTTCGGATGAAAACATTTGACATTTACTGTTTGCATTTTGCCAATCATTATTTTTACATGTTACTATTGATTGTTTTGTCATGATTAACACAATGGGAGACGCATGCTCATATTGAGCCTCAAGGGCTGTCTGACTGTAACTAACACTGTGCGTTGAGTGTTTACATTTTCTCGTTTTTCATATATTGAGAAATTTGTAGCTTGTATCCATTTTTTATTTTGAATTTTATTTTTTGTATCATTTCATTCTAGATGTATTCATATATCAATGTTTCTTGTGGAAAAATGAAGTTCGTGATTTTTCCTATACATATTTTATATACAACTGTAATGCCTATCAAATTATATTTGAGTGGAACGATTTATGATATGAAGACAAATAGCAATGTACTTGCATATATGAATACTATTGCACCACATCCTTATAGCGGCTGAGAAAACAGTAGAATCTCAAAATGTGGAATGCTGTATTATCGACCACTTGTAGGCAAATTTATTGCTTGGACCAATGGAATCAAACCAACAACAAATTAGTAAAATCTATATCAGTACCAAAATTAGTACTTGTCTCTTTTTGTGTATGAAAAACACTTCTCCCGAATCTATGGTTTCGCATTTTGAAAGTTAAAGCAATTCGTTGGATCGAAAGGCATATATTCTGACCCGAACTCGGACCGAAACTTCATTTTCCTCTCACGAAACATGTGTATCTGTACATCTAAAATGAGCGTGTGCCCCCCCTCTAGACACAGCCTGGCAAGGACACGCCCGCGCCACCCTCGACAGTCATCAAGCCGTCACCGGTCGCCGCAGCGGCAGCCTTGACGACCACACTGCAGACGGCGATCCAGCAGGCGGCCTCCGGCCCCGCCCCTACAGTGTCAGAGGTGTGCACCACTCAAACGAGGCCGTCAACAACACTAACACCAGCTTCCACTAGCTCTGTGTCTGTGTCCCCCAAGCACCAGTCCTCGCCCGCCTCTTGCTCCGCCCCCAACTCCGTCCCTACTCCCACCCATCAGCAGTTCACCGTGCACGGCAGCTTCGCCGGGCCGGGAGACCGCGTCGGCCCCGCCCCCAACGTCACCGTCAATCCCCACTACCAACCGAACGGCGGCGAGGGCGTGGTCGTCGTTCCCCCACCGCATCCCGCCAGATTAGTTCCCCACCACCACCAGAGCAACGCGAGTGATCAGCAGATCCGCGTGCTCACCCCTTCGGAAATAATGCGTACTCTTCCCTCTCTGTGTCAGGAAAATTATGAACCTCAGCCGTTGGTGAGAACCTGTTATCGGTGTGGACTGTTGAGTTTTATTTCTGTTTGGTTTTTCGATTTTTTTTTGAAGATGCTTCTCAGAGTAGGTGCAATGGACAAGTTTCCTGTAAACGATGTCTGGAAGAATTTACAACTCGAATGTCTACACTCACGGTGTTCGGACCTAAAAAAATTTTCAAAGAATTTAAGAAGAGAGAACTCTGAGGGTTTTTCATAAAACAGTTTTCATAATAGAGGGTATAAGAAAAAAAATGTTGATTGCTAGAAATGCTTTTGAAGGAATATTTCCGCAGAAAAGTACAAGGAGATGGTCAAAACAAGCAGGCGCAGGTTGGTCATATTGAGAAATCTTCAGTTTTTCGTCTCTGTATATTGATTTTCGAAATATCATTTTTCCTTGTGTGAGAGGGTAATATTTGGTTATTCTTCTTACCTTGGGTTTTAATAATAGAAATGTTCCTCCTGACATCCTAACAAAGTAAATTTTACTCTGAAAAGCGCTAGGCCAGTTTTACAGGTTGAGTTTAAACCCCAGATGGTGATACATAGGATGAATTTGACAGAGAGTGCATGCAGTTTCTGTTAGGGACCATTAGTTAAAAAGATTTGATTGCGGATTACTTTATAGTGGAAATTGAGGCATCACTTGAGTCAGTGTTGATCTATGATCGGTAAATTAGTATAATTTTTTTTCATGTGCTCTCAAGAATACACTAGGATCGAAAAAGTGTGATAAATGTTAAACCTTGACAGATCAAACAGTGTACCTAAAATTGAATCCTGTGTTCTGTAGGAAATTTTATGCATGATAAATATTTGGAGTGAATCTGAAAGTTTGACCTCGCTACAACAATGGAGGTTGAGAGGAAAAATGTTTTGGCCTCTTCTTCTTCTCGAATCAGTCGTAGAAAGAATAAAAACTTGTATGGAACATTTTAGGAACTTGAAAAATCCGAGAGTAATATTTGTTCCCAAACAAATTAATGCTAAGAAATGAAAAATGTGCATCTATACACACAATTGTTGCTCTTGCTATATGATCGTATTTTTTGAAATCAGTCATAAATTATAATGTAACTAATTATAATAACGGTTGGTATCCCCAGACTAATTGACTCTATATTACTACATTCCAATGAATCAAAAAACATCAAAACTTTACATGCTTTTTCCGGAAAGGTATAGAAAACAATTTTCTGTATGCAAAATGAATATACATTTTTTTAAATTTTCGTTCCCTTTATAGGTCTGACTACTTTTCGATATTGAACAGGATACTAAATTCCATTGAACAAATTTTGGCTCATTCCCATATGATATATTAGGAAACTTGAGAAAACATGCATCTCCTCATATTCAAGGAATATTTTGTTAAGTGCAATTTTTATTCATAATGGTAACTTCCTTCAAAATTAAATATATTACCTAATCTCTCGCACATTTGAAGGTTGACTAATTTCCACGGTATCATAACTCAAATTATTAAATACATGTCTATTCTAGCCCAATGAATTGAAATATCCTTAATCAATTCTGTGAACAGATAACCAAAGCAGTTGGTGATCACTTATTTTTCTTTTTATTTATCAGTTTAATCTGAAACTGAGCTGAAACGTTCGTAATAGAATGTTTACTACGTTTCACAAAACTATCTAGAGACATACCAAAGTCATTAAAAAGTTCTCAAAATCTTTAGCACTAGAGTTCAAGAGTTAAGACCTTCAGGACATATGTTTATATGAACTTTTTTTCTTCAAAATTGGCCCAAAAATAACCTCCGTAAGTATTAGCATGTTATTAAGAAACACCGTGTTTAAAAATAGAATATGAAGGTAATACAATATTGATATGAAAACTCTCAAGATAATGTATACAATTGCATAAGTACAAAATTACACAATTGAACATTTGTCAGATAGCCAAAATATCAATCAAACAGTATTTCATTGGAAAGAGTATTCAACATAATATAGATCCTTGATCATGGTCGATGAAAAATAAAGCCTTGATAGGTAAAAAATTACAAATTCAGTCTATCACACCTACTCGAAGTGATCGTGTCCTGTGCATTATATTTGTTTTTTAAAGATTTCGTTTTTCATTTTGATTGGATTTGATCAATGTTTGTGTTCATGAATTCATTGGTTTGCAAGACATTGCTGGAATTCAAGCAGGCATGCAGTTCCTTTTATATAATTTGAAACTTTCATTTTCGGTTTTGAATGAAGTATTTCGAATTCGACCCCACACATTTCACATCCTTACCACCCAAAGATCAGATACCAGAGCTATTCTGTTTCGTTACGTTGACATTAATCCTGTTTCTTCACTGACATCCTACTAACATCAGCTTTCGGTGTCGGGAGTTTTGAACGTTTGGTTGTATTTGTTTTTGTAGCCCGAAGAATGGTATGACTTTCAATGAAACAATATTATATCTCTTCTAATTGAATATTTTCCATATTGCCAAGCAATATTGATTTTGTTGAAAGTTATACTCCAATTTGGGAAAACTTCTGTTCTATTGTTCAACTATCACTCTACTAACAAGCATGGCTTTTATATTCACTTTGTACATAATTCTTTTAGTGTGGTGTTCCGGTCTATTTTTGTCTTTTGGGCTTCAAATTTTGGTGTAGTTTCTCGGTTTGAATGTCGAAAAACTTTCTGATACTTTACACAAGTGATGATTTCCTATTTTAGGACCAAGAGAAGATGGCACTCCAGCAAAAATCCGCCAGAGAGGCCGAACAAGAGAGGCAGTGGAAACAGTTGCAGGCTTTGAGACAACAACAAGCTCAACAGCAGCAACACGTTATCCATGAACAACGTGTTCAAGGTACTGGTATGTCGATTTTCTTATTTTTTTTTGTTTTCTCAGTGAGATTGTAAAAGATTACAAATATTTACTGGTGGAAAAGACACTTTGTCATACAATCGTCTCTTTTCAGCTTTTTTTCAAAACAGTGACAATACTGCTTCTCAAACTTGTATCGTAATACTTGCATCTGAACCAGCTCCGTTTGTGATATCGTTGGGAAACGGACTAAAGGTTTAAAATGGCCGTGTTATACGCTGCACGATTTCGGTGTGCAAAGCTTTGACACACCTCTAGGGGATCTTGAATATGAGATCAGAGTGGTGCAAGTCAGTTTTGGCAATTGAATATTCTGAACGTCTTTTTAGACTGTATGAAAAACTTGACTATCCTAGTCAAATAGTGTATTTGACTAGGAAATCATGTTTGCAGTCTTGTTTTCCCGAATTGTAACCTTTTTGAGTTATAATGGCTTGACATTTGACTTGTTGCTTGCCAAAAAATGATTGAACAAGCCCCAAAATGAAACCTGAATCTCAATCTGGGCTGTTCTTTCGGTGTAGATAAATGAGAGCCAGATTGTATATTATTAGTATTTTCAAGAATATTATTTACTGGATATAGAAGCAACAGTCAATGAAAAATTAATATCGTGAACAATGTGAATTACTCCCTAATTCCAGATATCGGATTTTCGATAAATTTCTTTTGAAAAAATTGGTAATTCATCGTGATGCCGAACCGACAAATATATTTTCAGCCATAGCGAGAGTACAACGTCAAATTTCCTCAGATCCTGCGCAACAGTTCGCGTCGGACCAGCAGCAGAGCCCGATGCAGACGACCCCGACTCAAGAACTCGTTCCAGCGCCTTCGCAGTCCCCCACCGTCAGGCAATACCTCGGCATAAAGTCCCCGACGTTTTCCCTGCCCTCGCCCCTGTCGCAGCCGAACGTCGTCCGACCGCCCGCACCTTCCCAATCCCCGCTCGACTTTACGCAAAACTCCCCCGTCGACGGTAACGATCCCTACGCTCAACCTCCTTCCACTCCTAAACCCACTTTTCAACCTAGGTTGCCGACTGACGTGTTCGCTCACCAGCCTGCTACGCCGAGGCCGCAGTTTGCGGGACAGAGGCCGACTCTACAGGTATTTATTCGTTTTATTTTTCACCTCGATATTTTGTGAGAATCGGTTGAGTGAAATTTGTGCGCTGAGGGTAGCACTATCAAAGCAGTAAAAAACACATGGATATGATTTATTTTTCTTTATTTCAATCTCAAATAAATTATGGTATACTGTCATGGGGGGGTGTTGATCAGAATTATCTGAAAAATTTGGAAAATATACAAAAATGGTTCTTAAAAATCATGTATGGTAAAAATATTCGATATTCCTCCAATGAATTATTTTGTGAAAGTGAAAAAATGGATATCAGACAATTATTTTGTCTTAATATAATAACTTACATATTTTCTCATAAAAACTGCTGTAAGTATAATAAACATTTATATAATACACGAAATAAAAACAAAATTACTGCTAAAAATAAAATTTACAAAGCCAAATCACAAAAAAACTTTTTATATTTAGCATCATTTATTTACGATAAATTACCAAATTCGATTAAAGTAACAAAGTAAAAATATTCTTATAAAAAACTGGTGAAAAAATGGATTCTTGAAACTCCCAGATTATTTTTCCAGAATCTTATAGAATTGAAATTTTCCATGTGACTGCCAGTGTGCTAATTATACTGTCATTTCCATTTATTGTTCAAATGTTATTATATTATTAAATCATTTATTTTTAATCCATAATAATTATTCAATAAAACATCTAATCCTTACAAGTGCAATAACTTCGTCAGGTTTAAATATTTATTCACATATTATCTATTTTAAAATTGTAATATTGAGATTTATAATAAATTGTTATTATTATTTGGAGAGCATTGTTGCGACAACTGTCAGTTTTGGCGCGTCATCTATAACTACGATCAATTTCTATCCAATGTATCTCTCTAATACCTTTGAACGAATCTAAGTCTCGGAAACGGCTCCAACAATCTTCATGAAATTTAGTATGCAGGCGTTTTCGGTGGGGACAAATCGCTCTAGCTAGGTTTCATTTCCAAAAAACCTCGTTTTTTCTGCGTTTTCAGGCAATAACTCTTCATGACTCTTCCTGACATCTAATGGCAAGTAGTAATACTATTGTTTTCCTAATTGGAAGCCACCAACTGCTTTACCGACACAGAGATACTAAAGTAGATGACGTTGTTGAGCAACACCTTTGAGGTTAGAACAAGAAAATCAATTGTTTACTTACATTATTTGTAATACATGCTCAATTGAATGTATCTCTCTACCTTATATGTTCAAAAGAGCAATTTTTGTACATCTACAAGGCACAGATACAGCCTGTCATGGAATATAGTTCTCATGTATGGGACTCGGCACCAAAACATTCATTGAATCTTCTTGATTCTATTCAGAGAAAGGCAATCCCTCTTCTTGGCAATTCAATGCTCACAAACTCGCTTTCTTCGTTGGAATATTGTAAAAGGGTCTCCTGTAGATATTTTCACGAGCGGTGCACGGTATCTGTACGGATCAAGACGAGTACAGAATTCCCACCCCTTTGTTGAGGGCTTGCAGACCTGTCTAACCTCTCTTGCTCAGGAGTTTTCCTTTTTTCTATAGAACAGCTGAACTTTGGAATTCCTTGCCGAAATAGGTTTTTCCTGAGGCTTGCAAACTTCAAAAATTTAAAGTGAATGTTAATTCGTATCTCCTGCCTATATATATATATATATATATATATATATATATATATATATATATATATATTCAAATGATCAGTTAATATTTTTTTTATTATCCAAAACCACGATTTTCCATAAAAAAGTAGGGCTTTCAAAATGTTAGATTCTGAAAAAAAATCACAAAGAACCTGGGGGCCTCACAAAAATAATGGTATCGAAAGCCAAGTTTTTTTTTTGCACACACATAACACACATACAAAATGATCCATATTTCATTTGGATAAATAGAAGAAAAAGATTTCAAGTTTTGACATAATCAATATCAGAACAAATGGTTTTCTTCAAACTATTATTCAACAACAAAAATTGACTCTCCAACTGAGTTTTCATTAAAAATGGAGACTGATAAATAGGTCTGATGTTTGACACTATATCAGCATAGCTCCTGTTTCTCTCGGTATATAAGTACCCAAATAACCCTATATTTTTCTTTATTGATAAGTATATATCGATAATTAATTTACGATAAGGCTCAATGATATTTGTAACTTTCGTTAGAAATATTGTCAAATATCTTCTCTCTTCATATCGTTATGATTTTCCTCGTTTGCACCGTTTTTCTGGTGTCATAAAAATCGTACATGTGCATGTCTTTGTCGAAGGATCCAGTCAACAACCATATATCGCCACCTCCCTAATGGATCAATGAGAGGGCTGAGATATAATGGAGATGCTTTTGAAATATCTTAAAGGGAAGTAGGTTTACGACCCCGTTATCATCCCGATATTTCAAAAACACCGACGGTGTCTGCAAGTCAAATAATGCCACCATACCGTTCGTATAAGCTACGGCGATGTATTTATGCTCTTAGTAGTTGCTGTTCACCTTGTATTTCAACTCGAAATCGTTGCCCGCTGCCATCGCTAATATTTGATTGACCGTCCTGGAAGTGTGATGATTCGGTGCCCAGGCCAAAGCTGAAAATCTTCTACGTTCTCTATATCTTGAAATATTTTCCTGGCTACATCGCATGAACAATCAGCCTTCGGAAGATACTTTTTTCAACAAACCCGGCCGAAGAAGGCTCCATTCATTTATCGATTACCGCAGATTGTCCTACAGTGAAGGCTGATGTAATGTTCCAAACAAATTTCCCACGTGAAATCAAATGCACTTCAAAACAGAGAATTCTTTAGCTTCGTAGATAACTGGCTGAAGAATCGGGTTTCACTTTGAAATTGACATCTTTCTGTAATTTGAAATCATCCAGTTAGCTGATTGCCCTGGCTATTCCTTCGATTTCGTGCTCTTCCCCTAAGGTGAAACCCTCTTCCTCCTCTGGTTTGGTAAAAATTAATCGTGAACCTCTGTAACGTGACTCCTGATTTCTTCCTCAACTGAACGTATCACGAAACATATTGGTACGATATTTCCTTGGGTTCGTTTATTAAAACTCCAAACAACACTTCACTATTTTTATTACAACTATTTATCACAATACAATACAATCAATCAAATTGCTCCGCTAACAATCCAACGCTCTGTACTAATACTCTCTGTAATATGAATTCTCTACTTCGACTTCTGCACTTAGCAATACCAAAGCTCTCTCCGACAAAAACTCTGTAAAACTTTCCGCCCCTCCACTGAACTAGAACCTCTGATAACTATCTCCGAATGAATTCTCCGCTGTCTCCACTTTTATACTTGTGTACGCCTATGGAGAATCTTCGAGAGAGGTCTCGATGATGTCTATCGAATTCTCCACGCGAACTGAGATTTCCTAGAAAATGACGTTCTCTCTTCGATCCCTCATATTATTCTGTGTTTACGAACGACAGGGCCGGCGCTAGGAGATTTCGTAACATTATTGTACAAACATAAAACTCCCCTGATTTAGTAGCGCATGAGTTCATGTGGTGTATAAGTGAATATATTTGATCAGTTGTTCAAGGTGCAACTGTGGAAATTGCACTTGATCGTCAAGTGTTCCTTTTCTGAAAGAAGAATCACAAACTCTTGCTCTTTGGAGGTCGTTTGGATCCGTTATATATGGCTTACTTTCGCCTGCGACGTTGTCCATCGCATCAAAAAACGTCGTTATCACCGCCAACTTGTTCGGAACGACAACTCAAAGTATTCTATTAGATTCTCAATGTCTCCGAGTTCTCATATACATAATAAACCTGTAGCACCGCCTATGAATTCCTAATCTACCTTACCATATGCATTTGGGTTATTCATTCGAATTTTGAATGATGTTACGATTTTGCGTTCTCGACTAGTATCACTTTATTCCAATAATGTGGTTAAACCTTCACTTTCAAATGGGCCAATGCATTCGAAATTTTTGCTCGTTTAGTCTTTCGCAAGTCCGGTGCGTCCCGATCAGCAGGATCTGAGACAACTAAGAGACCTCTTGCAGCGACAGCAGTTCAAAAAGATGGACGACCTCGTGCCCGGTAAAACGCAGCAGAGAGTTTGGCCTCCCAACGAACAGCCGGAAGGGGAAGCCCAGGCTACGGCGACGGCGGCTTCTTCCGACACCACCTTCAGACAACCGTTGCCCCCTAGCGTGGTACGACCGAGGATGGCTGTTCCTATGGGGAACCGACCTATCGCAGGTCCCAACGCGATCAGGTTGACCCAGATCGACTCGAGGCTGCAAGGACTCGATCCTAGGATGAGGCTTATATTGCAGCACCAGGTAAGGTTATAGATTGGCTTATTCAACAGGAAATATGCATGTAATTATTATTTTTGTCTAGATTTGTAGTGAATCTAAAACTGAGAATATGTATCAAGAAACTGAAACGCTTAGTTGTAGTAAACAAGCACAGGACATGTCATATGACGTCATCCAAATCGCGCGCTAAAAGGTGGTGTTTGAACGGCTCATTCAATGTTTTGAATTTCACTCCGAAAAATGAATTGAATAATATTTTTCACGTTATAAAGATGTAAATGATTCCCTATTGTTGGCTCATTTGCTCCACCGCTGAAAACTTAGATACTTTATTCCACTAGCTGTGAACAGCAGGTTGGTGGTTGGGGAACATACATTCATTGTGTCAAACAGGCCATTTTCTAAGTTGGTCTGACTCCTTATGATGTATCTTTTCAACTTTTCTGAACTGCACTCAATTCTTTTGATCTTTTTGCTATTGTAATACTTTTTATTACGATTCATAGAGGGAATCCCGCCTTGATATTCTAAATATAGTTGACATATTTGAGAATTCCTTGGTCCTTATCAATATGAAAACGGTGTTAAATATATTTTTTCATTTAAATAGGTTGAATATTCTTATGATTTTTCATAACACAATGTGTGAAACATTAGTTCTTTAAAGGCAGTGTATGTGATCTAGAAATACGTTGTTTTACAAAGTATATTCTTAAAATCCTAGCCCCCCCCCCTAATAAAAATCTGTGTTCTTCTCTGGTTTGTTATCGGATTTATCGATTATATTTTTGAAGGTAATTAGAAAAAGACTCAGGATATACAAAAAAGTCCACTTGGTTCGTTATCGAATTTATCGATTGTATATTATTGAAGGTGATTAGAAAAAGACTCGGTATACACAAAAAAGTCCACTTATTGAATTGAAAAGCAAGTCGTGACGGGTGAATCATATACACAACAAAATGTAATTATGAAGAGAATGAGTACTGTTATTTTCTCATCTGAGATTTTTAGCACTGTATAGAAGTAGACAGGAGTGAGTTCACTACCCAGGCGGCTCATTATAAAGGTTTCATTTTAAGAAAAAAGACATATTTCTGCCCTAGTACTTTTTCTAGATTAGGTGTTCCACCTTCTCTTGGAAGTGAAAGTTTCGAAAGTGATCTTGAAAGGAGTTAAGAATTTCAGGAATTGTCCATTTTTTCTCTGAAATGTCACCATGTGTTCATGCTGCAGAGTAAAGTCAATTCGAATGGCATAAAAACTAGATAGTTACCGAACGTCGGCAGTTTCTTTCAATGGCATGGGCGGCGAGATATATATATTATTTTCAAAATTATTATTTTTATGTGAGTGGTTTTATATGGCATTAACTAGTAAATCAATCAGACCGGGTACATACGTCTTTTATTTAGCCGTTTGGATTGACTAAACAATAACCTATAATAAATCCTCAATCATTCATAATACCATTCATATTCTAGCAACAAAGATTAATCCATACGAACGTGCAAGGACTTCAGCAGCAGTTCGTTCGTTTCGCCCCCGGCACGCGACCCGCTTCTGTCGAGCAATACGAGCAGATTTTACATAGGCAGGCGCAGTCGCAGCTGCGCGGTGCCGATCAGAACGTCGTTCCCCGCTTGCCTCTGAATCAAGCTAGCGTGATACAGCGACCGCAGATGAGTCAACAGGCACAACATATTCCCGCAAATCCTGCTGGGGCCGACAACGCTAACGAGGAAGGCATTCCCGATAACGTGACTGCAGAGATTGAGAAGCTGGAGCAAGAATCAGGTAAACGATGGCATTTTTGCAGTAGTTCTGATGACTGGCACCATGAGCGCCACCTTCTCTGTCAGACGGTTTTGTGAGTCTACGAATTCATTTATTGATCAATTTTCAATGCTGAAGAGTTAGTGTGACAAATGAACTTGTAAAAAGGCTGTAAGTAAATGGTGAAAACACAGGACTGAGATATCTGGTCGTTTTTCACGTGAATGATATACAGTTTTGAAAATATTTTAACATTATGATAAGTGGAAAGGCCAACCCTTTTAGATGCCTGATAAATTTATTATGAACCATTTGAATGTTGACGACCAGTAACTGATTTATGCCGACGTCAAACTCCATTTTTCGAGATCGAGATCTAACACCAAGATCATCAATTTCATTAACTTTCGAAAAGTATGTTCTATTTTCAAATCAATCAGTGAAAGTTATAATAAAGAGACTTCGAGAAAAAATCTTATATTTGCATATTTTGACCATCGATTTTTGACATGAATTCTTGAGAATTTTCAACATTAAAAAATGTTCTGAATTTTTTTACCTCATCTACAAATGAAAAGTTTTTTTTATAGATTCCCAGTCATTGAAAAATAAGTACCTCTGAATCCATTTTGAAAGTTTTCCAGTGATACCTTGAGTCTGTTGTGAGTTTTTGAGTTCTAATTTCAATATCTTATGTTATAAAGTGTTCTTATCTGTCGTTTGCAAATCGCAATCACGCTTCAGATTCCAACCTTTTGTTGATTATCATTTGGGTAAAAATTAATTTTCCTGTTGATTTTTTTGGTACAAAATAAAGTTTTTCGGAAAGTTTACTAGTGTACAACAGTATTGTCGAGTTTTTATTTATTTGTTTATTTTATTTACATATACAGTTTCCAGGCAGAAAATAGTTCTGGTATAAGGAAGTTACAATCTCAACATTATAACTTTGCAAATCAACTTTTCTTTGTTTAGATCAAAGAAAATTGTCACTCATAGTTACTTTCATCCAGACTTCAGGTCTGTGACTGCAGATTGTGTGTTTGATTTTTGTTGAGGAGCATCATTGAAATTTATCAAATTCAATGGTTTCATTTATAAAATTCATAACCTGACTGATTGGTATTCCTATCGTATCAAGTTAATTTTTCAAAACCTTGATGACGAAATTATTAATTATCAAACGGTGACATAACATAGTTATTATACGACACCACTAAACAACCTGTTCTCTTCAGGTACGATGGTCGACCTCCACAGCGTCAGCGACATCCTAGGTGGCCTAGGAGATGACGACGACGAGCTGCTGGCCGAGATGGGCGCCGACTTCAACATCCTCGAATACGCCGATCCCGAACTCGAGGCGCTGACCGGCGGAAAGACGAACATCCTCGACATTGACCTCGAAGAGGAGAACATGAAGAAGGAGAACAAGGCGGCCGCGGAGACGCAAAACGCCGCCGCCACGGCGGCGACGCAACAGCCACCCTCAAACGCGGCTTCGGTGATAAAGAAGGAGGGGCCAGCAGCACCTGCGCAGATGCAGGCCTCGCAGGAACCCGTCGTGCAGGCGCGTCCTTCCCCTGCTCAGCCTCAGCAGCACGCGCAGCCTCCTGCCGGTCCTCAGAAGGCGGCGCCCGCTCAGCAACAGGTGGTGCACCACCCTCACCCTCTGCTGACGCCGCAGCAGATTCATCAGCAAATGATGCTGCAGGTAAGAAAGGGATACGAACTTGACAACTTTGAGATACGGCGCGTGGGTGAAGCCCTGGTGCGTTAACTGATATGCTTTTGTGTTACAAATCCTGTCGATCTTCTCAGACAAGGCTGCCTGATAGGAAGCTTCCTTTTTTCAAATAAGTTTGTCATTTAGATTTTGAATATTTTGAATTTGAATGCGTCCGGAAATTCAGATAATCTTCCGAATTGATAGTCGTTAGTTTTGATCTTGTTCCTCTTCATATTTTTCTTCTGTCGCTTTTCACGTTTTTATTATTACTCTCCCTGATTTTAAGTTACATTTTTACTTGTCGTGCAGTAATTTCAAAACATATGTTATTGTTTTATAAAAAGTAATAGTGCTTCTTCCAGTGGTTCGTTAAGGAAAAATCACTTGTCTTGTGACGCGAAAATCAATGTAAAAAATTATTATCGTTCCTTACTTCAGCAAGGATAGCGCGGGTGCTGCAGCAAGTGTAATCAGTAGTTTAACCTATCCCAACAAGTAATTTAGCGAGAAAATAGCGTAAAGATTACGGTATCACAAAAAGTCTAGACCAGTGGAAAAAAAAATTTGATAAGACGAAAAATCTACACTATGTAGGATGAGCAGCGTGTTCCTACAGCAAAAGTCTAAAATTCATGCTCATGAACGACGAAATTCAAATAACTGTAGCCTTACTACTCTTTGGTGAGCTCTGTCTGCAATGGGCTTTAAATATCGCAAAATTGACAAGAGATAAGTAATACTGGAAAACACCCGTTTAATGAACGTATAATGCTGGATTCAGACAGATCCGAAATCCGATCGTACGACGATCAGATAGCTTTCTGATTGGTCTTAATTCAAATTTTGACCTATCAGAAAGCTATCTGATCGTCGTACGATTGGATTTCGGATCTGTCTGAATCCAGCCTAAGGGGAAGAGAATCACAATTTCACACGCAGGATCAGAAAATAATTGAATTCCAAACGCTATGTGGCTTTCTGCCAAAAATATTAAGGACTCTTGTGTTATCACAAAGATACGACAGCAGTGCTTTTTGAAGATTGGTTTAAAAACTTTCTGTTACCCAACATTCCGCCAAACAGCGTTATAGTAATGGAGAACGCAAGCTATCATAGTCGACAATTTCAAAAAAATCCTGGCTTCAACTAGTACGAAATTGGAGATTGAAAACTTCATAGCTGCAAATGACATATATTTCGAGGAAAATTTTACAAAAAAGAACTTTTACAAGTGCTGGAGTCATTTTCTTAAAAAAAACATATATTTGTGATACGATTGCAAAAGAATTGGGTCATAAAGTGTTACCACTACCTCCCTTCTACTGAGTGTTCAATCCTATAGAGCTTATGTGGCACCAACTTAAATCGAGCGTGCGCGGATAAAATACCTCGCGGACTCTAAGTGGAACTGTGGTAGGAGTTGGAAAATTTCTGTTAGTCATGTTATAAATATTGAAAAGTCGTACCTTTCTGTAAAATCAATTGCTCTATTCATGATAAATTAGATGAAGATAGCGATAACGAAATTGTACTGAATACAGAATAGAATTATAACATTTAAATAAATTACTTGTATATCTCCCTTATTATGTAAAATATAATTCAAATTTCTCAAGTTCTACCCGGTAGTAGCATATTTGCATCTCGTACTTGATGATTTTCTACACAATGGGGTTGAAGAACGCGAAATATCAAGAAATTGCGCCTTCGATTTCCAGTCAACGCACCAGGGTTTTTATGTATCTTGTCATTGGCAGCGGAGAAAGACGTTTGTTCTCCGTTGAGATTAAGGGACCGTATTGATGTATAGTCTGAAACAAAAAAATAAGTTATAAGTCTTCTATTAAATCGAATAGTTGCTGTTTGTTGCATCCAAGGGCCACTTACATGGTTTGAACTCAAGCACAATTGACCTAAGCTCAACTCAAGATGGAGCACAAAAATGGGCCTCTTAGTTCAGAAAATGAAGCTAAAAAAATGGTAAAACCTCGCAATTTTTTCGTCCAGCACCGACTTATACAAAAATTTGGAAATAGGCTCATTACAGTGTCATTACAGTGTCATGATATAGAAAATGATCCTTGAGCCATTCCCTACCTTCTGTGAAAATTTCAGGTAAATCCATGGTGGACGAAAAAATTGCGAGCCAAAATGCTTCATTTCCTGAACTAATAAGTTACATGTCTTCTATTAAGTCGAATAGTAGGTGTTTGTTGCATCCAAGGGCCACTTACATGGTTTGAACTCAAGCACAATTGACCTAAGCTCAACTCTAGGTGGAGCACAAAAATGGGCCTCAGTTCAAGCTGAACCTCAAGTTCGGATGTGGCGCTTGGTGGGATAATTCATTTATTTTCATATACAAATTTTGTATATGAGCCGGTTACAGCTTACCAAAGGCGAGAACATCAATTTCTTGAAAACTGTACAAAAATTTCATATCATTACTATACTTCAAATTAAAACCCAGTTGAACCAAATTCACGCTTTTGTGTTCTTGCCCATCATTTAACCCGAATTTTATACCTACTTTTGGCACTATTTCACTGCTTACACCAGGTGCGGGGCTAAATTCATTGTCAAGATGCCTCATCGAGGTCGGATGAAATTCAATGGAATGGTGCTGTTTGTAAAATTTGTTTTCATTCACCTTTTTGTGTTTGACTGCATGTCTGTTCGGTATAAATTTTGCAACGATTTCAAATGATTTCATTTCCCAATGGGTTCAAGACCTGAAATATCAAATATAGCTCAAAAGTAGATGACGATTCCATATTAAGTATTACGAAGTAAGTTTTGCTCTTTCTTCAGTTTACTACATAGAAAATATGATTGTGCATATTATTATGATATTGGAAGTTAGGTATAACCATTTTTTTTAAACGATCAGTTGAAGAGATACAAATAAGGCCTTAATTTGCACCTGTACCTGTCGTATTTCTATTGAGATATTTGAAATCGATTGCAAAATAAACATTACAATGTAACATATAAAATACTAAGATTTGGAAAAGAGTGGGGTGCATGCAATAGATGATGTGTAAGGATTATAGAGAGGAACTATCGGTGAGAAAGCTAGAATGTCAGCTAGTATTGTTAGCGACCTTGTTAGCCTGTTCATGCATCAATTGTCCATTGCATAAAACCCACGATTTTCCAAATCTCATTGGGTACAGGTTGTACACCAACCTGGGAAAGTCTGAAAATTAAATTCTAGGTCATGGTCAGGGGAAATCACTTAAATGTGGCCAACTTCAGGGGAAGTGGGGGTATTCCAATAAACGTACAGAACGAAAACCTTTTCATGTCAGAGGTCGTTCGTAAATATTGATGTACACATGCACACTATCCACATTTTCATGAAATTCTTTTTAAATAACCCTTCAAAGATGTCACCAACTTTTAGCAGGTCTCTTACTGTTCTGCCATTTTTTAGGAAAAACTAATCTGATGATTGCTACAAATTTATTTTTTCAGAAAACAATTTTCAATCGAGAATTTCAGTTACTACCCAAAATTGTGTAAATAAAATTGTCACTTTCAAAGAATAATCATCAATTGATAAATATTAAATAAAGAGCTTAAACATCGGATATGCAGCTACCTGTTCACTAGAGAACAAAAGAATCTCAAATTGAACTAGCTGATACTTGATGAAAATCCACAGACTCGATATTCAGAATGAAAATGTTCCGTTGCATCAATTTCTGTGGATTGGTGCCCATGCGGTGATTTTATGGTGTCATCGATGACGTGCAACAGTTTTTGTTATGTACGAACTATGGTTGCTTTTTTGTTGCCAACCTTTTTTTCTCCAGTGTGTAATTCATGACTACTTCGAAGAAAGCAGGTGGATAACGATTGGTCGGGAGCAATAATCTGTTTAGGGGGGTATCAATAATTCCCCTCAATATAATCTTCTATCTTTGTTTTTCATCGTTATCCTCATCTATTTCAAATTATAACGGATTCTAAGAAAACGTCCCCCAGAAAATTATAATATATTATTCAACGAGCGAGTGGACATATGTTTTCGAATCATTCTCACGAGAAATATAATATACCTTTTCTATGATTTCACTGTGTTTTCTGTATGCAGTTCGAATTTCAAAAAATGAATCCAGAGGAGAGTGTTTGAACCAAAGATTATTTGCGTTGGAAGCTTATGCTTGGGTTGTCGAAAATTCACAAATTGTTTCTCGCTTGCTTAATGCTTTGTCGTTGAATTCTTTCATTGAAAGCTTTTCATATTGAACTGTCATAACTTTTAGAGGACTGGTTCAAAGTATACAAAACATACTATTGGAAACAATTGCACACAACAACTTGATGATTGGCTCCAGCCTGCATAATAATTGATGGACTAGAGTGCATTACTTATAAAGAGAGGTTCATGAAATTGATGATTTTTCTTATGGTCATAGAACATCATATTTTTCTAATATGAGTGTTGAATTCAGAACTCCTAAGAAAATACTCTTGAAATTTTGCAATTAACTTATTGACGAGAAAATTATTTTCCAAAAGCTCCAGCAAGCCGCCGCACAAGGCAAACCGTTACAACCAGGTTCAAGAATAAAAACACCAGACGATGTCATAGGCATTATAATGCCCAACAATACCATTCAGCTACAAGTGCCTCCGAGTTACACTCAGAGGCTGCTTCTCCTACAGAGTAAGTGATATAACAAAGAACCAAAAAAAATCTTTTGCGTTTTTTCTACAAATCAATATCCACTTTTATCAAAAATAATCCATTAAAATTTTTCATCATTTTTTACTATCACAAAAATTATAAAGCATTCTTGACTTTGTTCGCGGGCTTAATTAAAAAAAATCCATAATTTTTTTATAATTTTATACTATCACAAAATATTCAATATTTATTGAGGTTGTTCGCAGGTTTAAATGAATATCGGTTGGTTTACAATTGTGGTTGACGTCGACTCCTCAGCACAAACTGCATCTGCAATTTCGTGCCCAGTATATTTTTAGGGAGCGTAGACCTAGATACGTTCTAATATATGCCAGATTTTATTTCATTTTCACCTTAAGGAAAAAATATACATGTACACGAATATTGAAGTACATGGCGCAGGTCTGAAAACAACGGATGTTGTCATATTCATCTGAATTCAATAGGTCTGGCGCTTCCATTGAATTGAACTGACCAAGACTTGATGAAATCACATATAATATTATAGTCTACTGTACGCTTCTCACTAACACTGTTAGTGATAGTCCAACATGTGTTATTTCGTTTTATTTTCCCCTTCGAATATTCCCTATTAGGTTTAGGAAAGATTCCATAACTGATCAAAGATAATTCAATGGAAAGGAAGATGGAATCAACATAAAAAATATCTGCTGCTGGTGCTTAGTATTTACTCATTAATATAGTCACGATAGACGGTATAAATTCAGACACCTTAACTTCAAGCAATTTTGAGGCTGATCATAATCTCCGCAGTTGTAGACGAAACGTTAAACATAAAAACCTGCAGACCACCGTCAATAAACCATTAAAGTAGCTACAGCATTGTTAACTACAGTCATTGAAGCTTTCATTCTTTAATCATCATATTTTAATATAGTACAAAATCAGAAAATGCCCATGCGATTGGGACAAGCCCCGCCCCGTATGCCTGTTCCCGCAGGCGCGAACTCACAGATACAAACCGGTATGGTGGGCGGTCCGCCAAGAGGGGGCGTGATAGCCGCCCCACCACCGCCCCCTTATCCCGGTCCTCCGCCCCCATACCCAGGCAACGCCGCCCAGCAGCATCAGCAACAGGTAATAACGTTTGTGTGACTTTTTTGCGCATGTCATGGTTTTCTACATACTTTTTAAATGTGTGCTGATTCGTTCAAGTATTTATTTAATCTACGTCGTATGCTATACGTTACTACGCTCTGTACAAGAACACTATTTTTTTCTGGAACTTTATGTCAAAGTTTGGTGTTATTCAGAGTTAGATGTCTACAAACGTTGAGCAAAGCAAAACATTATTGCCATTTCCATGGAATGCAATTTCAGGTTGAGGATCCCTTTACTTGCTTCATTTTACAGTTTTGTAAGGTTCCAGATTGATTGAAAACGTAAAGACCCCGTAGGTATTGCAAAAATGATAGAGATCCATTCGTTTTCTTTCTTTTTTGTCCAGTCCAGAATAAAATTCGAGCTTTTATTTCGACTCATACCATTTTTGAGTATCTGGAAAATTAGTATGCCCATTCAGTAAAATTGTTTATATTGGAAGAGTGTCATACCATGCAAGATGTCGAAAAAGTGTACAATTTCATGTTTCAAACAGAAGGGGTGAATTGGTAATATCCTGTTGAACAGAAAAAAAACATATATTGCCCATAGGTACAGATCCATTCGTAGAACAGACATACAACTTGGCAAGCGGGAAAATTTCAAGATATATTAACAATTCAACTGACAATGAGTACAAATTACTACCTTATTACCTGAAAAATCAATAATTTACTACCTCAAAAATCAATAATTTACTACCTTAAAAATCAATAATTCAAGAACGATAGCCGTCTCTTGCCTGCGCAAAGCTTTGCCTTATAGATTGTCTCAGGAGATTATATAACTTGGTAAAATTTGCTCTCATTTTTGTTAATACTCGTGAAACTTTTGTTTATACCACTCACTTCTGTTTGTGGTATTTCAACTTTTCAACCATCTTGCTTGGTCAGTATTCACTTCCACACCAAAAATTATATTCGCGTTGAGAGAACTAAATTTCAATTCGTTTATGACATTTGGGAATGTCTTTAATGGAGTATTGAAATTTTAAATGGTCATAATGTTCGTTCATAAACTCAAACCAAAATCATTATATATGAAACCTACTAATTTTATATTCCTCATTTACATTTTACATTATTTAAACCTTTAATTTTCCCCCCACAAGCCACCATGATCGCAATAGACCGAATTTTTTAGATTGAGACTCTAGTTTCGGCTGAAGTTGAATTATTTATTCCCTTCTCATCCTTGGATGAATCATTGATAGTCAGTATATTGCCTATCCAGGTTACATCTGTATTTCGGTTGATGCACATCTTCATTCTTAACCTAACTCTTGTTTTTTCTCAGTTGCTTCCTTTGCTTGAAAGCAAAAGAAATCAGGGAACCACTCTTACGAACTAACTTTCAATATCCTATGTTCACTCGAACATGATCTATTACAAACCATATAAATTATATGTTCGATGAATTTCTCGAATCTTATGCAATTTTGGTAAATTACTTCGAACTAGGCAGATCGAAAAAGATGAACTATTTCCAGCGGGAAAATTTTAAGATACTTGAAGTTGTTTGGTGCAAATACACATTCTTTACATAGAAACTTGTATTTGCACCAATGTGAAATCTATCAGATCTGTAGGAAGCTAAAAGTGCACGGGAAAGGGAATGCTAGGTCTCTCGTATGGACCAGAGTTGAAAATTTTCCCCTAACAAATCTCATCCTAATTGATAAGGTCTGTTGTGATAAGTCAATGTTATTTCTGTTATTCATCACTTTTATCGTGGATTGGAAATTAACTAGGACGTTTGTCAATCATTTAACATGGCAACACTGTAAACACTAACTCATGGTTTGGTTGAGGTATGGTATTATTAATTGCATGTGTATGTGGTAGACGGGATTGAGAATGGGGCCTGGTCTTCTCCCATCGGGACACTTCCAACCCAGTACACTGCAGGGTTTTCCCATGCATCCACATTTGCAGCGGAGACCCCTACTCCTTGAGGTGAGATCTGCACACACATAACAACTCGATCCCGATTATTATAATCCTTGCACCTATTCCTATGCTTTATCACCCGCTGTTTTTGTTTTTTTTTTTGTACCAAGTGAAGGTGGTTCATGAAACAATAGACTCGTTTGACAGGAATTAGAGAGATGTAGGCGTACCTATTCTCTTCTCAAAGTATTGGTAGAAGAATTAGGCATAATTCTTTTTTTATAGAACACTCGCGTTGAAGCTAGTAAAAACATCGCCGCTGGGAATTTTTAAACCTCTACGTGAAAATAACTGTTTTATCAATTTTAGTCGTTTATCATATAAGCTGCATATAATATTACCAATTGAAAAATGCCGTCTACTGGGCCGATCTAAATTACACAAAATCTCTACTTCCCAGGTGGTAGAGATTCTTCAATAGTTCTGTCACAGAGCCAAACAATGATAAACGACGGCTAAATAATCATAGATAAGGACACGTATTTTCCGTAGCTGCACCTGATCTAAAAGTTCTAAAATTGTTCGTTCCGTTAACCAGTTGATGAACGTAGACCTTCAGAAGTCGAGCAATGGATTAACGAGACCTTTTAACGTGTGTATCCCAGCACGGTGGTCTGGCAGGTATCTGAACCCCGGCCTCCGTTTAAAAGGCGGACGTGCTAACCGCTACCGAGAACAACAGAAAAACTCGGGGACATTTCTCATTACAGCAGTTCGGTGTCATGGTTTGGCTATGTGACAGGTATTGATGATATAACCAATAGATTCCTCAGGTGAAGCATCGTTTGCAATTGAAAGAAAAAGAAGAATATCCGTTTCACTAGAAAGGGTGATTTAGCTGGAGATAACCTCTCTTCAATAATAATAATAAGTATTCAACCCTGAATACGTCGTTTAATATTGGTAGTTGGGAATCCTTAATAGTCCATGTAGACATTACTAAACTAAGATATTCATCAACCATATCCTGAATGCTTATGCTTTGGGAAGGTTTTTAAATGAATCCTGGAGAAATATGTTGTGAATAGTTGTATTTTCTGACAAAGTGGTGAGTCATTCTATCGAAAGGTCTAGGTGTTTGATTTACTCGAAGAGTTAATCCAATTATTTTTGGTCCCTATTCATTTTATGAGTTTGTATCGGCGATTAAAGTTCAGTTAACATTTCTGCAACATATCCTTTGCACATATTTCGAAATATTTATTTTCCTATAAAAGCTTTCAGTCCAAAACACATTCTATAGTTGGCAATTACCAGCAGTATGATCTAGCATGGAAAAAAATTGGTTAGCCGTACCATCTCAAAGGCACATACGTGTTCAGTTCTGTCTCAATCTCGAATATGCCTCTGCTGAATAGGGATGTAGTGCATTTTATATGAAATTGATTTGCACAATCGGAATGTCATATAGGTTTGTTGAAGTGATTGGGTGAAGTGAAAAAAATGACGGGTAGACATTCTAAGTGAGAGAATGGCCAGTGGCTTGGCTTGGATGAATTATCATAAAAAAAACATATCCATTCATTGTTCAAAAATGATCAGATGAAAATGCCATTGTAACAAAAACAAATCAACTAAATGATTATTACTAGCATGGCAGACTTCGATTCTAAAAAGTTCTTGTTCTTATTCGGAAAATTGTATCTTTCCTATCATGTATCAACTCTTAAGTCTAAGTATATGAAAGTTATAGATTTTATAAAATTCATAAATCACTATAGAGGTATGTATGCAATGCTCCTCATGCGAACACAAAATGGGAGTAAAGGTTTACGAAGCAATTTTTCTACCTTTGAGTAGAGGTGAAATTACCTAAAAGTCACTTTACTATTTCCAAAGAGTGTTGGGAAGGGTTCATGAAGACTCTCCTCCCTTTGGAAGTATTCATGTCTTTCAATATGAAATAGTCAACTGAAAGCCAAAAAAGGTCGTCAAATCCAAATTTCAGTCCTCCATACAAGTCTGGGAGAGCACTGATTTTTTTTCATGCTGCTTTCATACTGCCGGTACTAGTACCCTGCTTTCTTTTCTAGATCGCACCATAACTTAGAACAAACATCCATATAAACTTTCTCTATTCCTCATTCTCAAACCTTTTGTAACTCTTTTGATTTGAGTATTCTTGCTTGTGAATCTTGCATGTCAGAAAAGCTCGTCAGCATATTTCTCGAGTTAACAAAATTTTGTCGTTAAGGAGCAGCCTCTTTTATTGGAAGATTTGCTTGAACAGGAAAAGCGGGAGCAAGAAAAATTGCAGAGTCAGCCGCCGAACCAAGAAGTTACGTCTTCTATGAGAACAGAAAGTGAACCCAGTTTATTGACCGATCACGACTTTGAACGCTTGAACGATGTTTTCAACGGCGGTCAGGTCGGGCTCGCTAACCAAAATACTCAAGGTAAGGAATTAGCATCACCAATAGGAATACAATGTCGACTTGTAGCATTTTCCAATGGTAAAGACAGTGCAAATTCGGAGTTTTTCTATCTTTCTTTGATATAATAACCAATGAAACATAGAAGAAATGTTCAGTGATTTTACCAATGGAAAACTGTAGAACTTTTAATTTTGTATTACTGCCATTTTGAAACCGAACATAATCTGGGGTGTACTTTCGAGGTATTTTCAGCCCACGGCCAGCGACAACAGACATAATAATTCAGAATAATATCAGAAGCATAATGCTTCTTAACAATCCGAAGGTTTGGACAAAGATTGTGTTATTGCTTAAATACAAAAACTGATACCCCTAAATGACTGAATGCGGAGAATGGGAACAAGGAAAATTCTTTAGTCCGGTCAAAAGAATGAAATATGCCTAAGCGTGACGTCATTCGGTCTGATTGGTGTTTCAGTAGATGTGGCTGACTGTTGCGTCTTGTTCTTATCTTATTGAAAATTAAGTCATTAACAAATTGAACGTGTTTTTTTCACAATATCATAAATAATATAGATATGATCGAGTTTATGTCAGCCGTCATTTGGCTATTTTTTCAATTGATTTGGTACCAAATTAATTAACTTTTTATTTAATAATTCATTGATTGATGCTTTCAGAGTTCAGCCACCATTATTCTAAATCTTAGAAAAAAAAAAGATTAACTGAATATCAATGTTCCTTCAACCCACAGAAATAATAGAACTCACAGGGTTTTGTTGTTCCACTCCAAATTTCACTATCTCCGCGTGACGAGAGTAAAATCGGACATTGCTGCCATTCTCCAGTTATGACAAGATGGTGTGTTTCACGTTGTTGAAATTAACCATGGTCAACCGCTATAAATGACGAAATTCTATTTGGTACGGTGCTGGATGTAATTATACCTAACAAAAAAGAATTTATATCACCAGAGAAGGAAAAATCACATTTCTTCATTCCAAAATGAAGAAAAAGGCTATTGTTGAAGAAGCAAACGAAACATTCTTCGCGATTTATTGTGGAACATACGACTTCATCATAATGAAAATTAGAACTCTTCAAGAAGTCTGGCCACTGTCTCCAAATATTAGTCAACATAGTGGCCCCTTCTGTTACATGACAGAATCTCGATAGCCAATTGAAGCAGAACGATAGCCAATTTAAGCAGGAAAAATATTAGCAAAAACTCCATTTGAAGTATTTCCATAGATTTCCATCACATCAATTTCTGATTATCTGGAAACTGTTTTTTTTTGTTGGAATTTGATCTCATTTCGAAGAGAAATATGAATTGAACCAGAGTTAGTAATCTGTTGTTCTTCATGATATTCTTCTACAGATTTCACTTCATTATGAATATTTGCAACTGACTGCCTGTCGTCTGAACCTAATTCCCTTTGGGTGGTTAGTTGAACAGTTCAATACTTATATGTTTTGTATTGGACAAGAATAGTTGAATTTTTCCAATTTTTACACTACAGACACTTTTTTTCTTTATAGTCAATAAAACTGTATTTTACGTTTTCTCTTGACTGACTTGTACATATTTTCTCAATCACGTATCTAAGTGCAATAAAGTTATTATTATTATTATTATAACTGTGATACGAGGATAGTTTTATGAATAATGGCCTCAGAGGGTTAGGCCAATTATGCCCGCGAATGACTCTTGGATTTATCGTTGATTATTTTAGTCTAGACCAATGAAAATGTTCGAAACATTATATATACCTCACGTTTTGAAATAGAGCGATTTCGAGGGGGACTTCAAAGCCCTGAGAATTATAACCAAATGACAATTTCAAATTTTGAAATGTCGAATGGCATGAACCATTGAAATCAGAATTTACCCAAACAAAAAAAAATACTAAAGCGTTTGGTTTTATCTAGGACTATGACAAAGTTGGTAAGCGTTTTAACACTTCAGGAGCATTTTTTGGCTGATAGTCCATCTATTAATTACTGGTTGAATATAGTACTACCCTTGAATAGTATAACGAATGCAATTCGATAGTCAAATAGTCACTAAACGATACCAATTGTGAGTTGGTGTGAGACTAGAGTTGAGGAAATCCTTCCTTAATGAATTTCGTTGCCTAATATTTCACGCCACATTAGTTGTTTGAAAGTTCAGCCAGATTTAATTTATTTCAGTAATCATCGTTGCTTCCTTCTCAGTTTTTTGTATGAATGATCTATTCTGTTTTCATTGCGCATGTGATGAAAAACCATGAATTCGAGAGTTTAGGGCGCGCCTATTGTTTTGAGGTAAATATAATGTCACTTTTTATTTCACGTGCTTTTCTCTGAAACCGCAGAATCTAGGCAAACAAGGGCGCCCATTCAAGCATTTTCGTAAAGGGTGGGGAAGTGGACGGGAAGCACCTAGGTCTACACCTTTTTGAGTATTATACTTAGTTCTAATTCTAACTCATTCAAATCAGTATAACGTACAGGAATGATTTTCTTGTGTGAAACGGTTTAATAAATGTTAAACACAACTTAATTTCAACTCCGATTATAAATTGCATGAAGTTATGAGATTTTGTTTCAATGAATGTTATGGGTGCCAATGTAGGCAAAACAACGTCGATTCGTTAATAAAAGGTGCGGAATTTTCAGCAAACCCCAGTCAGAGTCCCCACCAACCGTGGCAGCAAACGCAAAATCGGCCGGTACCGACGCCCACGCCTCAACCGACAGTCGAAATAACGACGAGGGTGCCGACGTTCAACGCCAACTTGATACCGGCTCCGCCGTTGCCGCCCGAAAACATCATCACCGAACAAGACAAGCAAACGCAAATGATGTACGAACAGTGGTTGAACCACCAGAGCAACAGTTTGGCTGCGCAATTGCGCTTTTACGAAACCGAAGTACAAAAACTGAGAAAGAGTAGGAAGGTAGGCGATTATATAACTAATATCGTTTTTAATGAAGAACCCAACTGTTGAATCTATCATTCATGGAATTTCTTTTTTTTTTAGAGAGATTCTACAAGTTTATCTATTACTCCAAATTGTTAGGAAAATTTCACAGAACATTTGTAGATGACGTCAGTAATAGTGGCGTCACTTGACATGAATTAGAGTTGCCTTGCAATTCTGTTATCTACATTCTGAGCCCAGTTGAATGATGCTGTCATGGAAAATTTAAAGGCCAATTTTACCGCGAATAAATGCACTAGACCCTTTCAACTCAAATGTACCTGGGTTTCACTTACCTTTTCAGATTGTATGAATCTAACTCTATATATCTACTATCCGTGTTTCGATCTACTCTTCAGTTATGTAGAGGTTAGAGCACTGAAAAGGATTTTGTAAGACTTCCTTGGGTCATAAGGACACGTGTTCAAATCCCGACAAAGGCATTTTATTGAATATAATGGAAATGCTGCTAAAGTGGTCAGTGAAGAAAAGTAAACACTAATTATTTAGTATAATTTTTTCTTTTTCAGTGAATGTTGATAATATAATAGGGATGCTGACTAATATATTCGTTAAATCAAATGAAACATTCATTTCAGATTGGGAAATTAGTTTTGGATTAACTTGATTTCTCTGTCTCTTATTTCAAAAATGGATTTGATTTTATCTATAATTCAATTCCATTTGGTTGTATATAGTAATAACAACATCTTGGAACTTCTCCATTTTGATTATGCATACATTTTGACACATTGAACTTCATCATTCTTTCGAAAGAACTTGTCAAAAATATATAATTTTCAGTCGCTGAACAGCAAACAAAGGCAGCTGAGGAAATCAGGAAACCAATTGAATGAAACGGACGCCACAGAGCTTCAAAGAATCTCGGCTGAGCAGGCCATTTTACAGAAACATTTAGAATCGAGCAGGAAACAGAATCGACAGCATGCGATGCTCGTGCAGGTATTCATCAAAACTTTATAGGCACTGCTCTTTGTGTAGGTAGCACCACTCGTTAGCGGTAAACTTCGTAGCGTAACCTCACTTCCTTAATCTTTTTTGTTTGGCATATCTCTGATTTATTTCGATGTTTCATTTTCAACAACTGATATGTTTGAAGCTATATGCTCGATATGAAAATTAGAAAATAATTTTAATAAAATTTCTGCTCTATACAGGAAAGCTCTGAAAGTACTGTATCGTCTACCATTTGACACTTCAACACATCAACTTCATTCAATTACAAACACATTTTCTTTGGATGAGCATTATGAAATGGATACTCTGAAAGTATCATGTCTTATTATTAATAAATTGATGAAATCTAATTTTATATTAATCAGGAATTCAGAAATTCATAATCACCTTACGAGACAACATAACTTGTTCCACCTTGATCCTGCAAACTCTGTAATTGGACGGAAAAGGTTCACTTATGAAGCACTTTCAAAATTCAATGAAATACCCGAAGATATGAAAAATTGTAGAAATATCAATGAATTTAAAATCAAAATAAAAAAATATTTTCTCTAAATGAGAAAATAAAATTCGATGGATTCTTTCTTTGTTTCTATATTTTGTTTTATTTTTCAGTTTGTTGTTTCTTTGTAATTCTGAAAAAAAGTTATTCAATGAAATATGTAATCAATATAAAGTTCATGATCAGTCTCATACCAGTTTGAAATTGTTTGACTGTTAATGATATTCCTTTATAGAAACTCAGTTATAATTCAAAAATACCCTATTATGATTATGATTACCTAAAAATAATATTTAAGAAAAGGGTATATATACATTTTGTACTTATGTAGCATTGAATTAATTACGAATAAATGATTGATTTTTGCATTAGGTCCTCTTAGGCAAGTAAAGATATTATTTACCTCATTTATTCATCTCTTGACTCCATCTTCCACTTGAAAACCTGTTTATATTCCCCAATAGAAAATGGAATCCTGACAATCCAAATACAAGAAGACACTGATGTGATGATTTTAATTGACAAATAATAAAATGAAAGTTGGTCTAAACGTGAATTTCAACTTGCTTCATTTATAATGAATTTGATATCACAAAGAAAGTCCTTTTTAAATAGTCCAAAAAGTTTTTTCACCGATGTCGGTAAAAGGTTTGACAGCCGCAACAGAAGGATTTATTGAGGTAGGTCAAATTGAAATGATGATGATTTATGATGAAAATGTCGGTATGCCACATTTATTCGATTTCATAGTATTGTCAGATTAAACAATTAAAATACAAATCTCTGGTATCTCAAGTTTATTTCTACTGTAGTTGATTTTCAATGACAAATATAAAGTGGTTCCTTGCATGTTGTAGATCGAAGATCTAAAATTCCTTTTCTCTAAAATAACGCTGAAATGAACTCTTCTTGACTCGTCTACTATGCCTCTTTTACAATTTGATCTTTGTTTGGTTGAATAACTGAATTTCGTAATTGCGGGTCATTATTATTATGATTTGAATTTATTATTATAAACTAATGGTACTTTTCACTGAATCTAATTCATCATTTGAATATTTGGTTCTGGAATCATTGTGAAGGATAAGGATGTTATATTGAACATTGTTACTATTGTAAGGGATTTCCGTTTTCATCCACCTAAACACTAACAATTCTCACAGTTTGTTAACGTCGCAACTATTCTTTTTCTTCATTATCGACGATTTCCATAACAATTTTCAATTTAGTTTGTGAGGTTACGTCGACTGAAATCTTCTCACCCTCTTTCTCAAGTAGTAACACGACACTCCTCAGTAAGTAGTTGCACCCCGCAGAAAGTAGCAATGTCTATAAACGGATCGTCGATCTTATGTAATTTCGTATTACCCCTATTGGTCTATATGAAGGAATACCGGACCAAGCATCCGGTCAAGCAGCAGCGTGTCCTGTCCGATCAGATCCAGTCGCCGCTCGGTCCTCCGGCGTCTTCCCCCATCCACCACGCTAGTACGTCGCAATCGCCGATGATGTCGCCCTCCGCGTCCCCGCTGACGCAACACAGCTCGCCGATGAACAGTCCCGGGCCGATCATTTCGCCCGGTAGCGTTCAGAATATCCTGCAGAGTCCGAACAGCTTGCCGAGCAACATGTCGCCCATGCAGCAGTCTCAGATGCAACCGTCTCCAATGCAACCTTCCCCTATGCAACCGTCGCCTAGGATAGGAACACCCCATTCTCAAAGTAAGTTTTAACGTTGTTATTTGGTTGGCACTATCCGGATCGCTGGATTTAGTAGTATTTCCCGTTTGTTGTTTTTTGGCTTTGTATCCTACTGGAACTTTTTTTAGCGTTTCTTTGAAGGAAATTGCTAAGTTTATTATCAAAATTCGAGTATCTCAGAACATTTATGAACGTAAAAACCCTTAATATTCTTTATTCTTCATTAATATATATTACAACTTCAGAGGATATTCCAGAATCTTACCACACAAAAAAATGCAAAAAATCAGAAGGGAATATTGGAAAAGGTGTCGACCTTTCTTCCTTTTTCAACAATTTCTTCATTAACTCTGCGTTATAAATTCTGTTCAACATATTTTTCATTTATTTTCTCGTAGTAGTGAATGGGAAAATACCCCACAGATACACTCACTTGACAATTCAAATTTTGCAGTAAGCCTTTCTCGAATGAATTTTTTTATTATCCGAATTTATACAGTGAGGTCCAAGAGGTGTGCAACAAATAGGAATTATTCGAAAACCCTAGCGTTTAGATTCTGTTCAGACAGTAAATAGGGCAGGACAAAAATTATTAAATTTAGTCAATAAAGTACCCCCGTTTCGAGAAATATGGGATGATTAATGACAAAAAGTTGTTAAGAAAAGAAAGTTTTGTCTAAATATGAAGTCTTGGCCTGAAACTGGAAACAAATTTTTTGTTTGTAATTATTTATTTTATGGACCTCACTGTATATCTAATTGACAATGCATCTTACTTTGACATGGCTATGTAAAATCAGTATATTCATTTCCTTATTATCTATCAAGGTGAAGGTAGTCCAGGACCATCTCCGTCACCTTCTCAAGTATGTTTACCGCCACCCATACCTCGAATGACTTCCCCGCAACATCGAAGGGTTGTAACAAGTCCCGTTGCAACTCAGCAAATGCGATTCATCACCAACAACGCGCTCCAGCAGCGAATCCGAATGCAATCTCCGATGCCAAACTTCCAACAAAAACCGGGCACCCCGTCTCCGCTTCACAGCCCCACAGCCCAACAAATAAACATATCGCATCAACTCCAACTTCAGAAACAACTCCAGCACCAACAGCAGACTATGCTACAACAGCAGCAGCAACAGCAACAACAACAGAATATAGAGAATAACCAAGCTGATCCCAATCTGCTGCATTCCCAGCGAGCAGCACAACTATTACAACACAGAAACTTGATAAGACAGCAGGTGGTACAACAACAAGTTGTAGGCCCGCAACCTCTGACTCCTCAACAACACCAACTGATGATTCAGCAGCAGAAACAGTTGAAACAGCAACAACAGCAGCAAATAGCACATTTGCAGGCTAAGCTACAGCAGCAGTACCAACAACAACAACAGCAGCAGCAGCAGCCACAACACCAACAAAATCCCCCTCACTCTCCGATGCCTCCAAAAAGTCCGATGGTCACCCAGCAAATCATGTCTCCGCTCTCCATGCCTCGGTCGCCTATGCAGATGCCTCCGTCGCCGATGCAAATGCCACCGAAGAGTCCGATGGTGCCCCCAGCCTTCGGTAACTCTCAGCCCAATCCGAACTCGCCCGCATCTAGGAGTCCCGCTTTCCATCAAGCGATGGGTCAACCGCCGACGAGTCCGATGACTCACGGACAATACCAACCTCCCAGCTCACCGATGCCTAGGAGTCCGATGGTCAGCCAGAACCCGTCGCCTCACGGTATGCGAAGGCCTCCTAGCGCCAGCTCGAGCCCTGCAATGCCCGACAGACCACGCAGCGAAGAGAACCCGACAACTCCGCGACCTTCGTACTCCATCGAACATTTGATGCAAGAGACGTTGAGCCAGAGTGGCCATTCTTCTATGCAGTATGGCAGTGACGGTGCGTCTAATAATCTCGGACATTTCAACAATGACGTTAATGGTCAAAATATGCATAGAGATAGCATGCAAGGCGGCGGTGGAAATCCGAACAACCCCACCAATCCAGTACCTCTTCCTCCTGGTTTCGGTAGGTTCGGGTACATCAAACTCGGTCTTAGAGGCGGAGGACCGATGTGGAACTACGGCCGAGGCGCCAAGAGAATCCCTACGCCACCCAACGTAGCTAACAACAAAGTCGAGGAAAAAGTTACTTCGGAACCAGCAGGGGTTCAGAAAATCAGAAAAGAACCTCACTTGAGCAAGGTTTCCATTTTGAAAAGGAAAGGTCCTACCAAAATCAATTTTCAGTCTTCGACTACTAGCAAAAACAGCTCTCTCGTTAGCACCGACTACAACGACATGGACGACAGTTCGTCCACTCCTCCGGTAACTCCTCCTCCTTTGCCTTCGGTCGGTAGGGGCGCCGTTCAAAAAACGCTGCCCAAGAAAATTTTGGAGAGGCAAAGGTCAAAGGAATCCGTTTTGGAGTTGCACAGCCCGGAAAATAAACAGCTCGATATGATGGATTACGACGATGACACGAATACCGTTCTTTCTGCGGAAGTTTCCCTGAGCTCTGTCGCGCAGAACGACGGAGACGATATGGTGGAAATAGATACGTTATCACAGCAAGACTTGGCAGAAGGTTTATCTAGCCCCTTGGAGTCTGATCAGATAGCTGACGAGTATCTGTTGTTTCCCGGAAATATGGTGGTGGACATGACGGGCAGGAATCATTATTCCGACAAGGAAGAGGAAGATGAAGAGGGGGAGGGAGATTATTCGGGAGAGAATGTTCACATAGTCATTCGAAGCCCTACAGCTAGCGACGATGAATTGATAATGCAGGGTAAAACGAAAAAGTATAATTTAGTACAGCACACAGGCGATCTGTTGAACATGCATGATGCGGCGGAGTCGCCAGATCAGGAAGAGATGACTGTGGAGCCTTCTCCTGAACCTGCCGACGAAGAAGCGTTGAATAATTACGACGGTTCTGATTTATTGATTATTGATCAGCATAACAAGTCTCCCGAAGATTCGATTTCGACAAAAGAAGATTTCGAGGAGTTGATCGACGAAGGCTCTCGCAAAAATAACTTGTCCAAGAAAGAAATAACCACGAAGCACTTGAACGACTTCCACAAGTATGCTAACATTTTCAACTACACGAAAAACGTTCAGCCAACGGCTCAATCCCAAGCCCAAGGTCCTAGCAGGGTGACGAATGTACCGCAAAAAGTGACGCAGAAAATTTCTCTCATCAGCAGTCCCGTGGTACAAACTACCAAAACAGCCACGGATAAGCTCATCCTGGCGCCTTCGACAGTTATAAATACGACGCAAGCGTCTAAAGTCACCAGCATCATATTGACTCATAACTCGGCAGTTAGGGGAAACGTTCTTAACGGTCCAAAGATCGTCAGCACCGTATCACCAGCTATAACAATAGTCTCGGCTAGTTCGTCACAAATAGCTTCCATTTTGCCATCAAAATTCACAGTTCCTGTCATAAGTGCTAGCGCAGTTCGCCAACTGTCTAATGTCAAAGTTATCGACAAGTCATCGTCCTCTCTTTCCCTCACCTCACACGACAGTGCATTGCCCAACAAAATCTTCGAAGATGATTCCGTTTCACCGGATAGCTCCAATTTCGAGGACGACAAGTCCAAGGACTCGTTTGAAGAAAAGTCCAAGTCTGAATCTCCCACTCAAGACGCCAAGCCGCCAGTGTTCTCTAAGAACGTTGAAGTATCAATCAATAATCGCGCACCGACTCCAAAGACCGTGGTGGAACACAAACCCAATGACCACGAACAAACTAAAAAAATCGAACATCTCCAAGTAACGAATCTGGTATCCAAAGAGCACGTTCAGAAGCAAAGGGTGCCGAGCCCAATAATATCGAAAACGTCTTCATCCATGATCATTCATAATACTCCGGAACTCAAAATGACCGCGCAGGTCATTCAGGAGACTCAAACGCATATGCAAATGAACGCAACCGCCAGTACGGTTGACGCGTACGGCGGTACCATAGACGATACCAAGTCGGTGGTCATATCCATTCCTTCTCCGACTCCTTCCCAAGAACAGATGTTGGATAATATCGCCTTGCAGGCTTTGGAAAATAGGCGAAGAGAATTCGAGTCATTCGAAGATGTCCTGGACATGATAGAGAATATAACCGCCGAGCCTCCGTCTGCTCTGGAAGAATCCGTTGCTGTGAAGGAACGAGAGCACAAGAAAAAACTCGACATTAAGGAAAAAAACCAGCCCAAAGATCCCTCAAATAAAATAGAACACATCAACGTAACGGCGTCCAAATCATCCGCCATACCCCAACTTTCGCCGCTCTCGCAGCCGACGGAATTGACGACAAACATGGCGAACGCTTCGCAACAACTGAGAACGCTGCTGTCATCGTTGCAGACGACTTCCACCTCTGCCCCCACCAACGTCGAATCGGTGGTTAAGAGTATCGGACAGAAGGTCAGCAGTACAGCCGCTGCTGCGCATCCTATCGTCGCTTCGAGGGTGATCCAACAGACAGGAAGGCAGTCACCGGTCGTGACAACAGTAAGTACCGTCATCGTACCAAACTTGAAACAGAAAATGATCGTTACTTCGACGGGCAATGCCAAGACCAACACGATTAGATCTCAGTTCATAAGCGTTCAGCAAACGACTACTCCGAACAGTACCGCTCCTAGTCTGAGCTTCTTGCAGAGCAGGACAGTAGGCGGTATCCATTTGATGCCTGATCATCCCAAATTACCTCCAGTCACCACCGTAACGGCTGTCCAACAAATGGTAACTACCGTTACCGCACTTTCAAGTAGTTCTGTCTACAAATCGACCACCACCAATTCCGAGTCTAAAAAACCGTCGTTGACTTTGACGGCCATGTTGCAAAACCAGCCTGCCGCCTCCACGACCACTAAATCTACGGCTGATACTATTACCGCGGCGAGTCTTCTGGGTTCTCCGATAAGCTTGCCCAGGACAGGTTTCAGCACTGCTTTCGTACAAGCCCAACCGAACACAGTGAAACCTTCCACGAATATCGGGCAGCAAACCCCCATGCAATACCATCCTGTAACGACATCGATAGTAGTGACCACCAAAAGTTCCACCGAAACGTTCACAGCTGCTGCTCTTCTCGCTACCCCGGTGACTTTGTCAAGAACGAACTTTAGCCCTGCTTCAGTACAAACTCAGCCGAATGTGATGTCTACCGTAAATTCAAATTCTGTAGCAGCGTCTGTTCATAATTTTGCTCACAGCTCGGTGATCACTGCTCCGAGTTATAGAACGGCTACGCCTACCACTAATTTTTTGCATAATCAGCTGACCAAATCCGCCAGAGCTAGGCCACTGGAAGAACCTAAAGAAGCCAAAGTGGAGGACGTTAAGCAAGAAACAAAAGAGAGCGTTATGACAACTAGCGAGAATAATAATGCGGCGATAATTGCGAGCCTGAATCCGGATATGGGCGGTTGTAAATTTTCCACCATGTCTTCTCAGAATAAGACCGAAGATTCGCAAAACGTTCTGTTGAAGAAGTTGTTGCAGAACACAGCTTGCGCTAGTACGCAATCACCACCGCCTACAACGATGATTACTACCAACACTTCTGCGCCTTCTCTGCCCAGAATCCCTATAAGAGAAACGTCATTTGTTTCGAACCCCACTGTGGAATCGTCTAACCCTCAGACTAGCTCGGCTGTATCTCCAGCTACCCAGCAGCTACACATAGACGTGAAGAAGAGTTTACCGCCTAGCAGAACGTCTAGTAGAGACGAGTTGCTATCACCTCAGACTCCCAGATCTTCGTGTAGCCAAGACTCGAGTTTGCAAACGCCGCCCATAGTGGTGAAGAAAGAGTTGTGTTCGGTGCCTCACCCACAGCAGAGTCCGATTCTCACTCCCCAGGAGGTCAAGAAGGAGTTTTTGGACGAGTCTTCTCAACATTCCGAATTGTCGAACCACAGCCGATCCGACATACAAACCAAGGAGGAGCTAGAGTCTATGGACGCTTCCAACGAGAAGGCAATCTTAGACAAAGAGGAACTCAAGAAGCAGAAACGGAGGATGTACCAGCAAAAGAGGAGGCAGAATCAAATTCTGAACAAAGAACTGGCTAGCCAGCCGAAAAAAAGGCCGAGAAAGAATTCCAAGGTCGACGAGGACTACGATAGTTACGTAGATGGCGTGCTAACGCAACTCAGACAGGTATCGACACTGACCATATCCGAGCCGATTCTGAGTCGAAATTACGGGGTGGTGCCGGTGTTCGGAGCGGGAGACATGTCTAAGCTCGGTACGGCAGATTACTCGTCTCAATTTGGCGACCTGGTGGGGACTTACGGAAACGCGGAACTTCCAGACTTTCACGATTTCTACTCCACCAAGCCTTACGGGGATTTAGATCCGTTGCCGGAGAAAGAACCTGTTTCCACTCAGAGGGGTTTCTACCACCAAGAGTTTCCGCTGATAAAATTCGACACTGACGAGCGCAAGAAGTTCGACTTGTTTTCTAGAGAGGACACTCCCGAATCGATATTGAGCAGTTCTTCTCCTGAACCCGAGGAGGATTCGGCGCAATGTTATATGGGATTGAAGCTCATAAGTGAAGATGAGGAAGACGAGAAGGAAGAGGCTAAAGAACCCAAGGGCAGGTGTTCTCCCGTTATTCCTATAATAAAGCCCATACCGATCCGACTGAAGCCTGCTGGTGGACTGTATCTGAAAGAAAACAAAGATAACGTAAGTATAGAGTATTTATTGTTTTAACAACTTTTACTAATCTCGTCTTTTCAGGACAAGGAAAATATAAACCGAGACGTTTCTACCAAGACTATACCGGAAGAGAAGCCTGCTTTGAAGGATTCCGGAAATGTAACAGTAACCCTTACTTTAACTTCATCTGCTGCTGAAGACATAATGGGCGTTCTTAGAGATTTGGCAAACATTTTGCACATTCCAGCACCTACCAGTTATCAAATTGTAGAGAGAACGACTACTCCGCCTAGTCAAAAGTTGGGACTTTATAGAACTAAAGGTAGAGATGGTAAAGAAGGAGGTATTCGAACGAAAGTTCTGGAATCGTCCATTTTTTTCATAATGCTCGTTTTTCAGCTCCGATCGATATCCAGAGCATCCTCAATGGGGCTGCAAAGTTCTGCAAACTTTGTGACATTGTCATTCTGAATAATATTATTAGGAAAAAAGTATCAGATTTGCCGTGCCTTGCCAAAGAGTTTGAACTGATGAGTGATACCGACGAAATATATTTCTGCAGTATGACCTGCTATACGCAGGCTTTGACCAACAGATCGTTAACTTCAAGGGTAGGTTATTCTGAAATATTTTCTCTCAAAAATGCATTATCGTTTCATTTTCAGACTCCTGGAGTCATCGAAGACAAGCTGGAAGAAAAGCATAAAATACCACTTATGGAGTCATTCGACAACAAATCCATCATTGCCCAGAGATTATCATTGGGAAATGGGGACTTCAAGAGAGAGTATCAACCGATGGATACGAAGGACTTTTCCTCTTACTTCCATCGTCTGGAAAACAATCATGGCGGTTATCACGATCACAAACCCTCGCCTATACGCATGTATAAAAATCTCCGATATAAATATTGGGTGCCTGGTTGTCTTCAACCTAATCAAAAGCATAAAAAGCCAACAGATAAGGAGATAATGGAGCTACTTTATCGCATGCAGATTACTGTAACACCAATCACAATGCCAGTTGATACAAGAAAGTGCATGTTCTGTCAAGGTGAGTTGATTTCAGATGTACCATTGTGAAATGATCTCGTAACTATGAAAAATGAAGAATTTGAACGTATTTTTTATGACATGCAGCTATGAAATTAATGAAAAGGATACCAGTATCTTGTGGCTGTTGAAAGTTGTACTTATATAAGCTATAAGGCGGAACAACTGTCGGTTTAGCTATATCGGATATACTGCATTTTGTTGCATCACATTTGGTACATCCCCATTCTGTATTTCGCCTAATAATCCTGAGAATTCTGAATATGGAATGGTAACTTCGTTACATATTCAGTTTTTCAGCCTATTTTCACCAGCTCATGGACATAAAAAGAGTTTGGTAAAATCTCACACAAATGGGACACGTTACCAACAGTTCTAAGTCTCTCCTTAGATATCAACTTAGACACAAGACCTTACTGGAAAAATCATACTGATTGACTGTCTACGATAATTTTCTGGTATAGCTATACTCTTTGCAATGCTCACACACCTTCATTCAAAGCCGTCAGAAATTCGGTATAATTACTCTTTTGGGGAATTTCTACCGATCTCAAAAAATCGTTTGTATTAAAGAAACTATGCTGTAAGCAACACTTTATTCAAACAAAAGTACTCACTTTGTCTTCTCATGTATGAATGTTATGTCCGAAAAACGATATCTGTTTTCAGATCACCATAGATGTCACACATACAATACACAATTATAAAAGAATTCTTTAACATCAGGCCTGTTTACCTTTTACAAAAAATTCCATTTTTCATAATAGTTTGAATATTAAAAAAATGCTCATCAAAAATCTTAAAAGAAAAGCCCAAATGTGTTCTCATTTCCAAAGCTTATTAATCCATAGAAAAATAAATTGATGAACACTCAACGAATTTCAGAGGTGAGTTGTAATTTATTATTTGCATTTTGTGGTTCCGGTATTAGACTCTTCATAAGGAACAAATGAAAATTCTTTCTATTCTATTATTATTCTATTCTTGTCGAAAGTGGATTAGTTCAAGTAGAAGTTAACGTATTTTCGAACACGTGGCATTTGAATACTTCAGATGAGCTGTCCTTTTTTGGCAGCATATTTGTAATTTCATGAATGGGTTTAGTCTATGAACAAAGATACTACTTCTCTAAAGATTGCTCAATCCGACAATTTGTTGATCCAGTGTGAAGTCACGCGATGCCAAACTTTATGTTGTATTTCGTCCGGTATTGGCCCAAAGGTACATAGCATTGCGTGACGTCATTTCTCACATCCCGGTCTGTCTTACATTGCAATACAAGGATCGGACCATCCTATAGAAAAGTTAAGTGTCCTTTGTCGGATGTTGAGTAGCCGGTCCAACGGATTTCAATTTATAAGTTGAAGTGAATATTTTTAAGCCATTTGAAATATGTTTTCTTATTACCAAGCTCTCCGCTATGTGATAACAATATTTCTGAATTTGTAAAAAGCGTTTGGCAGACATTAACCATGGCATTTTATTAGATATCTTTGAAAACTCCGGTTTAAGAGGTCATGCACATAATTTATTTCGAAATTATTAATCAATAATTGCACAAGTGATGAGAAATTATCTACAATTGGAGTTCTACAGGGTTCTGTTTTGGCTCTAATTCTCTTTTTATTATATGTAAACAGTATAAAGAAACTCAATTTATATGGAAACCACTTTTCTTTTATAGATGATATTGCGATATTTCTCTCTGGAAAAAATATTATCAACTTAGAACAGGAAGTAACACATGACATGGAATTGAGAAATTGATATCAAATCAAATCAAAATATACTTTATTATCAGAAGATTTCCATCTCATTGATAAAGTCATGATAAATATACAATAGCGTGTAAAATAGATGAGTATGTATAAACAAGTATGTGCTACAACATCGTCACAATTATAATAAAGACATAATCACGAAACTAGAACGATAACAAGACGAAAGAAACATATCAAATGAATCAAGAATAATAAATATGAATAGGATTTCCTTAAGGTTCAAGTATAATTTGACATACAAACATATACACGTATATACACTTACATACACACATCGACATATCAACTATATATTCCAATCCCTGCCAAGAAACTCTTGTACACTGTAAAACACCTCATCGATAAGAAGGAGTTTGACAGATCTCCTGAAATGGGATGGCGAAACGATGAGTTTGTAAGTTGCAGGCAAATGGTTGTACAGTTTGATTGCACTATAGATCACAGAGTTCTTTGTTAAATTTGAAGACGGAATAGGTAGTCTCAGATTGTCATTTTGTCGAGTGATACCAGCCATAAACAACATCAATCTCACCATTAGTTCAGAGAACGCGGTTTATATCATTTTTAAACAGAAAAATATAAATGATGTGAAACTTAATATAAAAATAAATGATAGGCTAATCAAAGAAGTTCAGAATCATAAATATTTAGGTCTTATCATCGATAATAAATTGAATTTTGAAAAACATGTGAATGAAAAAACTGTTGTTCCGTTTCTAGAAGCTATCAACGAAAGCCTTACTTAAATAATTAGGTACAAATTCTATCGTATAATTCTTATATTCTTTCACGTATCAGGTACCTAATCCCAATTTGTTCTTTTTGCAATCTAAAACAAAAAATATAGTTCATCGTTTAATGAACAAAGCAATACAAGTAATTTTTAAAAAACCATGGGACACTCCATCCTCTAGTAGGAGAGCCCACGATGCAAAATCGGGATTTGATCGAGCGTCAAAGAGACCTATTGAGTTGCAAAGCTAAGATGATAAAAAGAAAAAATTGTTATATAATGTATACCTTTTCATCGGTGGGGGGAGCGGCTATAGATTTTCAAAAATGTTGAAAAAAAAAACTATTGCATGGACATACTCGAGCGCGTCAGGTATTGATATCATCTATATCCTACATATTTTTAAAAATGTACGAATGTTAATCTGATTGTTTCCACGATGGGGGTGTTCGTAAGTAAGTGTTGAAAATGAAAAAAAGAAATTCTCGAGCGCGTCAGATTTTCTGAGGGGATGTTAAGTGAACCTAAAAAAAAACCTCTTATATAATAGTCTGACGGTTTGGATGTGACGCAGACTCGCGGCCGTTATTAGAACGTGAAAAAAAATCTTCATTTTGAAATACACAAGCGCATCAGATTAAGACATATATGGTTCATCTTTACGCCCTACACGTTGCAGTCTTATATTCTGACGATTATCTGGAGGAATTCGCCTATTCTGCCAATTTGAAATTGATTTTTTTAATTTTTTTAATTATGCAAATAAAAAAAGTATAATTTTTTTAGTATAATACTTGTATTTGTAAGAAAATAATTATAAGCAATTAAATTTCAAAATTTTAATACGTTAGAAATTCGTTTAAAACAATATCATGCCACCAACGAGTGTGATCAACTGTCATGGCATCATGGCAAGAGAAACCAGCGTGGGGACGGAATGAGAGAGCAATAGATAGAGAAAGAGTGAGAGAGAAATATAAACGTGGAGAGGGGAATATAGGCATCAGGTAGCTACACACATTAAACTTTATCGATTAATTTTTATTATTTCGGTTTGTGGAAATCGTCAGATTATATATTTTTTTTTTCTTGAATTATTCCCTACAGAATAAAAAGAAAATCAGCCACGCTCGAGAATGTCCAGATGATGTTTTTTTTACAACTTTGTAGCTCTTTGAAGGGCGGCCTTATATATAGGGCTCATATATGGTGGAAGTACTTAACCAGGTACAAGGTATCCCCCTGTATATTAATCTGCCGCGCTTTAGTAAATCCCGAAATCCCCGCTTGGGCTCCCCTATTACTCGGAATTATACAATTGACATTGAACTGTTTCATAAAACTCGAAAAAGCCAAATATGTATACAAATTGACGAGAAAACTTCAAAAAAGTAATATTTTGTTCTGTAAAAATTCCACTATACACAATTATAATACTGAAACTTTCAATAATTATCATCAAAACGTTATTCAAACGAATAAGGGTAGAAACAATCCTATTTCAAGCTCAATAGAAACATTCAATAAATTACCAGAAGAAATGAAATCTTCCAAATCAATACAAATTTTTTCGAAAAAACAAAAAAAAAATAATAGAATAATAATGTTCAAAGTACAAGCAACAATTGTTAATGTATTATTAGGTTATATAATGATCGTTGTTAGTATTTCAACTTCCTTATACCACAACCCCATTCTCTTCGGAAGCTGTCAGTTGAAATAAAAAAAAATTGAATTGCGAACATGCCTTTCAATGTCAAAAGAATATTGATAGGAAATAAGTGACAAGTGACTTCGACTATACAGACTCGAATGACAAAAATCATTATTGCCAATCGACAAATACGACCTCCTCATCGAATACGTTGCTTTTTCAATTCTACTAGGTGTCGGCGACGGAGTAGCAGACGGCCCGGCCAGACTCCTCAACTTCGACGTCGACAAGTGGGTGCACTTGAACTGCGGCCTCTGGTCCGACGGCGTCTACGAAACGGTCAACGGCGCCCTCATGAACCTCGAGAACGCCCTGCAGACGAGCCTAGCCACCGCCTGCGTGCACTGCAACAAATTCGGCGCCACAATCAGGTGCTTCAAGACGCGCTGCTCGAGCGTGTACCACCTGAGCTGCGCCGTGAAAGACAGGTGCGTCTTCTACAAGAACAAGACCGTCTACTGTACGGCGCACGTGCCGAAGAACGAGAAGGACAACGAGTTGACGACGCTGAGCGTTTCGCGTAGGGTGTACGTCAACAGGGACGAAAACAGGCAGGTGGCGTCGGTGATGCACAACTCCGATACGAATAACTTGCTGCGCGTCGGCAGTTTGATTTTCCTCAACGTGGGCCAGTTGTTGCCGCATCAGCTGCAGAATTTCCACACGCCCAACTACATTTATCCGATCGGGTACAAGATCATCAGGTTCTATTGGAGCATGCGGCGGTTGAATAAGAGATGCAGGTAACGTTTTTGAAATTTTTATTTAATGATTTTTCTTGCTGTTTTTATTCGAAATTGTAAGAGGACTTGGTCTGAGATCAATCATTCGGGTTTTTCTGATAGGCAGGCATCACATCTATTCTCATTTTGATCGCAATTTCTCTCCAAAAATCGTTCCTATATGTATTCAACCAAAATTCATGCCGAAAAACTAACTTACAGCGGTATCTGGTGACTAAATACCAGAAATGTGACTTAATGAAGATACAAGTATTTGAGATGCAGATACAAGGTACATATTTCCATCTTGTATCTGATACTTTTTTAAATTCATCTCGTATCTTGTATCAAGATATGTTTTGTTTAATATCTTAGTATTTTATAAGCACTCTTTCTGATAAAATACTTTCAATAATAATCAATCAATGTTTTAGTCCCTATTCATAAACATGTAATGTTTCTTGGGATAATAAAATTGAATTAAATTTATTCACAAAATATGACCAAAATTCTATTGTGACATTCATAAAATGAATGCGAGAACTGAATGTGCCGTTATTAGTCTGATATCAAATTCACAGATGGCGACTATTTCTTTTTCACTTTCTGAAAATGTCATCTGCTACAAAGACAGCCATTTGTGTGATTTCAAAAATAGAACGATATATTATCACTACTTCTGTTCGGGTTTCCATAGTTACACCAAAATATCTATGGGAACTAGGCCTTAAGAGCATAAAAGAATATGCAGACTAGGGTAAACTGACAAGTCAGCTGTGGCGGAACACACTTTCAGTGAGGGAAACTTCAGGATTCTGTTTGAAAACACGAAACTCATTTCCCCCAACCAGGGATACCATAGTCGACTGATACGGGAGGCAATAGAGATCCACAAACACATGGATAATTTCAACAGAAAAGAAGAAGCTGTGAACCTCAATCGAATATGGAATCCCATTTTAAGAAGATCAAAAATAACAAATATCATGACGACAGGTAGTGCGACAATTAATACTAATGATACTTCTCCGTAACCAGATAAAGTAATAAGCACTCCAAACTTCCTAAATCCATATAAATATGCTTTACGAAGTAACACCCAGTCATCGGAGTCTAACTCAAGATGTATGAGTCTCTGACGAAGCTAGCCACTCGCGCCAGCGAAACGTCAGGAAGAAATTCCAAAAGACGACGACCTTTAAACCCAAACAAAAGTAGTGATGCAGTAGAATAATTGACTGACGTTTCTTCATTTATAAAATATTGCAGAAAAAACATCTCAGTCATATCAAATATAGAATTGTACAAATAAGGTTTTACAGGATGTTCCGCAAATAACGGATAACTTTTCAGCTGCGAATAGAGGACAGTTAGACCGTTTAGAAAATATATTATATTTTTATAGAAAGTCCTAGGATTCTCGAGTTATTTCGACTTTTATGAGTAAAAAAAATAGGAATGGGGAATTTTCAGGAAAGATTGCCACTCAGGTCGACCATACATTTTTCAATCCACAGAAGCTCAAAATTTGTCAAAAAACTCTAGCAAAACACGAATTCCAAATTAAATAATTTTTCTCTCATAGTACCACGGTAATTTTTTTTACTTCAATACGAGTCTGATGGTACATCTAGTCAAGAATATTTTACCAAATGAAACTGGGAATATTTCGTCATTTGTGGCAGTGGCGCGCAAAAAATTAACAAAGTATTTTTTTTTAATTCATACAATTTCAAATAACTCAAGAATCTTAGGACTTTCTATAATACTATAATATATTATCTGAACGGTCTAATTGTCCTCTATTCGCAGTTGAAAGGTTATCCACCATTTAAAGGACTCCTTGTTGCATACGTTATGATATTTGACAAAAATCAGGAAGAATATTAAAAAAGAAATTCCAGTTGAGTGTATTTCTGGATATTTCTTATAAAAATTTGAATTTTCCCTATTCCTCACAGGTACGTCTGCTCCATCCACGACGTGTGTGGCAGGCCGGAGTTCAGGGTGCTCGTCCAAGAGCAACCCGAAGAAGACGTCGAGTTCAGAGATCAGACGCCGAAGGGGGCGTGGAACAAGATTCTCGAGCAGACGGCGAACATGCGTCGCGAGCACAAGTGCTTGCAGCTCTTCCCGAAATTCGCAACGGGCGAAGATCTCTTCGGCCTCTCCGAGCCGGCCATCGTCAGGGTGCTGGAAAGCCTGCCCGGCATCGAAACGTTGACGGATTACAAGTTCAAGTACGGCAGGAACCCCCTGCTGGAGCTGCCGCTGGCCATCAATCCTTCGGGGTGCGCCAGGACAGAGCCGAGACTCAGGTAAATTGCCTACGAGGTCTTTAGTGTTTATTTTTCCGTCGTTATCAAATGTAAAACCAATTTTCACGTATCGAGTCTTTATAAAACAATCAGGACGCGCGTAAATTACTCTGCGCCTGTGTACGATTTAGGTTTTTGCTCCCATCTCTAAGTATGCTGATTTCTTTACAGTCGGGACGTTGGATAGATTAGACGACTGAATTGTTATGATTCTATATACACACAAGGTTGGTGTATACCAATCAGGGACAACCATGCTGAAACGTCACAATCCTAGTCTGTTAATCGACTGGCAAAATTTTTAATAAAATCAGTAATTTTAGTTGATCATCTATAAAATAAACTGCACTCATGTGTTAATACACAATATTATGAATGATAAAACTTGGACAGAATAATGTTCAATGAATTTTCTTCTTGCATTTGAGTTGTATGTAACAACTGAAAAAGATGAAAGATTACACCCAGAGGCATGATGGCAGCACATCTGACCTAAGCTCAGGAGCTCTCAGATTCAGTATGTACCCACTGGGAGCAACGTTTTTTAATTTTTTTAGCGATTCCTTCAAGCCAGAGCAATGATACCCAGAGACATCGAAAGTGCTGCAGAAATTTATCCTAAGGCCAATACTACTCTAGGAGAACATATGAAACTGAATTCCCCAGATGCGCAGCGACATCTTCTTTTTTGCAGACGAAACCAAACTTTTTTCTAATCCGTTCTCATCAGACGCGTTTAAAACAACATCTGCGCAGAATAATAAACTTAGACCCATACCTGGCAGCTCAAACCGAACTCAAGAAAATGCAGCATTTCATGCATTGGCCCAAACAACTCAATACCAACAGATCACTTGAAATGGTCTCTATTTATGCAAGCTGAAAACCAAATCGCCTTATGGATAATTATTATAACCCCGGAAATATGATGGGAAAATATCCAATTAGAAAATCCTTTGCAGACTATTTCACGAAATAAATTCCCAAATTTTACATATCATATGGATACTAAAAATAGAATTCAGCAATTGATATGGGATAATAATATTGAACTTATCGGAAATATACGAAGAGCAATAACCAGGATACCAAAAGAGCTACAAAACCTAGCAAATGGAACTCGTTTGGACGAAGTGAAGATTACCACACCAAAAGCTGGGAGACAGAGAAGAGGGGTCCTGAGCAAAACTCAAAGGTTACTTCAAGATGTTGAAAAATGAGAGACAAGCTGCAACGAGAAAATGTATTTATTTACTGAGTTGTCTACTGCATTAACACTCCCCAGTAAAGAAACTAATCACAATAACATGACTGCCTTCAAAAACTCACTAGACAATGACTCCCCAGTAAAGAAACTAATCACAATAACATGACTGCCTTCAAAAACTCACTAGACAATGGCCTTCAATGCCTATAGAGAAATCTTATACACTACCTACGGAAATTTATATCAAAGAAGTGGGCCTGACATCTGCATAGGAGTATTCTCAACTATCTATTCACTGCTCGCAACTTTTGAGGGGTTAACGTTCATAACGTTTTTTTTTAAACCCATGTACAGAGACCAAATCGACAAAACAGCAGAATCAAAAACCACAAAATATCTGCAAATATAATAGTGCCATCGGCTCTTGCCACTTCATATTGTTCAATAATAATAATAATAAAAGTAATAAAAATATAGTAACCACGTGTGGTACAATAGTAAAAAATCGTATAAAACGCCGAAGATCAGATGGACATGCTGAAGCACCTCTCCTGTTTTGAATAACGTACCGGAAAAATGTTAAATTGGTGAGAAATAGGGAAACGGTTATTTACATTTTTTTCAAATAATTTCTATGTAGGTCTCAACAGGTAGAACCCTCTCGATGTATAAGTACGATGATGCTAGGAATCCGTGACGCACCCATAACTAGTCTGGTGAGACTCAGCCCAGAAGAACGGTAATTTCGAGGAATTTCTATGGCTTCGGTAGGTAATTTTTGCCCCTGGGGGTAGAAAGAGGGGTTTCAGTACTTGTGAACAAAAACTTTTGGGAAATTTTTGTTGATAATAGGAGGGAAGGTCGAAAGCTGTACTTATTCCTATTGATGAATTATTTTTGAATGTTTAATAATATAGGATATTTTTGCATATCATTTTAGTGCCGACCCTTCAGGCAATACAAATATTCCGAAAGCCAAGTTGTTCTTTAGCAGGTGAAATTTCTTCTGGATCCTATGTTTTATCAGAAAAAGATGGATTGACTTCCCATCTTTATTTGTTAAGCTGTTTATGTCATTTGCAAGACGTATTAAAACTCTGGTGCGTTGACTGATATCCTTTTGTTTATTCAGTTCCTCAAATGCGATTTCTTAAAGCTGCAATTCGAATTAGGCAGCAGCTTACAAGTGAATTTCGACACCGACATTCTCACTGGCTGAACTCTGGCGGGATATTCCGTTCACCAATAGAATCATTAGAAAGCCCAATAGAAAGCAAGTTTGACATTGCAATTTGAAGCATTTGAATGCGTCTTGAAGTTCCGATAAACTCAATGCAGTATTTTAAATATTCTATTTGGTTTTGATCACATATTTTCTTTTTCTGTTCCTTTTTGCGTATTTACTATTACTGTTTTTACTGTTGAATCAAGTTCATTTACCTCCCGTTAATATTATTATGAAGAATTTTGCATTGTTTCCATAAATTATTTTTTATGATACTATCAAGACATATTTCAAATATAGAAGATACTTTTTAAAATACCAGAATTAAAATTGATGCAATAGAACGCGAGATTATTCTGACGATGATGAAAACAAACTTCACCTCGAATGTCCTTTCCCAACTTACTTGAGCAGAAGTTATATTTGTGTGATTTACTGATTGTTTTCCAGAATTTCCCAGTTTAACATTTTTTTTCCAGCATTGGTGATAATTGTTACGTGCCTAGTAAAAAAGGATGCAAATTTCTTTAGTTAAAATTGTTCAAAATCAAGAATGCGAGAGATCGAGAATTTGGGCTTACGATTTATCAGGTAAAAGTCATCGCACCAGTGTTTTTATGCATCTTGGTCGTTTGTATATCTTGGCATTGCCAAATATGCACGCGTCGGTTGCACTTCATTGGAAAAACCAAACGAATCATTGTAAAAATTAGGGAATATCTCCAGAACACCTTTCGTTTAGGACAATCTTACCCACGAGATCGCCTTTGCTTTCTTCATTCAAAACCTCTACCATCTAACAAAATATTACATCTGGATTAGTTCAATGTTTTACGCTCGTAACGATCTCTACAATATCATTCGATCACAAATTAGGCTGTGTACCTATAGATGACGCTCCAACTTTTCGGGGCAGCTACTACTTCTCTAAGCACGGTTCAATATGTCATCAGGTATGATGCTAGCACAATTTCAAGGCGTCTGGTAATGGCTACAATACAAAATCTCGTGCTCATTGTCATATAGTCATTGTAGTAGCCTAGTTTAAACTTATTTTGACAGCCTAACCTGTATTTCATTTCAGTATAGAGCTTGGTCCATCCTATAGTCAGAAGGGAGTATCCTTACTTATCTCTGTCATTACGATCACAAATACTTTTTGCCTTCTTACTTCCATATAATATCTTGCATAATATTTCAACTGTCGTCTTGGGTAAATGATCAAAATATCTTCTGAGTTTGGGCAATTAAACGATACCGGTTATTTCGTCCACCTGAATTCTTCAGACACTCTTGACTTGCCCATAGATAGGCGCTAACTACCACTAGGTAGTAAGTGAGCATCAAGAAGCAAACGCATTAGTTATTTCCAATAGATATTTTTTCACCATTTGCGATTAAGTTTCTCACCATATCCATGTTTAGAACTTTTCAAAACTAATCTAGTCAAAATCACTCCCACACCCGAGTAAAGGGCGTCGAAACAATGTATGTGAATCCAACACCAATTGAAATGAAAATATCCCAATCATTCAGAATGAACTGGTATTATAATAATTTCACTATTAGATTATTGGTTCTATTTTTTTTCAGATTCAATCATTTATATTGTTGAACATCATTAATATAGATTTTGTTTTTCACCATTTCTACAGTTGGTTATTCAAAATTTCATCTCTTACCAAGAGGCAGATTTCGAAAAATCACTAAGAGTAGGATGAGGTTTTGATACATGAAGATATTGAAATGTATGACAAAAATCGAAGGTGTAGATCCAATCATGAAAATAAATATGATAACGTGTATGATTCAGGAGTCAGATGCACTGGAAAAGACCGCACACGCAACGTACCACTGGAGCTACAATCCGGCCCTTGTTTGGTCCTACGGTGGGTCCCGTGGCATCGTTCACCTCCTTGGGAGACATTTCGTGTCCGTACAGCAAGCAGTTCGTACATTCGAAGAGCTCGCAGTATAAGAAAATGAAACAGGAATGGAGGAATAATGTTTACTTGGCAAGGTATGTCGGCAATTCAAAGATAATTTATTTCCAAGAATTCTTATCATAGTTGAAAATTTCTTGTCGAAATCAAAACAGAATTAGTCAAAAAATACATTCTTCGTGGTGAATTCAAAATAAGACAGAAGCACTCAAAGATTATTCCTTCAAAAACAAATTCAAGCAAATTTTTTTTTTGTCTATTTTGATTCAATTATTCAAGTGATCTATCTGCTGAATGTGTGCTTTTTAATGTATTAATATATATCCAGTATATCTTTACTACAAACTTTGTGTTTCTTGGGATCAATGAGCTTTTCTGATAGACTCAATTTAAACATTCATGATAATAATAATAATCAATGAAGATACTATTCGGAATGCAAATGAGGATATTAGTATTATGTCCTTATACCATGTCAGAATATATAAAAATTAATATATGTTCACAAGTTCATTCGGTAACTCTCTAGATTATCCAGCGCATATAAATTGTGAATCTCAAAAATAAAATCTATTTTATATTTCCAATGAAACAATAACTGCAGAGGTGCCCTAATTTTCGATTTCCAGGTCGAAAATCCAAGGATTGGGGCTTTATGCAGCCAAAGACTTGGAGAAACACACAATGGTGATTGAATATATTGGCGAAATAATAAGAACTGAGCTTGCTGAATGCAGAGAAAAGCAGTACGAAGCTAAGGTGAGTTTTCAACAACTGTTAACTCTGGTATGGCTTGAGAATGAATTCAATATAACCATTATTATTTCAATAGAATCGAGGAATATACATGTTCAGACTGGATGAAGAGAGGGTGGTAGACGCAACTTTGAGCGGAGGCTTAGCGAGGTACATCAACCACTCCTGTAACCCCAATTGCGTAGCAGAACAAGTCGAAGTCGAACGAGACGTGCGAATAATAATTTTTTCCAAGCGTAGGATTCAAAGAGGAGAAGAGGTATGTATTTAACGTCGACGGTGTAAGGACAAAAAGCCGCTGGACAGATTTTGCCATCGACATTTTCACGTCAATTTTGTCGCGCTGACATTTTTTTTGACATGAAGTCGCACTCCACTTCGAACAAAAATTCGCATAATAAAAAATCATCACCAAACAATGGGAGTGTGTTTTTTCATGTAGAGTACATTTTATCCATTCCATCTCAGCGCGAAAATGATGACGCACTGCGTGACAAGCAGCCATTTGAATCCTACCGGTAGTTTACTGCTAAACCGGACGTAATAATAATAATAATAACAATTTATTCACAATGAATCTCCATATTACAATTTTACAATAAATAATATGTGAATAAATATTTAAACCTTACGAAGTTATTGAACTTGTAAGGATTAGATATTTTATTGAATTATTATTATGGATTAAAAATAAATTATTTAATAATCAAATCAATTTATTAGCCATTTAGGTACATATGGTAAGTCATACAATAAATAAATCACATGATAAAATAAAACCTTATTGTGAATCATTGAGTATCAATAAAATAGATAACGATCATATGTATAGATAAAATGAAAAAATATATGACGGCAGCACATATGAGAAACATAACTAAAAGTGAAACGATAGACAGTATAAATAAAATCATAACCTGAGTACAAATGAACCCCTACCATATATGAATATAATCATTGAATTGATAACATTTGAACAATAAATGAAAATGACAGTATAATCAGCACACTGGTAGTCACATGGAAAATTTCAATTCTATAAGATTCTGGAAAAATAATCTGGGAGTTTCAAGAATCCATTTTTTCACCAGTTCTTTATAAGAATATTTTGACTTTGTTACTTTAATCGAATTTGGTAATTTATCGTAAATAAATGATGCTAAATGTAAAAAGTTTTTTTGTAATTTGGCTTTGGAAATTTTATTTTTAGTAGTAATTTTGTTTTTATTTCGTGTATTATATAAATGTTTATTATACTTACAGCAGTTTTTATGAGAAAATATGTAAGTTATTATATTAGGACAAAATAATTGTCTGATATCCATTTTTCACTTTCACAAAATAATATATTGGAGGAATATCGAATATTTTTACCATACATGATTTTTAAGAACCATTTTCCAAATTTTTCAGATAATTCTGATTAACTCCCCCCATGACAGTATACCATAATTTATTTGAGATTGGAATAAAGAAAAATAAATCATATTCATGTGTTTTTTACTAAGAATATTATGAAGAAATTTGAATTTTGGCAATAGAGGGCGTAATTTTTTTATTAGATAATCAATTTGGAAATTCCATTTTAAATGCCTGTCTATCATGATGCTTAAATATTTGATATGGTCGACTTCTTTTATATATGAGTCATTTATTTTAATAGGTCCAAGATAAGGTAGATGATTTCTATAAGAAGTAAAGGGGAGATAATGTGATTTCTCGAAATTGAGAGTCAATAATTTATTGTCGAACCAATTTTTTATATTTTCAAATTTTCGTGCCAAGTTGGAATGAATAAGCTCTATGCAATGTTATTAGAAGAAAAAGTAATGTGTGGCGGACTACCTCCGAGCGATCCACACACAATACTTTTTCAGAAAACTGAATATATGATTTTTCAAAAAAAAAAATAAACAAAATATCAACTTGAATATAAAAATGAAAGATGAATTGAAACAAACATCTTTGAGGAAATATCTTGGCATTTGGATTGATGATAAATTGAAGTGGGATATACATATTGAAAATCTAATAAAAAAAATATCTTCCATCATTGGTGCTCTAAGAAGCTGTCCCAAATTGAATTCCAAATTAGCAAATATATTTTCATATTCACATATTCTCAGTAGAATCAAATATTTAATTAATATATGGGGATCTTGTTCTAAAAATAATTTTAATAAAATTTCCTCTCTATACAGGAAAGCTCTGAAAGTACTGTATCGTCTACCATTTGACACTCCAACACATCAACTTCATTCAATTACAAACACATTTTCTTTGGATGAGCATTATGAAATGGATATTCTGAAAGTATCATATCTTATTATTAGTAATATGATGAAATCTAATTTTATATTAATCAGAAATTCATAATCACCTCACGAGACAACATAACTTGTTCCACCTTGATTCCGCAAACTCTGTGATTGGACGGAAAAGGTTCACTCATGAAGCACTTTCAAAATTCAATGAAATACCCGAAGTCCCGAAGATATAAAAGATTGTGATTGTAGAAATATCAATGAATTTAAAATTAAAATAAAAAAATATTTTCTCCAACTGAGAAAATAAAATTCGATGGATTCTTTCTTTGTTTCTATATTTTGTTTTATTTTTCAGTTTGTTGTTTCTTCGTAATTCTGAAAAAGAAATTATTCAATGAAATATGTAATCAGTATAAAGTTCATGATCAGTCTCATACCAGTTTGAAACTGTTTGACTGTTCATGATATTCCTTAATAGAAACTTAGTTATAATTCAAACATACCCTATTATGATTTCGTAATTGTTATTGAAAAAAAAATGGTGACATTATCACCTAAAAATAATATTTAAGAAAAGGGTATATATACATTATGTAGGTACTTATGTAGCATTGAATGAATTACGAATAAATAGGTTATTATTTATTATTATTTATTCCAATGTCAGTCACAAAACGTCATAGAATTTTGACTCTTGAAAGAAAAACAAATGTATTTCACTCAAAATTTACATTATCTGCAATTTTATTCTGTTTTTTTGTCCGGAAATATCACTTATTTCACGCGACAATTTAATTCATAACTGTGACAAAATGTCCGGTACAAAAAAAAAATGCAAAAAATGTCTACGGCAGTTTGTCTAATGGCCGACGTGAGCATCAGAAGTAACCTGATTCATAATGAATTGCTTCGATTTCAGTTATGTTACGACTACAAATTCGATATCGAAGACGATCAACATAAAATTTCGTGCATGTGTGGCGCACCGAATTGTCGGAAATGGATGAACTAGTTGAAACGTATTCTGATATATTTTTGTTTGATGTTTGTACAGAAGTTGTTGGAAATGTTACTCGTGTACATACATATTTTTTATCCTTCTTATAAAGCAGACTGTCGCAGTGCCATTTTTATGAATCCAGTCTAATACATACATTCCATAACTTCGCAATAAAGAGTGATAATTATATAACAGGCATTTTTACAATGAGAACGTTTTTACGTGCTAGCTAAATTGTACTGACTATCGTTATGAGAACACCCTGTATATTTTGATATGTAGAAAAGCGAACGTGCTTTGGTTAGGGACCAAATAGGGGCTAAACATTTGAAATTTTATTATATAGATGTTGTTTCCTTTGTCGAGATTGAGGATTTTTATCCGCTAGCTGAATATAACCAAAAATGTAACCAGTTATGAAAGCCCTGGTGATTCATTTATTTGTACAAATAAAACCACAAGATTTTTACCATAGATATTGGTGGGAGCGATTTTCTGATCGTTTATATTAACAAACAGCCTGGGTATAGAGATAGTCTTTTCGGGAATCAATCCATGTTTGGGATGCTTCCTATTCCCAAGCTGGAGTCATTTTCGAGAACTTGTAGACGGATCTCTGTCGAAAACAGACCGACTTTGACCTCCTGTTCTGCGTCATAGTTACTTGTATTCATAATATTCTTCTCTCATTTCCGATCCTAAACTCAGAACCCCTCACATTACATCAGCCAAAGCACCATCATCTGTCACGTCTCTCGTCAGGTATGATGTTGAATGTTTTCTGGATTCAATCTGTGCTCTCGTACACTGAATCTGTGAAAACATTAACTCCAACATTATAGGTGAGATTGGGATCAATTTGATTAGAGAAAAACTATTGTTTCTTTGCCAACGTTTTGAATTTCAATAAATTCATCATCAGGGCTCAAAAATCAGTTTTTCCGAGTAAAAATATTGAAATTATGTAAAAAACAGACATTTTAGATACACACTCTAGGTACAAACAATTCCACATGTTTTTTACATAATTTTAATATTTTTACTCGAAAAAACTGATTTTTGAGCCCTGATGTTGAATTTATTGAAATTCGAAACGTTGGCAATCCAACATTATACCTGAACAGGCATGATATCTCCAAAGAGCAACTAGGGTCCCAATTGATCAATTCTATTTCGGTTGATAGAATAGACAGATTTTTCTTTTAAATTCAAGAGTACATGAAAACATTCATTTCAAAAACCTTAGATTTCCCAATGCGGCACCAGGCCTTTCATAAATTTTGGCTGCATGCACCCTATTGTTAGGAACCCTACCATGAAACATGTAAAATAAGTATCATTATTTATTTTCTCACAGTGAGATCTTTATGTTGTTTTCAGCTGTGTGTACATAGTTATTTTATATTCACTGTTGTTAGAAGTATAGTTCGGGTCAGGAGAGCTTGATAATATTTGGATTGTGAAGTTTTTATGAGCTGCTCTGTCAGTAGACACATAGCCGTTTATTGCCTTGACACTTTTTTTCACCAAGACTCGTAAGATTTGCTGTGCAATATGAATTTCAAAGTATTACCAAGGTATGCTTAGAATGTTTTTTAAATAATTTTTTATAGTTAGATTTTTGATCGGGCGTTGACCTGAAAGTTGTTACTTTTTATTATTTTAGGTCTGTATATCTTTGTTTTATTTTCAAATATGATGTGAATATATTTTTATTTTTATTATGATTATGTATTGTATTTAAACTCTACAACGCTATTTTTTATTTGTGAACTTTATGCTTTTTATTTGATTTTCTAACGAAAAAGTGACAATCACTTCTATTTAAAATTAATACTATTAAGCACTACCCGATGTTTGATTGTTTATGTACAAATATCATTTGTATATGTAAAATAATGTAAATATAAAAAATGAATTTGAAATTTGTTTTTATTTTGGTGTTACATTTGAAAACATGATTGATTCATGTATCTAGTAACAAAGTTTCATTTGTTATGTTTCCATTGAGAAGGTCGAGCAAAAGTTGGCTCCGAGCAAAACCACTTTGTCCAGGTTTGTTGGGGAACTGCATCAAAATATATATTGAAACCATTGAAATCTTCACAAAATAAAACCCTTAAATGTATTTATAAATTACCATTTCTAGAGCCAACAAGTAAACTATACAAACCGAGGAACCTATTGACTATAGATTGTTCAAGTCAAGAATTTGTGTTTTCATCCATTCAACAGAGTAAATATAAATATTCAAATCTTTCCTACATAATATGTTCTGATAGCCATAATCATCTTACCAGACATCTAAATAATCTGAAAACCATACAAATAAAAAGCGATTTTGGAAAAAAGTCGTCGTACTTTTCTGGAATAAAAATTTATAACAGTCTACCTACACACATAAAAAATATCAATTCTGTTGCGAAATTCAAAATAGAGATCAAAAGATATTTCACAGCTATCAATAATAACGACTAATTATCCACAAAATTATTTTTATGATGTATCGATAATGCCTGAATCAACTGAAACATTTATACTATTTTATACCCATCCTTTCATTTATATATGTATATGCAACTGACATAATACTTTATTTCATTTGTTTCTCCATTTGTTCATATATATGTATTTTTTTTTCCTTTTTCAACTCCCTGTATAAATATGTATGTTTCTTGGGATCATTAAAATTATTATTATTAATATTCTTTATAAGTTTTATGAACGATGAAGTGATCTTTTGAGTGGTACTAAACTATAGTTTGAATCTAATTCATACTTTATGAAATAAAAACTAACATTCTGTTTCGTTCCAGACAGTTACAGATAACTCCCAGCAATTAATTCTTAGGTGTTAAATATTAATGAAGATTGCTGCTGGTCTCATCTCATACAAAAATTATGCATAGAACTAAATTTTGTTCTGTTTGCTATACAAAATTTCTACATTTCAAATCAATAAAATTTACGAATTGTTCAAAAAATTATTTGATTTAATAAAAATTATGTAGATGCATTCATATATATATATATATATATATATATATATATATATATATATATATATATATATATATATATATATATATATATATATATATATATATATATATATATATATATATTTTGGCATGAAGATTCTCACGGCGAAGTATATTGTTTTTTCGGGTTTCATTCCGTGTTCTGTGGTTTTGATCCTCTGAAGGATAATTCTCACAACGTTTCGGCAAAGTCTCATTTGCCATCTTCTAGGTGATGTCTAGAGTTTCGATCTCCGAACTCGACTATTACTAACTACTACTAAATGGATGTCGTTGAAAGACTATGTGTATACCACCATACAATGGTACTGATATATTATAAGATGCATCATCATCTCTCTCCGGACTACTTGAGCAGAAAAATAACTTATAATGAAAATTATCATAATTATAATACCAGAACCAACAGAAATATCCATGTAGGGACCAAAAATAAGAAACGTACTGAAAAATCGATTTATCATGCTGGAATGTTGGCATTCAATAATTTGGATGATGGTATCAAGGATTGTAATTCGATAGTTCAATTCAAAAGAAAGTTGAAAATACACATAATATATATGGGCGAATGATTTTATTATTATTTTTGGGTTTAATTATTTAAGGTTTTAAAATTGTTGTATTTGTTATTTTGTATCGGCATCAATACTTGTCTTACCCTCGTTACCTACTTTATGTCGATATTTTATATATAAGTAATTGAATTTTATTATTTGTGAGTGTGACCATTTATTTATATTTTTCATTCATGGTTTAAATATTTTGACATTAGCCTAATGTTACACCCCGTTTCGACGATGCAATTTTGTCGCTGCAACTTCTCGCAGCGACTTGTCGCTGCGAGATATGTCATCTACATCTAGCTGTCAGTTTGCATTGCCATTGCCAATATTAAAAAATAGCACTGAATGTTACCAAGATGAAAGTCTACATTATCACAACTAATATATAATTTCATTCATTTCTAAAAATTGATATTGTGATTAAATCACCTAATTACTCAACTTGATTCCTCAAGTCTCGAAAAATAATTGAAATGATCAAAATGAATCTTCTTCACAATGATGCCACCACATATTTTTGGTTTGCGGCAACAAATTCACCATAGAAATAACTAAGTCGCTGCAACTTATCGCACCAAAAAAGATTCATGCAACTCGAAAAACTTGCATGAACACATGCAATTTTCTGGAGTTGCAGCGACAAACTTGCATCGTCGAAACAGGCTATTAGTTAGGATCAAACATTGTATATTAGCCTATGCTGTGCTAAATGAAGGAATAAATAAAGATGCAGCTTTATGAGATATTATGATTGTAATTTTCTCGGATTTTGATTGGATTTGTATGATTACTGCGAGGGCAGGTCGTGCCAAGCTCATGATCGAGAGGTCGTATATGGGGTCGTTTCCCCACCGGAGTAGAGAATTTCTCTGTTGTATTGAGAAATGACTCCCACAGTTCAGGGTTGACGGGTCTGCAAATCGATGCCGCTCTTAATGTATGACGTAGCAGGGAGCTAGTTACATGGCCTGCTTGCTGAAGGAGTTATTCAATCAAAGTCAATGGCGTTTGGTATGTAATACCATAAACCACATCTACTACACTACTAAAGGGACTTCAACTATAACTACAAAATTATGAAAAATATGAACGGAAAACCATTTTCGATATTAACTAAAAATATTGAAACAGTCAATATATAATAGTACTCTTCAACTATCCCCCGCCATTGCTTTATACTACTCCTAGATGAGCGGCCTGCTATAGACTGGCAAAATTCTTCGAGGGCTTTATTGAATCAAAAACTACTTCCAGATTTTCTTGCAATAAGCCCATTTTTTACAAACTTATGAATAATGAGAGAATTTCAAGCAAATACATAATACAAAATAGTCAATACTAATGATAAGTAACTCGAATTTCTTCCTGGAGGTGGCTTGAATTCCGCCAACTTTCCAATTGTATTCTGCAAAGTACAAAAAACTCTACCAATCCATTTTGGCAGCGGAAATGATGGCGTATCGTGCAATGAGGGACAAATTGCCATTGGAAACTTGCAGGCAGTTTCAATTCGCTACCGCAAGGGACTTTTTTAGTAGGACTATTCACTGCGGGTCGTCTTGCTACGTCGAATTTCGAATTCTCCCTACGTCGAATTTTTCCTACGACGAAAGTCATCCCCTCCAACAACGTCATCAAAACACGAACGTTTCCGATGATGGTCCATACACCACACCCCTTTGTGGAAAGTTCGCCGTAGGAAGAATTCGCCGTTGGAGGAATTCGACGTAGGAAAATATCGACGACATAGGCTGGATTCAGACAGATCCGAAATCCGATCGTACGACGATTAGGTAGCTTTCTGATTGGTCTAAATTTAAATTTGAACGAATTCAGACCAATCAGAAAGCTATCTGATCGTCGTACGATCGGATTTTGGATCTGTCTGAATCCAGCCATAGCCGCTGTCTTAGGGTGGATTCAGACAGATCCAAAATTCGATCGAACGACGATCAGTTAGCTTTCTGATTGGTCTAAATTTGTCTAAATTTAGACAACAACGACGATCAGTTAGCTTTCTGATTGGTCTGAATTTGTCTAAATTTAAATTTATACCAATCAGGAAGCTAACTGATCGTCGTACGATCGGATTCCGAATCTGTCTGAATCCAGCCTTATTCACTCATGGCACATGGCACGATCCCTGTACTTTATCAGCGGATTGATCCAATATTGGACTCGTCTGTTGGTACATTTCGAACGTTATTCGTTTTCTTGGTTGAAATAATTTTTTAGAAATTTTTCTTTTTTTTTTCAATTTGGCTCTATTATTTCTTACAAAATCTCAAAAAAAATTGTTAACCCCAATCTTTGTTTTTCAACTGTCGTCCAATTGATTTGAAACGCCCTTCAATGCTACTATGTAACAGTCAGAGTAGCGCCTTACGCTTTTTCTTCGTAGACGCAGCTGATTCAGGTTCATTTATTTGCAGCTTTCTTTTTGTGAGTGTAATGCTCCCGGGTTTCTAATTCTACCTTCTCCATTGGTGGAATTTGACACTTGTCATTTTTCAACCAATGGTAAAGCCAAAATTAGTAACCCCGGAGCAACAACACTCACAAAAAGAAAGCTGCAATTGACGTAATATCGTCAATCGGTTCACTTCACTGCAGTCAGTGATATCTAAAATAACTCATGTACCATATAATTTTTGAATCCATTGCGGAGAGATTTACAAAAATAAAGTAAGTATTCAGATTACTAATTCATCTATATATATATATGGATTTTTTTCGAATACCTATTCCAGATGTTTTCAATCAGCAACCTATTGGGGATGAAAGGTCACTATTCAGCAATGAATCTCAAGGGATTTTTCAGATTTGATCATGATGCAGGCAGAATCGATAACTCGCACAAGGTTAACAATTTGGAAAAACGGTTCTTAGTATGGACTAAAAAATACAAGAATATTAATGAAGTACCAGCCTATGTTTCACAAAGCGTAATGGAACGTGCAAGAAATCGAATGCGAATCAGGATTGCTAATTATATGATGTTTGCCACTGTACTTGGTTGTGTAGCTATGGTCTATCTAGGAAAGCAAGATGCCAAAAAAGGAATATCAGTTGCACAGCAGAATAGAGATTGGCATGCTCGCATAAATGCCGAAGCTAAAGAAAGAGAAAAACAGTGATTCAACTTTGGGTCAGAGTTCTATATTGACCGTGTTTTAGAAATTGATTATATAGAGGGTTTTTAAATAAGTTGTCTATCTCAATTTGATACTAGTTGAAAGATCTAATGTATTCATTTGATAGTCCAGTCAGAACTCTTGAGCTATTGATATTAACCTGCATTCTAGATTGTGAAATGTTCAACACTGGATGGAACATTAAGAAAAAACGAGTTTTTTCTATATATTTTTGCAGTGAACTTTACTTTTTGATGAATACCTGTTTTGATTCAGAATAAATATAGAAGTGTATTTTTCATTCTCTTCAGCATGTTTCCATAACATCTTGGTCTATCACCTGAATTCCACCATGCAATTTGTTGCAACTCAAGAAAGTTGCATGAATTCATGCTGATTTTTGTTGTTCATGTCGGTTTTTTAGGTTGCACTCTAGTTGTTATTGTGGATTGCGGTAAATTTGTTCTACCTTTTGTGGAAAAGTGAAAAAGTAATAGGTAAATTAATCACAATACAAATATTAGAAATAACACCAGATTAGTTGTGATTTTGCATGTTTATTTTTTTATTCAGTGCATGTTATTTTTTAATATCGGCAGTAGAATAAATTCTCCAAACGCAGCAGCTGCGATTGATTGATGTCGCGTCGAGAAATTGCAAGATTAATTTTCTAGGAACTTATCGAAATTGCAATACAGGTGTAAGCCACTGTTACCACTGATGCGGTTTCGTTTCAAACTTTGAGACGACGTAGTAGTTCAATAGTTGTCACAAGGGAGCGCTACTGTACAACAATAATTTTCGTGATCAATCGAACCATAAGCACAATTTTGTGGATAATCCGTAACTTTGAATTCTCATCTTTTCTTATGCATTATAAATTATAAGATGCGCGACATATTGAAAATGAGCAGCATCGTAAATCTATTACATGTAATAGCCAATGACTATGCGCGATTTCGTGGAAAGGAAGACGAATTATGAAATATGTATTAGAGTAGTAATCTTTATTATAGGATATATCCTAATCTTACAAGATATCATCATGCTTTCCTCAAACTACATTTCTACATCAGAGAAGTCCACTAATTTATGAGTTGTGCATTATCCACTAAATCATTGGCTGCGTCTAACAGCGCTTGAAGCTGCTGCACAAAATTTTGTATTGCTTATAATTTATAATTACTGTATATTTGAATGAAGCTGTATTCACGTGCGAAATTTACAAAGAAATGATGTAACTAAAAAATGGCCAATGATATTCTAGTGTTTGATCTCCATCTCTTTTTAATCGCAATTCCTTCTCATTGAAATCATTGAATGTCTTTCCGAAAATTGTGTCTATGAACTCTGCTTCAGATTTTGTGGCATGCATACACCAAAATTGACCAAAACAATTCATTCATGGTTTTCGATTATATCTAATAATTGATAGATATTGATATGAATTTTGTTAAATCGGTCACAGCAGTATTATTTAATCATACTGTGAATTCAAACAAGAATGTAAGACTAACTGATATTGTTCATGATTAGGTCCTAGTCATAATATTTTTCAGTTCCAACAAATTCGTACAAAATGGGTCAACCGGTGGATGATAAGAGATGTTAAGAGACGAAAAATAACAACGGAATATGCCCCTTTACGTTTACGAGTTAATTCACTTCGCAAAAATGATATCCTTCCTCCAGAAATAAAGGAACTGGCAGATGCACAAATTGAAGCTCTACCTCGTGATTCAGCTTTAGTAAGAACTAATAAACGATGTGTCATAACCTCAAGACCTAGAGGAGTCGTTCACCGTTGGAGGCTTAGTAGAATTGTGTTCAGAGATCTGGCTGATAATAATAAAATATCGGGTGTCCAACGTGCTATGTGGTAGTTATAAAATGTAAAAAGATATAGGTAGTGTAATTTCCAAAGAGTAAATGTCTGGAAAATTTACATGGCTCTATTTGATTTCATGTACCAATATCAATTTCAAATGGTAGACAATTGTTCACTTCCCGTATCATCACTGAAAGAATGAACAGAGGTAAGTAATAGCCCTATTTGAGTTTGCGATAAATACTTATCTAGGACGGTTCAAAATAGTCACCCACCCATTTAGTGTAGATATATTCAAGAGGAACCCTTCACACCTCAACAGTTCCTGGACTGTTTTTGTTGTGAACCCTAACATACCTAATGATAATTAAGACTTAGTGTGTTTTTTATTTGATTCAGTTTTCATACAAATTGAGCATCAAAAAGTAGCTGTTTCAAATGGACTTTCTTCCTTTTTGTGAACGGATCAAACTTCTTTGAATGACATACACCTACCTATCAAGACAGAGTAGAAAATAACATTTTTTTTTATCATAGCAAGAAACAATTTGATAAAAGGGTTAGAGCGGGAGACATAATTTGTTTAAATAAAGGATGATTTTGATTACTTTATTCTGTAGTGATTGTCATGAGAATAAGCTGTTTCCCAAATTGAAAAAAATTTGTGGAGCAATAGGTATTTTATAGAGCGAAAGAGATGCCATGATTTTCCTAGGGTAAAGGTAAGATCTATGATAAATTTTCTTCTCCAAGGTACTAAAGGTGAATTCATGCAAGCCAACTTAACTTGTATTTAACTTATCTTAGAAAGTTATATTTAAAAAAAGGCATTCATGTAACAACTTCCAAACTTGAATAGCGTAGATATGCGCGGCTAATTTTGACGGCTCACAAATTACTAAATATAATGCATGAATGCTTCCATTTGATTTTGAACATCAAAATTCTTGAGTTACTGAGTTGGCTTGTATGAATCCACCTCAGGAAACTTTGTTTGTCGAATTGAGGGAACAAAATAAGTTTTTCTTTTGTATTGTTCAGATTCATTATCCAAAAATTACTTGAGAGGTTAGTATCTTCGGAAAGTGCAAGTTACAGTTAGGTGTTACGGTAATCTTCAATGAATCTACTGCAAAAATATAAAAGTTTTTAATTTTTTGAAACCCAGTAGAAAAATAGTTTGAATGCTCATAACATAAATGAAAGTAAGCTGGAAGTCGTGAGTTTCTTGATGACAGAATTTACTGAAAAAGCATTCTCTGACTCCAGAAAAATATTAATAATAAAATTTATTTCCCAAGAAACAGTCTCCAAAAGGAAATCAGTGAATTTTGATAACAGGTCCAAATGGGAAAATACCAGGAGATTTTATGTATTTCTGAGAATTTGGTATAGACATTTGAGTTATTTGAAAGAAAAATATGTAAATGTTTATTTTTTATAACATTTTTTAGTAACACTTTCAGTCGAGTTTTGACTCAGCAGCATGTACATTTTTTTGCATGATACAACTTATGTAAGCTTCAAGTATAGGCATACTGTCAAAAACTGGTCCAAAAATCTGGCAGATGAATATCACAAGGCTAGTATTCCAAATAGATATATAAGATGAAAACTGATAATTCCAAAATTTTTCATCAGGTCATGATATGCTCTTAGCCATTTTTCTGATCATTATCGAAGAACTTTTTTTTAACCTTACATTATTGGGAACTGATCTCAATATAATCCGTTCAGTATGTCGCAATAGACAAATAATTTCAAGCAGTGGGGAGGTTTTGGTAAGTCAAGTCATTATATTTATAAATATCTCGACTAATATTTATTCTTGACTAAACTATCATAAGGCAGGACACGTCTATGGGTTTTGTAAACTTTATAGATTTTTTTTGCCAGGAAGTGGAATAGGTTGTTTTTGGACGATTTTTCTTGCTTTTCATGATCTATTTCGTTTCCAAACAAATTCATATGCCAATCAGAAATATTCAGCAACGAGAAAAGATTCATCCAATCCCATATAACTGAAATGGAGTCAGGGTTGGGCTGATTAAAATCGCTTGATTTTTAAAATTAAAATCATGATTTAAATCAATTTTTGTTTCTATTCAGAACCAGATAACATAATATAAAAGTTTTCTCAAAGATCAGAAGGAGTATCTGCTTCTAGCAAAAACGACAAAAAAGAAGTACATAATTCCATATTTTTTGTTAACGTAACACCTAAGTTTTATAACTGTGTATTTTCAGTCTATTCATTTTCGTTATACAATTTAAACAAAACACGAGTTTTCCTCCTTTCTCTATGCCTAATCTGTTTCTAATATCCGAGTGTACAACTAGCTAAATGCGTGAAATTGTTGGGCAACGTCAATTTGTAGGTTTAGAAGGAAAACAAGCCTCGACAGGAATATTCTTGCGAAAAGCACAATAAACGCGTTCGTGTTCGTGCCTCGCTCGGCACTGTATAGCGAGTGTATAGGACAGAAGGAAAACAAATCGCGACAAGAATTTTCTAGCAAGAAGCGCGACAAATGCGCTGTCACAAATTTTTGAGCCGCGAATTGTATTATAATTTTTAGACATACATTAAAATAATCAACAATAAATTCAAAGAATCAAAATGTTCAAATTTTATAATCAAATTTAAAAATCAAATAAATCGTGATTTTTTTAAAAAATCAATGATTTTTAATTTTTTTAATAAAAATCAGATTTTGCCCCACCCTGAATGGAGTCGATGAGATAAAAACTCGAACTTCAAACTGAACAAAACCAGGATAACTAGCCTTCCAGTGAAACACAAAAAATCATGTAAAATTTAAAAGTTTATTTTTTTATAATTATGATAAATTATAATACAAACAAAATGTGTAAGCTTAGGTTTAAGCAATAATTTAAGAGCTAAATGAGACACATTTAAAACAAAATGTTACATTTTCATTGTAAGTATACAAGTTCCCTCCGAGTCTAAACTACAAATTACACAACATAAATAGGGGGAAACAATTTCGTGATTCATCAACAGTCATTATAGTTCAATTAAATAAATAAATGTTCCATTTACACGTACAGAACACATCGAACCGACGACTCGTTCATCGAATCTGGTTCGCTTCGTAAAGCCATAACAGAATTTAACGAAAAAATTTTATAACAATCATCTCACAATTACAAAAAAATCATGTATGTACATAAACTTCTAATATATAAATTAACAAGGTTATTCGTTCATTAAAAAAAATATATGACAAGATTCAAAAAGGTCATCTTAAATATATACAGGTATTGGTAAAAATAAGGATACCTTATTAAAAAAATAAAAAGTTAAATTGAGTTATGACTTTAGTTGGAAATTATATTACAGAAATTAATTATCACAAAATCAAGTAACGTACGACGGTTCGAGCTGACAGAAAAGACTCACTCTCTCCTTTTGCACCAGACATCAACAAAAAAGCACTTCATTAATTCAAATATCACAGTCTGGTACGAGACTGTTGAAAAAAGAAAACTGAGTGAGTTACATAATTGCTGGGTGGACCTTAAATTATTGCCAAAATCAATTACAGAACGTATATATCAAAATATGCGCCTTCTTTACAGATCCTAAAGTTTTTCTTAACTGGAAAGTTGCTCTTCAGTCAGCCAGAAACGCCCAGATCATAATATTATTCAAAGAGCACAAATTTCATATATTTCTCCTAGATATTTACATTGAATTTTCTCTCGTTAGGTCAAAGACAAACTGTTACTAGTTACTAAAAGAAAAAGCAATTGTTTACACATGTTAACTGCATCGACTTCGAGAGCCCGTTTTTTTTCTCCGATAAAAAATGAAGCTAACTAGAAAACGACCGTGGTAATTCGCATATTTATTTACATTTCTCCAAACAGATCCTCTCATCGTATGTGGTCAAAAAAAATATGTTCGTGACTAAAAGTTAAGGAACATGCTTAGGAAAAATGCATTCCAGTCAATATAAAAATTCAGAAAATGCGCGTCAACATACATTTTATATACATACATATCACATGTTCCTCTCTTTCTCTCCCTCCATAAATATTTATATATACCTCTTTCTCTCTCTGAAACGAAGTCGACAACCAAAAGTGCAAGAGGCGCTCAAAGCTTTATATAGAAATGAAAAGCGGGCGACGAACTTTACGTTCGTCTTCGGTTAATCCCCCACATTAGGTATTCGGGTTGCTCTCGCAGCTTTGCGTCACGTCGGGAAGTTCCGAGTTGCCGTCCTCTTGCTGGAGTTGTTCAGAGGGTGGCGGCGGCACTTCTTCCTGGGAGACTTGCTCTTCGCCGACCTAAATTTTCCACAATAACATTAATATTCATTCACCATGATATATGTAAAATTTTTATAGGCAATATACATGAGTTTTTGTTGTCAACAAAGGCAAGAACCTCCAGTTTGAATTCTCGTTCCTATTGAGTAGGCTTGAAAATAATTAAACTATTTTTCAAAGTGGAATCCAAAACAAGTATTAGTATGGAAGTGCAGAAATGCTTTAGAAATACATCCAATAAAGTGTTTTTTTTGTATTTCAAGCCATGCTTAAGTACTGAAACAGTGGTGTAAGATAATGAGGCGGGATATTGTATTTCCGAAATCGTGTTTATATTGTTGTGAAGATCATTTCATCGTAGGTGTGCTATTTTTATATACAGCTCAGTGTGAATGAGTTAGATGCATTAGCTAATGAATAATTCCCAGTTTTTTTTTGTGTTTTATCATATCAGTTGTAATTTCGATCTATCTGTTATTTATTCCTGTATCTGTTCTTTTTTATATATTTTGTATTCTTATAATCACATCCCTTTATAAGGACATGTGTTTCTTGGGATTTAATAAATAACATTTAGCAGTGGAAAATTCGGTTTTCCTAACCTCTATTCTAGTTAACAAACATACTAAAAATGCTGCGGGCATTTATGAATACCAATCTATGTTATGGACTCAAATACATCAAACAATGTTTTTCTCGCACCTTTCAATCATTTGATCTCTGCGTACGAAAAATCGAGATTCGATACAGAATATGCTGTCATCATAAATGTATGTATGATCAGTGAATTGTCTGATTGTGCCTGGATAAAACCACTTCCAGTCATCGTTCTCGATTCACTAGAAATCGCAACAGAAATACAGGTTTGAGATATTTCACCACAGTATGAATATCAATGCTTATAAATCCACTGCTGTGTCGTCTGTCGACCAATTGTGACAAAAAATCTGAATTTTATGAATATTCCTTATTCACCCAATTATTCAAATACTGATCTATTATTACAGTTCAGAGTACATACAAGAAAGTAGCACCATATGTACAATTCTACCAGTTTCACTTTGTCTCTCAAAGATTGAGCAGTGGCATATTATCGCCGTAATGATACAATACTGGTATCAATATTATCTTCTGAAAATGCTGAACTTGTTAGCAAAACGCGCCGAGTGCAAATAATATCAGTTTGTTTTTAGGGTAATTGATCTCTAGAAACGGTTTTAGATCTTGAAATACAATCTTCGGGTAGACTTACGAGCGGTTATAGACAATTCAATCAATCCACATATTATCAGAGTATAAAATAAATGGATGTAACGAAAAAATTTGGATAATTTCATCCTATATTTATGTCGAGGATGGCAAAAACCCGGGCATTTTAACAAAAACTCAACCCACTGGTTATAACCGGGCATAATGATTACATACCAGGTACTTGTATCATTGGTTATAGAGATATAGTTAGTCAATGTCTCTTAAAAAAAATATTTGAAGCGTTTTTGTTACGCTATCTACACTATTATGTCGATATTTTCGTTCACTTGATAATGTCTGTCAGTTTGTCTGAAATGAAAGATAATGCAGTGGGAATCCAATCTCAAGCTTCGCTATCTGAGGGATATGGAAAATTTCATATTTTACATATGCCACTTTCAGATTTCACCAATAGCGAAACTATAGTTTGGAATATGCAGCATGAACGTAATTTTGAATGAACTACGAAAACGTTGGTGCCTCGTTTGCTTTTTGTTTTTTGACGGCAACTCTTCAATTGAAATAATAACAAAGGTTCTCACGGGAATGGGAATATGTCATTAGTTTTTTGTCGAAAAAGTTTCGTTCAGATAAAATACGTTCGTTTATTTTTCGCAAATATGAAAATTCGCATCCGAGAAAACATATCAGGACTGTTCACGATCTCAATGAAGGACAATTTCAGACCGGTCAAAATTACCGATCTAACTAAACGGAATGGCATGAAACTTGTCGCAGCACAACTGTCCAACTGCTTTGAATTTATCCTGAACCAGGTTCTACGAGAACGCTAACGGAACTCTCATTTTGATCCCGAAAACATGCCCTTTTTGACATCAGGTCTAAAAGAATATCAACGACGTACCTCCTCCTCTTCCCTCTCGATCTCCGGCATCATTTCCAGAGCCTTCTCCAACGTCTTCCTCGCGCTGTTCGACCTCTCCAAAAAGTAGCCGTTGGAACTTTCGTTGCTCTGCGCAGGCGGCGACCACGTGTTGTACGAGTACTGCGTGTTGGGCGGGTACTTCCTCTCGAGCTCGTCCTGCAGCCAAGCGACGGCCGAGGCCCAAGAGCGGCGCACGTCGGCCTGGCGCATGAGCAGAGCGTTCGCGGCCGGGCATCGGTTGAAGAGCGCCACCATCGCTTTGATGCACTGGTACGCGCGCTTCTGGTAGTGGCTCTTGGCGCGCATGATCGTCTCCAGCAAGCCTTCGCGTTCTTCGGGAACACCTACGACGGTGAAGTTTCAGTTCAAAGAAGAACGCGTTTTATAAATAACATCCCAACACCTTTTCTGTGAGCATATTTTATTGAGGCCAACAACACCTTGACAGACTTTGTCAGAAAAAACATCTTTAAAATTAGCGATATTGAATTGACATGTTTTCTTTGAATTTTTCTAAATCTTATATGTACATTGCGAAAGAATTTTGAATTACCCTGAAATTGCATTAATATTCTATGGTTCTGAAGAATAACTAGATTTGATGACCAGTTATGAATTCAAAGTGAGCAAGCACATTCATTCAATTTGTTAAGTACAATATGAAATCATCTAATTTAAATTCCCGTCAGATCCTGTATTCCCAAAAGCAGTTTTGGGCAGAAGTCTATTCTCCATAATGGTATTAATATCTACAATTGAATTCCCAAAAACTAAATAGAATGAAAAGCAAAATCTTATTTAAAAGACATTTGAGGATATATTTATTGTATTTGATTAAAAAAAATAAATGCTGATACTTCAGATTCAATCATTTTTTGATGATATAAGTTAAATAAATTTTTCATGACTTAACTTCTTTTTTTTTTTTAGTTCAATCAAGATATGGTTGTTGGATCCCTGCTATAAACAGTAAGGTTTCTTGGGATAATAAAGTGTTGATAACAAAGAATGATGAGTATTCATTATAACAAAGCTATCATATTCTGGTATACAGTTCCTGTGAAAGATCAGGGGTGGCATAATTTTCTAGAACCTTTCAACAACTTGGCCCCACGTTGGGCGCCAAGTAAATCGAATTATTGACGTGATGTCATTACATGAAATGTCGCCGTTTATAACCCGGAACTAGCGAAAATCTTGGTTGTTCATTGTAGAACTGACCGCGGTAGCTCTCTAGGTGGGGGTTTCAGGTCTACTTGGAACATGATTGAGGGGATCGCTGAAATGACAATCCACCATAATTGATGAAAAATTAAAAATCTGTCCACCGATATGAAACCGTAATAATGCATGAGTTTGTGAACATTCCTTAAAGGTATTTGCCGAACTTAGTCTCTTTTCGAAACTGAGGTAATCAGTGCTCTGACAAGCTGCAACCACCAAATGCTGTACTACTACATATTATGTGCAGTTTATCTAATCCATCCTGGCACAAACTCAGATACTTTTTCAGTTGCACACTGTAAGTGCAGACCATGACGGAAGAAAAAAAAACTAGGAATAAATTTCAACACAATGAACACATATATTTTTTTTTGTATTAGTATACTTCACATAAATTGCTGGGCATAAACGTTATTAGTTAGGTGCCAAGATGGATTGAATAAACCGCACAAACATTAGCAAGGGATTTTCTTCAAGAGTATTGAAAAAAAGCATTAGTTTTTCTTTCCTCATGTGAAATAAGCTGAAGTCATAGGCTAAGGAAAGGGGGTCTCGAACATCTCTAACCTGTTAATTCGAAAACACATTTTTTAGACTTTACAAAATTGACCAACCTTTAATTGCATTGTGTATTCGATGAGTCTGCCAAGAGTCCTCAATGAGCAGAATTGACAACAATATTTCTATGTGGTGCCTGAGTTCCTGGCAGTAAGCGTAAGCAATTTGCCAAAGTAGTTCAGACAAAACCACTCTGGAGAAATGAGGGTTTTCCCACGAACAAAACTGCAGTAGTTTGATGGCTTCGTCCGTTAAATTTGTATCTTCGATCACTTTCTTCACGTAACTAAAACGAAATCATTAATAATCAGAAACTAACATGACTGAAGCATTGATGTGAACATCTTACGTTGTCCTATTGAACAAGATCTCAGCAGCCTGGGGTGATATTGGCATGATGTATTCTTGACAGGTGGGATCTCTGTATGGATTAGGTAGCACGGGACCAGCGTTACTAGATTGGCATTTACTGCTGACGTCACAACACCGTATCAGACACGACACTAATTGATTTAATTTTCCTAATTCGGTATATTGATATTTTATGGCTGGTCCGGGACCTTCGTCTAATGCGACTAACATGAAAGTTGCCGGCACATTCATCCTCAACAGCTGAGCTTTCTCCTGAATACCTGAAACAGAAATAATCATAGTATATACAGGTGATCTTAACTCAATCAAATATATGAATGAAGTAGACATGTGGTTCGTTGTCAAAATGACAATGAACACTATCCATCTTTATTGTGTTCATTGTTTTATAATTGATATTCATTTTTCCTTTTAAATATACATATTTTACTGATTCCACACTGTTAAGTATTATGGAATGATGTGACTATTATTGTCGACTCTACTTTCTTAATTTAACTTAACCTTTTATCATCATAAACTACTAAAAAGAGTCAAGTCTAATGTAAAGACGTTGGTGCAGAAAAAAAGCAATACCATACAGATAGTTCAAGAAGAGGGATAAAAGAAAGAAAACGGATAATATAATAAAAAGGAATGGCAGAGGATGGGAAAGAGAAGAAAAAGTAAGGAAAATAGAGATGTAAAATCTTGAGAGAAAAGAGATGAAAATTAAAAAACAGCGAAAGAGGGAAACATGTAGAGTAAAAATAGAAATAGCGAGGCAGAAGAGTGAACAGGAATGTAAAGGGGAGCTGAAAACAAAAGAGTAGCAAGTGTGGGAAGAAAAAGAGAGAAGAATAGATCGCGAGGTTATCGATTCAAGTACTTGAATCCCTCTCTCGTATTTTTCTCCATATCTTTACAAAAACTGTCATTTGTACAAATATACAATTTCTTCTCTATCCCTACTTACTTCCTCTTCCTTCTCTTGTCCCTTTTAGACTGTAACCTCTATCATCACTGACTTCTCTCTACCTTCTATGCTGATTGGAGAGAAAAATTTCCCCCACTAAATACTCATCTTTTTTTTTCATTAAACTAGTCTGGTGTAATCTGTCTCTTTCTCTACCGTGATTGATGGTGCTCTAGTGGGGCAATGCCTCACATACGCTCTAATCTCTATTAAGTCTGGGATCTGCTATTTCCCTCCTCTACCCAGTCTCTAAGACATGTTATATTCTCTTTACACACTCTATTCCAGTCTCAACTCATTTCTCACTCCACGGCAGACTTCGTATCGTTCGATCAGTGAATACCGACCAGCATCGAACCAGGCTCAAGAACAGACGCATACCTTATCTACTCCAATCTCTCTTTCTCTCATAAGCTAAAATTTCCCAATTTTATACTTTTGTCTAATCTAGACTTCTACGGTAGATTTTCCATCGTTCAATCAATGATTATTGCCACGTATCAAAACAGACTCGAAAACAGGTGCATCTTTTCATCTAATTAAATCTCTATCATTTAATCCAATCTCCCCCATATGATGCAATCTCTCGAGATTATGCTATGCTATGATCTATCTCTTGATCTCCAGTTTTTTATACACTAGTTTCTAATCTCTCTTTTTACTCAAGACTTCAACATTTCACCTTTTGTTTCTCACTCAGTAGAATTTCCAGCGTTCGATCAATAATTATCGCCCAGTATCAAAGCAGACTCAACAGAAGCATCTTTTATCTACTCCAATCTGTCAATTTCTCTCTCTCATACCCTTCAATCTATCAATTCTATGCTATACTCTAATTCCTCTTCCGACTGTAGACTCTAGTTCTTTCATCTACTCTAGAATGTAACCTCCCTTCCCACCCTAGATCTCCTTTCCATTCCAGATCTTCATCTCTCAACTGTGGCTTTCAGTCTCTCTCCCCACTACGCTCTAATCTCCATACCACGCTCGAATCCCGATCTCTTTCTCTATCCTATCCTACCGACACGTATGGACTCACTTTGATTGGCGTACACGTGGAACACGGTGCAGTAGTGCAGCAAATGTCTGCCGTGCTCACTCACATTTCTGCGGAGTGCTCTCGAATTACTTCAGGACTCAATTTGTCCCCCCTCTACACCCCAGTCTCTAGACTTATAATCTCCTTACACATTCTAGATCCCAATCTCTCTTTCCACTCAAGACTCTAATCTCCTTTTTCCACCAACCCTCCAATTTTTCTCACTACACATTGAGATTTCCCATCGTTCGATCAGTGATTACGGCAAAGTATCAAAACAGAGTAAGAACAGATGCATCTTTTATCTACTCTTATCTCTCAATTTCTCTTTCCCGTATGCTCCAATCTCTCAATTTTATGGTATGCTCGGATCTTTCTCTCGAATGTAGACTCTAGTTCTTCTATCTACTCTAGAATCTAACCTGCCTTTCCACCCTAGATCTATTTTTCCACTCCAGCCTTTCATATAATCAATACCTCTCTTTGTCCACTCTAAATCTCTCAACTGCAGCTGTCAGTCTCTCCCCACAACCCTTTAATCTCTTTCGCTATACAACGCTCAAATCCCGATCTTGCTCTATTCTACCTAGGGCTTTGCGAGACCAAGAGATTAGTCTTATTAAATCTTACCAAGACCTGACTTTCGAGACCAAGACCAAAAGTCTTTACCAAGAGACTTTGTCTCAAAATAAAAATAATTAACTTACGTTCACTAAATATTAAGATTAATGTGATGGAAATTGTTATGGCAGTTTATTTCAATTACCTATTTTTCATGTGGAAAGTTTTTTATTTATTGTTACCTCAAAATCGAAAATCCATTTTTCAAATTCAATATTACATACAGTTTACAACTAATAGGTGTATATTGTAGGGTCATTGTGGTCCATACCTCCTCATTGAAGAAAAAAAATACAAAAGTTATTTGGTCTGAATTGTAAATTTTTGGAAATATATTAGATACTGCGTTGTTGTCACTTCCAGCTGAAGTTCATTAACATTACGACCCTTTTGAACTTTTTTTCTGGCCTGTCTTGAAACATCAAGACCAAGACTACATTTATTTTTCGAGACAAAGACCAAGATTAACACGTTCGCTGCGTACGCCATGCGAGTCTGGTCATGTATACCTGCACGGCCCTGGATTGTTGCTACTCATCATAAGAATGTCGAAACCGGAAGCTGCGTCAAATTTTACTTTGTCTAACAGTTTCAACAATGCTAACCAAGACACAAAACCCTCGTTCCAATGCTAACACGTTTCTGCATGATAGAACTTATTAGATCCTGAAGCGCACCGTGTGCGTCATTCGCATGGTAGACGAAATTGGCCGAGCGCAACATGTGCGTCCGACGCATGGAACGTGTTAAGATTGATCAGTCTTGGCGTTGGTCTCGCGAAGCCCTAATTCTATCCAACCGCCGCGTGAGACTCACCTTGATTGGCGTACATGTGGAACACGGTGCAGTAGTGCGGTAAATGCCTGCCGTGCTCGCTCACCTCTCGCTGCAGCAGGCTGAGCAACGCCCACAGCACGTGGTCGCTGAGCGAGCCGGAGGCGTCGTCGACGTCGTTGCCGAAGGCGGCCGGCGGCGGCGAGGGGCCGTCGTTGATGGAAAAGTGCGCGAGCAGCACGACGATCTTGATGAACGCGGAGCGCACCTCGTTGCTCGGACAGCTCAGCAGGTATTCGCAGAAGCGGCCCATGTGGTTGAAGAGCATGTTGTGCGCGAACCAGGAGCGTATCGTCGGCGACGTGCGCAGGTGCAGGCACAGCACGTCGCACCTGGAAATTCGATTTTTTTAAAGGTTTACTGAAGTATCTTAGGCCGATACATTTAAGTTTTATGTTATTTATACAATGTAGAACATCCACTGTAATATATTTCTATTATATATTTATTTATTTAGTATCACTCTTTATTAGAAAATAATGCTCTTCATAGTACAGACAAAATACAAAACAAAAAACATAAATAGAGACAAAACACTGTAAAAACAAGAAACAAGACAAATTATTGATGACTATCACTCGAAATATATTCAATATATTTTATATGACTAGGCAAATTATTGAATGCAATCAGACCAAAATCAAACAAAGAGTTATAACCTATATGCTCTCTGTTGATTTCCTATGCTATTTCTGGTAAAGTGTGTATAAATACTACTTGTGCAGGTTAACCGATCACTCAGATAATTTGGCAACATATTGTGTTCAATTTTAAATATAAATAGCATATGCAGTGTTATCTTTTGTTTAACAAACATATATTCCAAAGATGTGCGTTTATATCAACTCAGTATTGCCCTCATGGATCTATTTTGAAGCTTTTGTAGTCTATTTAGATTTTCATTGCTTACAAAATATAGTAATGTACTGCAATAGTCAAAGTGGGGAGCTATTATTGATTTATATATGGTTAATTTTGCATATTTACTTATTTCATTTTTGAATCTGGGGGCCGTTCATAAAATACGTTCGCATACAAGGGGGGGAGGGGTCTGGCTGAGTGTGACAAGATGTGACAAGGGGGGACGGGGGGTATACGGCAACGTGACGTTCGCCGTTTATATTTTTTGACATGAGCGCTAGCCAGCGTGACCACTTTTGGTAGAAATCTACTTTTTTAGTAGATTTCTGACGAAAATTGAAAAATTTTGTTATGAAAGAAATCTTCAGTAGATTTTGGTAGAAATCTACATGAGCGACAACGAATTCCTAACTTCCTAAATTCCTAAACTCGTCAGATTTTTTAATTTGATCTATAGTGACTCCATCTTTGGGAATGAATTTTCAATTGAGAATGTGAATTAATCTTGTTACAATACACTGTATTTCACTATACAAATGAAACAAAATAAAGCGATTTTTTTCTGTTTCATTGTGTTATTGAGCATTGAATCTTCTGATTATGTATGTATGTATGTATCTATATTATTTGTGGCCATCCATATTGAAATTGTTTATAAATATCTTAGAAATATTATTTATATGTTCGTTATGAAAGATATTTATTAATGTATTTAAATTTTATTTTAAAAACTAAATAAATATTTTTAATTTTCAGAATTTGTGTACTATTATTTAGAATTTATCATACTCAGCAGGGGGGGGGGGTCTAAGTTTTTGTGACGAAATATTTCTAGGGGGGTCACAAAAATTGTGACACAGTGTGACAATGGGGGGGGGGGGTCAAAAAAAGCTGATCATAGTGTGACGTATTTAATGAACGGCCCCCTATATAAAAGATGAATTTTCATGGCTATTTTCTTCTGAATATAACTACAACATCAAAGTTCAATTCTTGAACTGATACCACTCCCAAATATTTGAAAGTTGCAACCCTCTCAATGATGACATTATTAATATAAATATTCAATGAAAGCTGTTCATCTTCCCAAGAAACTACAGTGTTTTATGACAGGGATATATAGAACTAATATGGTGATATACACCTGGGCAGCGGATGCTTCGCTTTTTATCGAGATAAGAAGATTGTGAACAATTTTCCTACAGAGAAATGAGACCTTCATCAAATTTAGCATACTGTTTTATCCACAATAATTCCATTAAAAAATAAGTTTGGCAAATGACAACAAAACAACGCAAATTTCCCATAGTTGGCCTTCAGAAGCAAAAATGTCGAGCCAATAAACAATGTGGTCTCCTATCACTAGATCTTCGAAAAGCCTTCGATACAAAATTCTTCTGAGTATATTGTATCAAATAGGGATTAGGGGAATAGTTCATACCTGGTTTCAAAATTATCTATCAAAAAGAAAGCAATTCGTCTATATGGGGAGAGGAGTCAGTTCATCAAAAACTGTTCTATGTGGTATTCCTCAAGGATCTATTCTTGGACTGGTTCTTTTCCTCATAATAAAATTTATTCACGAATAATTATAAATTACAATATACAATGATAAATAATAGGTACACAGTTGTTTTTTAAAAAACTTAAAAAAGGACACGAAGTGTAAAGCTTGTTGTGAGACTCTAACAATTTCAATAAAAAATATCATTGAGTAATACTATTATTTTGATAATTTTTACAAAAATAGAGCTTTTTATATTCAATAAATTACAGATAATATGCCGATCTTGTTCGAATAACCAATTTTATATTTTAAATTTATACGATTCATTACATATGTATAATGTTTCGTACCAATATTTTAAACCTAATTGAATAAGAGGACAACTTATTTTCCCTATTCTTCACACAAAACCAACAAAAAATTTCAACACACACGAAATACAAGCTAACGAGAAATCAGGTGACAAAAAATATTCAAAAACTCACCATTCCATCGCGGGACCTCGTAAGTTCTTCTTCGTGTGCCAACCGGTGTGAAAGAGAAAATTACTGACGAGCTGGACGCTGAGCAGGTACTGCTGCTCCAACAAGTCGTTCGACAACTGTTGACTGTGCCTCTGGTTGCTCTGAGTACAACTCGTTGATAATTTCCTTATGAACGAGAAATACTCGATGGAGAACTGACTGCGGTGGTGTAGAAATTTGATATTCTGCTTCCTTATGCTATTCTCTATTGCTATTGGCATCTTGAGATGGGTTTCTTTTCTTGTACCGGCTGAAACATGTTCAAAAATAATTACGTGAACGGTAAGAAGTGAATCTGATAAACTTGTTAATGACAGTTTATAATTAATCCTGGCTGCTCTGAACTTGCTAGAGGTTTTTTCATATCCTCTTCAATGTATATTTCTACGGGCAGTTTCAACATTTTTTATTCCATGGTGAACAAATTATTTAAGTCAAACTTTATATCAACCAAGAATTCAGAAATTCCTAATTATATCACTAGGCAACATCTCTAGACTGCCCTCTATTCTAATAATAATATAATAATAATAACAATTTATTCACAATAAATCTCAATATTACAATTTCAAAATAAATAATATGTGAATAAATATTTAAACCTTACGAAGTTATTGCACTTGTAAGGATTACATATTTTATTGAATAGTTATTATGGATTAAAAATAAATGATTCAATAATATAATAACATTTGAACAATAAATGAAAATGACAGTATAATCAGCACACTGGTAGTCACATGGAAAATTTCAATTCTATAAGATTCTGGAAATATAATCTGGTAGTTTCAAGAATCCATTTTTTCACCAGTTTTTTATAAGAATATTTTGACTTTGTTACTTCAATCGAATTTGGTAATTTATCGTAAATAAATGATGCTAAATATAAAAAGTTTTTTTGTGATTTGGCTTTGGAAATTTTATTTTTAGCAGTAATTTTGTTTTTATTTTGTGTATTATATAAATTTTCATTATACTTACATCAGTTTTTATGAGAAAATATGTAAGTTATTATATTAAGACAAAATAATTGTCTGATATCCATTTTTTCACTTTCACAAAATAATTTATTGGAGGAATATCGAATATTTTTAACATACATGATTTTTAAGAACCATTTTTGTAAATTTTCCAAATTTTTCAGATAATTCTGATCAACTCCCCCCCATGACAGTATACCATTATTTATTTGAGATTGAAATAAAGAAAAATAAATCATATCCATGTGTTTTTTACTAAGAATATTATGAAGAAATTTGAATTTTGGCATTAGAGGGCGTAATTTTTTTATTAGATAATCAATTTGGAAATTCCATTTTAAATGCCTGTCTATCATGATGCCTAAATATTTGATATGCTGCCAGACTCTAATAATTAGAAAAGTATATTAGAATCGAAATGTGACGTCAAATTCGAAATCTCGGTCCTATACTTACATGGCCGAGATGTCGAATTTGACGTCATTTTGACGTCACATTTCGATTCTAATATACGTTTCTATTTATCAGAGTCCCCGTGATGGTCGACTTCTTTTATATATGAGTCATTTATTTTAATAGGTCCAAGATAAGGTAGATGATTTCTATAAGAAGTAAAGGGGAGATAATGTGATTTCTCGAAATTGAGAGTCAATAAGTTATTGTCGAACCAATTTTTTTATATTTTCAAAGTCATTTTGTAGGAGTATTTCAAGAGATTGCCATGTATTTGATATAAAGATTATAACAGTATCATCTGCAAAACTGTGTATGGAACCTCTTGTTTTCACATAAAAAATGTCATTCAGGAATATGTTAAATAACACAGGACCTAGAACTGTTCCTTGTGGAACTCCATATTTCAAATTTTTTTCTGTCCAAAAGGAACTTCCTCTTAATGAATGCAGCAACTTTTTGGGGTAGATAGAAGTGTACCCTTCTATAGCTTATCCAATTCAACTTGGCACGGTAATTGGTTCCACATCCGGTTGCGCACTAAGATTGCAATAGATTTCATATGGCTGCTTGTCCAGCCTGCGCAATATGTCATCATTTCTGTGCCAAGATGAAATAGACAAACTGTACACTCATATAGATTCCAATGGTAACCTCATTCTTGCGAATGCAGAACATAACCTCCAATCGATTTCACAAGAAACGCCTCTAACCTGCCTGTTAATGAGTCGGCATTCTTTACGAAAACATTACATTTGGATTTTTGAGGACTGAAGCTAGCTATAACACACAATGTTTGACATTGATTTCAATAGATTATAACTTGTAGATTGTTGAAGTGTGTTACCTTCATTTTTATTTAAATTTGTATTGGGCTAGGTTAATATCATTGGCCAATGTTCGGAAATCGACCGCTAGTTAATCGAAACTCTCCAACAAAACCGAAATATCCCCTCAATCGAACTACTCACAAATCGTCAAGAGATTCAACGCCTTCAACGTCGCCTCTTCCTCGACGTCGTGCCTCGTATAAAATAGCATGTACGCGTTCCACCACCTCTTCTGCCGCCTGTAGGTCGTTCTCTTCAGCATCGGATCGAAGACCTCGCCCATGTAATCGCCTCCAAAGCACTGCACCTTCATTTCCTCCTCCTCGCCCATCCTGCATTCGGACACGTCCCCGTCGTCGAATTTGTACCATCTCACCTCGCCCGAAGGGTCTCTGCTTCTTATATACGAATAATAATGTCCGCCTATGAAAAATTAAGTGAATCAGCAGAAATCGTCGATAAGAATGTGAACCGGAAAAAATTCAGGTGTAGACAGAAAAGAGCAAGATGTTATTGGAGAGGAATGAGGAAAAAATAGAGTGAAGAATAATTGTCAGTGGCGAAATGGAAGCAATAAACAGTGCTAGAAGAATAAGAAGGTGGTTATTTATGGAGCAGAATTTAAAACATATTCATTTTTAAATTTATAAGATTCATCTTAACTACAATAACCTATCCCTTATTGAAATAATTTCATGATGATACAAGAAAAATGATTCATAGCAATTATCATCAATGTATAACTCTCTGAGAGAGTCTGGAGTAAAACATTCTTAGTCAGGAACAGGGTGTGTGCAAAGCACTGTTATGTTCAAGTCTACAGAACACAGCGTGAGTCAAGGGACAGGAGGTATGAATTAACATTAACTTGAAATTTTTTAAGTTTGTTAGCTTCAGAAAAAACCTCAGGAGTAAGTACTAAGTCGCTATTATGGTCCATAATTAAGATGCCTAGGAAACCCTGGTGTAACAATCGACGATTACAAAAGCTTTCTAATTTTTGTATAGGGAGCGTTATATGAGCATTTTCAAAAATCTGTGAAATGTCGGTTTTGTCAGATTGACGTAACTTTGAGGTTTATTGTTGTCAATGAAAACTATCTGAAATTATTTCTTCGCATTCAGCAGTGTTTAAAAGTCTATATACAGCTTATCCAATCCATCTTGGCACAGAACTTATAACGCATCTGCTCAGCAAACTCTGTGAATTATACTAATATACAAAAAAAACATGTTATATGTGTTCACTGTGTTGAAATTCATTCCTAGAAGGTGTTTTTTCTTTCGTTATGGTCTACACTCCCAGTGTGAAACTGGAAAAGTATCCGAGTTTGTGCCAAGATGAATTGGATAAGCTGTAAGTAGAATAAGTTTTGAAGTCATTACAAGTACTTTTTTACGATGTGTAGAAGATTTTGTATTTTGAGTGGACAGTCAAAATCTGGGCATCCAGATATTCGTCTTTATTCAGTACCTAAGGTAAGTTCAAAACAAATCGCCCCAAAAAAATAACATGAATGTAGCTTCGTAGCTAATTTTATTCGTTTCAGCTTGAGCGAAAGTCTTATATCGAGGAGGAAACATCTATAGCTCTTATTAATGAGAGATTGAAAATGAAGTGTTGTTTAAATAAAGGAAATATTGATGTGATACGTATTTTGAACCGTTGCATAACTGATGTGTGTATCCCCAATTTCAAGACAGTCTATCACTTTCAATACACTAGCATGTTTTTTTAACAGAAGGCAACTTTGTCGTACATTCTCAGGTGAAAGGGCAAAGTATATTTTCTCGGAATCAAAGTCTAGTCTTACAAACTGATATAAAAACACTAGAGGTAGCAGGTGACAGTGACAGATTTGACAGGTTGTTAACGGTAGGTTTCCATGTTACATGCACGTTTTTTGAAACGCATTTGATTGGCTGTCAGGGCTGTCAAAATCTCAGTAGGCAAATAATAAACAGCAGTAGAATATTCGGTTGCACATTTCTCTCTAGTGAAAATTAATCTTCATATGGTATATGATTGATCGCCATCCACAATAGCGATCTGAAGTTTTTATGATCTCAAAAATTAAGCGATCGGTTTTCGCCAAGTTTATCCCAAAATTATTCAGGTATGAGTAGATACACCAGGGTTTCCTAGGCATCTTATCCATAATGTTGTCAAACTATAATTACTATGAACATATACATTTCCATAGCACCCAACCATTACAACACTTGCGGTTTCTATCAAATTTTCAGTATCAATACTTTTTTCGGGTTTGAAGACCGTCGTTTTTTGGAATTTCTTCCAGACGTTTCGCTGGCTAGCTCCTTCAGAGGCTCATACATCTTGACGACGGCCTTCAAACCCGAACAAAAGTAATGATACTGAGAATCTCGGCCGCAAAAGCCTATCAAATTTTGTTTCAATTTATCATTAAGGGAAAAATAAAAAGTGTGAGAATTTTAATGAGTTACAAATACAATATCCTACATATAATTTTGTTTCAATTTATCACTACAGGAAAAATAAAAGGATTGTGAGAATAGTAATAATTTGCAAATAAAATATCCTAAATAAATAATTATAAACAATTTGGGGAAAAAAATATGCTATCAACCGCGGCAATCAATCTACTACTTTCCTGTCTAGTAAAACAAATAACTATATTTTGATAGTCCTAAGGATGAAATTAATAGATTTGAAACATATATTGTTCAAGAGATATGTCTATTTAATCTTATCTTGGTTTTACCATTGTTATGTGTCAAGTGGTTGTCAATTTCACGTGTACACGCCAAACTTATTTTATATCGATGAAAGCTACCTATAGGCTCAGTTATCAAATGACTAGTGCCACTAATTTAACATATCTGTAGTTTATTTTGTTGATTGCTCACCTAGTGCCATCTAACGAGCAGACCCCTAAATAGATATGTTACACATTGTCGATCAAAACAAACCAAGGAACTGACAAGATGTACTTTCACTAGTTTCCAATCACATGAAAAGTATTCAGAAGACAGGAGTAGAAATAAAAAACGTTCATGAAAAAATATTGGTAGAACGCAATTTATTACACATAATGGATTACCTGATGCGATAAAAAAATCGGAAGAATCAACTTCAAAGTTATCTTGAAGAAACATTTATTGCGATCGATAAATGGCAATTTTTTTTTAATTTTTTTCTTTCTGTGAAAAGTCTGATTTTATTATCTTACTTCATTATCATTTTTCTGAAGGTTTCTATTTTATTTTTTCTTGATTTCAATATATCTGATTCACTTGTTTCTCATTTTCCCTTTTATAAACTTGTAAGTTTTTTGGGAAATAAACATCATTCAATTCTATTCAATTTTTCGTATTGTTACGAAGTCCCCCAGCGCCGCCGCTAAGCCCTATTAACATAATTCAACGACCTGTGCCAATCGACGCGATCCCAAAAACACTTGTCGCCTTACGAGGCGAATTCTCGAAGAAGCTAGCAGATCTAGTCGTTTCCGAGCGAATAATCCTGATTTTCTAGACGCTCTGATTTTAAAAGTTCAAGGCGCGAATAGAACATCTAAACTTCTAGATAAATCGATCAGACTATATAAGGATTTATTTTCGTCGGGTAGCGACAGTGTTTTAGCTAAGAAGTGTGAAGGCGTTGTGAGCGATTTATAGGAGAGAGCCGTAGTTATATTCGTGACGTTAATAATAGTTTAGTGTTGTTTGGAGTATTATTTAGTAAACGAACCCAAAGAAATATCGTGACAGTATTATCAAACTCACCTGACGCTTGACCTGAATGGACGACGATGCCAGACAGGCGATATTTTGTACACACGTCATCAGCACTAGGATCTAAATCACAGTCTATTATCTCTCCCTCTATCTTGGCCAGTCCAGATACGGTATACGGTTCCATATCGAGCTCGCGCGGAAATTCAAAATAGTCGTTAAATTTGATGGCACACACCCTTTCAAAATCGTACTCGAACCTCTTCAATTGAATACCTAAAATTGGGGGTAGTTTTTTTACACACAGCCGTTTCACAGTCACCACTTTTTTCGCGCACTTTTCACAATGGTACGCATCTGCACCTTCTAATAGTTCACCTAAAAAAAAAACTTACTTGGATACACATATTCAACTAAAAAGTTTTGACGACTCGAAAAAATAGGCTCATCTCTCATAGTACGCTTCCTTCTCATCCAAAAATTCTGACCCTGATTTTTTAATTTCAGTTTGTTATGGCCAGGATATATTCAAAATAAATCACCATAGTAAATGTCACGCTACTAGCATGAAGAGGTCGGCAACAGCAAGTATTAAATATCACGGGCTTATATGTAGACTTGTCATACTTACTGTGACTGATTTATAATTATGTCCCGAAAATAATTATTTAACTGGAAGTTTCGACAGCGGTTGTCTAAGAAAAAAAATTGTGGACCAATTCTGGAAATCGTGAACCAAATGTCAACAACTTTTCATGAATGCGACAGAGTAATATGTATAACAACAAGCTATTAAGATTTTCGTTGGTTATGGGCCATAAATTCAAAATTTCACACTGTTGACAGTTGTTGGATCGATAGATTTACAAGGCTCTGTAGACTACAATGCTACCTAGCGGGATAAATCCGTAGTTATTATTCAACTTACCCTTACCAAAATCATCTCAAATTCCACCACTTTCGTGAATGATGTTTGGAGGTTTGATGAGACTCTTCTAAAGCAATAATTGCATAGAAATCCCACATTAGAAATCTTGAAGTTCTTCAGAAACGGTTTTTGAAAATAATATATAATAAGTCTTATTTGTATCCAAGTGAAAATCTGTACATAGAAACATATAAAATGGACATAAGACAATTATTCGGATATAACATCATGATTTATATCCATAAACACAAATTGAATATAAATTTCAATAATCATATTTATAATACAAGGAATAAAAATAATATCACATTGAAAAATAGAGTTAAAACAACAATGTCTCAGAAAATTTTTAAATATTTATTGCCATTCTACTATGATTTGATTCCAAATCATATAAAAATGATCAAGTCATTAGTATCTTTCAAACTACAAATTAAAAAATGGATTCAAGAATCACGTCGAAATTTATATCATGAAATCTCTCACTTCAGTTAAGAAAATTAGTTAATTTTTCAATATTATTTTGTTGAATTCTACAAATTTATCAAATATATTATACATAAATGTAATTCGTATCTCTCGCAACAAGTTTTTAAATTCGCGGGTACAATTGAACTGTTTATTCACTTTTTTACAAATTGATGTATATGCTCTTTTTCATGAATTTTGAGTAAACTTTATTATTATTATTACTCACTGGCTTATCAAATCGTATCAATGGGTTGATTGGTCGACCACTTTGACAAAACATTTTGCACTAGATTTCATTTACTAATAAATAAAGCCATCATTTCCCCCTCCTAATTATTTATTTTATGTGGATGATTTCGGTAAAAAAGCAACCGCGATGTAATCCTTGAATTTCGTAGGATGGGATGAGCCTATTGCTGTTGGATATGTTTACCTTTGACATATTGCTCCATTGAATCTGGCAGACTACTATGGTTTCTGATATCTACACTAATCACACTAAAAGGTTCCTCTTTGGAATATCTATGGGGGCATCCTTTGCAGATCTTCTGATCCGAATAAGAACCGCCCAGGATCTTGGACATGATTTGCTCGTGTCCCAACGTTTTTAAAGCTTCGTCAAGGCTTTCGACCAACGACATAAAAAACTCCACGGCGTCCTGTTGCTCCCTTAAGTTAACTGGTTCACCTGAAACGGAGAAGTAGTCTCATGGTCACGATGCATTGAAAGTTACATTTGTACCTTGTCACGTTTTTTTAATTTGATCTCTAGAAACACGTGCATTTCCCGAGTAGTGGAGAGATATTATGACTACTTTCATGTTTCGATAAAAAAAAACAATTACAGAGGAATTAGTTGTCAATCTACGAATTCAAATGGAGTGGGTTGCAATAGGTTTGTTTCGGTTCCGAATGGGGACTAAAACAGTGTGGTGGGGGAAAGCTTGCCTAAGTCGTTGCAGCTCCCAACTGTGCAACTACTTCAAACCATTCTAGAAAATTGCTCAATTGAAACCAAAACAAACCTAATGCTGACAAATGTTAACCAATAACCACATAATCAAATTATCCAGTTTTATCAATATTTTTCTGACAATTTATCCCCATATCTGTGAACGATGAAATCGGAACCTTTGTTTTAAAAGTTGCGAAACTTTCTGTGAGATCAATTACCCTAACAACAATCTGCTATTATTTGCACTCGGCGCGCGTTTCGCTCACAAGCATATTCAGAAGAAAATTTATACCAAATCTAAAGACTAGGTTTAGATATCCATAGACTTCAAAATCTGAGGTAGCGCAAAAACTATCCGCAGATTTTTTGGTCCTATGTGGACTTTTCCTTTGACTACTACTTATTCTGATTAATTTCCAGGTGAACTGAAGAGAGGGCTAAAAGAGAGAGGTCCTTTGTCATCATTCATACTACTTTTACATTGTGCTATTTCTGGACTCTCAAATTGATGGCGTTTTTTATTGTTCCTCTATAAGCAATTCCTGTCTATTGGACCAATGAATATAAAAGTTAAACGTTGAAAAATGGGAGTTACTTCTTCCTTCCATTGAAGGATACATCCAGATATTGCTTTCTTCATATTTTTCATTATTTAGTTAACACTAAACGTCAAACACTCGTGAGTGAGCTAATTTTTTGGTAAGAAAACCCAGCAGACCCAGCTAGAAATATTTCTGCCGCGGCAGTGGGGATATATAAAATTGCAAAATGTCACACAACAAATTGGCTAATTCTAGGAATGAATATGAATATGCAATTGCATCATGGAGTTCCACAGGGATCAGTTTTGGGGCCACTACTCTTCTTGATCTATATAAATGACATACAGGTCACTGTAGCTGGCTCGAAACCCATACTATTTGCTGATGACACAACTCATCTGCAAGTATACCACCCATCAGAACCAATTCAAGAAATTGTGGCCGAGGGACAGAATCAGATGAAAGATTGGTTCTTAGCGAACAAACTCTCTCTCTCAACCAAACCAAGACCCAAAATATCACCTTGTCTCTAAGACCTTAGCATTCAGATCTGCCAAGAAGTGATACGGTGAATCTTCTGGGAATAGTTATTGATAAAGGGCTGACATGGGAAAAAACATAATACAACTATCGTCCAAGCTCTCAAAAATTACATATATGATAAGACCACTCGTTAATACTGTATCTAGAGAAACAATTTTGTCTGCCTATTATGATTATTTTTATTCAAACATGACATATGCTGTACTCAGTTGGGGTCACTCCTCCCAGTCAGGAAAAATGTTTAGGCTTCAAAGAAGATGCATCCGTATTGTTATGAATCTCAAATATCGCCAGTGCTGTAGACATTGTTTTGTTGAGCTTAAAACTCTAACATTTCTCTGTACTAAAATAGCTATATAAGTAACAAAAATGTTTTGACAGGCATGACACTCATACAATCTTACATGATATACTCACTATGGATCTTGTTATCTCTTTGAGTAATTAAATAAATGAAAAAAAAAATATATTCTGAACTGCATAAAATATGTCTGTAATAATAAACAAAAATGTCTAACATACAGCCAACTTCATAATTATAAAACACGCCATAATCAGGACATTATGCCTGAATATCACAGGCTGCATAGAACAAGAAAAGGAACTGACTACTATGGTGTGCATTTCTTCAATTGCTTGCCAGTGACCATAAGACTCCTCGAGGAGAGATTATTGTTAGAAAAAGTCAAAGATTATTTAGTAAAGAAAGCCTTTTATTCGATTCAGGAATTCTTAGATAACAACTTTGATGACCTACTATGAATGTTTGAAATTGAATTCGATTCAATGAACAAATTGTAATTTTATCTATTATAACATAATGTTACAAATGTATAACAAAACATACCTACTTTTAACGTGTATACTGTATTCTGTTTCTTTGACTTGTGAAAGCACGATGTGTATTATTACCAATAAATTGATTGATTGAACGAATGATGATGTTTTTCAAGCCCTTCATTGTGCAAACATTTTAATATATCATTTGCTTCTTTTATATTATTAATACTAATAATAATCACTTTATTCCATAATACTTCACAGTGTGGAACCAGAAGAGTCTGAATTGTTTTTTTGTCAGTTTTCTGAATTCTTGGGAACATTGTTCAAAATTCTCAAAACTTGAATAACATTCTTCTGTACTTGGACATATAGTGTTTTTGGTAATTTGAGTTTTGAAAATCTGGTGTTATAAACATTTTCTGTTTCATATTTCTTTATAAATTCTTCCAAATTTTTCATTGCAAAACATGCACATTCATTTATGTATATACATGGCAGAGTGAGTATTCCTATTTGATTGTCTCTGTATTGCTTCAATCAGGTAAGTAATACTATGCAACGTATGAAAACTTGTTCACACATTGACAATAAGATGACAAATACATTATAAAGACGCCTACCTTGAAGTTTGAAATGTCTCCAAAGTCCTCTAGGCACATAATATTGAAGGCGTGAGCAGGCCAGGTGGCCAAAGATAGCTTGTACTTGTTTGAGGATGCCTACGTTATAATCCTTTCGGTTATCGTCGAGGCAGTTCCGTTCGTCGTTGCAATCCGCGTCGAGATCCAACCTTTCCTCGCCGGTGAAATCTTCGTTGGGATCGGTGGCGGCCCCTTCCGCCGCCAAAATGCCCTCCTTGATGCTCTCCACCATATAGAGTTGCTGCAGAACAGAGTTCATATAGCAGGTGGCGCCAGCATTTTTTAGACCTACGAAACCTTGGAAAGGGCGGGGGCCGACGGCCGGTAGGTAGTCCCATTCCGTTATCGCAGACTCCGGATCTAGAATGAGGAAGTTCGTAGCTAATTCGCGAAACCAGCGATTCCAAGTTGTATGAGTGAATCAACCATACTTTTTTCAGAGGAGTATGCAATTGACAAGGATAATCATAATATATTACTCAACAAACTATATCAAATACAACTTATGATTGGTTTCGCTACTATTTAGCTGGAAGAAAACAGTTTGTGTACACGGGGAAATCTGAATCTGGATTAAGGAATGTTTTATGTGGTGTACCACAAGGATCAATCCTTGGACTTATTATTTTTCTTTTTCACATGATTTCAGTATCAGAGCTGAATTTACATGGTGATCTCGAATTATATGCTGATTGTTTGATGAATTAATTTTTGGCTTTTTTCTTCTCAGGAACAGGAAAGAAGTAAAATCACAAAAATATTACAAACATATATTTCAATATATATTATAAACATATTATAGGTACGTGTATATCATTCATAGACGTTTGATTCATTCAACAGAGAGTGTTTGTAAATTTTTTCTGATTTTACTTCTTTCATAGAAGTTGTAATTTCTATTATTTTATACGGAGAAAAAAAATCCAAAAAATAATTCATCAAAGTTCATTCTCTCCACGAAAATACCCAAGTATCTAATTACCATAATACTGTGGCTAAATATGCATAAATTAACTTTAAATCCCCAAAAATCCAGGAACATGTATATATCCAAAAGGAGAGTACCTAATAATATGACACTTTATTTCCGGAAATTGTACAATTGAAAGTACAGAAAAGTCAAAATTCTTGGGATTATACATCGGTCTAATTTTATCGTTGACAACACATATACAAAATCTTGAGAAGAGAATATCTCCAATTATTGGCGTTTTATATAGAATACGATCTTTTCTGTCGAATAAATATCTGAAAATGATTTACTTCAGTCTTATTTATTAAACAATATATCATTTGATACCTTTTTGGGAATTGCATCAAAATCTGTATCGAAATCATTAAAATCTTTACAAAATAAAATCCTTGAATGTATTTATGAATTACTTTTTCCAGAGCCAAGAAGTAAACTATAGGAATAGGATAAGGAAATAACTAAAAAGCATATTGAGAGATAAGGCCTACTATAATTTAGAGGAATATTTAGAGGACAATTTGCTGTGACAAAATTATACAATCTTCCCAGCCATATTAACCTTTGCCCTTCAATAATGTACTTGACTTTTCGAAGTATTAGTATTATTATACAACAATTTTGGATCCTGCGATTATGGAATTTTATTATATAAAGTACCTCTTAAATTCTATTTTGATGAGTGTATTTTTATATTATATGACTGTGGATCAACTTAACCCTATACATTATATATATATAGTCTTTATTAACATTGAGTTTTAAAGGACATTGTGTTTGTTAAAAAAAACTATTTCTTAGAAACAATAAACATATTTTCAATCAATCAATCAATATACAAACCTGGGAATCTATCAAACACAGATTCTTTTTTTAAGTCAAGAATCTGTTTTTTTATCCATTTAACTGAGAGTAAACATAAATATTCACATCATGAGTTCTGATAGCCATAATCATCTAATCAGACAGTTTAATATAATTCGAAAACCAGACAAATAAGAAGTAATTCTGGAAAATAGTCGTTGTATTGGAATGAAGATTTATGCACCTCTAAAAAATTTCAGGAATTTTTTTCAGTTGCTAAAAGTAGAGGCGTGAAATTTTCAGTTAAATTACCCACCTTCGTTAGGTATTCCAGGCGCCTCCGTCGAATGAACCAAAATTAAAAGAAGATGGTAATCGTCTCACCTACTGCGACAGCTTCACCATACCCACTCACCTGTGTAAAACATCTCTGTCAGCATATTCACCAACTGCTTATAGTTCTGCACGCAATTGAAGCACAAGGAGATGAGCAAGTCGAATGCGGCCGCCTGAGTCTGCGGGGTATCGCAAATCGGAATGGCGGGATCTTCGCCCAGTTGACCGGTCTTGTTCAGCTGCAGCATCAGCTTGCTGGCGGGAAACAAAAAGTCCTCGAGCAGCTCCTTGATCAGGCTGCCGGATTCGGCGCTGCCCAGCTCGCAGCGCTGCTCCAAGGACATGAACAGGAGGAGTTCCTTGGCCAAGAGGAGGTGGCCTTCGATGAGGACTTCGTGTTTGTCGCGCGCTTTTCGTAGCCAAGCCACCTGGAATCGGGTGTTTTTTAGCGTGCGTGTAGCAGCAGATTTATCAAGAATTTTTTTCCCCATTATCTACAGTGAATGCAATTGCAACTGGAAGTGGGACAAATTCCACATTCAATTAGAGAGAGAGAGAGAATATACTTTAATGTTGCATGAAATGAATCATGGTCACAAAGCTTGGAAAATATACAATATAATATATAAATAAATGTCCTATCAAGTGAGAGACATGGTCACAAACAGATATACTATTCACTAACATGGAAAGACAAGCATACAAATGTGCAAATAAAATGTCAAAATATATTTTAAAAGAGCATACACTGTTATTATGGAGTTTTATATTAGGTGACGAATGATTGAAATGTATTCACACCTCAGAAGGGATCTCTTCATTATAGTGACTTCACTGCAAACCATCATTCATCACTCACTATATTTTGTTATTTTTTATTCATTTCCGAAATTGTATATCTTATATTAAAGTAGTATACTAGGTAGTAATTATTATTCAATAATCGATATCTTCAACTTATGACGGCAAATAACGCTGGATTGCCATAGATCCGACGATTTTACGATTCGAAAGGTGCAAATACAAGCTATCAGATTAAAAATTTGTATTTGCATTCATAAGAAAAACTTTGAGATACATATGTGAAGGTGAATTCAGTCAATCCATAATCTCCAATATTTTAGTAATAACAACAGCTTTATTCCATAATAGTTTAAGATATAGAACAGGACAAAAATAGAAAATAAAAAAATAAATTATATAAATCTGAAACGCAATAAAATGCTTTCTCTATGAAATATTGTATGAATTTGGTTTTAAATTTTGGAGTATTCTGAATTATTAAGGAACATTGTTTAAAATTTTTCAAATTTGAATCAAGACATTCTTCAGTTATTTATCCTGCATGCACCAGTTTTGTAGAGTTGGGCAGATGGATCTTTTCCAGTGCGTCATGAAATGAAATAAATCGATCAATAATAATTCCAACACGACCTGGTTATAGATACTTACTGGTTCAACCAATGAAAATATTATATTAAGAGAAGTACTCACGATAAATATGGATGACCAGTAGATAATTAGTTGAAAAAAATAACTGTTTGTGTAATACAAAGGACTCCAAACCACATAACACCAAAGTAATATGACAAACAATAGTGAAATATCATAATTGCATAGGACATTTACAAGAAAATGACTACAACTGGCCATTGATCGATCAGATATCTCTCTTTCTTTTTCTCACAAATATAATCTGTTTTATCATTAGGTTCGACATGTAAAAGAAAAATATGTCATATAAAAAGTATGTGTTTTATCTTGTCATGTATTATTATTATATATATCTTGTCATAATTAAAATATTAGGTCGTCCTAGGGAGAAAAAGTATGACTTTGCTCCCTACAATGAGCTAAGGAAATGTATACTCTGGATAGAGGGAGGCGGAAAAATTGTTTATTGATCATTGGAACCAACTGACATTGGATTGACTAATTCTAACCTTACAGTTAGAATATAAGAAATATAGAAAATATCATTAGATCCAAAACTAGGTTTAAGAGGCACGGCATTGTATGAGAAACTCATCGATCGCCGTTGCTTTCCAGAAACTTGGATTTCTATTTCGTGCCAAGAAATGCTTGACTTCTCGTCAGCTTCTAATGATCTACAAGGCTCAGATAAAACCTGTCTTGGAATATAGTTCTCACATTTGGAGTTCGGTACCAAAACATTCATTGAAGCTTCTCGACTCCATTCAGATAAAGGCAATCCGTCTTGTTGGTGATTCTTCGCTCACAGACTCCCTCACTTCATTGGAGCATTGTAGAAGGGTCGGACACTTGTCTCTCTTCTATAGATATTTTCACGGTCGGTGCTCTTCTGAATTGTTATCAGTCGTTCCACCCTTGGCAATATCTACACGGAAAACTCGACGGGTACAGAATTCCCACCCCTTTGTTGTGAGCTTGAAGACCTGTCGAACCTTTTTTGCTCAGGGATCTTTTTTCAAAAGAACAGCTGACCTTCAAAAATCCTTACCAAAAGAGGTTTTACCTGAGGCTTACAAACTCCAAAAATTCAAAGTGAATGTTAATTCGTATCTCCCGTCCCGTGTGAATCTGCATATGAAAAAAACACTATGAATACATCAGTGATTCGGAACGATTTCTATTCACTTTTGAATCTAACCAGGTTGGTTGTATTTTTCTTTCTACAGAGCATTGCAGAATTGTTGTCCTATATAATTGGAAGATTTTTTATAGGTGGTGAATTTCGGTTTCTCTAGTTTGAATTCTTTGGTTTCTCTTGTTGAATAATTGTGGATGACAAATTTTCAGAACTGAGTCTTCATTTTTATAAATACTCAGAACTTTATATTGAAGAATACTGGCGGAGGTCAGTATTTACTTTCGACAACATTCGCGATAGTCTAATCCGAACATCATATGAATTATCTTCTGTACAAAAAAAGTATTCAACTAGTATTAGCGAGACCGTATGCCCAGATATTGTAGCTCATAACAAAGTACACAAGAGTTGTAGTACACTGACATAAATGTATACTCGTTGAGGCAGGATTCGAGTTTATTGAGAGCAAAATATTGTTTATTCAATTCAGTACAAAGTCAATATTTTTTTCTAATTGAGCTTTAACATTGTGCCCAAAAAGATATATACGGAATTGAGGGATACGTTATTAATTTTTTATTTTGACGCCAATGATTTAACTGAGGCTTTGAAATTGTACCGCCGTCGTTTTGGTATAATTTTATGACACCAGTCATCGAATAAAAGGCGCGACCGTATCATCATAATTACCTCGCTAGACAGCAAGTTCTCCACGTCGGCGATCGGACACCCCGTCAAGTAGGCGACGTTCACCAGCCGGCACAGCAACTGAAAAAACTCGTGCGACGTGTTCGCGTTCTCGATGACGAGCGTGTTGAGCAGTGAAAACAGCAGCGGCACGATGAGCTGCAGCGCGAGCCGACTGGACGCGCCGCAAGTGCAAATGATGATCAACTGTTCGGCCGCCGCTATCCTGATCGCGCAATTCGGATTGATGAGCACGAGATCGGTGATGAAGTACGGCCACCAGTTGTCGCGATGCAAGTGCTCGAGGCTGCTCGGATTCAGGACGACGGCGGTGCTGAGCAGCTCGAGCGCCTCCTTGCATAGCAGCACGTCGTCGGTGACGATGTCCGGCGAGTTTTTGCGCTGCGACGGGTCGTAGAGGGCGTGCAGGTTTTCCGGGGAGGCGTTCAGGGCGCCGAGGTTGTTGCTGCTCGCCGCCCACACGAGCCTAACGAGGGCTAGCGTGGTCGCGAGGTCTGGCAGCTCCCAGTTGAGCGCCTGGCTGAAGAGCGCCTGCGCCTGGCCCGTATTGCCCGTCTCGGCCACGATCAGCTGCGCGAGGCTCTGCGACAGCTTGATGGACACTTGGCGTAGCAACTGGAACAAAGAAACTTATTAGCTGCATGAATAAAAATGACAGAAGAGTTTATGATGTTTCACAAATGATAGTGGAGTAGGTGAAACAGCATTCATTTTATATGAACATACAGCTTCCAGACAGAACATAGTTCTTGTATGAGGAAATGACAGTCTCAACATTACAAAATAATATAACTATAGTGCATACAATTTGAATACTCTTGCACTTCATTGATGAAGACATCAATGAAGTGCAATCAACATCAATAAATTAATGGAAATGCATTGGAACATTTACATCGAAAAGGGTATATGCCATTTTCATGGCGTAGAAAAAATTTGAAATAGGCTCGAATATATTCAAACTATTTTTCTGAGTGAAATTCCAAATATTGAATAAATTTGAGCCATTAAAACGCGACAACGAGAAAGTACGAAAACAATGGTCTAAGATAATGAGAAGGGAAAATGTATCTCCAAAATCGTGTTTATATTGTTGTGAAGATCATTTTAATGTAAGTGTGCTATATTTATATACAGCTCAGTGTGAATTAGTCAGAAAAAAGGTTTGCATTAGCAATTAGGCGTTGAAAAATTGTTTTTTTTTACCTACCCTAAGTTTACAAACATATATAGATATAAATATAACATGTTTACCTTGCAGGTTTCACTCATAATTTGAACTCTGCATACGTAAAATCGAGATTTAATGCAAAATTTTTTGCAAAATCGGTAAAAAATGACGGGGGAATTGGTAGTAGAACGGAAGTCGCGCTAGAAAGAAGATCGAGAGATCTGAGCGAGGGGCAATCGCGCGTTGAGCGCGGGAGGGATTCGTAGTCTCTCCCTAAATTATGGGGTCGCGTCTCAACTCACGGGGGTAGAAGTTAATTACAATCAGGAAAAATAAGAATATTAGTAATTCGTGTGCATAAGTGTCGTTTGGCTTTGAATATATTCGTATTTGGAAACCAAGAAAAAAATATGGAATGGGAGTCGCCCAAGAAACCGCCATACAAGGTAGACAGAAGACCAACTGGTATGTCAATTTTTGGTGTGTGTTAACGTAAATAACAATTTCATTCACTTTTGGGAAGAGAAACCATCTTTTATTTTATATCTGTTGTTTGAATCACAAGTTGAGAAATCTTTCTGACTCTCTCTGACATCGAGTAGTAATTGAGATGGGCCGTAGGGCGGCCTATAATGTAGCCAGTAGGGCAAATTTAGAGGCATTTATAGATATAAGTACATCAGATTTTTGTGTTCTAATTTAGAGGCATTTATAGATATAAGTACATCAGATTTTTGTGTTCTGAGTACACATTTTTCTGTTTGTGGAATTTTTATTATTCTTATGCATAGAGAAGGCCATTGCCGGTCTCAGTTCATTTTTCAATATTTTGATTAAACTAAATAGTATGGTAAATGTCATAGTTTTTGTTATAAATTATTTCAACTGCATATTTCTTTTGTTATATATTTTTTTTCTAATCTATTTTGAAATTTGTTCCTATTTTCATTTCGTTGCTAATATATTGCTTAAAGTTATCAGAGGATTTAATTTCCTACAAGCCGCCCTATTTTCACATTTCAGAGTATATGAGGAAGCAGAAATTAAACCCTAGGTTTCTCACTAAAGACCTTTTCTTCGTACAAAGGGCCAAATTCATGTCTCTTTCGGAAATTGCCTTAACATCCAAAATTTTGACGTGGAGAAATCTACGTCTGGTGATAGCCGCTGCCATAAACAAAGATAATACCCTTTTGGCAATTACCACACGAGTAACAGAGCGGTGGGATCGTAAATTGTAAAGTTGTCTATTCTGTAAACATAAACTGATATAAGTTAAAACACGATTAAATGTCCACAGAATTTATTGTCTTTGCGAAATGCTTTGATACACTGTATCTTTTTCAAGCGAATGTACTATATATATATAAAGGTATCTTTTATATTTGGGTGTCGTACACCCAAATATAAAAGATACCTTTATCCTGATCAATATAGTCAAATCAAATACTACTTTCCTATATATATATATAGTATAGTGTTATACTACATTCGTTTGAAAAAGATACAGTGTATTGAAACATCCAATACACAATTCACTAAAAAAACCTACACATAATATTTGAAATATAAATATGCTTAAGAACATAATAATAACAATATCTTTCGAAAATATTTATATTTTTACTACCTTTTATTTCTCTTGGAAGATCATTATAACATATTGAAGGACCTTTGTGGAGAATACTACTGTGTTGAAAATTTGTCTCAACTGTTTTTTTATATATTTTCACAACTTCTAGTAGAATTGGTAGGAATATCATTAAAGCAAGTAATACTGTTTATTGAGAATTTTTTAATTTATTATAATTGTATTCATTGTTATAGTTAGTTCAACATTGAGAATTAGATTTTTTTCCAGCATGTGTTTTATAGGAGTATATGTATCATAGTTAAGAATTATTCTCAATGTATAGTAGTTTTCACAATAAATGGTATTGACTGAAGGATTATAATAAAACCAATTAGACCCTTAAGTTGTACACAATGGGATTAAATCGGGTAGTTTATTGCAGTTAATAAGCCAATAGCATTTACTGTGAAAAATGCTATACGATTTTGCATTTTTTTGAAGAATTTCAATATGTACTATCAGGTAAAAATAAAATAGATAAAAATAAATTATGACTATGCATAATTGAATTTTTCAGAAATGGAATATTAGTTTTTTAAAAATATTTTTCATTAGTTTGAGGAATTACTTTAGCTTTTCCGGATGTGATTGGGCAGTTTGAAATCGAATTTTTGGTGATTTTGTATAATTCCGAAAATGAAGTATTCCACGGTTTTATGAATATTACTTCAGTGGCTTTATTTATGAGACGATATACTTTATTTTATGTTTTTGATTATAAGAGTACTGAATCATGATTAAATATCTGATGGGAGAATGTAAGGATTATACATCAGTATCTGAACATGTCGGCGCTGGTACTTTACTACATGATTAACAGTCCCATAAAATAATCGGTGCTGATAATTTTTTTTTCAATTTTAATTGAAAAAAAAACATGTTTCGAAATAATAGCATGAGAGCAAATTATTCAAAATATAGACATGTTTTTATGCAAATACTGTGGCAAGGTTCAAGAGACAAAAACCTTCACTCGAAATTTCTTAATTATTACCTATCTTGTTAAAGAACTTGCATTATTCTGGTACCTCATAGAAAGTATTTTTGGTCGAATTTTCTGGATATGCCCCGAACGTAACTCTGTAATCTAAAACTTGTTACCAGAACATCTAATCCAGCTAATCAACACGACATACGATTCTAGCTTCACTATTGGTGGAATATGAACCATGTAATTGTTTAAGCAATGGTAAAACTCCAATTAAAAGCCCCAGAGCACGTCACTCTGAAAGTAGCAGAGTACATAAACAGATAAAAACAGTTTTTTCCGAATTAACACAATTGTCCAAAAAAGATTTGACCTTGATCGAACTTTGACACTTTCATCGACACTGAGAAATCTGACAATGTATACCTAAGATGTCTAGAAGGATGGTGTACCGAGTTATACCTGGCCATGTTTGGGGTAAACTTGGCGACACATGCCTACTTTGGGGCCGTTCATAAAATACGTTCGCATACAAGGGGGGGGGGGTCTGGCTGAGTGTGACAAGATGTGACAAGGGGGGACGGGGGGTATACGGCAACGTGACGTTCGCCGTTTTTATTTTTTGACATGAGCGCTAGTCAGCGCGACCACTTTTGGTAGAAAGCTACTTTGAACGATACGAAAATTGAAATATTTTGGTATGAAAGAAATCTTCAGTAAATTTTGGTAGAAATCTACATGTGCGACATCTTCTAACGAATTCCTAAACTCGTCAGATTTTTTAATCAAATCTATAGTGACTCCATCTTTGCGAATGAATTTTCAATTGAGAATGCGAATTAATCTTGTTACAGTACACTGTATTTCACTATACAAATGAAACAAAATAAAGCGATTTTTTACTTTTTCATTGTGTTATTGGGCATTGAATCTTCTGATTATGTAAAATATGTATATTATTTGTGGCCATCCCTATTGAAATTGTTTATAAATATCTTAGAAATATTATTTATTATTTATATGTTCGTTATGAAAGATATTTATTAATTTATTCAAATTTTATTATAAAAACTAAATAAATATTTTTAATTTTCAGAATTTGTGTACTATCATTTAGAATTTATCATACTCAGCAGGGGGGGGGGGGGTCTTAGTTTTTGTGACGAAATATTTCTAGGGGGGGTCACAAAAAGTGTGACACAGTGTGACAATGGGGGGGGGGAGGGGGTCAAAAAAAGCTGATTTCAGTGTGACGTATTTTATGAACGGCCCCTATGATAATAAGCATCATGACCCCTTGACATCAAATCAGTTCAGATGGCGTTTGCAACGAAAAGAGTTACAAATTTCCTAGGAAATGTATAAACGGCCGACCTGACGGCTGGCTATACTTTTACTTTTGGACGCTGACTGATCAACAATCTATATTATTTGTTCAGAATACTGGCCAATTTCCCTATAATTGTGTTCCTTTCATTCTATTTTGTTTTTTATGAGTGTGACATTAGATTTTGCTCATTTTGTTGACTGCTCGAATCGAAGAATATAGTTTGTCGATCGATCGGTTGACTATGCACTTCCAATTAGCGTCAACTAGCGATGAATTTGAGAAACACACCACGATACGTAAAAATGACACTAATGACAGATAAGTGTCGCCATAAAATTCTAAACAATATCGCATCAGTCCCAGCACCATCCTTCTAGACATCTTATGTATACCAATAAGAAACTACACTAAGAAAATTCAATTCAATAGGGCACGTCGACAGTGTTACCAAGGTGCATTTTCAAACAGCTTTTTGGGGATATTTTATTATGCATCTCGATGTGCATTGAATAAACTCATTGTTTTCGCCATATTCGTTATACCGAGCGTAATTCATCGCCAATCCCATAGTAAATGTAACAACGCAATGATTTAAAATCGACCACGACATACATTCCTTACATGATCAGAATACCCGGGCACGTTCCTCAACGCCTGCCTCAAGTACGTTCCGGGCGGCACGGCGTTCTCGTTGACGGGTTCGTTTTCGGGCGGCGTGTGGTCCTCGCTCAACCTCACCAACACGTGCGCCACCGACGTCAGTACGAGCTTGCAGATCTTCAACACGACCAAGTAGGCGGATCGACGCACGACGTTATCGGCGCTCGACATGAAGTTGTTTCTCGTCAACATTTCCAGGAATTTGTGCGCCTCGCCGGATATTACGAAACTGTACTGGAATTCGTAGGTTTTTTCGGATAGCGTGTCCAGGGCGGGCATCAACATCGAATACAGCACTTCTAAATTGTACAAAACCTGCAAAGCATGAGTTCAGATGAGCACAAGTTTCCAATAGAGTCATATAAATATAGCAAGTCGCAAACTCATTTCATTTATTTCCGTTACTCCATCCAACTGACATAATATTCTACAAACACAAAATTTTTAGGGTTATATATCGATCAAAATTTATCGTGGTCAAAACACATAGAAGTCTTGAGAAAGCGAATTTCGCCAATTTTGGGAATATTATATAGAATCAAAAATCAAATTCCAATACATTATAGAAAAACAATATATTTTTCATTAATTTATTCAAGAATCCAATACCTCACCTCAATTTGGGGAACAGCAAATAAAACAACTATCAAGCCACTTCAAACTCTTCAAAACAAAATTATAAGATGTATATTCAATTTAGAGCAGCAAGAACCAATTAATCTTTATAAACCTAGAGGATTATTAGATATTCTTTCTCTTTTCAAATACAAACTTTTAGTATTTATTCATTTGGTCAAAACTAACGTGAAAAATTCAAATTTGAAATTTACCATAAATGCCCATGACTATTCAACAAGAAAAGCAAATGACTTTTCTCTGGCTAAATTTAGAACAAATTATTGTAAAAAATCTGTTATGTATGAAGGCGTCATCTTTTATAACAACTTACCGAAAACATTGAAAAATACAAAAAATACTAAACTTAAAAAAATACTTATTATCTTGAACTTCATTCACTCTTTTCTTTATCATTTTATTATATCCCACCCATAACTATATCATGTATAAGTTTTTTTTCTTGTTTTTATTAATGAAGCACTGAATTTAACTGCTTGAAATCAAGATGTTCCCTATTATAAATAAGTGTTATTTCTTGGGAGCAATAAACGTTATATAATTATATATTTGATTTCATTTGTTTCTTAATTTGTTCATATACCTACTAGATATAATTATATCTTTATTTATCCCAAGAAACATTAATGTTTATAACAGGGACATACTAAAATAAATAATGTAATACAACATAAAAAGAAAACAGATAGATCACTTCAAATAGTTGTAAAGATCAAAACTGACAAAAGAAATGTTTTCCAGAAGCTTTAGAGTAGTAAGTAGAAAATGAAAAAAAAATGGACAAACCTCAAATATAATTTTTTTCAGTTAAGAAAAAATCTTTGAGGTATCTTTTGAATCTAACAGCATCTTTAACTTTTTTCAAATAAGGAGGTAAATTGTAAATTTTAACACCATTATGAAGAAGGGATTTCTTTGCAAATTCTGTTTTGACTTTGATCAAAATGAGCTCATTAGTTTGTCTAGTAGCATGGTTATGAATATCAGAATTAACTGTAAATTTCAGAATAGAGTGTTTGGTATTTTTTAAGGCAAAATCAAGATGCATATAACCCTGGTGCGTTGACTTATACCTGAAAAATCGTAGTCATAAACTCTCGATATCTGGCATTCTTGATTTTGAAGAAATATAACTGAAGAAATCCCTTCGAGTTTGCCACCAGAGGCACACCTCACGAATCTGGTTTCGAAGCCTACCCTGATCCACTGAAATTTCAATCTGTGATGCCGTGAACGTCAACGGTCCCTCCCGCCTTTCGATTAAATCAAATTTATAGGTTATGTCATGAATCATAACTTAAAAATGCTTTTTCCTTTCGCTTTCAAGTTGATGAAATATGAATTAAAATCACTGTGAATGTGATTTTAAATGTTCCTAATCAATGGTTGTGAGTGAAACTGGGAAGTATAATGGATATTTGAGGAACCGAAGTAATTTTTCCTCTTTATTCATAGTGTTCAAAAAATTAAAGGTAATTGTAAAGTGATTACGAGCCGATGATATGAGGGAAGTAATACATGTTACGCGAGCGATTTATTATGAGTTTCGTAAAGGGGATTAGTGAATTGAATCGTGCACTCCTCAAATGATGTATATCATTTCAAATCGATTTGAGTTGTTCAAGGTATACCTATTTTGGTTTTGGTACTTTTTTCAAGAATTATCTTTTTATTGAAAAGATAATTGATACATTTTCTAACAATAAGGAATCATTTACCTGCGGTACTTTATGAAGATGGATCGTAAATTCTGCACTAACACCACAAATAATGCAAAAATGCTTCATAATAAATCTAACTATCAGTGAAAAATCAAACACGAACTGTAAAAATGAGCACATAAAAAGAACACAAACAAGTAGAACGTTAAGGAAACAATAAGAACTAGGTACAATAATTAAGATTTTGATTTTATTATATAGGAACTTCCAGATACATTCAAATTCAAATGGAAGTGTCAAACTTTTCAAAAAAATTGATAGGTTTCTATTAGACGAATTTGGCCTTACATATTTTGTATACTGATGATTCTATTGGTGACGAAAAATCTCGCGAGGATTCAGCCAATAAGACCGTCGGTATCGACATTCACTCGTAAGCTGCCGCCTGGTTGGAAATGTAGCCTAAGAAAATCGCATTTGTATCACTACCTGTGTCACTACCTACCGTCAAAAAATATAAGCTCTGGCTTCAGTTTTTCAGATCGAGAGGATTTGACTAAACAAAAGCATATCAGTCGACGCACCAGGGTTATATGAATCTTGGGCAAAATGAACAAATAAGCATATTTTTACCCTGAATATTTGATCCAAATTCAATAACTTCCTTGGCTTGTATAAATTCACAGTAGGCTCCGAGCCATTTAATTTGAAAATACATTTTACTATTTTATTTGTAAGGTTTTCAAGGCCTCAATATTGATTTGTTTGCTATTCTCCAAGCTGAAATTAAATATTGCAGTTTTGAATGTATTAATCCGAAATAAATCTGTTTCAAATGTTTCAGTGCTAAATAGTTTCTAATTCGATACAATACACCAATTAGTGGTGAAAGTTGTTTTCACTGCTTATTAAAGTATCGCCCAATATAGCATTTTAGAATTACAGAAATAACTTGAAATATTGGAGGAAGGTTTTCTAGGATTCATGTAATCAGGCAGATAAAAAGTTTCGAGACGTATAGACGAAAAAAAAGATAAAAAGACGAAGTAAAATGATAAGACGATTAGACGCTATTGTTGAGCAGCGACGGATATTTCTATTTCTGAAATTGAGGAAACGCAAAAAGGGCAAAACCAAGAAACACCAAATATTGTGACGTACAAATATTACAATCATTATTAAAGCAGTTTTAAGTGGCATGCAATTGAATCAAGTTCAAACAAAACATTCAACAAACAAACATTTAAATATAGGGTAACAAAGTTTGTTAAAATATTCAAGTGACAAAACGGCTATGCAAACTTGAGTCCAGAAATGCTTTGTTTAGAAGATAACGGGTCTTGAAATTGATTTTTTTGTTCTCTTTTAAAAAATAACCTTTGCACAAAGTAATTTATTTGTATGAAATTTGGTACCCAGCTTTTTTTTTGACGTTGGAAATCATAATTTCGTATTAATTTTCATGTAACATCAAGAGGGCGCTGCGTACGCTGTCATTATTCATTTCAAATTGCCCAACTTTTTTGCATAAAAGTGGCAATGCTTGGTGCAATTCCACAACATAAACTTATTACCCTCACCTCGGCAGGCGTCGCACTGAAAAACATGCTGTCCATGGTGATGTTATCGTCGTCCGACGCCGAAAAGAGCACGCGCAGCTTCTCCATCGTCATCAGATCGCACGGCATCAGCTGCAAGAGGGCGTGCCCCATATCCCTCAGCATGGGAAACTGCAGGGCGCTGCCCAAGTTCATCAGCTGGCAGAAGAACTGAGCGTACACGGACTGGTGGGACATGAGCACGCCGGGAAGTAGGTTCTCGGCCTCGGTGTTCGGACCGTCGTACGGGTGTTGGGGGGACGAAGTGGAACTGTCGGAGCTGCTGTCCTGCGAGGACGCCATGTTCGAATTGATCTGCACCACCTTGGCGGAGATTAGCTGCAAAAATTGCACCAATCAATTCAATTCAATTTTATTATCCCAAGAAACATTACATGTTTATGGATAGGGACTAAAACACATAATAATAATAAAGTACATAATCAATAAATGAAATTTTCAAAAGTATAAAGGAAAAAAATCAATACATTCAACGAAATTAAATATTTGTGAGCAGTCAAAATGAAATGGCTTTCAAGACTGATGAATACCAATGAAGGTAAAAAAAAACATATAACTGTTGACTACATCCAAAATATATTGTACATTAGCTGATCAAAAATTGTTTGTATTTTTGCTTAAATTTTATTAGTATAACTACTGCTCTTCGGGCTTGAAGGCCGTCGTACTTTGGAATTTCTTCCTGACGTTTCGCTAGCGCGAGTGGCCAGCTTCTTCAGAGGCTTATTCATCGCGCTAGCGAAACGTCAGGAAGAAATTCCAAAGTACGACGGCCTTCAAGCCCGAAGAGCAGTAGTTATACTAATAACCTCGGCCGCGAAAGCCTCAACCATTTTGTTAAATTTTATTGTTGCGAAATGCTTCAATTGTTTCTGAAATTGAATTATATATTATGAAGCCATCATGGTAAATTGACTTTTTTCCAAAATCTGATTGTGTTTTATTTGTTGCTAGTGATTTTGTTTGTCTTGTAGAGTAATTGTGGATATCAGCAATTTGAGTGAAAATAATATCTGACTTTTTATTATTATTTTTAATAGAATTAATGGAACAGCTAATTTTGAGTTTATGGAGAGAATCTAAGTCCAATAAATTGCGCGGTTTGTATAAATTTATTGTTGATTCCAGATAAAAAAAATTGTTTATAAATACATTTATTTGTTTTGTTTTGTAAAGTTTTCAAAGGTTTGATAATAGATTTACTTGCTGTCCCCCAAATGGAGATGAGATAATGCAATTGTGAATAGATTAGGCTGAAGTATATATTTTTCAATAATGTGAGAGATATGTAGTTTCTGATTTTGTAGAAAATTCCAATGAGAGGAGATATTTTCATTCTAATTCTTTCAAGATGTTTTCGCCATGACAATCTCTCATCGATATATAAATCTAAAAATTAAGACATTCAGATATTATTAATTGACTTGTTTGTAAACAGCGAGCGTCAACGTTACTGTGAAAATGTTGGTTAAGGGCCACCTTCACCAATGACGGTTAGTGATTTGACGGCCGATTTAACTACCCGTCAGAGATGTTTGCCTTTTACCACCCGTTGGTAATAGTTCGTTAAAGTTAAATGCCCGATCGAGGAGGTGTTAAATACTAACGGAGGAATTATAACCTCGAATCCTCAAATATTTGCATACTGTCATAAGAAAACTTACAGGCTAGAAGAACTTGTGGTGATTTACTCTACTGTGGCTTGAAATTGAATGTGATGGATGTGGCAATGGATTTAATATTCGATAACGACGATGAAGTCAGGGGGTCAGAAGGCTTCGAGTTATGAAACGATTTAGCTTATCTAAAAGATGTGCTCTTCTTGTATCCAATTTGATAGATACCAATTTCCTTCTTTCGACATGTGAGTTTTTATATATTACTGTCAAATTGTTCAGATTAACCACAAATTATTGTTTTCAGAAATAATGCTGTGTCACCCATGAATCATCTTCTCCTTTGGCTCAAACTTTATGCCACAGGATGCTCCCAGCTTATCGCACGTGAATACAGTGCATAGAATCATCCATAAGGTGTCTGAAGCTATTTCCTCACTCTATAGAGAACATATCTTTCTCGAAGAATTTGGTAGTTTATTGTAGATGTTTATTCCCTCAAAAATTGATTTCTCCCCGAGTCAGGTATGTATGGAAAGTACAATAAACTATTGAGCCTGTCTAGTGCCGTTAGAACGTCTAGTACTGATTTCATTGGAAAGTATTGCAGTGTTTCATCTTGTTTCACATAATGAATGAAAGTACATGTTTTCAACTGGTATAAAGAAATTATGTAAAGAAGATTATGTGGTTTATAAAGATTCACAGTCTATCTGTAAGGCAATTTATATATACATTAAATGATTTTATTCTGTCAATATTTCAGCGGATTCAACATATAGATGTAAGATATTGTAGATTAGAATATGCCAAACAAAAATATATCAATCTCATATATTTGAATGAAATTTCGTTTCTAATTCTGAATAGTACTGCAAGTAAAGGTGAACTTTTCTTGCGTAATTTTTCAATGTGAGTTGTCCATGAAAGATTTGATCTATGTGAAGTCCTACAAGTTTGGTAGTTCTAGTGAATTTTATGGAATTATTTTTGAATTCAAGTGGGCCAGAGCGATCAATGTTAAAATGTTAACCTTTTCAAAAACATATAGGTCGATTTTTCATAATTGAGATCCAATTTGTGAATTTTTGAAGTTGAATCTACAGCAAAGAGTTTGATGGATCCTAAAAGATTCAGTTTTGAAATTGAATTGATAAAGATAAGAAATAAAATTTGTCCTCAACTCCACAATTAATGTTTTTCAATGAACTTTTTATATCTCCTAGATAAACATACTGTCTGTTAGGGAGATAATTCCACTCACCATTTTATCTCTTATAGGAACTTGCGACAGCAGCTTTCTGTCATCGGCCGGATCGAGAGGCTCCCCGTTCACGAACAACTCCAGCTTGCAATGCATCCCGGGCTTGATCCTGCGCAAGATGTACTTCCTCAGCGAGGCCAACGTGTCGTTCGAATGCGTGTACATGTCCATGTCTTCCACTTGCCTGTTCGGACTCGAAAATCTCACAATCAAAGCGAGATGTTTGCCGTGGCACGCGCGGTGCAGCGGCAGAATTTTCCTCTCGCCGACAAAAGCGTTATCACACTCGCTCATGTACTCGTGCAAAACCTTCATGACCCTGCACATTTTCACAGCCTCGGCCTTGATCCTATTCTGTATTTGGTCGGTGTCGAATTCCTTGTCGCTCGTGGATTTTTGCAGTACCGTCAGAGTATCGTAATGAGCTCTCAGCCTCTCGTAACACTCGGTGATGTACGTTTCGTGGAACACCAGCTGCGACTGCAACAATCTAGGACCTAAATTCGTACTGACTTCCTTCAGAAGTTCGATCGCTCGATTCGCGATATCGTTGGGACACAACGTAACGACTTTCCAAAGATATTCGAGACCGATAAGGTCCGGATCTTCGGTGAGCAGCATCCTTCTTTTTATCTTTAGTTTTCCTTCTTTCATGTTGACGGCCTTGAAGAAGCGTTCGAAGCATTTGATCCCGCTCTCCGTTAGAAGAACGGGATCGATTTGTAGAATGTTATTTTCGAAAAAGTCTCTGTTTATACCGGGATCTAAATCCGGTTCTTCGCCCATCAATTTCGAGAACCACTTGAAGCAAGCTTCTCTGTCTGATAGAAACACGGCATTTTCCGCTAAGCATTGCCAAATTTGCTTTGCTTGTTCAGCACACAGCCACAGTTGTCCATCTTTCAGAAGAAATCTAAAATGATAAGATTATCAATAGGATTACACGATAATAACTTTCGAATCATTAGTTATTCGAAATACCAATATTACTTCACATTCTGGATCCCAAAAAAGTTATTGAAAAAGTTGTTCAGAATTACATAATTTTCAATATATATATATTCATCTCAAGAAACATTCACAGTTCATTAAGATGGACTTTTAACAAGTGAAAAATCTAAACTTGAACAGAATATCAAATATTTATACAGGGGTGTCACCATTTAAAATGAAACAGATGAGATTTTCCACGTTCATTTAAATAAAAATCGGCCATACACATGATTACTTTGGTCAAGGGGGAGGCTTTTTGAAACGATTTTTGACACTGGAATTATAATCCTCTAGGAAGGGTGGGACCAACCCTTACCATCTCAAATGGACCAAGGGGTCGAGTGTCCCTTTTTTAAAAAGTGCAGATTGTATGGTTTTTATAATCTAATCATTCGACTAACAAAATACTAATGATGATATGTACAGATGTTCAAAATGACCTGAGGGAACAAATTATACAATAATACGGGCTGATAACACCAAACATGTAAGAAGCAGTTTGTGGAAAATTTGAGTCACACATTTATCATCGCATGGTGATCATTTTAAACGTCTGTGTAAATGACTTCTTACGTTTTTCATAAAATTCCATCATTAGTATTTTATTAGTCAGTAATTAGATAAAGAAACTATTACACAAACTATCTGACCGAATTTAATGAATGAGATGCCATTTGAAAGAGAATCAAATGTCCTTAGAAGAGGTATCACTCGACCCTTTGTTCCATTTTGAATAGTAAGGGTTGGTCCCACCCTTCCTAGAGGGATAAAGTTGCAGTGTTGAAAATCGTATCAAAAAACCTTCCCCTTGACCAATGTAATTACGTATACGCCCATTTTTTTTAATGAACGTGGAATCAGACATTTCATTTGTTTTGAATGGTGACCGCTGTATAATTTGTGTGACAAACACTGCATAATCAATACTAAATACTATAAAATACTAAAAACCAAGTTTTCATCATTTCATCAATTGTAACTAGTCTTTTGAGACAAACTGTGATCGAAATTACCTGAGGAAATTCAGTCTTTCTTGAACTTGTAAGGCATGGCAGTATCTTCCGTCCGGTATGTGAGTTTCGCACGTCATCTCGGGATTCTCCTTGTGCAATGCGCGCAGACGGTCCATGTAACTAGTAAGGCTATTCGTAACTAATATAACTAGAGAATGCTGGTTCTGCAACCTTTCTATCACTTCTTGCCTATAATAAATGTGGTGGGTGCGTTGGGTGTGCCCGCCGTTGGTGTTTTGTTCGTAGAGCGTACAGATTTCGCGGATTTGCTTGAGGGCGGGCAACACCCACTTTTCGCCGTTTTTCAATTCTTCGACGCACTTGTCCAGCCACACCGTCTTTTGAGCGTCCCGTTCTTGCGAACAGCTGTAATCTAGAATTTTCACGTGCGCCGTCAGAGCCTGGTCCATTATTTCCGTAGGTACGTCCTCCGAATGCGCCAAGTTCCAAAACAAAGTGAGAACTTTGTGCGCCATCACGCCATCCTTGTCGTCTTCCGCTAAACGACGAATCAGTTCCAGCAACCGTTCTCGTTGGCGTTTCGAAGCGGAAGTCCAACTGTTCTGGAAACACTCGAACAAATGGTCCAACTGCTCGGCGCTGAAGTCCCACGCTAACTTTGCTAATAAATCGTGAACGTTTTTGACGATCGCCTCGTGTTTGCCGACTTGAGCTGCCCACACTGCGTCTAAATCGTTGAGACTCAGCGCCTTCTCTTTTATCACGAATCGTAGGATTTTTTCTAATTTTTCTACGTACTGCGGCTGGTGTAGGGAATCTCTCAGTACTATTTCTAGGACTTTATTTTCGTTTATCCATTTCTACAAATCGAAAATCTGATTTCAAACTTTACAAAAACAATTTTTTTCAATATATGAAACATTCATTTATTCTTATATTTCATTGTCGTGAAGTTTCAAATTGTAGCAAAAGCCAAAAAAAAAACAATAAATAATGAAACAAAAAATTTATTCTTTTTATCACATTTCACAGAGCTTTCAAGATATGAAATAATCCATTGGGTATGCTAGACAAAATTTTGTTTGAAGTTATCAATTAAAAAATGGTCTGTCCAGTATCTTAATAACTACTACTACTACTTTTCCTGAACTCTAAGGGCCAGTTTATCGATAAGCAAGTTGAAAGTTCAAGTCTCAGAATACTAATTATGTTAGCTTTGTTCACGGATCACATTCGGAACCGATTATTAACCAGGCCAGAACTAATGCAGGATTGTCGTAGAACGCATGCCCGATTACGAACTTGTTCAGGATTTAATTTTACCGCGAACGAATTCACCGATTTTGAACTGTCATCAGGGTCATCTGTCATACTGTCTCGGGCAAGGGGCAAGTCTTCTAACAGTTTTAACTTCTTACCTGATCTAAAGTTCGTGTATTTTGGCCACTAAAAAAATTTGTGATACTGAAAGAGGTAATATTAAACAGTAATGTTTTTCATTTATTAATTATACTTATATTTTTGGACGTAATGGCCGAATGCTTGGTCTTTCCAACAAACTCTGAGGAGGAGAGTCATGAATGGACACACCAAAATACTGCAATATTCCTAGAAATGTGTCAAAAATACCGAGAGCAGGTGGGTTCAATGAGAATGAAAAACATGAAGAAAATGTTCGAAGAAATTGAGAAAGAAATGAAACGCATCACCAAAACTGAAATAACTGGAGCAAACTGCGAAGAGAGATGGAAAGTACTTGAAAGGAATTATAAGAACTCCAAACTCACAGCCAGGAGCAGGAGTGTTTGAATACGCCGAGAAATTATAGAAAGTATTCTAAGATTAAAAAAAAAAATTCGTTTTAGTTGTTATTCTTCTTGAGTTTATTCTTGTTTGATATTTGTACTACGAATGTCATTTTGTACTCGAATGTTGTTCAATAAATGTATATTCAGCATTTTAATATTCCTCTTTGTCGAATTGAAAGAATGAAATTCAGATATGTACCTATAGAATTATAAATAACACTCTCCTTGTCTTTAGGAAGTGTTAGAGGTCTCTTTAAGGCATGAACACTCTCAAGGAACCTAGAATGTAGTTACTCCCTTTGCAGCAAACCTCAAGAAAACTCATAGATTGATTCTCAGAATCCCCTTTCTGCCATTTTGATGATCAGACCTAGCATATCGATTTGATAACTCTTCGGTCATTTCTCGAGTTAATCGAAAATCCTCTACATATAGATCATCACTGAACTGTGGCAATAGTTCTTCGAAGTAGCATTACTTTTGGGAACTTCAATAAGTTTAAGCAAATTTTCAATACCCATCACTAGACGATAAATGGTCCGATATGGTACATAGAAACGAATAACCACTAATAGACAAACTTCATACTATAAAATAGTAACTTTATAATAATGCTGTAAAGATTGGGTTATAGTTTTGCTTTTTGTTTGCTGCTTCGAAACATCGAGAACCGAACTTTCCGTCCTAACCAAAATCCTAGGATTGCTAAAACCGATTCTGAATGAGTAATGAAAAGATTCGATGTGATCCGCGAACACGGAACGATTACCAAAAATTCTGAACTATGTGATCCGCGAACGCTGTTTTTCAGACTGCGCATGCGAATAGTCCCTGAACTAGTTCAGAATCATACCCGCGAACAAAGCTATTATATAAACCAAGGACCTCACTTGGTTGTTAAGTCCAAATTCTTGATATCTCGCATTCTTGATTTTTACTAATTTAATGGAAAAAACCACTTGGAGATATTGCCAAAAAAGGTGCGCTTCATGAATTTGGTAACAATACATCCAGAGCAGTTGTTCATTCAAAATATTTGATTGAAGATTTCACTGAGTTACATGTTACGAAATTTTATTTGGATCAATCATCAATTTTGAGAAAGTTGTTGGTAGCAATGTTCTTATTTTTCCTTAAAAGTACAGTAATACGCTATAAAACCATGAACGATTTCCTCCAAGATACTATCTATTTCTGATTATTATATGATAACTTTTAAAACAAATATTCATGGGGATGCTTGAAGACTGGCTTTATATCAAATATTCAAAAAATGAACAATTTGTTCAGGCCAGCCTCAACTCACCTACACTGTAGGTTGACGGACTAACACCTATTAGAAAACAACTACTCCCCTGGCTAATACCACGAAGGGCATTGGATTACATCCAACAGGTGTTAGTGTGGGATTCTTCACAGAAGAAATTCCACATTCATGGGGATGCTTGAAGACTGGCTTTAAATCAAATATTAAAAAAATGAACAATTTGTTCAGGCCAGCCTCAACTCACCTACACTGTAGGTTGACGGACTAACACCTATTAGAAAACAACTACTCCCCTGGCTAATACCACGAAGGGCATTGGATTACATCCAACAGGTGTTAGTGTGGGATTCTTCACAGAAGAAATTCCACAAGAATCCCACACTAACACCTGTTGGATGTAATCCAATGCCCTTCGTGGTATTAGCCAGGGGAGTAGTTGTTTTCTAATAGGTGTTAGTCCGTCAACCTACAGTGTAGGTGAGTTGAGGCTGGCCTGAACAAATTGTTCATTTTTTGAATATTTGATAACTTTTATTTCCCAAGAAACTACAAAGTTTATAGAAGGGAAAAAATATTAACTCTAAGAATATTATACATTAAAGAAAAAAAAGGCAATAAAATCAGACTGCTTCATTGTAGAAAGTGAAAAAAAAATATGGCAATAAAAAAATAAATGAAAAATTGCCAATTATCTATTTCATTAAATGTTTTTTCAAGTTGGCTTTGAAACGGAGTTTTCCATATCTCTTCATTGCATCTGGTAATTCATTATAAAAAATGATTCCTGTGTGATAAATTGACTGTCGTCCTATATTAGATTTGAATTTCATCGTTGATAAATTTTTGGAAGATCTGGTTGAATGACTGTGCTGATCACTATTAATTTTGAAGATAAGATTTGAATGTTTTAGTTTGTTTTTAACCAAATGTATGAAGGTACAAAGTTTGAGTGTATATAATGATGATATATCCAAAAGATTATTAGGTTTATATAAATTTTTTGTTGGTTCCCGATAATCAAGTTTATATATACATTTAATCAATTTATTTTGTAGGGTTTTCACAGGTTTTACTGTTATTTTTGTTGCCGCTCCCCAAACTGAAATCAAATACTGGAGTTTGGAATATACTAGAGAAAAATAAATGAGTTTCAGATATTTCATAGGTATAAAATTTCTCAATTTGAAAAGGACACCAATCATTGGGGATATTTGTTTTCTCAACATTCCTATATGTTTGGTCCACGTCAAATTTTCATCCACATGTAGTCCTAAAAATTTGACAGCAGAGGAATATTCAATAATTCCATTTTTCAATTGAATGGGATCTTCTGATAGAAATGAATTTGATTTTTTACAAATATACATGAAAGATGACTTTTTGAAGTTCAATGTTAATTTTTGACTATTCAACCAGGATAATATTGTCTGAAGATCCATTATCATGTTAATTTTTATTTCTTGTTTATTATTTCCCCTATATATTATAGACGTATCGTATGCAAACATTTTAATTTTTCCTTTCAATTTCAAATCAGAAAGAGAATTCACATATATGAGGAAAAGAACCGGTCCAAGAATAGATCCTTGAGGAACGCCACATATAACAGTTTCAAATGAACTGACTCCTTTCAAATTCGTTTTTTTTTATTTCAATACGATGACCTTGGAAAAAATATCGTAATATTGCCTTTTATAAAGCGAAATTTCAAAAAACAAAAAAATTGTAAAGATGTGCTGGAAACCTTCTGAATACATTATCCTAAAAAGTACTTACTGCCATCCTCTCTGGCGTGAGATATTCCTCTTCATCCATTCCGTGATGCCTATTTGGATAATACGTTACACTCGATATTACTTTGTTAATTTCGTTGAGAGCGTTCATTTTTCCATTGAAACTAGATATCTGAAGCTGTCGTAAAATCATAGTCAGCCTAAACCCCTCCAAAGTTCTTATAAGTTCTTCCTGATTCGGTACTCTCGATGCCAAATTTTTTGATGCTTTTATAATAGCTGAAACGATATCACTTTTTTGTTCGTTCTTTGCTTCTCTCTTTAGTTCGTCATCAGTTAATTTGCCGAGTATACCGGGAATCATTTCCTGAAAAAAATGTTTGCGATAACGTATTTTTCAATAATTTAGGGACGCCGTTTAGCTCTCAGGCGCAGATCCAGAAATTTGAAACTTTAAATTGGCGAGCATAATATAACAAAATATAATTTCTTTAAATTTCATATTTTCTCCAAAACCAAATTAAAATATTTACTAGAGTATTTTTTATTCCAAATGTCTCATTTCAAAAAGTAAAGTGAAAAACCAGTTGCATTTTTTAATGATTAACAAGATCAAAACAAAAGATTAACAAACGGTCTATTTTGCTTTTAGATTTTCCAAATCATACTATTCTATTCATATGAATGGAACAATTAGTAGAACATAATTCTCATCATTCAGTTACTGTTTACATCATTGTCCAAGTATTGATGAAGCCATTTATTTTGATAAACATGATTCATTTTACCAGAATCATATAAATGCTCATTGAAAAAAAAACAACTGATATCAGAAAAATTAATTGAAAAATTTCAATAAAGAAATTACTGTCCTATATCTATTTGAATTTTTATCATAATACTCGCATCTGTACACTTTCCTTGCAGAATCAGGTTAATTCTAGCGGTTTTAATATTGGCAACCAATTTCAGAATTTTATTTAATCTACTAAATAATACACCTTGTGAGAACCTCAAGAATTTGGGAATTTTAATACCTGATCAAATATATAATAGATAATAGTTCTATTCTCAATTCAGCAAAATAGTATGTGAATGAATCAAAAGTCTTTGAATGATATACGTACTTTTCAACAGAGTGTTTGTAGAGTTTTTGATTTCACCTCTCTATAGAAGTTGTGATTTATATTATTCGATTCGGAGAAGAAAGCCAAATAATTATTCCTTGTAAAGTGAGGAGAATAACCACATGGGTTCCAACGGGAGTAATGGAGTATTTTTTACGTTAAATAGCATCAAATACAAAGAGTCTCCATCTACTTCAGAATATTTCAGGGCGCTCTCTGAATTATTAAAATGGTTTCAATAATTTTCTCGAGAAAATACACCTGTCTGATGCACGTATATTTTTAGTTTTCCTAGAAACTACACACTCTCCCCTTATGCCTGGGTGAAGGCGCCCTTTATCATCACTGAAAATGCAAAATAATTTCACCGGAAAGATAGAATTTGTTTATCTGTCTAAAAACGATCGAGGACTAAAATCTGCTGATACTAGATCTGTTAAAAATCACGTGCAGATCTCTTTAACTAATGCATCTGTTCGGCGAATTGACAATAGAAAGCGAGCACAGCTCAGATTTTGACGTTATGTGGATGCCAACAAACTTTGAAATGATCTTATTTTGTGTTATTCAGGAAATTTTCTAGTGGACTGATTATTTATGAACTATTGTTAGGTGGGAATGCTCAGAAGACTGATTTGTGATTAGAAACTCGCATTTCAACAATCATAACTATGAATTAGGGTTGAGATTATCTTTTTCACCTATCAGAAAAGTTTTTGGCTAACCGCTGCATCAGTTTATGATTATTACTCCCTAGTTTTATCATGAAATAAAATTTGGTAATTGGTAAAAAAGTCCACAAAATGATGTGATTTCAATTGCATTCACAAATGTGCACCGTTTTCTATTGGTAGATAACTTCCGAGTGATTGTTCCTCTTTACTCTCGAAACTGAATATATCACTATAGTCTGTAGTGGATTCCCTTTGAAAGATAGAGTGCTCCAAAACAAATACATATGATGGGTCGAGTAGATCAGGGCAGGACTTGGAACTACTGAAAAGAGGTATTTAGCGTTTTCATTGAATTCATTCACAAAATCCACAATTTCAGATCTACTCCTTTGCTTTTTTTGGTTTAGAGAAAGCCACGAACAATCCTAAAAACTGACTTTACATACGCCTGGCTACTTTCGTAAGAATATGATCAACCACACTTTCGGGATTTTCATGCACTTCATATTTGTATACTTTGTGCGTTCTTCGATATCACAGACAGCCAATCGAAACGCGAGGACTGTCTACGTGCTGATTACGCTAGATGCATTGTATACGCGCACTCTATCTTGAACGTGAATGAACTATAGTGTCCACTCGCTCACCTAATGGTAGATTCAATACATAAAAGAACTCACCAAAATCGGTAGGATGTACTTGTTGATCGTGTGCGTGGTCAGGAACTCGTAGCACAAGCCGAAAGGCCTTGCCAGAGCGAAGACGACGGACACGGTCAAATTCTTGCCCGACTGAAACCTATCGAGCAACAGCTGGAAACCTCCGAGCTCGCCGAACCTGTTGATCAAATCGACGAGCCACCCTCTCGGGTTGCGCGGATCGGCCGACGGCCTAGCGAACAGTTCCTCTTCCGACAAATTGGAATTCGGACCGGCGGTCTCGCTCTGCCGCGACGAATTGAAGCTGTGAAACTTGTTGTTCGGATTGAGGACCATCGCGAGCAAGTCCAAGAGCGGGAACCAATCGTGCGGCAGCTTCGCGACGCACAGCTCGATCAACTTCAAGCAATTCTGGTTGATGCACGCGTGGATGTTCGGCTTCCAGCTCGATACGGCGTCGTCCGTCAGAATTTTCGTGAAGGATATCGTCAGACCTTCGCGGAAGAATCTCTGGCACGCCTCCGATCTGGTGTCGAGGTTCTTTCTCGCCAAGTCGATGGACGCCTTCAAGAGGCACTCGAGCTCTTGGTCGGCTAGCACCGGTACGACCCATCGCAGGTTCGATATCTTTTCGTCGAGCGAGGCTAGTTTGTCTTTGGGAAAGTCGGGTTCGAAGTTTTCGTCTTGGAGTTCTTCGGCATTGTTTTCTGATGGGCCAGGAGTTGTTCCCTGAAAAAAACTTTTTTATTTCCGATTTCGGATGATGTAAGATATATCTGGTGATGCGAGGTGTTTCCCAAGAACTGTCGTTAATCGAATAGAGTCACGGTAGAAATTTGTCTGGCCGATTCGGTGCCAGATTCAATTGTTGGTTGTCCAGATACCAATCCTGGTGGAAACCCTGATCGGATACACCAACCGACCCGGTAGCACTGTGGGGTTTTCTGTGTTCGATGTAAAAAGAAGACTGGCAAGGGAACATATTTTTGGAAAATATCAAAGAGAAAACCACTTATTTATGATATGTATTTGAATTCTTCAGAAAGCCTACACTTTTTTACTCTTAATGGTGTTCAGTAGGAATTTTTTTATTTTGGATAAAAATTCAAGAGGTAGAAGACAAAATATATATCATTGTTCTCGAAATTTCATTCAATATATTGATATCCCAAGATATCTACAAAAAAATAAATTTTCACTGCGTACTTCCAAGAGTGGATTTTTTTATGAAAGATCACAAAATCGCTCTCTGAAATGAATGACGGTACTTTGAAAACACCCGGTAATTTCCTGATCAGTAATGAATAAATGGATTTGTAACCGAGGGCAAGGGGCAAATTTGCATTACCCGTATGCATTATTCAAATCTATCCACAAATGTGAAGAACCCTTTGATTCAAAAAACTTAAATTGAAATTCAGAGAAACCAATTCAAAAATTCGAATAGCAAGATGATCAAAATGAAATGGTAAAATGTTGTGAATTGTTCAAAAGAGATGTCGAAGAGGAATAAAAGATGAGAAATAGATGTGCTAATATTGGATATAATAAAAGGAAAAAATCAATACAAAGAAAATGCCTGAGTACATTACATTTCCATCGAATATTTTCATTATTTTCCATTTCACTTTCGCTTTTTACATTTCAGTTTTCAGGCCATGAAAGGTCGAACTTATATCATCCAATAAATCAATGGATTGATTACGAGCACGTATATAAGTAACATGTAGGAACACACCCATGCTATACTCGTTCTATATACTTATTCCCAAAAAAATTCAAGCATTTTTCAATCTTATCTACACTTATCAATTCATTCACAAATATTTCTAGGTAAATCCCAGTGGTTATATTAATTCAATATCGATACAAACGAAGTGTTCATCAGATATGAAATAATAATTCACTTTGTCATAAAGATAATATATATCGGTCTTTATTTTGGAAACATAAAATTGTGAAATGTTCTTAGGATGGTATTATTCGGCAATACTATTCACATTTTATTTTCATTTATTTATATCTCTTTTTTTTTGCACTCTACGTGTATACTTTTCATCCTGACCATTGTCCTATTGGATGGAAATATTTCGATAATGCGATTGGAAACAGAATAATTTGGTTGGAGAGGTTTCAATATAATTCTGCAACAAATCACGAGAAACGCCTAATAGAAATTTTGCGCTCATTTACTTAAAAATGACTGCTTACAAATATTTAATTTCGTTAAATGTATGGATTTTTTTTCCTTTATACTTGTGAAATTTTAATTTATTGACTATGTACTTGTGTGTTTTAGTCCCTATTCATAAAAACCTGTAATGTTTCTTGGGATAATAGAATTGAATTGAATAATAGAAAGAAATGAATATTAAATTAAAAATAAAAATGAAATCATGATGCGTTACTACTATGGGCAGAGCGACACTATATTGAACTACTTACATCAACATTATTCTGTATTATTGTTGATGCTGAAATTATTGATAGATCGATGGTGATAGATTTGTAGAATATGGTTCGTCTCAGATTTTGACAAACATTTTAGGAGACATCAAAACACACGACCTCTCAAAAGGCGAGAAGAATACAAAAAAATTCCCAACTAAAAAATCGTAGTGGAGGGGGGTTTTTGAGATATTTTTTTGTTAATGTACAAGCGCAGAGGGAAGTAGCAAGCGGATTCGTGAAAAGTATTAATAGCACTTGTGCTTAAATTATTTCAGAAAATTTTTTCGAGATCGCGAATAATTTTCTCAGAATATTCGTGAACAAGAAAAAAATTTCAAGGAATATTTCCCTCATATATATAGCTTCAAAAATAGAAAAACATTTCGCGTTTTGGTGAGTGCTCCATACAATCTATAGAGGAAAGAAATATTCCAATGAGATACATTCGTGCATAAAAATTACCGATAATTTTGCAAGAAAGCGTGATATCTAAAAAATTGCAAGTTTATTTTCATATTTTGGCGAAAGTGCCAGAGTCCGAAGGACTAACCATATATCAAAACTGATCACAATGACGACTTGGACATATGGTAAGTCTCTTAGTTCAGTACAGTAAATATAACCCTGAAGAACAGAGCACAAAACTCTATGAAAATGTCTTTCAGCAAATTTCGATATTTTGTTTGGTTCAGGACCCTATTTGTCAAATTATGAGAGGATCGTATGATCAGAAGAGCCGCTAGAGGGCGACAGAGTTGAACAATTCAAAATGGATTGTTTGGTTTTTTCCATAGAAAAATCATAATGCATTTGATTGCTATGCATTTTTTGCGTAGATTTCATCGAATCAAAGGTCATTAATTCGAAAGTGTATAGGGAGCACCAAAACTCAATAATTTAAATAACTACTCTTTAAGCGGTGAAGTGGGTCAGATAATAAGAAAGGTTCGGAATCAAAAATTTCAAATCAATAACATGACACAAGAATTGCCATAACATGAATGAAAATACAACAGACTGGTCATACGTTTACAGAGTTTCCGAAGTATACCGCTGATGGTCATTTTTTTTATGCAGATTCACACGAAAGAGATGCCCTGTAATGTTCAAAGAACGCCACGTGAATCAAGGGACAGGAGATACGAATTAACATTTACTTTGAATTTCCAAAGTTTGTGATCCTCAGGAAAAACCTCTTTTGGCAAGGAGTTCCAAAGCTCAGCTGTTCTATTGAAAAAAGATCCCTGAGCAAGAGAGGTTCGACAGGTTTCCAAGTTCACAACAAAGGGTTGGGAATTCTGTACTCGTCGAGTCATCCGTGTAGATATTGCCAAGGAAGGAACGATTCATAACAATTCGCAAGAGCATCGACCGTGAAAGTATCTATAGAAGAAAGACAAGTCTCCGACCCTTCTACGATGTTCCAATAAAGTGAGCGAGTCTGTGAGCGAAGAATCACAAACATGGCGAATTGTCTTTCTCTGAATTGAATCGAGAAGCCTTAATGAATGTTTTGGTGCCGGACTCCACACATGAAAACTATATTCCATGACAGGTCTTATCTGAGCCTTGTAGATCATTAGAAGCTGACGAGAAGTGAAGTATTTCTTCGTACGAAATAGAGATCCAAGTTTCTGGGAAGCAGTTTTAGCGATCGATTTCACATGGTTTTCTTATGAGAGATTATCACTGGTCGTAATTCCTAGCATCGAGATACTTGATAGTGTAGAAATACTTAGTTACTCCTCTGACATCTCTCTGACATCATAAAATCGGAAAGTCGCTCGTGGAGGAAAGTGGAAACTGCTCACTCTGGAAATATATGTATTTCTTCAATGCGTTGATGATATTCGAAAGTGATCAGAAGTGGAAAAATACACTCGTATGCACAAGCATGAGTTACATCCATTAATAATCAGGGTATCCAACATCGAAGAGAATATTTTGAAAAAGAAAACCCAAATTGAAAATCTGTACTATTCTCTGTAAGAGTAGCCCAATTATCGATACTTTTTTCAAATATCATCAACTTAGTAAAGAAATGCATATAGAGTGAGAAGTTTGACTTTCCTCCGCGAGGGACTTTCCGATTTTCTAATATTCAGCGGTATACTTCGGAAACTCTGTAAAAGAGTGACCAGTAACCTTGTTACAGTTACGGAACCTTATGTTTGTCTCATTTGTTGTAGTTTTCCGTTGCAAATTGTTTAAAAAAATTAAAAAAGTTCTGCAAAATCCATAAGTGAATGAAAATAATGTTCAACATAGTTACTTACATTTGCAACTATTTCTGAAAAACGGAATATGTATTTATTAATTGAACTTGTTCCCTCATCGCCGCCATGTCCAGTAGACACATGTATTGAGATAATTAAAAAAGTTTTTAGACGTGATTGCAAATGAAGATCTCAGTGGATATGGAACTTTGAAACCTCGAACTTAAAAGGAACCTTAATTATTCAAGGAATACTAATAGCATTTTTACAACCCCAAGAAGGGACTTACATCACATTTGTCCAGCTGAATACTTTATTATTCGGGTTATGCCTATTACATTGAACTGGTTTATTGGATCTGAATTCCTCTGTTAGTAGGTAGTTTGATATTGATAAGTTGTGTGTGGTATACTTTATTAACTACTAGTTTTCAACACTTTACTAGTTTTCCGAACCAATTTTTTTGAAAGAGTACAAATACAAAATTATCTTTCTTTTGTTTTTACCATTATTTTCCGTGTTACGGAAAACGTTCGACGGGATGATTTCTCCATTTTCAACATTCATCTGAAACTTTTGAACAAATTTCGACACTTGTTTTCATCAAAACGAACAATTTATTGCGCAAAAATATATTTTCCGTTAGACGCAAGAGGTTCCAAAATGAAGTACTTCCCAACAAATAGAATTTGGTTATTTTTCCGCTGAACTTTTGGAATTTTTTTCTAAAAATTATGATTGATAACCTTTTCTTTAAACAAACAGTTCCGTTATTTCTGAACGGTTGCAAATTTATCAGATGTAAACAGCTATTTCTCCACACTTCACAAATTTGCAAAACTTTTGCTTTTGGTAAAGAACATATACCATATATTTTTCATTTTGAATATACCCACATTTTTGTATTGCAGACGTGGTTGCAAATCAATGAAAACGTTGTATGTGAGGACTTCTTCAATAGCAACCCATATTTAAAACTTATGTAAAAATTTCGAAACTTGTTTTGATGACATAAAACAACTTATTGCAAAAATATATTTTCCGTTTAACGCAAGAGGTTGCAAATTGAAGTACTCCTCAAGAACATTACTTCGGTTATTTATGCAAGTTTGCAGAACTTTTGGAATTTTATTGGAAAAATCGGGATTATTACCTTTTTTTTTTCGATAAAACGAAATGTTCCGTTTTGTTGAAATAGTTGCGAATTTACCAGATGTAAACTGGTATTTCGCAATACTTCGAAAGTTTGCAGAACTTTTGCAAATATCTCCGTACAAATAATGCGAATATTCACAAAATCCTGATTTTCAACATGTTCCGTTCAGAAAAAAGGGTTGGCTCAATATTGTATTTTCATTAGTCTAACTGAAAAATTATAAAAAATGGGGTTCTCATGGTAGAAATCAGTAATTTGACATATTGTTCTTGAACAATGTTTTACAAGTAAAACATCAAAATATAAGGAGCGGCTACGTGCGGGTCGCGATATGGTGACCACTCCAAGTCCTGTTAGGATTTTTTTGGCTCCCACTAGCAGACTAAAGACTTCGTTAATACCGGATTAGCGTTATATGAACGACAAATGTATCTAATTGGAATTATGTAAGTCGTTAAGAATGAACGTAGGGAACTGTTTTTCACTACCGACGGCAGTCGTTATTTTACATATCGTTCAATGACGACTTGTAAGGGACTAGGCCTGTAATTACGCTATTACCAACACCTAACATAGTGTTAGGTTTTTCCAGTGGGATCGGTTATAAATGGCACTCGGTATAAAGAAAACAAATAGTATATTATGCAACGATCACGTATTAATAACATTACATGAGAGTTGCATGCGCTATTTTATCTATACCCGATAAATAGTGAAGAACTACAAATATTATATTTATATTTGCATTGCACACAATAATACTAATTGAACGCATTTCTTTCGCCTACGGAGAGCTCAGAAAATTTGCTTGAAAAAAGAAAGTAATAAATCTTGTATTTGTCGAATGAAAAATTTAATCATTCTAACTTTATTTCTGCCGGTGAAGGTGTCGAAGGTGATTCTCCCATATCGCTGGTATCAGACATTTTGTCATGATTATCGAAGTTTGGCTATATTCTTTAAAAATTCAATACCTATACAGATTTTGACTTGACAAACGTCAAATGCAGAGCATGCACATCATGCTTGATTGAAAAATAATGGGTTTCTATTGGTTGGAAATCTGTATCGTAATGAAAAATCTGTATCGTAATGGATTTCATTATAATACGGGTTGTGGGCATATAAGTGTATTATTAGAGTACGGGTGTAGATAACCGAATTTATTCACTAACTGACACAACAAAATATTTCGTAGAACTTAATCAAAAGAATAAAAATTGTTTGTCCGAAATTCGCAAAGTAGGTAACGCTGCAGTTTATCGTCGCTAAGAACTGCCTCAGTTTCGTTTCTCAACTTCAAGTCTGACTGGACTGCTGTCAGCTGCCGTTTCCCGCAATATAAAGGTGGTGGTCGACTTTTCTAGATTTCCAGAATCACGTTTGTGATCTAGAAGGATTTATTCGGGGTCTACCCAGAAACTTCAAGACTGTTTTCCTTTACTTCAATTTACTAGCCTATGGAAAGTTCGTGAATAAGGTGGATTTATTATTCCTCGTAACGATAGCCTCGCTTCACTCTCATGAAAGCGCAAGAGTGATAGGTATAATTTTTATACAAGGTAAATATATAGTTCTCGGGCTCCACCTTGAAAATGATAAATTGTTTGTGGAACTTACGTATTTTGGCCTCCTGAACAAAAAATTCTAATAAAAATTTTGGCGCTCCCAATTAGTTTTGGAGATATGGCCCCCTAAAGACAGGAAATCGGGGTTGAGGCATGTTTCTTTTTCAGCTGATTCCACTCGAAATTCTCCATTCTTTCTATCTCATCTCTATCTCCGTTCATAAAATACGTCACACTAAAATCAGCTTTTTTGACCCCTTCCCCCCCCCCATTGTCACGCTGTGTCACACTTTTTGTGACCCCCCCTAGAAATATTCCGTCACAAAAACTAAGACCCCCCCCTGCTGAGTATGATAAATTCTAAATGATAGTAAACAAATTCTGAAAATTAAAAATATTTATTTAGTTATTATGATGAAATTCAACTAAATTAATGAATATCTTTCATAACGAACATATAATTAATAAATAATATTTCTATTATTCAGAAGTCCAAGGATTTTCTAAATGGGCCGAATTATCTACAATTGGTATTGCACCATTTTCTTCTTCATCTTCAAAACTACCGTCCACTTCATCGTCATCTAACCATTCTGGAGTCACTATAGATTTGATTAAAAAATCTGACGAGTTAAGGAATTCGTTAGAGGATGTCGCACATGTAGATTTCTACCAAAATCTACTGAAGATTTCTTTCATACCAAAATTTTTCAATTTTCGTCAGAAATCTACTAAAAAGGTAAATTTCTACCGAAAGTGGTCACGCTGGCTAGCGCTTATGTCAAAAAATAATAAACGGCGAACGTCACATTGCCGTATTCCCCCCGTCGCCCCTTGTCACATCTTGTCACACTCAGCCAGACCCCTCCCCCCCCCCCTTGTATGCGAACGTATTTTATGAACGGCCCCTAATTATTGTTGTTGCCTACCACTAACTCAGAAAATAATTTGAAATTGTACGTACATCTTCGAATACTATAAGTAAAATGGACTCAACTGATATTGAATCAGGAATCAGTCATCAGTCAAAGGAAGAAGACGGTGGGTTAAAACCTGGCTAAACCAAACTGGAGTCACCATGACTATCTAATAACATTTAATGTTATTAGCAATATCAAAGTAACGAAAATTATCACTAAAATTGCAGAGACAAAAGTATTGTGGCAATGAATTGAAGGTCCGGTCTCATTTTCTGTAACTGCAAAAACCTTTGCAATAGCTGTTTCTACAGCGTATGTAAACTCTTGTTTAGTCCGTCTGAATGAATTCAATATTACTGTCATAGTGATACTACATTTATCTCCAGTGCTGCCGTTTTGTGAGTAATTACTCCATTTGCGAGCGTTTTCAACGATGCGGAATAATGGAGGATTTGCGAGGATTCTGATGTTTTGTGAGTAATCTGCGAGGATTTTGTGCGAATTGACTCCCGAACAATTCTTGAAGACTGAGCAGTGATAAAGAATGGTCTGTTCCTGGTTTCTGTGACCTGTATAGTTTCATATTTTACGATTTTGTAATTTTTCTTGGTCACAAAATGGCAATCCATGTTCTTGTTTTTTGTATCGTGATGCATATGTTCATGTTTTGTCATAGGCTTCTTTTTTAGTTTCGTTGTTCGTATTTTGTGATTTTTTGACATATGATTGACAGTGGATTACAGTAAATATAGCTATAGGTAGATGGCGACACTAATGAATATATTTAAGGTGGGTGGAATTGACAAAAGTTCTAGTTCCACCAACCTATAGATATACATATTTATTATTGATAAATGATTGAACCCAAAGTATATCTTTGAAAGTATATTGCATTATATGCAGAAATACATATACTTTTTAATTGTGGTATTGTATTGTACCGCTGAAAACTTTCGAGGATTTCTTGAGGATTTTCAACATTTTGGGAGTAAAACTCGGGGATTTTAATACAGTGTAAGAATCATTTGACGAAATTCAACTGTTTATCTCAAAACTTTGGATATTTGAATGAAGAAGATGCGCATCAATCATTCAATCTTTATTGACCCCAAGAAACATTAATGTTTATGAAGAAGGATATTGAAATTTGAGTTACTATTACAATTCATGTATATTGATTTCGATCATGAATCAATCCAATATCAGATGGAAAAAGAAAAGTGTTACTGGATCAAAAACTTTTTTCAGTTTCTTTTGAAAAAAAATCTTCCATTGTATAAATTTGATTTTTTTCTGTAGTTTGTTTTGATTTTAATGATAGTACTCATATTTTTGGACTGCCTATTTTCATATTTATGAATTGTTTTAATTGTGTTAAAGGTTAGAGAAGAATGTTTATTTTTATTTTTTACGAAATGGATGAAAGAACAAATTTTCAATTTATATAAAGAGATGATATTTAAAAGCTCATTTATCACATATAAATCGGAAGATGTTTCAAACAAATATAGCTGCGAATTTTGTACAAAATACCAAATAATGGTGATCTTTTTTTTTTCTTGAATATTCAATATGATTTTTCCAAGAGAATTGTTCATTATATAATCCTAAAAATTTTCTTGCTTCCAAATATTCTACATTTTGCCCATTAAAAATAATGTTATTTTTAGTATGATTTGGTTTTCTCTTCGCTAATAACATAAATGAGGATTTTCCAATATTTAAAGTTGGCTTGTGACTATTCAACCACCACAATTTTTTTTTAAATCGTCATTGATGTAACGAATAATTTCTTCTTTTTTCTCGCAATAAATCAGTGTGGTGTCATCTGCAAATAATTTTACTTCACCCCTCAAATTCAGCTCTGAAACCGAGTTTATATATATATATATATATATATATATATATATATATATATATACATATACACATATAAAGAAACAAAACAGGTCCTAGAATTGAACCTTGTGGGACACCATATGTTACACTTCTAAGTGAGCCCATTTTGTCTCCCATACGAACAAACTGTTGTCTATTGCTCAAATAATTTTGAAATCATTGATGACCAACCTCTAATGATATTAGGTCAACTGTGTCAAAAGCCATCGATAAATATGGATACGGGCCTATAATTATTTTAACTTTCTTTTTTTCCATTTTTGAATACTGGTTCAACTTTAGCTATTTTCATTCTTTTGGGAACGATTCCCATTTCACTTCTTCACAAGTTGTAGGTTCTAAGAACATGGAATTCATTGATGATACATTTTCGTCATCATTCAAAGTGGTATGGGGGATATTAGATGATAATTGAGATCCTATATTTGCAAAAAGTTGTTGAATTCATTGCATATTTGAATTGAATCTTCGATAAGTTTGCTTTTTTCTGTAATGCATTTCACATACATTTTTTAAATTTTTGTTTTATTATGTAATACTTCATTTAGTTTTCCACGTGGATTTTGGTGCTGCATCCAAGATTTAAGAAGGTATGTCTTTTTTGTTTCTCTTACAGTCCTTTCGACCAAAATTATTATAGAAATTGTATTCATTTTGGAAATATGTTACATCAGGAAAACGTTTTCTCTCAACTTAATTCGCAGAACACAAGAAATTTAATTTTACGGCATGTGACATACTCCTGTGAAGTTAGTTTTTATTTCAATCGCATAGCAGCATAGGATTCTAAGATCCACTTATATATGGCGACAAACTGAAGGGTGGATCAACTCAACTACAGCTTATCCAATCCATCTTGGCAAAGAAGTGATGCATTCAGTTGCATGAAAATAAGTTTCAGATAAGAGTTTTGAGGTATTTTATAGACCACAAATGTAAATATCAGTGGTTTGCATGTAGGATCGATCACAACAGAGATTTTTCGAAATTATTTAAATAATGCGAGTTCTTATAACTCCGATACAAAATGACTCCATGAATATTGATTGTACGAGAAAACACAAACAAATACCAACTTCTACAAAAAAGGATTTTCTGAGATCTGTTCAAATACTCAATTGAATAATTTTCTAAAAAAATTACTGCCACACATGACACATGTATATTTTTCATATCTTCACACGGTAGAGGGAGCAGTCCCTCCTTGCTTCCAGGTATAGGCGTCATAGGCATAAACAACCCCATATCATTTCCAAATGAGATCAAACACACAATATTTTTCGGGTGGACAGTCATTATCACTTTAACTATTACTTTGAGACATCTCATTTTCAATAAACCATTTTAAACACCGACATTTTCACTTCAACTAAAGTCAATTCCCAGTACCCATACCACTATTGAAGTTGAAAATAATTATCGAAAAATATAAACCCTTATCAACTGTCACCGCTCAGCAAATATCATTGAAATGTCCCAAATGGTTTAGGAAATATCAAATGATTTCCATTTTTTTCTTAAAACTTTGACACCTCATATTTTTCTAAGGAAACATTTTCAGGCCATACTTTATATAGCAACCTATCAATATTTTTTCATGAAGATTTACACCCTTGAATGTGCGAGAAACACTGTATGTACAAGCACTTGTCTCTAGATTGGTTTGTGATAAAAAATGTATAAACCCAGCCTTACATCATGCAATTCTCGCGCGTTACAAATTCCTTGAATAGCTCTTGCATGCCTTTCATCATCTTCACTACATCACAGGCTGATTTAGCTTTTTTAGATTATCTGCAGCTCCCTATTGCATCATTATTAGTAGTACTTCGATTGATGAGGTGTGTATTTCTAATGGAAATTACTATTATAATTATGAGAATTCCAATACTTGGTATGGGACAAGGAGAAAGAATTATGCACTTATATTACTTTATCTACATACGCAAAAAAAATGATAATAAACCAGGATAGTCCAGTTTGTTTTATAAACGCATGAATTCAGTTGTCCTTTACCTGAATTGATCATTTACTCACAATTCAAAAGATACAACATAACCATAATAACTAGTGATTTTTTTTCATATTTCTTCAATAGAAACAGAGTGTATTTGTTATTTACTAATTTTAGAATACTACCAAGGCTAGCATCATTTTGTTGCCAATAATTTTCACTTAGTCATTTTCACTATAATAGAATGGAGGGAGTACTGCTATCAAACTTAATTCAATTGGAGAAAATTTTTTAGTTGCACCAAAACGAATTGATCAGTTGACAAGACTGATTCATGATACTGCTATCTTCATATATGAAATTTTCTAATGAAAAATGAGGATATTGTTTATTTAATGCACCTAACTATATTTTCAATCTGCACCTATAATGACCTTATATATATATATATATATATATATATATATATATATATATATATATATATATAAATTGAATCTGTTGGCATTCTGTATATCTATGAATTGGCATGAAAGTATTTTTCCATGCCTATCAAGAGATAAATCTGTCAGTTTCTAGCCTCAACTCTTTGTTTATCTTGAAAGTAAAAATATTTTTCCAAAATGGTTCTATAGTTCTATATACTCACAGGAAAGTCATTATGCCATATTTTGTTTTTCTCTACATTAAAAAGTAATGAACCTACAACTACTGCAAAAATCCAGTATTATAAATAGTATCAGCAATTTGAATGAACCTTATTATTCAAGAATGTATTGGTAAATAGTAGTAAATCAGTAATTATACCTTACCATGAAAATGAGTGGGACCACATTCAATTTCAGCAACACCATGCTGAATTTGATAGGATTTTTGTTTACCATGAAATGAAAATGTTTTGTGAAATGCTTGTATATCAAATCATCAACCTATATTGGTATATATGTCACCAATAATTATTATCTCATTTCACTAACACCATCTGAGATTGAATATTTGATGTCTTTGGCCTAAATAATTAATTTTACATAAGGTGCACTCACTTGGGTTTCAATAGTGTCTCCTGTGATTCCTTGTCCTCTGGTTGCAATAGTCATATTTCAGTGTATTTTCTATTTTCAAATTACCATTTTAGACTGGACTGAAAAAAAATGCAAGAGGTGTAGATATTCTTGGATACACAAAAAATAAATGCTATGAAGAAAAATGTCGACTACAAACTGATGTAATGCGTATCTCTGAAAAGAAATTACATTTCTAGATGGAGAAATGTCAGATTTTCCAGGAAAATAACTAGGAAAAATAAATGGGAGTGACAGAAATGACAGTCTCATAAATCAAAGAATTAGCACTTAAAACAGCTCTTACCTTTTCGTTTGTAGGTAACTGGTCCTGAGGACTTCCGAATATTTCAATTTCACCAATTCTCTAAAAAGTCCATACAACAAGGTTTTTTTGGGGAACACTCAATTTTTGACAAGTCTACGTAAAATCCACCGGCATATACAAAATGGCGCCTCAAAATCAACGAATAAAAATTTTCTAAAAATATCTATCACTGGAAGTAACTAACTGAAAATAGGTCTCAATTCACACAAATATCTTGTTCCACTACAAAAACTTTCAACCAGAATCTGAACAAATTCTTCAATTGACGTACAGAAATACTTTTGCAGGCACGTCGTGATTTTGCAAATAGCGTTGCCAATCTTGTTTTCAAGGGTAATTTAGTTCCTTTTATCGACTATAACATTGTGTTTCAATGTTGGTACCTTTCCTGAATAAATAATTAACGCGAACAGGAGTTTTGAAGTTTCTAGCAGCTTTTTTATTCTCAAATGTTAACAATATTTATTCCACTCTGTTGTTTGTTATGAATTATGATTATTTGATTCTGAATTTTCCGTGAAACAATCGTTCAAAAGTTTTAACCTATGGCGAAATATGATTTTGTTTCCAACACCAAAAAACCAGATACTTCTCGACGCGCGACTCCATCTCTTGTGCATGCCTTATTGGTTGGTTATTGGTACCCTGAAACCTTTTTTTTCCTCATGATGTTCGCTGTACAAAGCAGGATTGAAATAAATGCACGTAGGTTGAGTTAATAGACTGTTGCAAAATGGGATGAATGAAAAGCTCCTGGTATATAATATAATAATAATAATGTTTATTTTCATTTGACCCATACAGGTTTCGAAATTGTCAGTACACTTACACTAAAGTTTGAAAATAAAATACAATACATATAATACCGACATACATATAATACAGATACCAAGAAAGAACCTTTAGCTTATGGTAGAATGTGGTAAACACAAGCAGAGATTGACAACATTGACCTTGAGAGCAGTCAACATAACCTCAACTCAACTTAACGTTTGGTGTTTGACGTTTCAACTTGAGAGCTGTTTTGTTTTGCTAATACAATATTTTCCGATAATATATGGCCCTAGAACTTGAGTAACTTCATAATGGCTATGCCTACTAATGGAAGAGGAAATGTTGAAAGCCAGTTACAAGGTAACACTTGATTTTCAATGCTTGTATTTTTATTGATTTTCTTGGTTTATTTTTAGTGGCCATTGGTACCCTACTGTCCTCTGTTACTGATAAAAGCCCATTGGTCTTAGAAACAGTGAAAAGTTCTCTGAAAAAATTGTCGGAGAAACATCCGAATCAAGTGTTGGATTCATGTTGTCAGTTTTGCTCAAAAAATCCCAAACCTCCGCCTGAACACATTGCTTCCATACTGATTATCATGGAAGCGGTATGCTCAGATCATATTTTGAAAATTGATGGAGACACCATTATTAGAGTTATAGACATAAGCCTATCAATCATGACAGAAAGTATTGGTTACGAGCCACTTATTCAGATGCCTTCATGTGAGATATTGGTAGCATTAGGAAGAGAACACTATGTTCAGGTAAAAAACAACTGATTTTTCTCTCAGTCTCCTTGGGTAAAATGAAAAATGTTTTAGGTTATGGATTCACTGTTTGGAAAAATACAGTCTGGTATATTGCCTCATTATATGGTGCCTCATACATTTGGAGCAATGGCAAGTGCAAATGCTAATGGGGTAATTTTATATTTGAAAAATATCCTTGCTACAATGGTTCCACTTTTGGGAGGCCTGAGGTCTGATTTACTAAAACAGTCCTTTGCTTTTGGTAAGTTGACATGATTCAACTTCTTGTCATCTCTGACTTTATAGAACACATTGTTTCTTTCAGCTTTGGGAAATTTTTGTGACGCTCTTGTTGAATATATTTCAAATAATGAAGAAGTCCCTGACCCTACAATAACTTTTGAAAATTTCAATATAGAATTTGGAATGGCATATGATGTTTTGTTCACAACCTGGATATTTTCTCGTGAACCTAAAGTTATCCACAGCACTTTGGATGCTTTATCTTCTATATTTCCAGTATTAAACGTGGAAAAAATAACTCAGCAAACCTCAAAACTCATACAAGTACTTTTGAATCTTTATAGAAAAAACATTGATTCATATAATATCACAAAATGTTTAGGATCAGTCATTCAAAAAGCCGCCTCAGTGAATGGGACCCTGCTGGAACCTCTACTGTCTAATATTTTGAATACCATATTTGATTTGATATGCATCTCCCCAGATTATGCTCAGCCCGGATTGCTGAAGAGTCATTCTGAAGTTTTGAGATGTTATGAATGTTTTGCTTTACATTTTACTGATAATACCATAGATCAGTTATTAATCCAGTTGAAGAACAATAATGAAAAAGAAAGAGTGAGGTCTCTTACTGTCTTAACACATCTTGTATCATATTCAAAAGATCATTCGATTAATAGGAGATATAAAGACATAGTAAGGTGTCTGAAAGACATGTTGAGTGATAATAATATAAGAGTAAAAGAGGCTCTAGTGAAGATTATTGTTGCTTTTAGCTGCAAGAAAGTACTTCTAGATAAAGGTGAATGAGAGGATTATATTTATAGCAATATGGTTGAATTTAGATTTTTTTCAGAAATCAATCCTGATGGACCTGAGAAGTATATGGAGTTCATTCTGAAAATGTGTTGCAAGCAAGTCCTTCCAAAAAATAATGATGTGGACATGCAAGAATTACAAAATATCCAAAAATCAACAGACAACACTTTATATATGTTGAGTACCTCTGTTGCTGAACTAGAAATACAATTGTGGGAACTCTTGCTCAGGTGTTTTCTGAATCCAGCCTATGATGATGCCATCGTGATAATTTTGAGATGTTTGACTCACCTAGCTTCTAAAAAAGAAAAAACAGAAAGCTGTGAAACAGCATTTGTTAGATGTCTTTCTCTACTAGCAAATCCCTTACCTAATTTTAGAGGATGTTTTATCTTGAATTTCCTGAAGAATATTAAACTTTGCGACGTGGATTCATATAAAGGAGTTTGGGATGTAAAAATACCTCAACTATTGAAGTATTTGGAACAAAACTATGAGCATTTCAATACACCTGAGTGGCAAGAACTTCTCTTTGATTTTTTGAATATTCTTTTGGAAACTACTAATAATGAACCATTCAATGAAATAATTGTCTCCAAAGCAACCAAACAGCTTGATATATACAATAATGCCAGGTAATCATTTTTTTTTATTGTGATTGAAAAAATTCTCGAGGAATTATTTCTTGGAGCTGAAATTTTATAACTTTTCAGATATATGATCAATGGGAATGGAGAATTACAAACAAAACAAATCGAAAAACATTTTCTGCTCAAGTGCCTCTCTATAGCTTTGTGTTATCTGAAAGATAGAGAGATTGTATTGCAGACATTGGATACCATTCTAGCCAATGTGAAACTGACTGACTATTCTGAATTACAGACCTGTGCAGAAGCTGTGGGTATCTGTTCCCGTTCCCACTTGCAAATAGTACTTGATAAACTTGCCCACATAAGAAAAGAATTACTTACCAAGAAAACAATGAAATTTTTTGCTTTCATCAAAGATCAGAAACATGATCTTGGTTTAGAACGCCTCAGATATACAATACTTTATAGTTATTCCGAGATCTGCAATGAGGCACCATCTGATAAACTTCTCAAGGTTATGGAAAGTGAAATATTGGATTACGCAGTTAATGAGTTGGTGAACTCCAAAGACTTTTCTATGAGAAAGGTCTGTTTGCGGACAATACATTCTGTGGCAGATGCTATGCATCCAAATAGAAACTTACTTCATATAAGAATGAATGATAGGGATAAGGTCATTAAGTGAGTATAAGTTTTTTAGTCAGCTTGAAAATATCCAGCACTCTGAAAGATTTCAAACGTACTTCTACCAACAGGAACTTTTCAATTTTTCACCTGAAATGTCAATTTAATTGAGTTCACAGTCGAAATTCCTCTTCAAGTAGTCAAGTCTCTTACATTTTCCTCAATTTTTTTATATCATTGAGTGGTTTATATATAGCTTTCACTATATAGCCTGTTCTCTTTTTGGGGGACTTATAACTGAGATCTTTACACCCCTCTATTTTTAATGTCATTTACAGACTGGCTTCAAGCTTGCATTATATAGTGTGTTCCTCTTTTTCAGAGATTTCAGGCGAAAAGTGCTTTAAGATTAGCCTTTCCAAAACCTCAGTTTTTTGAAATATTCATGACGAATCTCGAGAAATAATTAGGTGTTGAAAAATATCATTGTCACATGAAAAATTTGTCTGAATGCCGCTATTATTTCATTAATTTGTTAATCATACAGACACTAATACATCTATATTGATACAATTTCATTTTGGAAGATTGGAGAGTTGTGCTGTATCATGATTGCAGTATGTTTTCCAAAAAGAGAAAAATCACAATCGAATCAAATTTTTGTGACAAAGAGTGAGAAATTCTTCAACAATTTGATTTTATATTCATTCACAGATTGGTATCGTCGCAAACCCAACTTCACAGTGGTCCAGAATATATTGAACTATTTCCTATAATCATTCCAACTATTACAGCCTTAGTCAGATTACCCTTGCCTATTGAATCGGAAGATAGAGTGAGACTCATCAAATTATTTTTCGATAATGTTTTCAATGCAGCAGCCATATACTGCAGAATCGTTGTAGAGAATTCAGATAACTATTATGGTGATCTTAAGCTGGTACCATTTGTCACGAGGAGCTTTACAGAACTCAACAACCTAGTACAGGAGCTCCTCCTGCAAAACCTTTCTCCCGCCACGTTGGATGAAGTTGTTACTCTCCTAGAACCGTGGTTGAGTAAGAAGAGGCCCGAACAAAGACAACCGGCAGCAGAAACTTTGAAGTTGATTCTGCAAGGGTACTTGGAAAACATGAAGTTTGCCTATGACTCTCCTACTAGCTTTGGGCAAACTGGGTCTCTGCTGGCAAAAGTTGTACCAAGATGCACTGATCCAAATAAAAATATCAGAAAGGTAGGAGATTATATGCTGAAATCATAAACTAAACACAAAATACCTACCAATTATTGTTAACTATGGGCCAATTTCACTACTAATCACAAAATGAGTGATAGGTACTAATTCCAATTCCTGTAAGATTTACTCTTTGAAAGATTAATGGAACCCCGACACGTTTTTCGAAGTTGAATTCCTCCAGGTTTCAGAATGACTAATTCCTGATCCAGTTATCAATTCAGATCATATTGAAAAAGGAAACACGAAGTCATCTCCACAACATATTTAATTCCTAAAGGAACTATGTCCTAGTCATTAAGACATGTTTCGAACATATATATGTTCATCTTCAGTTAGGTACAAAAAGGGAAAGTTGGGAGATCAAAATTGACAAACTACATATTAGGTACTATCATTAAACTACTTTCAAGAACCAAAGTGGTTCAAGAAGTTCTTGCTATTATATAGCGAAACACGTGTCTTGGTCTTGTAAACCTTATCGTAGGGAAAATCTAATGAGTAGTATTTTTCCTTGGATTTCTTGGCCTTAATTCTCATCTGGAATTTAAGGTAATCAAACTTACCCTTTAGGGCCCCCTGAGATGAGTTTTTCAAGCATTTTCGATGCATAAAGATTACAAAACTCTTTTTATAGAAGTTTGGTTTGTATTATCCTACTATAAAAGAAGTTTTGTATTTTTTTATTGTATTGATTTGAAAAGACCGAAACATCTTCCATCTCTGCAAAAAATCATGATCCCAAAAGATATATTCAAGTCTGAAGATGCCTGAAAGCAGTTTAAATGCATCTATGTAACAACTTATTGAATTTAATAGTATTACAAATCATTTCAGGTTGCCATTGAATGTATGTGTTTGATTCTTTGCATAGCCTCTAGATACCAAGGTCATATGAGAGAACATGACAAAGTACTTAGTAATTCTTTGCAACACATCCAACAGCAAATAGATTCAGACGATCCCAAGCTTCTTTATAACCTGACTTGTGATTTAGCGCACATAGTCTGCCTCAACTTGACGCCCTTCCAGATGATACATTGTGTAGACGGTTTGTTAGATGCTCTACTTGATTGTGAGCCTTCTAGCTCAAACGGCAGCAGTGTTGTACTTAATACGATTTTGAAAAACAAAGGTAGTAATGCCACGCTAAATTATAGGCGTAGTCAAGAAAATCATTTTCAGGTGCTGAGTTGCAGAGCCACGTTGTATCAGTGTTGGAAAAACTTTTGAAACAGCTTGACAAGATTCAGTGTATCAGAACGAAATCTTCAAGTTATAGAGGCGTCTTGAATCTGGCTATGCATCATTCCAGAACCGTTTGTGGGATTCTGCTCTCTCAACCACTGCCATTTGACAAGTACGTTTCTGTCACACATTAATGTTGTCGGTCTTATGCTGCGTGTCCAGACATATCGAGGGTGCCTCGCAATGGCTGGACGCAGCCTTATGTTGTAGAAGGTACTAGCAATTCAAATTTTCAGCTCGATCTGTGAATGTTGGTCTGTCATCTCTACTGACCCCACTTTAGCTCAGGACATAGTGGACCAACTCAAAAAGCACATCAAATCAACGCAGCTGTATGAGGAGCAAGGTGAAGGCGAGATAAAAGTAGCCAGCCATCAACCACTTCAAGCTATTTCTGCTCTACACGAACTTCTGAAGAACGTACAGCTCAAAGACATTTGTTTGCAACAGTTTCCAGAATTATTTTCCATTCTGCTAATATGCATTGCTTCCTACATGGGAGTGATAGCGCCGGCTGCTAAGAAAAATGATAAAAAGGAGAAATATGGTTTCAACTTTAATAGAGATGCATACAAGGTTATTCCAGCAAAAGTAGCTATAGAAACGTTCAGGTTGTTTTTGGTATGCTGCGAGTTCGACAAGATGGCTAAGAGCTTGTTGATCATAAATACGGATACATTTGAAGATACGAACTTGTTTATTGAGGTGAGATTCAAATAGATTTTTTAGTTAAATGTCTCTGTAGTCTGCACTGTTCTTTAGAACTTGATTATATTAACAGAAAGAATATATTCCCACTTTCCTTCAAATATTTTCAAAATTTTCCCCACACCTGACACCATAGTATATTCTGTGATTTCAGGTTATTCAGAGTTTAGTCGAGAGCATATGCTTGGAACATCCGCAATCTCTCTCTTGGCTGGTCGCCTGCTTGGGGCCGTACATCAGAGCGGATTTGGAGCCGCAGAGAGTCGCCACCGTGGCATTTTTCACTCACCTTCTCCAACAGGGCAGCAACGAGCAAACTGTACTTACAGAAAATTTGTTGGAGATGATTTTAGACGTGCAAGGCGATCAAAGTTGTTTGGTCAGGAAACTTGGTCTGCAAGGTTTAGGCTATGCTGCGGAACGTTTGAGCTATGATTTGGTGTCGAGGCACTGCAATCCTATCTTGAGTGTTCTTATGAACAGTTTGGATTATAACAACATCAGGTAAGTTTTCAATTATTACTTTTGAAAAACATTTCACACGTTCGACTCGATCAAGCCAATGATATGATACTTCTGAAAAACATTTCACACGTTCGACTCTACCAAGCCGATGATATGAACAATATTTAAATGATGTGTAACGAAGAGTATGCCTGATCGAGTCTAAATTATATGGTCAATCTATTCACAGCCTTTCCTTTCGACGATACGAACAGGTTCGGAATTCTGGGATATTTGTCAAAATAAACGGCATATGGCAACATACAAACTTTATCTTTATTCACATTCTGCAGTATGCTAACTGTTGAACAAATTTGTTTGATGAACAGGAGGTCAAGGTGATCCTTTAGGTATTTCTGTATGTTGATATTTTCAGTTTGTTGAAACAAGGGCCGTTTTCCAAACCATCTTCAGAGAGAATACTAACGATTGGTTATTGGATTGAGCTCATGTTATCAGTCATGAGAAACCATGTTGAATAATATTTCGTGCAGACATCACACTCAAATTTTTGTCAATCTGTAATGCTCAGATTCACTTTTCCATCGTCTAGAAAATTTCAGATGAAAAAATTGAATACAGACAATCAAAAAGAACTTTTTGACTCACTCTAAGTATAGAAAATAACTGGGTTAATCGTGGAATAAAAGATGACTCTTTCGCGCATTTTTTTGAAAACATGGTCTTCATCTACTACAAAACAGCTCATAACTCACAGAACCTATTTTTTTGAAATAAATTTGAAAGTTAGGCTTCAGAGTATTCAAAATTTCAAAAATGCTTTACATGAATGGTGTCAATTCACACCATCATAAGATGTCAGCGATCCAGTAGCTTCACTCCCAACTGGATAAAAAATAACCACCGTCAGCTTCTTCGGTGGATGAGTATCATAACGGTTTCAGTGCATTTTCTATTCATTTCAACTGTATAAAAACCCAAAAAACCTACTGTATTACTACAGACAGCGGGCGTATCGGTATATTATGCGCGTTTATCCATTTCACCCAGATCCTGGCTCCAAACTAGCCATATTGCACATACGCATTTTTTTGCAGCAACGAAGGTGCCGTGATCTTGGAGGGGATGTGTAGTTTCTCGAAGCTACTCGACGCAATGGGAGGATGTAAGTTCAGTTCGTTTCAAGTGACCGCTGCTGTCAGAATAAAACCCCTGCTGGACCAGGAAGACGTAAACTTAAGGAGAGCGTCTTTCCATCTGTTGGGTGATTTGACGCAGTCTCTCCATTCCGAAGCCAATTTGGAAGCGTTCAGAGAACAAATCCATGGAAATCTCATTACACTGATGCTGCATCTTTGCGATCCAGACATTTACGTTGTGAAGGTATTTGTTTGAGTCAGCCTTGGGGTGAATATAAATGTTGTGTTGTAGGCCTCCAAGTATACTTTACGACGAATCGGTCCATACTTGGAAAGTCCACGAGTCAATTTAATGATCCAAGAACATCTCATCGATGAGGCCAATCTCCATTTTACCGACTTCATTAGGGATTTCATTAAAGTTATGGTAAAAGTACACTGAGTGAACGCATTAACTCTTACTGACTTTTCTCATTTTTAGGCGGACGAACTCCAGGATTTGTTTCCTCTTCTACTCATGACGTGTTTGTCGTATTTTAAGAGTCAGTGGGAACAGATTAGAGGAAACGCTGCACTGATCGCGGGCCTGCTTTTTTCTCTTCTTATTCCCGAGAATAGAGCACGGGTGTCTCTGGACACAGTTTGTGATAAGTTGATTAGATTATTGACTGATGAAAGTGAAGATGTTAGAGTAAATGCTGTTGAGGCCATTTCTTACTTGTTTCTCGACTGAAGGATTTTAATCTCACTCGTATACTCTCATGTGATATAAATATTTTATTTGTTGATAATATATTCAGAATTCTTTATTGTTAAATCCAATTTTATATACGGGAAAGTCAAATAAATTTTAGGGGACAATGGATGGCCTTTAATGACTATTGACACCTCCTATACAAACAATATTTGATTTTGGAAACGGAGCCAAGTCTCATGAATACCATTTTTTAAATTATCTTTGATTTTCGATTTTAGCTACAAGGACAAATTATTTTTGTAGGGTAAACCTTGGGGCCTTCTGCAGTTTCTCAAGTGATGATTCTTCACCTTATGAATTTATTCATGTAAAGAACCAAAATATTAAATGTCTCTAAAGGCTCGCCCCTCGTACTAAACTCGCGACGCATAGCATTGAAAAACTAAATAAAACTTTATAATTAATGGATCTATTTTTATATAAAATATAATTAACCTTAAGGTAATAACATACTTTTGGTTTCCATGGACACATCAGTCATCAAAGGAGAGAAGCCCTTCTTTGCCAATTTCAAAAGAGCATTTCCTGCAGGGTAAATCTGGAGCAAAAATAACTTCAAAGTCTCTAACGCGCTTGTCATTATACCGAGATATTTGACAGCGATAATTCAAATTATTACTCCATGCCAAACCCAGACAGGGTTCTGTCCTTCCTTTTTCCACATCGTCTGTGACCTGTTGAAATTCCAGATTATTTCAACTTGAAGATTATAAATTAGGACGGATTTATGGATTCTTACCTGGTTGATGCACAAGACGGCCACCTTATATTTATCAGACAGGTTGTTCAATCTGCTCGCTACCTCACATAATTCACGTCCTCTACTCGCATAGTTGACGTCAGCGTTTTCGCTACGAAATACTCCGGCAATAGAGTCGATGATGACGAGTCCGACATTTTTTGTTTGGAGTAAATTTGGTAAGTGAATGGATAAGCATCGACGTAACTGTTCAAAATCGGCAACGTGGTTGATATAAATATTACTCTCAAAATCTATCTCGAGCACATTGTGCTTTTGTTGAAAAGCTGCAGAAAGCTGGTGGAATCGTTTTGACGGAAAGGGATCTTCGGTGCATATATAGACCGCTCCTAGGAAATTACTTGAAATTACTATATCAAAAATGGCTAATCACCAAAGTGTGCTATTACTGATATAAAAGGTTTCATTATTTTCATTCTTCTGAGGAGAAATTACTTTATGCAATGATATTAACCTTTCTCTTTTTGATGTCTATTGGGCAACTGTACTTGCAGGCATAGTTGCAGGCAAAATTGAGTTTTTCCTACCCCGCTGCATCCAAATATTCCTGTTACACCGTTTATTGGAATACCTCCTCTCAATATAGAATCTATAGCCTTACATCCTGTACTGATTCTCTCCCACGGAAGAAGTTGATCTGCTACAAGTGAAAATAAACCAGAATGAATTAGATAGTCTTTTGATATTAGTTCCACTGTAATTATTAGAGTCAATGATGGATAAAAAAGTATCTTCTGAAATATGTAGAGAAAGTGGGCACCAGAAAGGTTTTTTGAATGAAATGATATTTTTCACTATTATTTTAGGTCCTGACCGGGCCACCTCGACATTTTGTGGGGCCGGGGAACCTACCCCTTCATTCTCGTCTCGTCAGGCCAGAATATACAATAGCAATGAATAATTGATTCACATACTTAGAGCTAGTACTTTACAACCTGATTAACAATCGGTTAAAATAATCGGCGCTAGACTGTGCCTTCACTCACCACCGATTATGTAAGATAAGAATTTATCATGCATAAAGTATCAGCCCTTATAGTTACATACTAAGTTTTGAAAAAAATTTGTGGCCAAAACTTTCGTAGTTTGAGTTGCTGAACACGAATCCGAAGTCGTAACGAGGCGGGATTTCTTCGTTGAGAAGTCATAGCCTTCAAAGTTCGGAAATAGGGCATATTTATATTCTGCCTTCTTCTTCCACATAGTCTAAGACAAGGAATAGAGTTTATTCACCCATTTGTTTACCGGATGAAACATACTTTTTATAGGTTTTCATGAATAGACGCCTATAATGGCTTATACCTAGCAAAATGTGGTCCAGACTATGTACTGGGAGTTTCAAAAATTTCCACCATATGGAAAACTCCTTTATTATCGATTTGTCGAAAAATTTTATTCCTCATAAAAAGTGGTGTAGTGCAGAACACTTGCACATGAGTTGTCAAAATTTCAAATTTCCGAATAGTGTACAGGGGAGAATATAAAATTGAATTTAATCAAGAGTAAACTACCCTGGATGTGATTCCAAGTTTGAATATTGATTTCAATTCTGAACAACCCCTTTGAATGAACTTTTTGATTATGTATAATATGATGTATTTTGATTGTATAATATGAGATATGTGGTTTACACCTGATCAAAGCTCCTATTTTTCGTTCTTTTCAATTCAGTGTTCAGAAATTTGAAATTTTGACAACTCATATGCAAGTATTCTGCAATACACCAATTTTTATGAGGAACAAAATTTACTGACAAATCGATTATAAAAAAGTTTTCCATATGGTGGAAATTTTTGAATCTCACTGTATATAGTCTAGACTGCTTAGTAAGAAGTCTCAGCCACTGGGACCTCCTGAATGTACCCATTTGTTCGGAGAAAAGTATTGAAAAAGGTGAATGAATGGTGTAAAGGGAATGTAACGAATAAAAACGCGAGTGGTCCGATCGTAATATTGTAGAAAAAAGAAGGTAGATTATATGCCATATTTCCGCAATCTATATTAAGGTCTTAATTTCCGAAAGAAGGAAGACCGCTGTTTTTTGACTTCGGATTCGTGTTCAGCGGCTGCTTAAACTGCGTGAGTTGGTCCCAAACATATACAACATAACATTTAGAACAGTTGAATACATACCTGTAACAAAATTTGAATTGAATACAGAATTGGCCACTTTAATCTTGATTTCCTCAACCTCATTCTTGTTCAAACCTGTCTTTCTTTGTATCTGACCAGTGTCATCCACAAGGATGGATAATGGAGAATTGTAATCAACTGGAAATACATTTTCTGTATTAAAAAAAATTATTACACCTACCTGCAGTGAGTTTGTGTCAATGTGCAAAAAATGTTCAAACAACCTATGAAAAATCGAACCAGTTACCTGGAGCCCTTTTCTTGAATCACTTGTTGGCTGAACAAATACGTTGTTGCTGACAGAGATCAATCAGATCTGCCGCAGCTTAGCAACCGCTTATACGCAGAATGCGAGTGAATCAAGGATAGGGCCTTAGCAACCATAATTGTAAAATTTCAGATGTTTTAAATAAATAGAGTGAATAGTCAAATCCCCCAGAGACAAGAGAAGCTTAGTGCTTTTCAAGAGTAGTCCCAAGTGCTACAATTTTTTTGTTATATTAACAAATTGATGAATATGAAATAAAAACATTTTGTGTGCCAAAATATGTTCATTTGTTGTGACATACCAATTTCGAATAGAATTTGAGAATTTAATTATTAAAAACTAAATATAGAGGTAATACAAATTTCCCGCCCAATTCAAGTTGCGCCCTCTAGCCTATGATTCTGGTCAAAGTGGGAGTCAAAATTATTGTATGCACTTGTGTGGTGTGTCTCCCCTTCCTTGTCTCTGAAACCCCTCAAAAATAGTGTGAGGCCCGCCTATGTTCAAGTGTAGTTATTATTTTATAACCTTCCACTAATTTTTCTAGACTTCTTGGGTCAACTTCACTTTTTAAATCTTCCATTTCACATGTCACAACACTAAAAACTGTAATAGTTGCTTACAAAACTTAACGGTAGTCCTAACCTTGATTTTTAAATAGTTGTCAAATTCAAATTGGTACAGATTAGTTGGGAGTTTTCTTGAATGTGTCGCTGCGATCACAAACCACTCTCTTACTAGGGTAGTGGTTTGTGGCTGCGATCTTCTTCTTCTATTTCTTTATTTAACGTCGGCCTATTTCCGCTACCAAGGCCAATCACCGACTCCGGTGAGCACACACTTCCCCCAACCAGAAATTTTGCCGAACCCTCTGGTATTCCAACCAGAGGTGGGGATCTTTAACGAGCCCAACATCCATGGACTCGGGACCGACGGCTTTACGTCCCCTCCGAATGACGGCATATCTTCAATATATCTTTGTGCTCATTGATATATTGTCTTCGAGCTATGATATGCTATTTCGCTGCAGCTGTACGGGCTTTCGACACGGTATTTCCCTGCATGGTCACCCATCCAAGTACTAACCGCGCTCGGCGTTACTTAACTTCAGATATCTATGGCTGCGATCTTAATTTGAAATCTCAACGTGTCAAAGTGGTGTAGATTAGTTTCCACCAAAGAGGAGCTGAGGTCTTAATCTGAAATCCCAGTTGATTATTGATACATCGCAAGATGCAGGGTTATGAGCGTTGTATCTCTTTAATCCTTTTTATTCCGAACAAAAGCAAACTGGCCCCAAATGCGCCTACACTAGGAAGCAACGGCCAATAAACACGAGAGGGTAATTATCCGTTAAGCGGGCTCCATCGTGAAATTAAAAAATTTTTGGTGGAACATACGTATTTCGGCCTCCTGAACAAAAAAGTCTAATAAAGTTTTTGGGGCTCGCAACTAGTTTCGGAGATACGGCCCCCCAAAGACAGGAAATCGGGGTTTTCAGGGTTGACATTTATGTTTGTTTATTCAGCCAATTCCGCTCGAAATTCATCCTTCTTTCTATCAGCACAATATACACATTCTAAACCACCTTCTTCATCACTTTCCAACAGAATCATAAGCATTTTTCCATTTTTCACAACAAAACTCTAAAAGGTAAATCGTCATAGAAATTCGAGGTTAGCAAAACAATAGAACGCGCATGTGCGGAATTGGCTGAGAAACAAACATAGGCGTAAAACCCCGATTTCCTGTCTTTGGGGGGCCGTATCTCCGAAACTAGTTGCGAGCCCCAAAAACTTTATCAGACTTTTTTGTTCAGGAGGCCGAAATACGTATGTTCCACCAAAAATTTTTTAATTTCACGATGAAGCTCGCTTAACGGATAATTACCCTCTAGTCAAGACGCCTTCCCAAGGAATGATTTTTGTTATCCTGTTTATAAAAAAATATATATAAGGCACTGAAGTTTTTAGCTATTGCCTTCAGTGTTTAGGAACCCTAATATGGGCCAGTTGCACCGCTTTTCTTAAGTTGTGCTTTATCTAAGCCAGGCTTTGTTGCTATGGATTTGCCAATCAGCTTCCTTGTTCCTTAACGATTGCGCCAAGCTTAGTTGAATCTCTGCTGAGTCGAAGCGGTGCAACTGGCCCTAAATATTCTTAACTTCCTTTTTATTCCAGAGGCAAAATTTAAGCCTTGAAACATAAAGAAAAAAAAATTCAAGTATTTTGTCTACGCCTTGAAATCTTAGCAACAAATGAGAATAAAAACGCATATCACCCCTACTGTGAAACACTATCCTCATGCATTTGAATTTTTGCAGCCTTTACCCAATTAATATTCTTTCAACTTTAATACTATGTAACCAACGACTTTCAGCCAGAAGTTAGTCATATAGTGATTTCCACCAGTTTGAAAAAACAGGTACACGTGTTTTATCTATAGCACACCTGAAGAAGCGCTTGTATAGTGAAACACCTGCAGCAGTTTTGTGAACTGTAGTTGAATTTGAAATGCAAAATCATGAAACTCTGAAAGAAAATAGCAAAACCAGTAATTGTCGCAAAATGTCACGCATTTCACAATTATTCGGAATCTCTCATATTGAGAACAAAACAATTTTTACAATACTTGACAGAACATTTCAACTCTCAACACAATCTGACAATTATTTCATCAGCATGAACATTCTCCCCAGCAAACAACAGGATTTTCTAAACACATCATTGAAATAATAAACACTGCAACCTTAAAAATATTTATTTCAAGTCACAGTACTCTAATCAAAGAGTCCAAGACCCATATCGTCGTCAGATTCTTCGGGTTCTTCCTCCTTCTTCTTCTCCTCCTTGGCGGGTTCGGCAGCGGCTGCCGCGGCGGCAGGGGCTGCGGCTCCACCAGCGGGGGCGGCTCCCACACCCGACCCGATGTTGGTGATCAGTTCCCTGACATTGACTCCCTCGAGCGCCTTTGCGAAAAGGCCTGGCCAGTATGGCTCGACATCTACATTGGCTGCTTTCAGGATGGTCTGGATTTTCTCGCCCTATGAACAAACAATACATTCTCGTAAGTCGTGGTTGAAAATGTATCGTTTAAATTTAGTGGAAGTTTTATTCAATCTAGATGTGGGGTTTCATTTGTGGGAAACTAAGACTTCTTGAAAAAAACTCATTGTACTTTCTGAAATTCTTTCATGCAGAGTAAGCATTTTGAATTTATGAAAATAACAACTTTTCATGACTGAATCGTTTTTTTTTTCTATAAAAAACTTATGAATTCTTCAGTTGATTATGCTAAAACAGCATCACATTTAAAGATCTATTCTTCATACAAGGATTATTAATTCTTTGGGCAAATAACAAAATTGATTTTAAGTTTTCATTTAAAAGATCTGCTCCTATGAAACTCAACTTTGTTGCCACTGATATCCAACATTTTATGCAATTGTCCTACTCCTTTTAGAGATATTCATCATTTCCAGGAAGTCTCTGGATCATGACAATTCAAATAAGAACAATAAGAAACAAAACTGTCAAATGACTGTCCTTAACCCAGCTTTCTACAAAATTGTTTGTTTACGAATGTAATTCATTACCTCAACTATTATATGCCATTTAGACTTTAGACAAACAATTTCTGTTATACTCCCAGAACAACAAAAACCTAATGAGAGCTATATACAAGATTGTCTCTAATCTTCCTTTGGTGGACTCAGATGAATGCCAAGCCACCATACACTAGAAAAGACTTTTCTGTACCCACTACGAGCACACCACTGCCTACACTAAGACGCAGACAGGGCCGGCTTATTTGTGTGGGGTAAAATAGATTTTGTGAAAGGGGGGGGGGGGAAGAGAAGTTGCCAACCATGTGAGCCACACAGGACATTTCTGAATTACACATGATATTCTTTCTTATAATGTGAAAAATGCAAGTTCTCATAGAACTAAGGTATGGTCTGAACTAAACAATATTTCTCTGAGAATAACCATTCGTCTATAGGATGATTTTCTGAACAGGGTTAGTTACTGGTTACTATCAGACCATACCCCAAATCAATCTTGGGAGCTGCCTTCTGAACTGTCCAGGCATAAAAAGTAATTACTCTCAGAGCCAGCAGCATAAAAAGACATTTTTTCTACTAGCTTCTTTGGGTTCTAAACCTACCACAATCAGAAAAAACAGGAATTAATATTGGAACCTATACAAGTTTAGAAGGGCAGATTTTTAATCTATCCCGAGAACTAGCTGCGATGATTCAAAAATAGTTTTTTCTCAACGGAACACGTTCAATTAGTCAGTAACTTTTTGTATATCTCTAACTGTGGTAGGTTTAGAACCCAAAAAAGCTAGAGATAATCTATCCACCACAAAATAATTACATTCGAACAGTTCTAAAGACACAATTATTTAATGTAATACTTGTTCATTATTTTGTTTTTATTGCATCTTTTTGCACATTAACTTTTCAATTTTTACTGTTTCCCTAGCAACCATAGTATCTAGTCAAAATCGAATGGAATAATTTATTATTGGCAAATTTCTTGATGCTATATTCTCTCGGGCGACTCAACCCTCAGCATTTGTAAGATAGATGCCCTCAGGGCATAATCATCTACTTTATAGAAAATTTGGCCCCAAGGACATATATACACCCGAGGTGCAAAAAGCTGATGTCCTACCAGATCGTTATTGTAAAATTGGCAAATATAATATGAATATTTGAAAAAATCTGAAAATTCAACTTGACTTTAATCGAAATTCAAACAGTATGGGCATAATTCAAACAAGTATGACTATATAATAATTACATATCCACAGTTACTTAGTATTTGTAGGCATGCCAGCTTTGTAAAATAAACTGTATTTGACTTCTTAAACTTATTTTTCAACAGTTCCAGTTCTAAATGGCCTCCATTTGAAATGTTCGTAGAACTTCACTTCAAAAGATACTCGAGCAACAAGTGAAAATGATTATTGTTATCACCAAATGAGGCCGCTGGAATCCCCTCAAAATAATAATAAAATAGACCGAACATTGAAAACATGCGATTTTAGAATATTTCCAATATGGGAAATATATATTCAGTATAACCCAAGTCAGCAAGAATACAAATTAATAAATATCCATCGGAAAATAACAAACAGATAAAAATAAACCATAATTTCTGTGGCGTGAATGAAAAATTTGAGTGATGAGTTTGAAAACTTAGGATATTATAATATGTTAAATTCAAGCTCACGCTTTGATCAAACAAGCATGTATATAATATGTATAATAAAATATTCACTTACAGTTACGGCAATATCATCATCAACCAAAATCAGGGCTGAGTAGACACAAGCAAGCTCGGCGTTAGAAGTCATTTTATTATTTGGTGCAAGTCGCCGTTCGGCCTTAGCTCAAAGAGAACAAGCACACGTCTCCACTGATTACACGGAAAGAACGAGGAACGAGTTTTATTGTGAAAAGTAATGACAGCAGACTAGCAGACAGCAACTTAGAGACAGGTGACTGGTGACACTTTGAGTGGGGGCACAGGGCACAGAACACGAAAGAAAAGAACTGATAGAAAGATCGCATATGGGACTTTATTCCAAGTTGCCAACCTGAAATATTGGTAAGATTGCCTACCACCACGGAAATGGAATTTTGCAGTGAATAGTGTTTCAATGAGTTCGTTTCGATCATCACGAACTCATAACATTTGCTTTTTCAAAACTAGTATGGTGGTAATTCTATAACCACACGTTAATTTTTAAAGCATGTTAAAATTTTACTCCATAACATATATAACGTATGTTGAAAAATTTGTAGTGCTTTTAATTTTAATATGACCATACAGAATTACGACTTATATGTAGAAATATATCAATGTGACCTGAAGCTGCTATCTAATCGGCTGCATGCGCGTGGGATTTGACAGCACTCCTCAGTTAATGCATGCGCTCTCAGAGTAATTTTGCCGCGAACGCCTATATAACTCTCATCCAATCAGATATTTTTCTGATTTTGAAGAAGTGGGTGGAAATTTTTTGTAACTGATGATCAATACAAACCCATTCAAACACATTTTTTGCAAACTTACACTTTCCTGTTGGTTGACATTTTCACGAATATTTCAGATCGGCAACAAGACGGATTATAAGATACCTGTGTAGTTCAATCGTAACTATTTATGCCGAGACCTTACACAGAATATGACAGATGGATAATGCATGCGCGGTGGCTGTACCTCCAGAGGGTGGCTATGCCTCCAGTATAGGGACAAAAACAGGTTTTCTTCATTTCGTTCTTAAAGCTGTGTTCATCCAGTACAGTACTACTACATCATCCTCGATTGTTTGCGTATCATTTGATCATTCATAAAGTCACTCGAATGAAGAGTGATAGCGAATTCTATAAATATCTATCTTCTTCTAACACTCTACATTTTGAATCTACTTAAAAATGGCTCCAAAATCGGCAGAGCTGAATGGTCGAACACAAAACTCTAGGCGCGATTCAATCCGAACTCTACAGCTACATACCACTGACCGCGCAAAAATCCAATTTTTTTGTATATATAGTGACTCACACGAAAGGAAAGCCCTGTAATGTTCAAGGAGCTCCGCGTGAATCAAGGAACAGGAGATACGAATTGACATTCACTTTGAATTTTGAAGTTTGTAAGCCTCCAGGAAAGAACCTCTCTCGGCAAGGAGTTCCAAAGTTCAATTGAGAAAAGGCCCCTTAGCGGGAGAGATTCGACATGTCTCAAAGCCAACAACAAAGGGGTGGGAATTTGTACTCATCGTGTTATCCGTGTAAATACTGCCAAGGGTGGAACGATTGACGACAATTCAGAAGAGCACTGACCGGGAAAATATCTATTGAAGAGAGACAAGTCTCTGACCTTCTTGTGATCCTCCAACAAAGTGAGCGGGTCCGTGAGTGGAGAACCACCAACAAGGCGCGGAGAAACGCGGAACTCTCCATGGTTAGATTGTCATGTGTCATGTTTCCATTTGCATGTTTATATATGGAGCTTCGCGATGGTCTCGTGTATTCCTTTTGTTCGTGAAATTTTCAATTCCTCATTAATTTCTGTGTGAGAAGTGACTCAATCTACAGTTGAATACTTAAAGAACATTTCATTGAACAAATTTAAAGGTGTTTTACTATCAAAACAACTTAAAATTCGAAAGACTCAATTTAATGATTAATGCACACCTGAAATTATTGAAAATTACATATCTCAGCTGGGAAAATTTACGATCAATTAAATATTGATAACGAAGTGTCAGAAGTGGCGCAGTTTTCAGCTGGTTGATGTGATTCTCCTTTATTAGAATTATGCATCACACACTAAATTATACATTATCACACATACCGTAGAAATTATATAAAAGATTAACTCGTTTATATCCAGAACAAAAAGTAAATATACGCTCACAATAAATGAAAAGCAGCAAACCTCTCAATTATTTTATCACAAAAATCCAAAATGACTGAAGAGTCAACACAACAGCCCAAGATGCATATATACATCTTGCAACAGCCCCATATACACACGTGTTCAATACATACATACTAGAGGCAATCTAACCATTGAGTGTTCTTGCAAAAGTCGATAGGGGGCATATCGCTTATTTTCTATCGCGAATAGTTAAGGATAGACATCTTCAACGTCAAAGTCGAAGGTATCACTACAGTACAGTCAAAGTCAGAACCATAGACATTACAACACAACTGATGGACTGGCCCTAAGAGAGAGAGGACTCCAAAATGAGCAGGATAGAATACTTCAAGTATAACCTCTCGAACTCGAATTCCTTCTTCAATGTAGGGTTGGGATTTTTAGTATTATTCTACTAAATTTAGTACTTTTCGATTCTTTTTAGTAGCCTAGTATTCTCAATGGAAATCTAGTATTCCCATGCAATATGCCAATATGCGTCATTCTGTCATTGTCATTCGTCAGATATGTGCTCCTCCATGGAAAAAATAATTATATCAGCTTTTTTAATTTCTTGCATTTTGAATTATATCAGTTTTTTAAATTTCCCGCATGTTGTTTCATCACAAATATTCCAATTTACCGCGTTTTGTCGGTATAGAAAGAATTTAGTACTGAAGCTTCCAATTCAGTAGCCAATGAAGTCAATTTTAGTACACCTGGCAACGGAGCCCAGCACAACACTGATGTCATGTTCCGATATTGCTGGTATCACTGGCCACAGTAGTCATTTTCGGAACGCTTTTTGCAGTGATAGTAATTTACTGCTGATGATATCGGAACGGATCGCCATCGGACATCCGTCAAAGGAACTGTCAGAGGTGACAGGTGTGACGTACCTTATCTTATTTCAAAATGAATTGACTATTGGAAGGATTTTCAAGCAATGGTGATACGGAAATAGAAAATTCAGAGAGCTCAAGCTCTGATAAAGAGTCTTTAGAGAATATAATGACTGAAATTATAATCCTCGACAAAATTTGAGGTCCCATAGAAAAAATACCAAGACCAAGGGTTTTTACACCCCTGATTTTCCAACAACATTTCAGGCAAGTGAGTAAGGCTTGCAATCTCGAAAAATGGGGTTCTCGCAAATTTTATTGATCTGCTAGATTCATTTTGATTCCATCAACTTCTACGCAAATATCTTCCAATACAACTCGAAACATCTTTGATAATTTTGCAATTGCAATGATGGGACAACAAATTTTAATCTGTTATCCGTTGACGTTTATTCGAACACAACCTAACCTAACTCAATTTGGGGAATACTGGGACTACAGGAACACTTCTGCAGCAGTAGAACCAGTAACTTTTTAGTCTCCAACAGGGTACCTCGAAAAATGGCGCGAAATAATTGCCAGTGAATGTCAGTAAAATCGGAACGACTGAATTAACTGGACAGTACTGTTCAGGAATATCGGAACATGACATATATGTAGCAGATAAAGAGAGGTTGAGAAGAATAGAACAAGTAAAGAATTGTCATTCTGTCCTTCACGTGAGACTTCAATGTGCTTATCTTTTTCTGTCTTATGTATTTCGCATCGTGTTATTTATATGGAAAACTGTCAAACTGTCATAAAGGCGAAAGGCCACTCCATGTCGTGAGTCCATGTTGTGTGTCTAATCTAATTTGTCAGAACTGATAATTGACGTAATATAACATGGACTGGGCATTAGAGTGAGAGGATTGATCCCCACGCCTAAAACGGCATGAACATATTAAACTAAGGGCAACTGCGTCACCACTTACGAGTGACGTCACAATGTATCATTTGTACTTTGTACTTGTTGCATATTTGCATAGCCAAAAATCCGTTTTACAGTGAGGGAGTTGTTGATTTGTGTTTGCGATTTTTTGAAGCTATTCGAAGTGTTCAATAGTGTATTGTTTTATGTTTATGGATATTTGAGACTCTTTTCAATTAACTTTTTAGTGTTTATGCGTTTGTGTAGAGTCATAAGAGTGGATTTTTCAATGCATGATATATGATATACTTAGAATTAAAAAAACCAATTTTTATTTCACATACTGAAAACTATATGAATTGAACATTTCATTACAGTGAAGGTCGTGAAAAAATGACCAATATCGATAAAAATTCATATATGAAGAACAAGGAATTCTATGTATATGAATCATAAGCTATTCTAGTGAATCTTCAATAACACTGAATATTGGTTATTGAAAATTATTTTATGAGGCACCACTGATATTTCTGAAATATCTTGTAGGTACCTAGTGGTTTATTGAAATACCTTTATTATTCAATATCCGAAAATATTTACAATTGAAAATTTTCAATATGCACCATAATTTCATTTGGTCCCATTCTTGAATATTTTTCAATAATCTAGTGATTATTTAATAATCAATAGGATACCAGAAAAGAATTGATTACCTACGGAATCTAAGTATGCAACACATATTACTGATGACGTAAGACATTATGACGATGACGACTATGACGCAGATGCCCTTAGTTGGTTCGGGCCGCAAAAACTTGTATTTGAGGGTTAAGCGACACCCAGTCCATGTTATATTACGTCAATGGAACTGATATTTGTTTGTTTTTAAATATCGTAGAATAATAGTTCAAATAATTCCTACTACAATTTTTCGGAAGATTTTGATTCTAAATTTTTGTAGAAATGGTATATGAGAGCCCATCTTCAGCTGAATGATATTAATCAACTTCTTTTTGTAGCATGGAGTAATTTTAGCAGGACTTGGTTTGGCTGCAGTCGGTTTTGCAGGAAGATATGCTTTAAGACAGATGCCAAATGCTGCCAAAACATTCAATGAAGCAATGAAGAACCTTCCTAAATTCGATTCTGCCTCAGTGGCAAATTCAAAATACTACAAGGGTGGTTTTGATGCAAAAATGAATAGAAGAGAAGCGGCATTGATTTTAGGTATTGTAACTTCATTGCACTAATAATAATTGCATTTTCGTGGATCAACGAATGAGATGTATCATTTTTTGGGTATTAGTCCCTCACCAGGGTTTTTGGAAAAAATGTTTTCTCATTTCAAGTGTAGAACACAAATCAGATGCGACGTTATCCTTTTATTTGGGATTTACAGCCTTTCTCAAGAAAAGGGCATATTTCACCTTTTCTGTACAATATAACAATTAGTACACACAATTTCAATCACCAAAAAACAAATGGACTTGCTAAGCAGGCTCCTTTGTTTTCCTTACCTTTAATCACCGCGGAATTTTGGCTTCTGATGCATAAAAACCTCTTTCTGGTGACAAAAACAAAATGCTACTATAAGCTCCTATTCCCATCGTCAAAGGATTTTTATCGAGCAAACTTAATATTTGTGCTCTAAGCATCAAAAGGTATTGTGGGAAGGGATAGCAGATTGTTAGGTACACTTGAAAAAACTTGATTTCCAATACAAAAAATTGTTGGTTTCACAATGACAAAAATGTCTTTGCAAGACAATAGCTCTTCAATAATGGAGAGAGGTGTCAAATACACTTTGAATTTTAAAGAAACTGTTTTTTATTTCAGGAGTAAACCCTTCAGCAAATAAACAAAAGGTTAAAGATGCTTTCAAGAAAGTAATGGCAGTCAACCATCCAGACAGAGGTGGATCTCCCTACTTGGCATCAAAAATCAATGAGGCCAAAGATTTCCTAGAAAAACACTCAAGATGATGCAATATGAAGAATTTATATATTTTTCAATAGCTTTGTACAAAAACTAGAATTTTCAACAATAGAAAAATGTATATAGGACTAGATTATCATATAATAAAGCAAATTGTGAAAAATTGATCTTTGGTGTGAATTCCTATTTTTTATATTTCATTCTCAACTTGTTGATTGTAGAACTGGATAAATTTCCTGATAGCTTGAATATATCCTAAAAAAAGACAATTTTTTAATGTTCTCACAATGGAATTAGCTTACATTCATGAACTGATGACAGTTGATCACAGACTGATGGTTTCTCATATCCTTGAAACAAGTTATCAGTTCTCCTAATTCACTTGTCAATAAAATTTTCTCCTTATGTAACCTTATCAAAGTAAGAGCAACTCGAAAAATAATTTTCGACCCTTCATAGAACAAACAGTCCCAAATCCTGAAGACTGTTTCTGTAGGTAATACCTCTGAAAACAAACAGATGAACCACTTTGTGGTTCCCATTGCCCAAGGCATTCCAATATTGTGAATATGTCTATGTACAACAGGTTCGTATTTACGAATCAGTTCGTCCAATACATCGAGATCAGTTAGGAGGCCAGTCATAGTTACAATGTAATATTGAGGTAGTATTTGTTCAACGAGCACTTTCAGAAGCCAAAAAGAGGCTTCCTCATCTTTGGTAGCAAGTAGTAGTAACCCTGCTATGTAATTCAATCCTTGGCAGTAGCCTACTTCTTTGTTTTGGTGTGCAAATGTGGCCAAGACATTGAAGAGCATCTTGGGAAGATATTCATGGGTAGAGAAGTAAATGTTATCAGGAAATGTCCTTGGCAAATCAATTTCGATGGTATCTATTATATGTTGATTATTGATTTTTAGTTTCAAATCATTGTATGTATGTTTACTCGATCTCTTTAAGTTTTCTGCCCCAGAAATGTGCATCCAAACAGATATGCGGCGATCACTTGGTATTCCTTTTCGTATGAATCGTTTGAGCGTGCTAGATTTTTTCCAGATATTACTTTTCAATGTGCTCCATCTTTGTGACCTACGGGTTAAAATCCTGATATACTGGGACATGAATTGGTCATATGATTCATAGTTGAAATTTTCAGGGCGCTCAAACCCATATTCATCTACTTTACTGAAAAAAAATATGTATTGTTTTCTTAAAATAATTAAACAACTGAAATTATAATACCTGTAAGTGGATTTTGCCATTGGTGTGAATGTTACCTAGTATTCAACATGACTAATTCATTTTCGAAAAATAACCCAAATATGATTCATTGGGTACCTTGTTATTGGCGTTAATTGTTAATTAGAGCAAAATGAGCTCTACTGAATACCTGAGGACAATTCAGGATTGTACCCTCGAAATTAGGATTTTTTGGAATTCAATTTTATGAGGAATATATTCGAAACTGAAAAAGAACTACCCATCAGTGATAGCAGATAGCAGACTCCTTGTGAATGGGGTTATTGATTGTTATTAAAAAAACAAAAACAATATAGATTAAGGCGGGTTTAGTGAACGCATAAGGCTGGATTCAGACAGATCCGAAATCCGATCGTACGACGATCCGATAGCATTCTGATTGGTGTAAATTTAAATTTAGACCAATCAGAAAGCTATCTATCGTCGTATTTCGGAACCTAACCTAACCTAATGCATTACTTAAAAGTAAACTCTTGTAGAACTGGTAACTGGTGACAGACTAATTAAATAGACCAAGAGCCCGTGTCACTATTTTTGGTAGTGATAAGTTTTTAAGTTTACGCCCAACGACCACTGAAACTTGTATTATCGATGTTGACGATGCTACAGAGATTCTCGCCATACATGATTTCCGGGGCGAAGTTAGGGTAGGAGGCTGACCGATCTGTATAAAAAAAGTGAGTAAAATTTGTCGTAAGTTTACGACTGAGAACATTGGGAAAGCACAGATTTCAGGAAAATAATCCGACGCTCGCTTATTGTCAGTCGCCTACATCGTGGCGTTCACCCGCTACAACCCTCGAAATATGTATAAAAAAAACAACAAAGAAAAACCAGTTTACAACTGACAATGAGGCAGATCTTACCATTAGCATTTTAATGACACAAATTTCGCAGGCCAGCCTCATTCAATGGGGCGGAAGGGCGCTGGGCCCACCTGTTTCGAAAGAATTTATAAGTATTTTTTTATGATAAGCTTACATTTCAAAATTTAGGGGCAAGTAATCTATTATGCATAAATCGAGAATCTGATACCGTCAGTCACGTACCACGTGGCAAAAAGAAACTGGGCCCTTGAAAAGGTGCAAAAGAATTCAGGTATACTTCAATATTATAAGTTTATGCTCAAAAAATTCACACGACGTTAGTTGAACCACCTTCATCAAGAACCTGTCACCTATAATCATGTAAGGTGTGGCAAAGGCCCGATAAAAATTGAAAACATGCGCTTCAAGCATTGTATATATGTATAAAGGGTGTCCTGAAATTACATTTCATAAATTTCAACTACAGGAAGAGTTGAGAAAGTTCACACACAAACATGTGTCCAGAAATGGTCCCTTAGGGAGTTATGGCCATTTCAAGACGTGCCCAAGATGAAGGCCCAATATGTTAAAATTCTACCTAAATGAGCTACAGCCATTTGAATGTGCAACTTTCGGGATGATTTTAAAATTGGCCATTTTCTACAAAAACTTCAAGGCAAAAACCAATACAGAAAAATTCAGAAAAGATATTCAGAGCTATGATGGATGCAATTTGCCTCCATGCAAAACTGAATTACTGGAACACATAAAGCGTGCTCAGTATATCGCAAAGATATGGAGATACGCCCATCTGAAAAACCCTACAGAAATGACCCCTACGAGGTGTGGATGGGTAGAGTCACAAGGCACATACAACTTCAAATGGGTTTTTGGTGATGAAGTTCCCTCCCTCGTCAACGATGTTGTCATTACAGACGATGATGGAAATGATCTGGGTAAGATATGAATTATTATCCGTGTATCATATTGTGAAAAATTATAAGTTTGCATATATTTTTACAGACATGGAATCCGCAGAGAAGCCGTTGGAAGATGTCGCCGATTCTGATACAGACATTTCCTTGACAGATATGGAGTCGGAGGACGATGAAATATAAAATAATATAAGATGTTCCTATTTTTGAAATATACACTTTTCAACTCATGCTTACGCTGAATAATTATGAATTGATGTCAAACAAAAAGATTATTGACAAACAAGTTTTGGTTTTAGAATGATTTCCCCACTTTTTGTGATAGTCGTAGAAGAAGCATAGTGTATAACTCACCCGGAAAGCTCATTTCTCACTCGTACGCTTTGCGACAGTATGAAATGATTATAATTTCATGTTCTTTGAACAATATACTATATGATGTTGTTGCATGCGTCCTATATTTTAGCAATTGACAAGGCTTCATTCTCATACTAAGAACAACTGAGAGACGTTCAAAATAAAATCTGGCGATACTCCTTCATACCTACGTGATATCGTAAATCACAAGTATGAAGTTCATAATTACTCTACAAGATCCAGAAATGATTTTTCGATTCCGATGGTATCAAAGAAAGTAACAGAGACATCGGTATTTTTTAAAGCACTGAGAATATTCAATCATCTTCCCCTAGTAATAAAACAATGTTCTACACTTGTGGCCTTCAAGAATAATTTAAAGCGATATCTGAGTGACAACCTCTATGTAAATATGTGTGAGTCTCTCATGTGCTAATGTTAATTTTTTATATATTTATATGTTATTAGTGTTTTACGTTATTTTATTTATTGACTGTATGAGGTCACCATATTTTAACATATTTTATTAATTAGTTTTTAAGTCAATTATTGTATGATGATGTATTAGTCGTTGACTAAATAAAGGATCTATATATATTCACATGCTTACGTTGTAACTACATTTATGATTGTCACTCATAAACATTTCATAGAGGGTACGGACATTCGGAAATTGCAAGTAATCTCTGAATATACAGATCAGGGTACTTCGCGCGACGCTGCATTCAGGTATGTTTCGAAGTGTCAGTCGTCAAATTACTGTATTGAAAAATTTAGGGCCGATGTTTCAATAATGGGGATGACGGCTGCAAAACTCTACCACTAGGAGCGCCACCACTGCATGTACCTTTGACAGCCTCTCAAGTCAAATGACAACAATTCAAAACATTAAACTTCCCTTCTTTGCAATAATTAAGAAGATAAAGATTTGAAATCGACATAAAATGGTCTTATGTAGTGCATTCGGATGTGAAAATGTAGGTTCGCATTTATTTCCAAAAGAAACAAAACTGAAAATGCAGTGGGAAGTAGCCCTGAAAAGAAAGAGCTTTCAGGCTTCTGAACATTCTAGATTATGCTCCAGTCACTTACAAAAGAACGTAGCAGGGCTAGTGGATGGTTATTATGATGATTTCTAACGAAACACCTCTGTAATCAGTTTGAATTTTTTACCTTTCACTCAGATCTTTTTGTTTTCCGTTGAGGGATCCACCACGATTCCTCAACAAACTTTTCAGTTCTGGTACAGACAAACATCCATATCTATCGGTTGGAGAAAACATCCTTATGATTCTCAAGTATCTTTTGAAAATATTCATTAAAATAAAAATAAAACATAACCTGCAAAATCACTCGTTAGGCACATGCAGTCGTGCTGCCACCTACTAAAAACTTTGGGTCATCTTCCCCATTGTCATCTTATACCTGCACTTCGCAAATGCAAGAAACTTGTCAGTTTACCTACCAAGTGAGCTTTATCCATACAATAAACAGCTGAGAAAAGTGTTTTCATATTCACATACTTACGTTGTACCTAAATGTTTGATTGTCAGTCACAAACGTAGGATTTTTATGATAAAAATGTAGCCAAGCTTTATAGAGCGCTATTCCAGGAACTTGTTTTTACGAACGGCAATATTTGCACCCTTTGTTTGATGACTGTTGATTGCATTTTTCAATTGGACAGTTAAAATTGAACATTATTGTGAAGGAATCAGTCGTGAGCTTATCATAAAAAATAACTTAGAAATACTTCCGAAATAGGCTGGTATGCGAAATTTGTGTCATTAAAATGCTAATGGTAAGATCTGCCCCACTGTCAGTTGTAAACTGGTTTTTCTTTGTTGTTGTTTTTTTTATACATATTTCGAGGGTTGTAGCGGGTGAACGCCACGATGTAGGCGACTGACAATAAGCGAGCGTCGGATTATTTTCCTGAAATCTGTGCTTTCCCAATGTTCTCAGTCGTAAACTTACGACAAATTTTGCTCACTTTTTTTATACAGATCGGTCAGCCCCCTACCCTAACTTCGCCCCGGAAATCATGTATGGCGAGATTCTCTGTAGCATCGTCGACATCGATAATACAAGTTTCAGTGGTCGATGGCCGTAAACTTATCACTACCAAAAATAGTGACACGGGCTCTTGGTCTAAAACTACAGTACAGGATACAGAAGCAAATCCGATGACATATCCGCTAAAAACCACGCCTTACCAAAGTGCACCATTGAGAGCAGCTATGAAGGCAGCTAATTAATTTGACGCGTGTCACTTGAAACTTCTCAGTGTATTTTCCTATTGTTGGTATCATAGACATTTGAGCTAATGGACTGCCCTTTATATGATAGTTTTCCGTATAAAATACTCTATCCTTCTGAACCTCCCTTTATTTGCTACATTGAGGAGGAATTCACGCAGAGATTATACTTGAAGTATTCTTTCTTGCTCACTCTGCAGTCTTCTCTCTCTTAGGGCCAGTCCATTAGTTATAATGTCTATGGTTGGTATATATATTTCCAGATTTCTGTGTCGATGAAGGTGCCAAAGTTCGATCAAGGTCAAATATCTTTGGGACAATTGTTTTAGGTTACCGTTTCGCTTCTGTATATAGTAATTAAGTATTCTGTGGTTATACTTGAAGTATTTTATCTTGCGCACTCTGTAGTTCTCTCTCTCTTAGGGAAGAACGTTTTTAAAAGTATACACGAACAAGAAGCGGATCTCACGAATTTTAGAAATACACCCTTGGTCATTGGTCAGTCATACCAAAAACCAACTACTGGTGTTTCTTGTCTAAAAGTTTATTGGTTTATTGCTGGTAGTCATGCGTAATCGCAACATAAATGGTTTCAAGGTCAAGAAATTTTGTTGTGGTGGGAACCACAGGATTAGAGGTAACTGACGCTTCTCATTCGTGTATATGTGAATATCATTTGCTTAGGGCCAGTCCAGTCCATTAGTTATAGTGCCTATGGTGAAAACTGAAAACCAATTCATTTTGGTTATCCGCTAAAAATTGGTTGATTTCTATGATTATCAGTTGGCATGTAGAGCTGCGATCTTAATTTAAAATCAAGGACGCACTTGGCAACTTCGGCCAAGCCAAGGTAAGATAATCTCGAGGTCACATTTTGCGGTCATAGTATAAAAAATATTTTTCGTGCAACCGTAAAAATTGTGGTTGCGAAATGCTTGTTTCGCGCCTGGTTGCAAGAAAATGATTTAAACTAACCTCAGAGTCCCAGACAAATGAGTAAATGAGATTTTCTAATGTGTTTTCAAATTACACCAACTTTTTGACTGACAACAACAACAATAAACACAATACAACAAGCGTAAACAAATGATTTTGAAATTCCCACGTTCCATAATTGACGTAGACAAATGACATTTTATGAACCGTCTAGTAGACTGCGCTGTTATGCTTAACTTAAGCCAAGCAAGGGAGCATCTCGTTCTACCCATATTTCGTAACACCCACAGTGCATAACACCCGAAGTGCGTAACACCCACATGTCATAACACCCACATTTCGTTATGCCCACACTCTCCGAACATACCCGAATGATGATGCACTGTTGCCAAATTCTTCCTTCTTTTAGGTTAGGTTAGTTAGGTTAAGTTAGATTGGGTTAACAGAAAATTGCAGAATATCCGGTGAATTTGGCAACAGTGCATCATTCGGGTATGTTCAGAGAGTGTGGGCATAACGAAGTGTGGGTGTTACGCACTTTGAGTGGTATGTGTAAGGAGATATGCACAACATAAGACATCATGCATGTGTTATGGGTTGCATACGATAGGGTTAAGGGTCGGGGTAGAAGAAAGGTTATGTGGAGAGGGAAAAATAAAGCCAGTCTGAATTATGGTAATGGTGTTGTATTTACCGTATTATAGTTGATCCCAAATATTCCTACAAAGAACACACATTACATGGCGCAGGACGGTAACTAGACAAATACAAAGTTGACTGAACCTTAGAATAGCCTACAGACTCAAGGTTGAGCGAAAAACCAATTAATAAATATCATAATGGGGGACAGTCGCGGCATTGCCCCATTGTCATTGAGAGGCCACGTTTCTGAAAACTGGAAACTATGGCGTGCCAGGTTTGAAAATTACTTGATCGCATCAGAAGTCCACAAAAAAGATGAAAAAACCCAGTGTGCACAATTACTGCACTACATTGGAGACGATGGTTTTAAAGTTTACACAACTTTCGAACTAGAAAATGATGAAAAGGACAAATTGAAACCTTTACTGGAAAAGTTTGAAGAGCATTTTATAGGAAAGGAAAATGTGGCATACGAAAGGTATAAACTATTTACATACCGGCAAGAAGAAGGGCAAAGCACAGAAGATTTTATAGTGGAAGTCAAGAAAAAAGCCAGCAGGTGTAAGCTGGAGACCTTAAAAGACAGTCTCATTTTAACAGTAATAACGTGTGGCGTAAAAAATGACACGGTGCGTGAAAGACTCTTACAAGATGACACCCTAACCCTACAGAAGGCTATAGAATTATGTCATGTAATTGAAACTTCAAAAGTTAGAAGCCAGGCTATGCAGTGGCGTAAATAACGCCTTGGCAACCTTGGCGGCGCCAAGGGGCGCAGTGCCGAAGGGGGCGCAACAAAAGGCATTCAATAACCAAAAAAAAATAGATATCTGAAATGAATAAACCTGATGGATGTCATATAGATAGAGGGAGAGGTACACAATTGGCAACTGAAAAAAAATCAGGAGGAAGAAATTTAAGTAGTCTTAGTTCTGATTATATTAAAAGCTGCGTTCGATTTGACGCCCGAATGCCCGAAACAATCCGGGTGCGTTCTAAATAACCTGAATCACCTCAGTGCATTTATTTTCAAAGTCGGGGCGAGTTCTGTTCCATTGTTTTCAGTAGCATTGAAAGCCCGGCCAATGCACTGCTCGATCGATCGAGCTTCAACTCGAACGCATCTTTCAATTTCAAGCCGCCTCTGGCTAATAATCGGGGTTCAAACATTTTTTTGAATATGAAATACCTACGCCTCTTGCTGGCAGTCATGCGTAGTTGCAACGAAAACAATTTGGAGGTCATGAAATATGGTAGTGTTGAAAAGTATTCACATTTTCGAATTCTTGTCATATGTCATTTGTCGTAAATTTCAATCCCTGAAGATAACAGTATTCACTGTCGAAATATTGGAAATACAGTGTAAAAAGAGTACACTTTTTGCTTGCTGCTTCACCCAATATCTTCTCCCCTTGTATCCTGACTGGTCAGACTACCAATCTATATATATATATATATATATATATATATATATATATATATATATATATATATATATGATGAGTTGTTTTTTCGGGTTTCATTCCGTGTTCTGTGATCACTGAACACGGAATGAAACCCGAAAAAACAACTCATCATACTTCGTCCGTGAGAATCTTCATGCTATATATATATATATATATATATATATATATATATATATATATATATATATATATATATATATATATATATATATATATATATATATGATATAACTTATAGGGTGGGGGGGCGCAGACCCTATGTTTGCCAAGGGGCTTGGCCTACCTTAGTTACGCCACTGAGGCTATGGGCTTCGCAAATACAGTAAAAAGTGAGGTGGATGGTGTTTATAAGGGCTTCAGCCGAGGTTCTAGCTCTACAAGACAAGTGGTCAAACATTGCAATAAATGTGGTAAAACCGAACATCAAATTAATAGATGCCCAGCTTTTGGGAAAATTTGTTCTTTTTGCAACACCCCAAATCACTTTTCCACTGTTTGTTTCAAGAAGAAAAAAGGAAATTTCCCAGGGAAGCACAGTCAAGATAGGGTCAGTGAAGTTACAGGAAATGAAAATACAGAGGCTAGTGCAGAGGTAAATTCAATATTACTTAACTCAGAAAATAGTTTTCTCTACGTAGGAAGCGTAACCACAAAAATAGACACTGTCTCGCAGAATCAGTGGAGAACAATATTGTTTATAAATAGTCATGAAGTTAGTTTTAAAATAGACACCGGTGCCATGGCAAATATTCTGCCATTGCATGTGTTTTATTCTCTGGGTTTCTCACAAAGGGACATTTGTAAGTCCAGTGTGGCACTCCGGTCTTATACTGGAGATGAGCTAAATGTTCTCGGAAATTGCTTAATTATGTGCAAGAAAAATAATAACTACTTTAAAATAAACTTTTATATAGTAAACTCTAATACAGAAGCTATTTTAGGGTTGGAGTCAAGTATAAGTTTAAACTTAATAATGAAAGTTGACAGTCTAGAGTCAAAAACCACACAATACAGAGAATTAATTAGGAAATACAAAGATTTGTTTTCGGGTATAGGCAATTTGGGTAACCCTTATCATATTGAAATTGATAAAAATGTAAAACCAGTTATTCAGGCAACACGTAAAGTAGCATTACCACTAATGAACTCACTTAAAGAAAGCTTAGATGAACTTATAAACTTAAAAATAATTGAAAAAGTACAGGGTGCAACAGATTGGGTAAACGCTCTGGTTATTGTTAAAAAGCCTAATAATAAATTACGTATATGTCTAGACCCCCAAGAATTAAACAGTGCAATTAAAAGGGAATATTATAAATTGCCAACTCTAGATCAGATAACAAGCAAACTAGCAAATGCTAAATATTTCAGCACACTTGATGCGACACAGGGTTTTTATCAGATACCGTTAGATGAGGAAAGCTCAAGACTATGCACTTTTGGAACCCCATATGGGCGATATAAATTCCTCAGACTTCCTTATGGGATAAAATCTGCACCAGAAATTTTTCAAGCACGCTTTAAAGAAATATTCAATATGGAAGGTGCAGACGTGTATGTTGATGACTTGCTGGTGTGGGGATCCTCTAAGGAAGAACATGATAGTAGGTTAATAAGAGTATTAGAGTTAGCCAAAGAACATAATGTAAAATTTAACCTCCAAAAATGCAAATTGGGTCAAACTGAGCTTACTTATATGGGTCACTTAATTACACAACAGGGTGTTTTACCAGACGAATCAAAAGTGAATGCAATTTCAAATATGCCTAAACCTAAAAACAAACAAGACATTCAAAGATTGTTAGGGTTATTGACATATGTCAGCAAATTTATTGACAATTTTTCAGCGGAAACTTCACCACTAAGAGATCTTCTAAAGAAAGATGTAGAATTACAATGGGGAGAGGAGCACCACGCAGCCTTTGAAAGAATAAAAAATGTGTTGAAGAGTAAACCTGTTCTACAATTCTATAATGTAGACTTACCTACGATAGTGTCAGTTGATGCTTCAAAATCTGGCTGTGGCGCTGTTCTCCTACAAAATAACCTACCTTGTGCTTATTCCTCAATGGCTTTCACCGAAACACAATGTAGATATGCTCAGATTGAGAAGGAACTTCTGGCAATTGTGGTGGGACTTGACAAATTTCATCAATTTGTGTTTGGAAAAAAAGTAACTGTAGAAACCGACCATCTACCACTTATAACTATCTTTAAAAAACCCCTTAACAAATGTCCTGCCCGATTGCAAAGAATGTTATTGCAAATACAAAAATATGACATTGAGGTTAAGTACAAGAGAGGCAAAGACTTAGTAATTGCAGATGCGTTATCTAGAGCTTATATAAATGATAGCCAAAATGTTGTATATGACAAAGATATCTCTGAATATGTTTGTATGATAATTTCAGAAATTAATATTACAAAAAATAAATGGTCAGAATTTAAACAATATACACAAAGAGACCAGGAATTACAAGTGTTAAAAAAGACAATATTAGATGGTTTTGGCCTAATAATAATAATAAGATACCAACTAGTATTAAACAATATGTCCAGTTTAAATCTGACTTAACCGTTATTGAGGAATTAATTTTCAAAGGAAAAGCTCTTGTTGTCCCTAAAGGTCTTCAAAAAGAAATGTTGTCAAAGATACATTACAATCACATGGGCTTAAATAAATGTTTGTCTCTGGCTAAAGAATCCCTTTTTTGGATTAATATGACAAATGATATTAAACAGAAAGTTCTAAACTGTAACATATGCCTAAAATACTCAAAATCACAACAAGCAGAACCATTGGTTAGTCACAATATTCCTAGATTGCCATGGAATAAGGTTGGTTGTGACCTTTTTCACCTAGAAGGAAAGCAATACTTATTGACAATAGACTACTATTCAAAATACATTGAAGTAGAAGATCTAGGTAAAGACACAACCAGCCTGCATGTTATTGAAAAATTAAAAGGTATTTTTGCCCGACATGGCATTCCGCTGACTGTGATTTCAGATGGGGGACCGCAGTTCTCATCAAAAGATTTTGTAACATTTTCACAACAATGGGAATTTGAACACGTAATGACGTCACCTACTTTTGCACAGTCCAACGGAATGGCAGAAAGAAATGTTCAAATTGCTAAAAAAATCTTTAAAAAGACATTAGAGGATAATGGTGACATTTTTCTGGCTTTGCTTTTATATAGAAATATGAAAATTGATAATGAATACAGCCCTTCAGAGATATTAATGTCGCGCAAATTGAGAACAATTATTCCATCTGTAGAGAGTAACCTCACACCCAAACTAATAAATTCTGGAAAATTTAACATAACTTTAGAAAATAAACAGAAAATGTGTGAGTCATATTACAATAAGCATGTAAAAAATTTAAAATTACTAGATGTAGGTGCCCAGGTAATAGTTCAATTAAAACCAAAAGGCCTGTGGTTACCAGCAACTGTAATAGGAATGGTTAGAAATAGGGCATACAAAATAAAAATGAGAAATGGTAGCATATTAATAAGAAATAGAAAATTTGTTAGACCAGTTTACAACCCTTTCAAAACAGAAAAGGTTAATTACAAACAAATCCATCCTTCAATTTTAACACCATTGAAAGAAAGGAAAGAAGAAGGATTGAAGTGTTTCTTAGAGTTAGAGAACAGTGCGGCACACGAAGAAGAGGAAAGTGAACTAAATAGTAGTAATAGTGACATAGAAAATTATGAAAGTTCAAATGAAAACTATAGTGATGATACAAGACGTGAGGAGGTTGTAGATATTTCTGATAATACGGATAACACAGATGTCGTGGGCCCTGAGGAGGCTTGTGTGCTACGAAGTCAAATAACTTCATCGGGAAGGCTAAGCAAGCCACCTCCGAGGCTAGATCTGTAAAAAGGGGGATGTAAGGAGATATGCAAAACATAAGACATCATGCATGTGTTATGGGTTGCATACGATAGGGTTAAGGGTCGGGTTAAAAGAGAGGTTATGTGGAGAGGGAAAAATAAAGCCAGTCTGAATTATGGTAATGGTGTTGTATTTACGTATTATAGTTGATCCCAAATATTCCTACAAAGAACACACATTACAGTATGGACTGTGGGTGTTACGAAATGTGGGTGTTACGGAGCGCAACCGCCAGCAAGGAGCAAGGCGCTTTCCCCTTTTCTCGGGTAGACAGTCATTCTACCCAGTCGGTAGAAGAAAAGAATATTTACGAATACACGAACAAGAAGCGAATCTCACGAATTTCACTAATAAACCCTGAATGCGCATGTCTACTACCAGCAATGTCATTCGGCAGTCGGTCATTGGTCAGTCATACTAAAAACCAACTACTGGTGGTTCTTGTCTAGAAGTTTATTGCTGGTAGTCATGCGTAGTCGCAACAAAAATAGTTTTGGAGGTCATGAAATTTTGTAGTGGTGGGGACTACAGAATTAGCGGCAACTTACGCTTCTTGTTCGTGTATATGTTTTATGTTTTCATTTTCTAGCTAAGTTCGTTAATTCACGGATCGAATCGAGTTATCGAGTAGAACACCCGCTTGTTAAGGCGGTAACCTTCTTTACATAAAATGACCTTGGTTCCATCTAATAATAAAAATAGCAATTAATATACATCAATATAAATAACAAAGAGCTATTAAATTATAATTCGATGTAACTAAGATGTGCAAATGAAACTGTGAGACATCAGAATTAAACATTTATGTAACATATTGATTTTTTCATGTGATATCATAAAGACGATGATGTAGTCGCATTGTTGGCTAGAAAGGTGCAACACTGCAAAATAGCTTCACACGCCAAAACTTTGAAAATCCCAACCCTACCTTGCATATGTGGCCAGCATTGGACACTTGGGGTTCAGCGGTGACTTGGTGATATGCGTGTGGCCACCACTGAACACATACATATAAGATTCCAGTGGTGGGTGGTGTGGTGGCCACACGTATATTAACGTTGGTATATAGGAGGAAGGTTACGAAATGTCATCATATCGATCCCTCCATATTGCGGGGGCGTCAATGAGGTTAAGGTTGAATTCCACGATATACTAATATGCAATTTCTGGTATCTGATTGGTAGATAACAACAGATAGCAAAAAAAATACCTGCTTCCCCATGAGATCTTTAAATATTCGAGTATATTAAAAATCTAACTTTATGGTGTTCAATACTGAATGTCATTTGAGAAAAAGTGTGGATATACTCTTCGTATTTGTGTTTGGTCTGACAGATAATTCAACTCGATTTGATCTCGATATATGTGAAAATTGGAAACGAAAGCAAATGAAAAATTGATGACTGTGTATGGTTGGTGAAAATCCGAAAAAATACCTGTGTTTTAAAAAAAAGTGGGACTGTTCCTCATGCAGCAGGAAAGTTTGCCAGAGTATGATAATTACTCCTATATGAAATGGAAAGTATTTGGGTTTACCAGTCGTTCAAGGATCTTTTTCCGAGGCCAAGAAAATGTTTGAGCTTTGTATTATACTTTGAACGTTATATACGTCTCCTAATGTATAGTGTTAAATTTATATAGGAATCCAAATGAACTTATGAACAAAATGCCTCTTCAAAGATATCGCTTTGTAATCATGCAACCAATTGTGATATAGTCCATTCATACAAAATGAGTACCATGATTATTCGTGAATGAAATCATGTAGTGTATTTGTATTACTAAAGAAACTGATGTAATTATTTAAATGTGACATCTGATTATGCAGCAATTTTGAGTAATAAGAGATGGGAATTACCCAAATTTATTAGGACTAGTGCTTAAACGTTCCTATTGAAAAGTGAAGGCTGAACTTCTCATTAATCAAAACTGCTGAAAAGAAGTCAAGTATTGTCAATTGAATTGTAGCACTGGAAAGGTATAGAGAAATTCCTCTCGCATTCCTCAAGTCACTCGTGACTTGGATTGGTCCTCTCCTGTTATTTCGCAATCATTTTCATAAAAGTGCTCCGAGAATATTCTAGAATAATTTGTCGGAATCCACGTATCGGGTTTATTACAAAATGCTATCCACTCTTGCCTTACAACAGGATTCTTCGGAAATGAGTGAAAACCTAAGGCTCTACTTGAGCTTAATAGCGTTCCCCATAAAAGTGTCTTCAAACAGCCCGTTACACAGCACTTGTTTCCCGGCATAATAAATAATCAAAAAGATTTTTATACAACACAATAACTGAAACGAACAAACACCCAAGAAAAAACACCAACAACTTATCCTAATAGAAACACTTTAAAGCTAGTAAAATATTACTCTAAGAAACTCCGTACACTAATGAAAATTGAACAAACGACTTAAAATACTTAAAAAATGATTCCCTAAACTCCACAAAGACAAGACAGAATACACAACGCATCGCAGGTTCAGGTATGCTGTGTGGGCCACCTTGACTGTGACAACGCAACAAATCTTTTACTTTTACAACAGAGTAACAAAGACACCAAGAGACAGAGACAATCAGGAATCAGCCACATAAAACATATAAGTTTGTGTGTTCTGTGACAATTTCTCTGCACTTTTTCTGTTTATCTTTGGTTCTATGGGGTTATGCCACCTATAGAGTTTTTCAATTTACCCAATTGACCCCAGAATTGCCAACTTCGATTTCCCCAAACCCTGCCCCTAGCCTCAGGTACCCCTTCGCCAATAAACTCGTGACATTTCGTAACTTTCCTATATATGAACATATGAACGTTGACGCATATCTGCAAGGAGAAATGTCAGCTAGTAGCAAAGCAAGGATTGCTTGATGTCAGAAGCAGTGTTGCTCTTTTATTACATTTGTACTAGATCTATTACATTTCACAGATTTCTGTTACGCTATTACATTTTTCCAAAATCTATTACATTCCAGAAATTCGACAGTGACACGTGTCAAACAAATCTTGTTATTGCGACAGCAAACAGCAACACTCGTCACTCATGCACGGCTTGTCAGTTGTCGGTTGACCTCCCTGACATAGGAGTCATAGGCATAGGACAAACGCAAGGACAAAAAGACAACATAAGACCAAACATTATTTATATTTTTAAGGTCATCACAGAACGGAAGAACAGAAGTAACAGAACTCAGAAGTGTCAGAATTTGATGTTATGTTCGGCTCTTTTTTATTTGGCTAAACAAAAACATCAAAATAATATTTATGATTAAAATAAACGAAATAACAATAATAAAAATAAATTATAGACAACTCTGATTCGAAATAAACATACACTTTCACAACTGAAAACGAAAAAATGAAAATCATAGGTGTCGCCATCTAGTAACAAGTAGTGCAGCAAACATCAAAATTGAAATCTATTACATAGTCCTGTAAATCTATTACATTTTTATCAAAAATCTGTTACGATAAATCGAGCACCTGGAACAACACTGGTCAGAAGTCAAAAATTTGTTTTTTTAGTTGCAAGTAATCATGGCTTCGGAGCGGTATAGTTTTTCGTTAACTACATTCAGGTAAATATTTTTACATAAAAAAAGGAATGTTTTATAGTGTATCATAATTTTCAGTCCATCTGGAAAACTAGTCCAAATCGAATATGCATTAGCAGCTGTAGCCGCTGGTGCTCCTTCGGTGGGCATCAAAGGTAACTAACCTCCTATTGAATGATACATCATTTTCATCCGGGTAAATACTTTGTTTTTCTGTTTCTAGCTTCAAATGGTGTTGTTATTGCCACAGAAAATAAACATAAATCAATCCTCTATGAAGAACACAGTGTACACAAAGTTGAAATGGTCACAAAACATATAGGAATGATATATTCTGGCATGGGACCTGATTACCGCTTACTGGTAAAACAGGCTCGTAAAATGGCACAACAATATTATTTGGTATATCAAGAACCGATACCCACAGTTCAATTGGTTCAACGAGTTGCTACTGTTATGCAAGAATATACCCAGTCTGGAGGAGTTCGGCCATTTGGAGTGTCTCTATTGATATGTGGTTGGGACAGTGGTCGACCATACTTATTCCAGTGTGATCCATCTGGAGCTTACTTTGCATGGAAAGCAACTGCTATGGGCAAGAATTACATCAATGGAAAAACATTTTTGGAAAAAAGGTAGAATGGTGTTCTTAAAAATTTCATATTTATCATAAAGTTATCAAATAATTGGTGGAAATTGAAAGTATGAATCTGGAAGAGGAATTTTTGGTAGTTTTTGCAGCTTTTTATTTCCCTGAAGATACTAAAAAAGTGTAATCATATGACTTACAAACCACCCAAAGTGTGGACATCAGAGCAAACAATAGAAATCAAATTTTGACTGTTCATATTGGATATCAACAGGTTTGAGGTTCATTTCCTACTTGGATCTGAACATTGATGTTTTTTGTCCCAAATTTAGGAACTGAATTAAAGCTAAGATAACATTAAATGTTATCCTCTCATTTAATTAGATTTACATTCAAATCAAATCAATGATCTATATTTGTTCCATACCATTATTTTAGCAAAATATTTAAAATTTCATGTGATGTTTTGTTACTTTTTTAAATTGAAGTAATTTTTTCAATAATTAACAATAACAGTAAAAGTAACCATTTTCAATTTTGATTCAGTATTCCAACCAATTCAATGAATTTGTTTGAGAAGATGCCTTCTCTATTTTTTAATTATTCAAATAATAGAAAAAAACATGTTAATTACATTTGTGGTTTTGTGTAATACATATCACACTGTATATGTGTGTAAAATCACCACAGAGTGAAAGCTTTCATCTGTACAAGAATATGAGATTCACCAACCATCTTGTATAACAATCTGACTGTTTACAAATAGAAAATACAGGAATGAAATATCTAGGGGTCATATTGGAGCAAAATATAAGATGGATAGAAGTTAGGCAATGAAAAGAATAAGAGTTCTTCTACAAAATTCATGTACTACTTGATAATCTAACACAAAAGAATTTGATAATGTACACTAGTTTTGCTGATTCAATTAAATGATACTGTATGACTGCTCAGGATGGAATTTTCCATACAACATTAAATTACAACAACAATTAAATGATACTGTATGACTGCTCAGGATGGAATTTTCCATACAACATAGAACATGTTACAGACTTCAGAATGACCTTGAAAATAATCTTTAAGAAAAATAAGTTTCTCAATTAACCTTTTTATTATAAAACCAAAGTATTCAAAGTCAAAATGATTTTTATTTTCAGTGCAGTTAGCGAAAATTTTCACGTTGAATATTTTAAAGTCAGTAACTCAAAAATCCTTCAGATATTATGGCCCCAAATATTCCAACCCCATTCCAGTTCCCTTCAAACTTGAATCAAATCAAAAAATCAAGGTAGAAATGAGATAACACCAAATTATCTCACAAAATATGAACTCGAATGAAAAAAAAGGCTCGTACAAAAACCACCTACAAATTCAACAAAAATCTCAAATTGCTTGTTTCTCTTCAAGTATTTTTAGCATATTCGTCTCTACCGATCACGTTAGTATGTAAACTATTATGAATATGTATGTACAATCCCTAATACCAGAAAAAAATGAATGTATAATGTTCACATGATATTCCAAAAGTTAACATTATAACAAGCGATTTTCCAAGAAATTGAATTTTATATGGTAAAATAAAGAATCTGCCTATCTGGTGTTCGCTCAAAAATATCAGGGCAAACAAATTATATACTTCAGTTTGCAGGTAGGTAGGTAAACAATTTGAAGACTTCTCATTTTTGATTTCTGCTTCTGAGAGAACTTTTTACTCAACATACTCTGCGGTCTGTAGTTTTGAGTAATTTATATTTTTGTTCAATTAGGTATAGTGAAGACTTGGAGCTTGATGATGCAGTACACACAGCAATTCTAACACTGAAAGAAAGTTTCGAGGGTCAAATGACAGCTGACAATATCGAGGTAGGAATTTGTGACGAGACAGGGTTCAGGAGACTCGACCCATCTCATGTGAAGGATTACCTAGCTAATATTCCATAAGTTTTCTAGGTTATTCGGTATATTCCTATCGATATATTATTTTATATGAATTTCATGTTTCAATTGAATAATAAAACTGGTTTTGCTGAAAAAATGTATGCAATTCACTAAAAGTTTTCTCTTTTAATGTTTTTTAGTGCAAGATCTTTTAATTCAATTTTTACCCCCCTCTTACTTAAAATTTTATAATGTGGTATACTTAATAAGTAAATTCCTGCAATGTTCCCATAGTATCTTGCAAACCAAATGCAGTACGGCTTTGTGCTGGTTTGGAACATTGTAAAGCCTTGGCTCACCTCTCCTTCAGAAATGTTTGTGAAAAAAACATGTCATGAGAACGTTACCAGGCCGAAAATCATACAATACCTAATGAATCGATCTAACGGATGATGTATGTTCTATTATGTTATGTTTAGATTATCCTCTTAATGTCACATTGTCTGTTAAAACAGCCTCTTCCTATTGAGATTGGTACAGCTTGTCCATTTCACCTTGACACACAAATGATGACATATTGTGCAGTGTAGGATAAGCAGCTATAAGAAATCTAAGTTTAGTGCGCTACCGCATGTGGAACAAATTACCGTGACGAGTTGGATTGGATAAGCTGTACCTAGGCAAACAAAAAATGACTAACGCACGCCCAGAAAGAATTCTGCCGTGACCCAAAGCCAATTGGTTGTAAAAAAAGTTAGAGCACAAGCCAGAGCATTCGTTAATTCGGCCGCACACCCAATGCATAATTCAGGAAATTTCTCCATTCTTAATTACAGATGTTTCATTTGAAATTATAAAATGATTCTAGCAGTATATATTTGAAATATGTGTGGTATTCATGAAAGGTCAGTACCTCAAGTTTCCTGACTGTGTTTCAATGAGAAAAGTGCTCTTAAGTTTGATGTACACCCCATCGAATTCGAATGACTTTTTTCACGAAGTTGAAAAAAATTGGAGATTAGTTTATTGTGGTTGGAGTTATTTCTAAAATTTTCGAAAAAAATCAGTCGTCATCTTGTGGACTAGAAACGTAACTTTTGTTTTCGAAAACTCGAAAAGCCTTTTTAAAAAATTATTTTATTTGAACAGAAAAATATCAAAGACAATGGTGTTGATCGTTTTAAGAATAATGTCAGACTAAATGCATGAAGTTCCCATAGAGGCGATGCACTCTCGGCGACTTGCTGATAAGCGGCTTCTTCCTAGGAATTCTAGCATGCTGTCAGCAGAATACGGGGTCGGTGACAACGTAATTCCTCCCCCCTAAGATGGAAAACATGGTTTCATGGAGTGAAGAATGTTTTCCGTTCCTTTGGTAAGGGTTGCTCGGTGTTGTTCTCTTGAAGGGTAGCAGGAGGCTGGCGTCGAACTATCAGGTGCTTGTACTTCTTAATGATAACGATACCAAGAATGATTATCATTGTGGCATATATCGGAAGTGTCCATGGGTACACTGGGGATGGATGATGATCTCTTGTCAGGAGTGATAGGCGGTCGGCCTCTCTATGTATTTCGTTCAGCTTGTCTAGTGGGGTGTCTTGGAGTTTCAGGGCAGGCATCTCTTGGGTGGTTGCGTGTTGTGGTAGCAGAATATCAGGCAAGAGCAAGGGTTGCTCTCCTATTTCTGTCACATCGTTGACGTATTCTTCTGTAGGAGTTCTGAATTGGCACCCCAATGGAAGGGTAATCAGATGGGCTCCTGTGAGGGTGGTGATATCCGTGGAGCTGCACATTGTCTGGATGCGGGTGGCGTTCGTAAAAATTGCTATATAGTGGGCATCGTCCACTTGTTCAATGATGTTGGATTCCTGGCTTATTGGCACGGGGTGGCAATTGGACAGGTCACTGTCGATGCCAAGAATTTGGAAGGTGCAGTCACTCGTGGAGACTCCTGGTAGTAGATTGTTCCAAGGGCAGTAGTGGACATCATGAAGGTCCAGGCAGGGCATTGTCGAATATTGAAAATATACCCCATCCGTAGTCAGATATGGTGAGGGTGGTATAATGGTGGTTTGATTTGGGGTAGGAACTGAATATAGGTGATATTGGGTAAAAATATTCGGGAGTACTAGTGGGAGTTTTATCACAAAAACTATCTTATTATTTTTTTGATATGTTCCTATTTCGATGATTTCATAGTATCGAAATGTATTAGTTGAATCTATCCCAAACAAAAGATTCTCGAAAGTATAATGTTGTGATACGAATATGATCATGTTTTCGAGATCTTTTATTTTCAAAACACTCGGGTGCGCTGTGTGTAGTTTGGCGAATGCAATTGCGTTTTCCAGATCAGTTAATATTTGGATCAATAATTGAAGAATAGAGTTGAGTTGTTCGAAAGCTTCCTTCGTTTCAAGAAAATCATTGAAATCATATATAAAAGTTGATAAATCCGAAGCAATTTTATTGATTCTATTTGCCATTACTTGCTGATTGTGTTTAACTGTTTTGGTTGTTTCTTCAAAAGCTTGAATCATGTGTTTAGAGAGTGAAATTTGATCATTAATTTTGGTTACAATATTTTCTTGACTGTTTTCTAATTCTGCGATTGCCTGATCGTATTTTTCTGCGTCTTCCGCATCTAAATTACCGCTGATACTTTTGATTATACTACCGAGGCCGTTTATTAATCCTCTTTTTGGTCTTCTAGCTGGTACGAGTGAATCTAATTTAGTGAATGATAATTGAAGTTGGAAAAATATTGTTTGATTGATTGTCTTCAGTTCTGCAAAGTATGGATGAGACAGTCCGCTATTTACTGCTTCGAGTAATTTCGAATATTGTGATTGAATAAGAGAGAGTTCATCAGATATAGGGGTGAGGTCAAAATAGTGAATAAAGGTATGGTGGTTTCCTTTTACACGAGTGGTTCCTATTTTGAAGGGTAGGATACCTGGATTTTTATTCAGGGACTGTATTTGAACATCCTGGCTCATCGTCAGTGACAGGACGTACCTGAAACAATGGTCTTTTGAAACTTGATTTGTGCATGGTATTTTTTGGTAATTTTAGTTTAGTTGTTCTATTTTTCAAAACGGTGACTCGCTTGAACTTTGGAGAAAGTTTATTGCGTGTGTCTGTACGTTTGTATGCTGGCGTTTTTTCTTTATAGTTGAGTGGAGGTTCGCGTTCGGTGTTACGTTTTTCAATTATTTTCTGTTTGGATTTAGAGAGTTTTTCGTTTAAATGTCGGTACAGTTCAGCTGTTTTTGTTTTATGAGCTGTCATGTAGGCGCTCTGAACAAGATTTTCTAAATTCACATTGAAAGGATCTGAGGTGGATAGGTGACCTGTGATGATGTCAATGGGCTTCATTCCCGTGGCTGAATGAATCGAATGATTATATCCCATGATAGCATATGGCATTTGTTTAACAATGTCGAGTTCTTTGTGAGTCTCTTGTAGAATTCTCAGATGTTCGATAATTGTAGAATGAAATCGTTCGACTATTCCTTTGGATTCTGGATGATCAGGGGTGACATAATGTAATTTTATTTTATGAGTGTCAGCGAACTCTTGAATCAGTTCGTTTTTGAGTTCTGTGCCATTGTCCGAATGAAGAGACTTGGGAACACCATGATGGTTGATGTAGGTCAGTAAATTATTTGCAACCTCGACAGCACTGAGATTAAGGAGAGGGTATGCTTGTGCGTATTTTGAGAACGCGTCAACAATAGTCAAAAACTTTTGGTTTTTTGCTTGGAAAGTGTCTATAAAAACGGTTTCGAAAGGCCTACTGGGTGTTGGGGTAACTTGAAATATTTGTTTTGGAGGATTACGGTCATATTTATTTGGTTGACATATAGGGCAATTGTTGATATAAGTTCGTGTGTCAATACCTAGTTTTGGCCAGTAGTATGTTTCTCTGATTCGTTTTTCTGTTTCGACTATACCTCTGTGATTAGTTTTGCCTTCGTGATATTTTTGAATTGTATGCTGTTGGTCGTCTGTCCTGAGAACGTCTTTAAGGATCTTAGTACATCTAACAAATCTATATGAGGGGGTTCTGAAGGTATTTTTAATTATTTCACAAAATTGAGGTATCATGTTTTCGTCGGGCAAATATAAAGCGTAAAGGTATTTTGGGTCAAGATAATCTTTGAGTAATCTGATCACATCTTGTTCAAAATTTTGAAGGGATAGTTGAGCAAAGATTCTTTTTTTGTTAGGAAAAATTTCTTTGATTTTTGGGGTGGCTGGTGAATAGAATACGAGATCAATATTGACTTGATGTTCAAAATTATTCAGAGGTTGTTCTGAAATTGGGATTGTCAAAACTGGGTCTTCTTCATTAGAGTGAACAGTTTCACAGTTCGACCCTTGTGCGTTGGCGTTGTCATTATTAACGATTTCAATAGAGGCATCGGTATTAGGAATGTCTCGATTTTCGTTATTACCACTGGCAATAGTTTCGTTTCTACTTCCAGTGTTACTGGTATCAATTGGGATATCGATGTTGTTATTGGTATTGTCGGTGTTGACAAGAGGAAATTCCAGGTCAGTGGTAAGGTCTTGTAAAGAAGGTGTTATGAAATCTGATGTAGGTAAATTCGCATCGCTATCAACGTCATTGAGATTGGGAGCTTCTCCCAATTGAGGAATGATTGATTCCTCGTCCGTTGAACGATTTATTCTTGGGGGAATATTGTTTGAAATGTCTAAGATTTCACGATGATTTTCATTGAAATTATCCATGAAATCCTGCAATTCATTGATGTGGATTTCGATACGCGACAGCGCGTCTGCATTGGTATTATTTTTCCCTTTTTTATAAATAATTTCATAATCGAATTCCTCGAGTTTGAGGCGCCATCTTACCAAACGTGAATTTGGTTCTTTTAGTGACATGAGCCATTGGAGGGGCCTGTGATCTGTGAAAATTTGGAACCTTCGGCCATACAAGTAAGGTCTGAAGTACTTAGTGGCCCATACGATCCCTAAAAGCTCTTTTTCGATGGTAGAGTAATTTTGCTCTGATTGGTTGAGCGTCCGTGAGGCGTACGCCACAGGTTTATCAGAACCGATAGGTCCTTGTGAAAGGACAGCGCCTAGCGCAAAATTACTGGCATCAGTAGTAAGTATAAATGGCTGGTCAAAATTCGGGTAGATAAGTATAGGTTCATTAGTCAATAATGTTTTGCAGTGTTCGAAACATTGTATGAATTCGGAATTATGAATTATTTTTGCACCTTTTTTCAAACATGCTGTAAGGGGTTTTGTCAATTTTGCGAAGTCCTTTATGAATCTTCGGTAATAGCCAAGGAGTCCTAAAAATGCTTTGATTTGTTTTGTCGTAGTCGGGATAGGAAATTTCTGAACAGCAGAAATTTTACTTGGGTTGGGCTTTATACCGTTAGTGGTTATGACATGTCCAAGATAGGCCGTTTCTTTTTTTAGAAATTCCGACTTATCCATTTGGACTTTGAAATTTGCGTCTCGTAAGCATTTGAAAATCTTAGTAAGACTGTCAATGTGCTCCTGTAATGATGTAGAAAATACAATTATGTCATCTAGGTACACTAGGCAGATTTTATTAATATAGGGTCTGAGGATGTTATCCATACAGCGCTGAAACGTCGCAGGGCTGTTTTTCAGACCAAAAGGCATTCGCACATGCTCATAATGGCCTCCCTCAACATTGAAAGCTGTTTTTTCAATGTCAGAAGGATTCATTTGGATCTGGTGAAAACCTGACGCTAAGTCCAATGTCGTAAAATACATAGACTTGCCAAGTTTGTCCAAAACATCCGTTATATTGGGTATTGGATATTTGTCATCGATTGTCTTTTCGTTTAACTTTCGATAATCGATAACAATTCTCCATTTTTTCTTTCCTGATGCATCTGACTTTTTCGGGACTATCCAAATAGGAGATGACCAGGGGGATTTGCTTGGTCTTATAATATTTTGTCTGAGCATTTTTTGAATTTGTGCCTGCACTTCTTGTTTGTGAACAAAAGGGTACCTATATGATTTCGTATAAACGGGAATTTCGTCTTTAGTTCTAATCTCGTGTTTGATTTCGGTTGTAGATGTCAGTGGTTCGTCTTCTCTGTAAAAAATGTCAGAAAATTGTCTACAAAGTGTCAAAAGTTGTTTTTTTTCTTCAGAATTTAAGTGATCTGTACGTATTATTTTTTGAATATCATTTTTTGAGACGTTCTGTAGATTTTCAGAAAAATTGATTTCAAAATTATTTTTCCAGTCATGTTCACTGATTTCAGGAAGATCAGAACATTTATAAGTTTCGTCATATTTAAGGGGTACAGTCTTGATTGGGTATAGCATGGTTAATTTTGTGTCATTTCCGGTTGGGTTGAATATTTCAACAGTGGCTTTTCCATTGGATGCAACTGTTAAAGTTTCGGGAATTATGCACGACAAAATCTCTTGTTTTGGTATAATGATGTGTCCGTTCGAGCAATCAATAGGAATTTTTGTAATAATTTTAGAATTTTTTGGAATCAATTCCTCGAATAATAATGTTGGATTTGAGGTGAAATATTTAATAGTTAAAATTGATTCTGGTGTTAAAAGTTTGCTATTGATCAAGTCCAATCGACTTTTCAACAATTTCAAATTATCGATTCCCAATAATCCATCAAATATGTTATGGAACTTATACAAGAAAAATTTTATTTCTTTATCACTTTTGAACTCATTGAATGATGGAATCGTAATTGATGAACTATGATTCGAGGTGTTGAAACAAGTTGAAACTGAGAAAGGTTCATTTTGAATGAAATTTTTAAAGTATTGATTAGCAATTATTGGATCCAAAAATGATCGTGTTGAACCAGTATCGATTAGTAATTTTAAAGGAGGGTGTTTTATTTCGATAAATGGGAGTTGTCTTTCTAGTAAATTATTTGATTCGATGACTAAGTTTGATCGTCCTGGTCCTGGGCACTCGGAAAATTTTCCGTTTCCCAATTTTCTTCGTCATAAGTATACTCTGGTTGGTAACATGCATTATCGTTCCCGATTTCATCAGGAATCGGTTCGGAGTAATCGTTATAGGGAACGGAACTTTGTTCTGTATGGAAAAGTTCTTCGGAAATGAAGTTTTTATTTTGGCCATTATTTTGAAAGGCGTTCGGGCGATTTTGTTGTCGGAGTGTCGTACCGTGTGATATGCCACTCATTGGGGTAGGTCGAGTATTGTTTGTTCTGTTTGGAGGATTTTTCCAGACATTTTGGGGGGGCCCAAATACTTGAGCATTTGTCAGAAACCTTTGTGGAGGGCGATTGATTGGTTTTATAGCAATTGGTTGACTTGGAAATGTTGGACGCTGTGATTGTCCACTCGACTGAGGGAAATTTGGTGCAGAAAAAGATGGTCTCTGTGAACTGAAGCTCATTTGAGGTTGGGAATAATTATGGTTTATTTGACGATATTGAGAACTATAATTGGGGCGAGTGTGGGTAAGGTGAGGTTTAGGGAAAAAATTTCTTTGCAAATTCATTATATTCATTTCATCATTGACAATAGTGAGGGCTTGTGGTAACGTTTGGGGGTTACGAGCTCTTACTCTTGTACCGAATGGTTCTTTCAAACCCACTAAAAATACACGTAAAGTTTGGTTGGTGAAAAGATTTCTTTCACATTTTTTCTCAATCTCTGTAGCAGTGTGTAAATCAATATAATTGCAAATAGTGTTTAATACATGAATACAATTTGAATAAAATTGCTGCGGTGTTTCATTTCCCTGTCTCATGTGCATTAAATTTTGATTTAAAGAATTCAAATCTCTCTGATCTCCAAAATTGAGTAACAAAGTTTCTTTAATTTCATGCCAAGATTTGGCATTGTAAATATTGACTGCTTCAATCGCGGCACCGGTGAGTTTTGATAGCACTGTATTCACTATGAGAATATTTTGAGGTGCTAAGGCATTTGTATTATCAAAATAAATATTCGCGAGTTCTTGCACGGTTTTTATGAATCTTACTAAACCTGTTGGATTCCCATCATATTCGGGAATTGTTCTCAAAAGATCGGAATTGATTACCGGGACATTCGCGGTATCAGGCATTCTGAGAGCCGCAAGTCTTCCCGCTAACAAATCTATAACCGGATCTATTTTGAGAAATAACTATCTGATTATCGAAAATTATTTATTATTATCTATATGAATGATCAATATTTTCAATATGCGGTGTATTGAAAAACTATATACTTATATTATATATTGAAATAGATAGATCTCTGATCTTCGAAATTATTTATTATTGATTATCTGTATGGATGGTCAATATTTCCGATATGCGGTATATCGAAATAGGAATTTCTCAATATTGAAGAGAAAAAAGAATTGATAATAATGTGATAAATGGAATGAAGGATACTTAAAAGGAACTCTGAGGTTTCAGAGGAGTCTGACAATATGAATGAAATATACTCACAATAAAACCACAATGCTTTTTGCCATTTGGATCTCTGCAACGGGCTGGTATTTCTCTGCTTCTCTGTTTCCACTTAAATGTCTATGAACGACGATTCCTCGATGGATGCGTACCGTTCGCGATTTCGAATAAACAGTAAAAACTGAAGTGAACGATTTCCCGATGAACTTTTTCACTTTCGAAATCCTACCGACTGCGCCACTTTTGTTTTCGAAAACTCGAAAAGCCTTTTTAAAAAATTATTTTATTTGAACAGAAAAATATCAAAGACAATGGTGTTGATCGTTTTAAGAATAATGTCAGACTAAATGCATGAAGTTCCCATAGAGGCGATGCACTCTCGGCGACTTGCTGATAAGCGGCTTCTTCCTAGGAATTCTAGCATGCTGTCAGCAGAATACGGGGTCGGTGACAACGTAATTCGTAGTAATTTCGGGTTAACATGAAAATAGCATTTCAAGACTGCAGTACGTCTGGCAAAATTATCAAAAGGTAACACCCTGTTTCGACGATGCAATTTGTCGAGGCAATTTCTCGCGGCGACTTGTCATCTATCTGTCAGTTTGCATCGTCAATAATAAAAGAGCACTGAATGTTACCAAGAGGAACGCCTACATTATCACAACTGATATATGATTTCATTGATTTCTAAAAATTGATATTGTGATGAAATCACCTTATTACTTGACTACTTACGTTTCGAAAAATAATTGAAATGTTCAAAATCAACATTCTTCACAATGATGACACTACATATTTGTGGTTTGCGGCAACAAATTCACTATAGAAATAACTAAGTCGCCGCAACTTATCGCACAAAAAAAAAATTCATGCAACTCGAAAACTTTCATGAACACATGCAATTTTCTGGAGTTGCAGCGACAAATTGCATCGTCGAAATAGGCTATTAGGCTTCACGGGGGAAATAATGCGAAAACAGTGTTTGACGGTTATCTCCTCCTTACAGCACCACCAATACAAGCGGCAGTTTGAGCAGATATTTGCTGGAAAACAACTATTTCCCTGCCTATTTGCTACGCAGGTTATTGAATGACATCCCAGGAAATCCATGTGCGATAAGATCAGATTGCACTGACCTTTATTGCGAATATCTTCGAACGTAGACCGATATGAACACTTCCATTATCACAATGCGGCCAGCCATAGACCGGTTTTATCCTCTTTTGGAAAGGTCAGCATGAGAGGTATAATTGAGGCAAGAACGCGTTGCCTATGATCTCCTGAAAGCACCAACGCAAGGCACAAACTAGTCCACTTCCACCAAGATGGCTTAGTAGGCCATGACTTTCTCAGTCTATGAAGGACTCGAAGACACTTTCAAATAACGGATATGCGAAATGCCCGGGCTTCAAGAGGGAAATAGTGTGACAACAATATTTTTTGAGTTATGTTATCGGTTATAATTGTACGAGTGCATAAAAATTACCGATAATTTTGCAAGAAAGAGTGATATCTAAAAATTGCGTTTATTTTCATATTTTGGCGAAAGGGCCCGAGTCCGAAGGACGAGGGCTCTTTTACAAAATATGAAAATAACCGAATGCGATTTGTATAGACCGCGGGCATGTGACGTCACACGTATCAGCCTGCTGGACAAAAAAATCGTATTTCCATAAATAACAATGGTAATTTAATGAGATTATAATTTGAATTCTGAGATACAAAATTCATGAATATACCGTTGCCTATTTCAACTCATCAGTACTTAAATCTGCTCTTCTAGTTGCTTGAATCCACAGTTCACGTCTCTTGACAGCAAGAGGATTAATTTCTTTCTATTGTCGAAAATAGAAAGAAATCGATGGATTGAAACTTCACAATGACTCAAAATTAAGTTATTACCGAGAGAAAATATTTTGAAATATGACACAAATGCACAAAAAGCCTCTTTAGATCGGTTTGTTTGTCCAGCAGGCTGGATTTACAACTGTCAGATTTACTGTCGTCTGGCAGATATGCCCGCCGTCTATAAGATATCACGCTTAAATCACGCTTGAATGCAAAATTATCTGGTCACTTTTATGCACGAATGTAATTCATTGGAATATTTCCCGAATAAAGAAATTCTCAAGGAAATGTTATTTTTTGTTCATTTACTCACCAAAACGCGAAATGTTTTTCTATTTTTGAAGTCTATCTGACATTTATTTGTGTTGTTTACTGATGTCTAGCGATACGGTTTCAAATGTGTTGTTATGGTGACTTGATACAATGCAATTACCGCTGTAAGTTTTCGATAATTGCATTGCTCTTATGGGACATTTTATATATGAGGGAAATATTCGTTACAACACTATCAATACAGACTGCAGTTTTGGCAGATATTTTGCAGCGAAAATTAGGACCTGCTAAAAGTCGTCTTGGTGGAAGTGGACTGATTCGTGCCTTTCGTTGGTGTATTATGGGGATCTTGGGCAACGCGTCCTTGTCTAGAGTGCCTATGTCATGCTGACGATTCCAAATAGGGATAAAATCGTTTTCTGGTTGGCCGTTACGCGATAATGGACCATTCGGAGGTGCTCATTTAAGATACAGGTGCTCATTTAAGATACTTGCAATAAGGGTCTGAACTTATAGCACAGAGATTCGCTTGGATGCCATTCAATGACACTGCGTGGCATATAGTCAGGGTAGTAGTTTTTTTTGGCAAATAACCTGGTCAAACGCCCCCCCCCCCCGTAATGGTGGTGCTGTAACGAGGAGATTACGGTAAAAACATTGTTTTCGTATTCTGCAATTTTTATCACATCTTATGTCAAACTATTGAATTGGACTAATCCTGTAGATAAAGATGTATTGCTTGTGTCCGATCCTGATTGTTTTTCACATTGAAGTCAAGCCAGGAGTTTTCTGGTTGTCTCTATAAGGTGGGCACTTAAATTCAGTAACTCGCCTCAAAGTTCTAAGGCAATCAGGAACATCAGAAGGCTACCCACTTGATGTTTTCTAATGAAAATCGAAATGATTCACGGCTTCTAGGTCAATGCAGGTAAATCCCATATTATGAGATTCAACTCGTCTCAGAGGTAACTCGAGGAAGTGCGTATATTACCCAACGACATTGAATTTTAGCCATTCATAATAATTGTAAATTCTTGGGCGTATATGTTGACAAGCATTTAGAGCGGAAATAACATTTTAAGTCTCTGACGTATAAAATTTCCGCTTCATTTTACACGTTAAGGAAATTCAAAAACCGCGTTATCTCAATTACAATTATTGAGTCTGTATTATGTACAGGTGTAGAGTCGGCTGACGTACGGTATTTGTCTATGGAGCTTCCGCTTCATCTCACAACATTTTTTGCTGAGAAAAATTTATTAGGTGTATTGCAGGAGTGAAAGAGATTACTCTTCGAGATTTATTCAAATCCATATTCTAACGCGTGGGTCTCTACATCTTTAAAATCTGTCTATATGTTTTAAACAATAGACCTTTATTTTCCATTGGAGTTTTTTACTCATTTCACCCGTAGTAACACGAATCTTCGCTTATCAAGATCCAGATCAATGTTGACTTGAAAAAGTTCAAGGAGAATCAATGTAAATAGTATATTATACACCTAGGGTGAGAGGTGAATTATATAGCAAGCACTTTTTCGACATTACTCGCCGAAGAAGTCATATCTTGTTCGATAGGTTTTTCAATTCAATTATTGCCGGTTCTATTTCATTTGAAATAAATAATAGTTTGAAAAACTAAAAAAACACGCTTTTATAGCTAACCGAACTAAAAAATAGAAAATAATTTTTAATTACAAAGAGTTTATATTACGGTAGTAGAAGGCTAAACAATCATTCATAGTCAATCAGCTCAAAATAAAATTATAATAAAATTTAAGTAATTAACAGAATAAAGTAATTCAGAGTAAAAAGCGTGGGGTGCATTTTACTACATTTCATAAGTCTCCTCTCAAAGATAATTACCGATAGAATGATTGTAATATATAATATATCAAGCACCCCACGATTTTACTCTGAATTACTTTATTCTGTTAATTACTCAAATTTTATTATAATTTTATTTTGAGCTGATTGACTATGAATGATTGTTTAGCCTTCTACTACCGTAATATAAACTCTTTGTAATTAAAAATTATTTTCTATTTTTTAGTTCGGTTAGCTATAAAAGCGTGTTTTTTTAGTTTTGTAAACTATTATTTATTTTTCATTTTTTAGTTCAATTTCATCAATTAGTTTCTAGTGGAAATGTGATATTTCTTACGAATCATTCCGCAATCTCATCATTTCATTTAAATTGAAATTTGTTAACTTTATTTTAGTTGGTGAGAATTTATGATTGAATATGTTTTAACTATAACTAATTCCTTTTTTACCGACTGTAAAACTAAAGCTGTGTAGAAATTGTCCTTGAACAGACGTAATCCTTGAACGGCCGTAATTGGGAGATATTCTTGGCACAGAGAGAGGTAACCGTGGAATATACTAACACAATTAAGACCCGATCAGCCATTTTTCCAAAGGTCTAATTAAATTTTAAAGCTTTATTATTGTTTACCAAATTTTGTTCCATAATATAAATAGATTGAAATTTGTGTTCTGATTATTTTGTTATAATTTAGATGCCTTTTGTAAATCACGGTTATCATATTATATGTTACATAAATATCATATACAGTAAATTGCATGTATCAGACTCATGTACACACCTACGCATGTAAGATAAGGAATGAACATTGTGAGAACGCAACTACCCTGAAAACGTTTCTGCCTCCGTTGTGCTGTGCCGAGTGCCCGAACGAAAGAACGAAAGAGTAAGTCCGAAACTGCAGGCATGCGCAGAACGCGCGCTAGCTCTATCTTTTTTACTCCACTACAGAGGATCTATAAAAGAATTTATTAATCCTGGTGGTCCTTATAAGGATAATGGAAAACTATGATCAAATTATTGCATTGTCATCGGTCCTTGATACGTATGCAAAGTTTCAAATTAATCAGACTTCTGGAAATTGGTGAAAATTATGCTCAAAGATTCCGTTACATACATAGTTACAACCCAAGCTAATAAAAGCGTGTTAAAATAATAAAAAAATCTCGAAACAATGAAAAACCGTAATTTCAATGGAAATTTTATTCTATAAAAAGCCTTAATTTTTCAATGACCTCTAGTTTACCTTCATGATAATTACGACCTGCTTCGGCATAGATTGAAAATGGTTTGATTTTTCTTCTGAGCATCGAGACAAAAACCATTCATTATTGAAACTTCTTGGCTCCTAGTAACTCGAGGACAGTTAGATTCTCAAAAGTAAAGTAAGTGAAATCAAGTATTTAGAGAATTGAAAGAAATATAAAACAAGTAACCAAAAATTTTCATTTCTATTTGGAACTCGGCATCGGGTGACCTAAAAACATTTATTTTTTCATCAGAAGTTAAAAAGTTATGCCTTTTCAGAAGTTGAGAGGGGGTACTTTTTACTTTACCTATCCGATTCATACAATGTTCAGCATTAGCAAAAATGAACCGAAGCATTTATCTAAATAAAATGTAAATCTTGAACAAAGCTGGGTGTGTTCAATTTGCCTGCCATCTCTACTTATTGGAAATACCTTATGCAAGATGATTAATATAAAAATCAATTAATGATATGAATCCGGAATCTGAACATGTTTCTGTTAAGTTTGAACAGTCTCTAAAAATTGAAAGTCAATATTGATAGATATGTGTCGGTAATCAGATAGATTCAGGAGAATAATCGATATAAAAAGACGTGTCCCCTGAAATAAATTGCTGAAATTTGAAATTATCCTGCCCAAGGATTATCTATGGATTGGCGAAAATTAATTCCTACCTTTACATGTTTCAATTACATTCTCACTCGATGAAATATTTCATGTGAACGAACCGGCATTTGTGTCATCACAATTTCGATGTTTGAAATGATTGCTTTCACAAATAAAATGCTAGGCAGCTGTTTCGACCCGCCATACAGGGCTGTTCCAGTCAGTACTTTAGTACTAGATTTAGTACTATTTGAAGGTATTCAATACCAAAGTACTTTTTGATGAAAACTAGTACTATCAGTTTTGAGATTCGGTTCAATGTTTCCGTCACAAAATCTCCAAATCGGTGTAGATACTAAAGAAAGAGACAAATCAAGTCTACTAAATAAATATAGAAGAGAAAGAATATTGAGAAGAGGGTCTAAGGTGTCAAAGTCACATGGTCTTGTTCTAACTATTCTGTTGTTCTGTGACTGCTTTGTCAAAAGTCAAAACTGTTGAAAGTTGTGGTTTGACTTGACAACTTCCAGATTCCTATCCCAAGAAATCTTGGAAATGTACTATTATTAGAAATGAAGTTTTCACTTTATTTATCTCAAATTTTGTATTTTGATCAACTTTTCTGTGGATTTGGTTATCTCGTTCATTTTGTAGTTACCCAAATATTATTTTTGGGAAAATTGTAATGTTAAGTTTTCTATCTTGGTGATTTTTTTTGAATAAAACTACCTCTGCCTCTTTGCCAATACCCAGTACCTAACTGGATTACTGAAAATTTGAAGAAAAATAAAATCCAGTACTAAATTCTCAATTCTAGTAACTACTTTTTTGAAATGAAAACCGGTACTATTTTTTATCGGGCAGGAACAGCACTGCCGCCATATGTCCTCAGTAACACTCGGCCGGACTTGCCTTTCGAGCGATCTGTTCTTTACGAACAAAGGTCTAAATCTGGTTCGGTGCCATCTACTGCATGACCAAAGACCTAAACTTCTACCGCACCAACTAGAGGGGACCTCTAGCAGCGGGCACATCATACGGAGAAGCCGTAACAAATGATCTGAACGAGAATCGTCTTCGTACTACTTGTATAGTAATGCTACAACCCCTAACATAAATCAGAACTTTGATGTGCAAACTTCTTGGGGTAGGGGAGTGGTATTGGGGGACAGTACCCCCTTCATTTACGCTAGTGGTAGGAAACAGGAAGTTGTCTGCGGGTTTGACTGGATGAAAACAGAGTATACCAATCGCATAATTGAGTCTCAAATCTACAATTTCAAGGTGGGAGGCCCTAATGGATGAATTCTTTACTGATTTACGATCAGCATCTCGATTGGGTGAATGTTTTGAAATTTGGTATTTACATATAAATTAAATATTTATTCATTCCATTAGATCAATTAAAATTTTCAGAACATTGTATATCTCCCATAATAGCGCGTTTTGAAATGGAACAAAAACGAATGACAATTTCAAATTCTGATATATCAAATGGCTTAAACAATTGAAATCAGAATGCATCTGAACAATGAAAATTACTAAGCGTATGGTTTTATCTAGGACTATGAGTCCTAGATAAAACTAGCTAAGCCTAGCTAAGTTGATTAGCGTTTAAGCTCGCCTGGACCATTTTGGCAGATAGTTCAGCTATTAACTACAAAATGAATATCACACTTTGCTTGAGTAGTATAAAGAATGCATCTCGAGAGCCAGGTTAGCCACTAAACGACACCACTCGTAAATTGGTGTGATGAGACTAGAATTATGAAAGTCCTTTCTTAATAAGCTGGACGACTGCCCCCTCATTAGCACTCCCGAATTCATTGAAATTGCCATGAACCATTGAATATTTTCCACATTTGTACATAAGTGCATGAGTAACTGTTTTTACTGCAATTTTGTAATCAAAACTTTTTCCCTGTCAAAGTTCAAAATAATAAATGGTCTTTATTTTACTTGGCGGAGTTTAGCTTACGCTATTCTACCACTCAACCAAGATCATTTTTATACATTTCTATATAAGTAGTGCTCCAGTATATAACTTAAAACTAGGCCTTAATCTAATTGAGTACAATTTTTTTTATGTAATGATAATTTTTTTTCTATGTTAGAGCAGAAAAAAAGATTTTCTGACATAGAACTTGGTATATTGCAATGATTACATGTTGGTCAGACTCATTGTTCACTGAATAGAATGGTTTTTGTTTTGATTTTGAAAGAGGAGACAGACAATGAATTCAGTTCTTCGGGATAGGAGTTATACTCGGTCATAGCGCAATAATAAAAAGAGCGTTCGTAAAAGGATAGCGAATGGCGTGGAAGGGTGAGCATGTTTATGTTTCGAAGATTTCTAGAGTGTAAAGCATAGCGTGGTATAATTTTAGAGTAAAGGTAATGTGGACATCGATTCTTCAACAGTTTGTGAATGAAGCAGACAAAGTGATGTTTCCTTCTATTTAACATTTTTAACCATCTAAGCTCATTTATATAAGTGGTAACGTGATCTCTTCGTTTCAGTGAGAAAATTAATCGAACACAGGCATTCTGAACTTCCTGGATTCTGGAAGAAGTATGTAGATCGAGGCATGGGCCATACACAACATAACAGTAGTTGAAGATTGATAGGATAAGTGTATCACAGAGTTGAATCTTCAAATATTTGGTTAGATAATGTCTATGAGGGTAAAGATACTTTAATGAACCATAGGCCCTGCGAATGATAGAATTAATATGGCCAATGAATCTCAAATTGCAATCTATTGTCAAATCCAAGCATTTAATCTTTTCACTGTATTCCAATCTGTGATTGTTTACAAATATTGACATATCGTGTGTGGCCCTTTCTCAATCTCTCCTAGTGCCAAAAATAATAGCTGACGATTTATTTGGATTGATGTTCAAACAGTGATTTCTCGATATTCTCAATAATCGGTCTATATCGTTGTTCAGTAAATGTTCTGAGGATAAAAATTCATCAATTTTTGCAGAAAAATATAAATTGGTGTCATCTGCACAGGTATGCATTCGAATCTTCTCCAATATATTAGAAAAATCAGATGTGTATATAATGAATAAGAGAGGTGCAAGTATCGAACCCTGGGGTGCACCGTGTAGCACATTTAGTTCTGATGATTCATTATTATTGATAAGAACCCGCTGTGTTCGGTTATTGAGGAAAGATATGAAGAATGATAGACTTTTCACTGAATCCATAGTAGCTAAGTTTTGCACATAGTAGTAAAGTAAGATCCCAGAGCAATCAGACATAACTTATTTTCACACGGATGAAACCTGAAGTTTTCAGTAGCGTCTCGTGTGCCTTGAATACCTACGCGCTTTGTGGAACTTGCCGAGTGACACCTGGGCAGGTACCAGGTGAGAAAGGTAACTAAAAATAAGAATTATTTAACTTAAATTCACATGGCTGATTTTTATATATGTCATGTAGAATATTATTTTAAAGTAATATCATAAGGAAGAGTAATATAATATTAGTTGATAAATGAAGTATAAAATTTACTTACACGGAGATGAAAAAAATAGCAAATTCACATGGTGAAGTTCAAAAGGACATAGAAAATTTGGTAGTGACAATTATGATTGATGAAAACGGGCACAATTTTAAGATTCCGTATTTTCGTGGTTCCATGGTCATTTTCACTTGTCTAAATTCTCATTTTTCATTTCATTATCCTCAACAATCCTGTTTCCTGTTAGTATGAAATTTAAAAATTATGATTTCTATGCAATACATACATGATTTCTCAACGTTCAGATTGGTAAACATTAAAAAATGGAGCTTCATGTAGTATTTGATATGCAATTGAAGGAATTCCGCAGGTTTCTGGGGCCAAAATTGCCTCCTTTGGGGCTTTGGACAAACCGTCTACTTTTTGCGAGGACAAACGCTAACTCGAATGTGACTCAAGTGGCAATTTTTCATATTTATAATATATTATATTGAATATATTTATATTTTTACGATGCAGAAAAACTCAAAGTCGTCTCCACAATTTAATATTTGAAAGATGTTCAGTACGGTGATTCAGTACATGTTTCGAACCTACATAGGTTCATCATCAGCTGAATTTACATTGAATTCTACAATAAAGGAAGAGTAATATAATATTAGTTCATAAATGAAGTATAAAATTTACTTACATGGAGATGAAAAAAATAGCAAATTCACATGGTGAAGTTCAAAAGGACATAAAAAATTTGGTTGGGTTAGGTTATTTTTCTAATATTGCACATTGGGCATAAGGGTTCCAAGCCCCCCAATCTTCAATGTATTCATGGTGTTAAGGATGTCCCAAATTCCCCTAATATCAAATTAATCATAATTGTCACTACCAAATTTTCTATGTCCTTTTGAACTTCACCATGTGAATTTGCTATTTTTTTCATCTCCGTGTAAGTAAATTTTATACTTCATTTATCAACTAATATTATATTACTCTTCCTTATGATATTACTTTAAAATAATATTCTACATGACATATATAAAAATCAGCCATGTGAATTCAAGTTAAATAATTCTTATTTTTAGTTACCTTTCTCACCTGGTACCTGCCCAGGTGTCACTCGGCAAGTTCCACAAAGCGCGTAGGTATTCAAGGCACACGAGACGCTACTGAAAACTTCAGGTTTCATCCGTGTGAAAATAAGTTATGTCTGATTGCTCTGGGATCTTGGACTATAGAGCATGGTTCATGGTATCAAATGCTTTACTATAGTCAAGTGACAACAAAAGTCTAACTTCATTCTTGTCATACGCATGAATTATGTCATCAGTTATATTAGCGAGGGCACTTGTAGTACAATGATTTTGTCCGAAGCCAGATTGTGTGATGGGTAAAATATGATCATTGTTAACATAGGCATGTTTGCTCATATACTGCTTTTTCTATAACTTCAGAGAGGGACGGTAATTTATTGATAGGTCTTAAATCATTGAAAGTTTCTGGTTTGGATATTTTGTTGATCGGTGTTATCAGCGATTTCTTCCATATATTGGGATGAGTCCCATTTTCTATCATTTGTTAACAATGAAAGTTATAATTGGTGTTAGGTACGGAATGCACAGTAGTAACATTTTAAGAGACATGCCGTCACTCCCTACTGCATTTGATTTGATATTTCGCAAAATATTTTCCACTTGTTGTTGACTAACATTGTCCAGATGAAAATTTGCTGTATTTTTGAATTTATTTGATTGGTAAAAATCAATAATTTCATTGGGGGGGTCAATAGCCACCTGATTCACCGATGAAATGAATTGATTATTGATATCTTCAGGGTGATTGAGAATTTCTGGAATGTCAGATTTCCGTTTTTCTATTACTATATATCTAGTAGGCGTAACGTATCCTATGATTTTTTTGTATCATACTGTCTTTGAACAAGATTCAGGTATCCTCGTTTTTCATTTCTCACTGCCGATGTGACCATATTACGAAGCACTTTATGATTATTCCAATCATTTTCGTTTTTAGTTTTTTTGAATTTTGTTAGTGCCAAGTTTCCTGTCTTGATCATCATCTTCAGACCATCCGTCTTGGTTTACTCAGTCTTACAGTTTTCATGGGTGCATGGATATCAAATAAAGTTAATATGTAATTATTGAAAGTATCCACAATTTTTTCAGTGTCATTTTCTAAGAAGAGGTTGTACGTTGTACCAGGGTATAGCTTGTAGATCATGTTCAAAATTATCATATTCAAAGAATTTGAAATCACGATATGTCTTGAAAGTTTGTTTTTGTTTGATAGCTTCATATGCGAGTTCACAGTAGACCAGACAGTGATCGGTTATGTAATCAGCATTCAGGGTACAACAGTTGATCATTTTTTCCGGATTGGTAGTCGCTATAATATCAATTGAGGTACTACTATAGTTATTAATTCTTGTAGGTTGATCATTTATGACAGAAAATTCATAAGTTTCCAGAAGGTTAACAAATTTCACAGTATTTGAGTTTATTGTATTTATCATATTAATATTTATGTCACCTGCAATAACAACTTCATCTGTTGTAGGAATGATTGTAGATATTGTGTTTTCAAGTATAGATATACATTCAGAAACATTGTGTGAGGAGGGCGGTATATAGCCCCAAGTCCTATTATGGTAGTGGTAGATATTTTAAAACTTACCCAAAGCTGTACAAATGTCAAGTTTAGCGACACAAAAACAACAGAACATGTAATACATATTTATTTTTCCCATCATTTGGACCCTATACATTTTTTAATAACTAAGTACGTTGTCAGGTAATACAATCTTTGTATGGAATGCTTCTTTCTGAAATAGAGGGGCAAGATGGTGGGGTGGGTTATACCAATATCTGACTAGTATCAACAATACAAACGACCCGAAAAGTAGATCGATACCCATTATGTTGTTCAGTTGTACTTATATTTCTAGACCAACAATTTTTTCAACACATTTTACATTAAACTAAGTTTACAACGCCTACTATTTTCATTATTACAATAAAGATATGCATTCCCTGGTCGACAGGACTACTAAGGCTAGGTACGAGGACCTTGTTGTCCTCACTGATTGCTTGCTGGTTTACAGACAGAAACATGCTACTCAGCAGCTGCATACACTTTTTGCTACCACCTGTATGTTCCAGGGGATAGAATCAGCTTAGACCATTTGTCAGGTGAGAACCAGGAGAAGTTCAACTTCTTTATATGTTTCCCGATTTTTTATGTATGAATTGATTATTGAAGACTGAAATATCAGGCATGCCATGTAAATATTCACGATTTCAATATTATTGGTAAATGCGCCCGCCTTCAACTTTTTTGTTAATAAAAATTTTTAAGTCCTCTTCATAAATGGGGTCTTTTGAAACAAAGGGCGATTTGGTGACACTTTTTTATATATACTGATTCATACGAAAGGGAAGCCCTGTAATGCTCAAAGAACACCGCGTGAATCAAGAGACAGGAGAAACGAATTAACCTTCTGAAATTTGGAATCCTCCAAAAAAAAAAAAAAACTGAAAATTGGTGAAATTTTGAGTGGGTGGATTCACGGAATTTCTTTCATGACAAATGAAAGAAGCATGGCAGACACATTTCCTTGAATATTTTTTTTATCTCAATATTCATTATTTTGTTTGTTTGAACTAGGTTCTGCACGACGAATTTCGCAAAATAATCAACCTGTGGTTGAAATATTTTTTGGTTCCTGACAATTGTTCTATAACTGATGTGGTAAATAATCTACCGAAATAAAATTCATTTTGTTTCAGTGATAAGAAATCTTATGGTAACCAAACGACACTTAAAAATTATAGTAATTATTCAGAGGTACAAGTTCATTGCCTCCATTGAAGAAAAGATGAGATGAAATGAAGGAAAATTCCATTTTTGGTAATTTATTCACCACCATAAAGTTTGAGATTATTTTTCTCATGAAATTTTTTTGTAAATCCATACTCATATCTTAAATATTATCAAATCTTTTTTAATATATTATTAATTGCTAAAATTTAAGATGTCACTTGACAAGGGGCACAGATCATGATATGTTTAGAAAGTGGTGTTTATTATTATAAACCTATTACCTAAAGCAGAGAAGGCGATTGTGGCTAGTTTATAATACCGTTGATAAGTTTATCACATCATAAATTTAATATCTTGCCCGCAAAAACCTCAACAGGATGGAAATAAATACAATTATTTTTTTTTCACTCAGAATGTACTAGGTATCCAACATAACGATTAAAATAACCCATCTGAGCTTCTTTGTAAAAATTTCCAGATAGTCGCTTCTTAGTTGCATCTTGATTGATAATTTCCTCTGAATTATGTAAAAGCAGAATGTATGCGAGAAAGATTAATGGAGAATCAATTTCCAAATTGATACTACAGAAATGTTCACTATAATTCCAAATAATATGTACCTGTTGAAGCTGAGCGGTTGGGTCAAAAAACGTTTCCACAATTTTTTTTCGAGAACATATAATTTCACACATAACTCTGAAGATAAAAAACACAGTTACAAGACGACATTTAAAGGTCGGATTGCATATAACAGGTATTATAATTTATCAATAATTAAGCTGATATGTTTCATATAGTCCCAAAAACAGCCGGTTGGCCCAGCTTGATCACCAAGATCCGCACCCACCATACCCATGCTCAAATTGAGCTGCAACATGTCTTCGAGACATGTTTGGACGGAAACAAGACGCAGAACAATCGCCCAGTGAATTTCTTGGTTTTCACTTGTTCAGGAAAAACCTAAATCGAGTGGGCGAAATGCTTTTTATCTGCAGTTAGGGCCAGGGTACAAAGTCAACACTACTTTATGCTAATACTTTCAATATTCATCATGAGTAAATTGATACCGGTAATTCATTGAATGAATTATTTCATTGAGAAATGAGAATGCTGCACTTTAATCCCGGAGAGAGATTTCCGAAAAATAGAATGTTGAATTGTTTCGACTAGCGGAACTTGAAGCACCTCACAAGCTAACTCAGTCAATGTAACAAAAAAAACGTTTATTTATAATAATTGCCTTGAGCTCGTTCAAAATTTAAGATGACCATTAAATTCAAATTCTAAATAGAAAGAACCAAATACTTGAAACACTTATTATTATTGAAAATATTATACTAATAATTGATTAATAATAATTATTAATAAATAAATAAAATTAATTATTAAATTAATTTTATTTATTATTATTAATAATTAAATTGATAATTAATAATGAATAAAAATTAATAATAAATAATTAATATAAATATTAAACTTATTATTATTGAAAATACTTGAAACACCTCACAAGCTAACTCAATGTAACCAAAAATCCGTGTATTTACAATAATTGCATTGAACTCGTTCAAAATTTGAGATGACCATTAATGTCAAATTCTAAATAGAAGGAACCAAATATGAATATCAGATTCAAAATCTTTGGGATTGGTCAATCTGTTGAACTCCCAATCAACTTTCAGTTATATTTCATGCTAAAAACAGTATCTTTCACAAACGAAATTTCTGGGGAATCTTCTTTCATCGTAATTTCGATGATTCTCAAAAGTACAAGATCTGTTGACTGTGTACCTTGGATATTACCTACTATGTATGGGAGGTTCTTCCCAAACCTATCGAATATAACTACAATAATGATAGTAATAGATATATCACATAAACTTCACACAAAAAGCACTACATCACTATTGAATATGAACTACTTAGAGAATTACCAATGTTCCACATATTACATTTTTCGACTGATGTATCAGCAGTTAGTATGGATGTAAAAAATTATAAAATTATATAAAAAATAATACATTAAGTTATTAGTAATAAAAAATACAACTTACGTCGAATAAATATGTTGATATATTAAGATTTATCTAACTTAAAACTTTGGTAAAACAATTGTTATGTACCCATATTAGAAAAAAGTAATTTCCTTATGCAACTGTGAGACGGTTAATACTTTTCTACTACTTTTAGAATTTTGTAGTTAATTGACGGCCGTGAGTTGATTGTGCTTCTCATCACTTTCATAATTCATTTAAAATTGTGCTTGAACCCCACAGAGCATTGAAACATAAACGCCAAATATCTGAATTTTATGACTATTTTCCCTATTTTTTAACTGATTTTGATATTTATGAAATTAAAAAAAGTAAATTATAATAAGTAACAGAAAAAGGTGGCTTCATTACTTACTTGCATTTATAAAAGATTCTACTTTCAAACCAAAGGTTACAATATTTTTGTTTTTATGTACAATTTACTTTTTGATTTATGAAAAAAGATCCGATGAGAAAAAGTGGTGTATAGGATAACGCCTTGAAAATGATAATATAGGTACATAAGTCCTTGTGGAGGTCCAATGAAAAGGTATTAACTCATCGACCTAAAAAACATATATATCATATTCCTAATCTACAAACTATATATTTTTTTAAGTTTTCATTAATATAACTTCATGCTTTTCTTTCAAATTTGCAAGATAACAAATGCTCGTATTACTATTAGGGTATCTAGAAGTAAGCAAAAGCTCATCTATGTTTAAATTTAAGTTATCAAAAATTAATATTTGAAAATAAAGAGCTTCTTTTTCTCTTCGATTACTCTAAAAATTGGGCAGAGTGTTTCAGTTATATACTGGCCTCAAATAGTGCGAGGACAGAAGAGATATAAGTCCCTTAGAAATAATTTTTATTAGGATCTATGTAAACAATTGACTATTAGTTGTCCTTTGAACGAAACGGATTATTTGACCTCTATGAGTGATCTCGAGAGATATCGTTATAATAGCACTGAGAGAACTGATCATTATAAATGCATAACATTTCATAAATAATTTCAGAAAAAAAACTCGCTATAATATTTTTCTGTTGCTTATTACAAATTGACTATCAGTATCCTTATATTCTAAATTTTATTCTCGAATCGAACATCTCCATACACACAAGATTATGGGATAATTAGTAGAAAAAATTTGTTGCATTTTATACAGGAATCAGTTGATGAAACTTGATATGAAAAAAATATTCTTCTGTTGAGAGAATTTCAAAGAGATAACGATTCATCTAACAGTGTGGTGCATTTTGAAGCTCACCCAAATGGTTTGTCCACGCACTAATTTGGGCACAAGTTTCCCTTGTGTTCCAGTTCTGCCGCTGGTGTGTCACTGCTATACAGTTAATGATATGTTTACATTATATCCGCAGCGTTACACACAAGTGTGTGAATCATCATTGGTTTATTGCTATTATTCAAAACGAAATATATTAAATCATAGATACTTTCTTAACCAGGTAAAGAAATCATGAAAAAAAACTTGTCGTTTCTCGAAAACTTTCCTCGATAATTGATTCGGAAACTTTTCGCGAAATACAATAAGATCTAAAACTTAACTTTTAGGGCACCTTTGGTTTAGCTTATCTCCATTTATATCAAGATACGAAATATTGAAGCAATCTGATCGAAGTCAGCTTGATGCAGTTCACTGATACCTATCACTTCAATAATTAATGTCCTGTATTTTCTTCTAAACAGTACAACTACAACAGTTAACAGAGATAGATTAAGTTTTCTCTAGAAAGTGTCGAATCAACAATAGCCGCCTTCGTCTGGACTCCTTCAGCAGTGACCAGTCATCACCAAAGTTCTCTGTCAAGTGCTCAGAGGCATGTAAGAATTAAGATTGTCCATTTTCTTCTCCTTTTGTTCCCTAGAAAGTAATATCGATAGATTACATTATACAAATGACTAATAGTAGAAAAGACGGTCAAGTTTATCGCGCCATACTCGAAATGTGTATCAGATCAAGTCCCGAAAGTGATATTTTAATGAACTGCTGAAAGTGAAAGCGATTTCTGGTGGCATCTTTTAAAAATGTTTCAATTGTTTTTTCCGAAAATATGTTTGAATAACAAAAATCATCTCTTTTGGGACTAGTATGGTGAAGTACATTGAAATATTGTTTTTTACCATTTAGCGACGAGTCACAATAACAAGAATTAGTTCATCGTTGATATACCTACAAAGAGGAGAGGAAACTATTCATAAGAATACTCTTGCTGATTTTATATGATCAAATCAAAATATAATTCAATACCTACCAAACATGAATTTTGATTTTTATTTGAATTCATTATGGTGTCCTGATTTATGGATTATTGTGCGTAGTATTTATGTGAAAAATGAATATTCAATAGAGACGAAAATGATATTCATAAAAGGGACGATTTCTTCTATACTCATCAATTGAGTCAATAACACCCTGAACTCCATTCATTGGCCAATAACTGAATAAAACAATGTGACTAGGAGCTGAAGTCAATAGTATTTTTTGAGGCTGCAAGGAACTAACCATATGCAACGAGCAAAACGAAAAGGCTGTTATCCTAAAAAACATACGCAAGATATCCTATGGATGTCCATTTCAAGTTCTATTCAAGGCGGGATATCCGTGGACATAAAATGTTTATCCATAAGATATCCAAATAAGTTTCATTCTGGATATCCGTATCAGGTATCATCCAGATTTCCGTGGATTGTTCTCACAAGAGTAAGTTAATGTATATATAATTCGTCTTATTTCGTGCAGATTTGTAGGGCTGTTACAAAGAGGAATCTTTGTTATCTGTCGAGCTTATTTTAGCAAATTTATAACCTTCGTCAGGACGACCAGAATAATACATAAGATGTTATTTTGTACAGTTAGAAATATGGAACACTCACTAACGAGAGAATTAAATATACAATGGTTATATGAACCTACAAATGGTAAAAAAACTTCAATCTATTAAAATGACTATTAAGAACATATTTTCTGAAGATTGTCAGAAAATCATTTTTTCGAAATTTCAGTTGCTGCAGACAAGAGCGGTTTATCAGGTGATAATAACTGGTTGAGACGTGCAAAAGAAAGATTTTGGGAAAATTAGGCGTAACACAGACTGAATCATAATTTATACTTTAAATCAGAGGTTCCCAAACTTTTTTTCTCATAGACCCCTTTCGAAATTTGGTGGTTCCAGCAAATTCCCCATTTTTCATCACCCAGACAAAAAGATAAATTTTGCAAGTCCGCCCTATTTGTGTTATTGATCATCAATGAATAATAAAAAAATATTGGATTTTCTTACGTGGACAAGGTGGACCAATTGGCGAAGAAACATTTTTCATAATTGAAAAATTATCTGAGGGTACCTTGTCTATTTTGATTTATTTACATTGGTTTCTGGTGTAGATGATTTTAACCCCAGCGTCAATCTTATGACAGGTTCAAACAGTACCTGTTGTCAATTCACGGTGCAAATAGATGTTATAAATAAACATGCACTATTGTTATTCTACTTTGGACGAATCCCATCCAGATTATGGGGTTTTAATATGGGGTAGCAATTCATGTATGAAAGACGTGTTTCTTACACATATAAGAATGATAAAATGTTTCTTTAATGTGTTGACAAGTTGAGTGATCCAGTAATTTTTTTCAAGAAAGGTCGGTTCGGTGGCAGGATCAATTTAAAAAAAAATTCAACGTTTCGAATTCAATTAAATTCTTCTTCAGGGCTCTGTGACAATGAATTTTCATGAACATACCTCATGTTTCTGTTAGAATATCATGTCGTCAGTTGTTCCAAGAGTATATGTACAAAAATCGCGATGGATTCATCATTATTACTCCAGAAAATGAAGTTATTCATGTTCTACGAACTCGTCTGACATTTTGTCAGAAATGTAACAAAATACTTGGGACTCATATTACATTCACAAATCCAATGCCAGACCGCAGGTTCGACCTACCATAATCCCCAAAAATGTCATTCTATCGGGTCCCCTTATCACTTCTATGTTGAATTTTCACTCTATATATATTTAGATTTGGGGGTATTTCATTGCTGGAAAGGGAATAAACTCAATGGATACGTTCTATTAACATATCAAAAGTTATATAAGTATCACGGTAATCATAATGACAGGAAAAATCAATTGAAGTGAAGAAAAAGAGTTCGTTGTGGTTTCTAGGAAACTATGATGTTTACCACGGTTTAAGGGTTATTATTTATCTTTCATGACTGCCTGTTTAATTTTTCTAACTTTATAGATAATAGAGATATCGCTTTTTAACACAATTTTTAGACTACCGGTTTCTGCGTGTACACTTATACACTTTTTCTTAGAGCTGCGATCCTGTAATAATATTAATTTTCTATCATAGACTACCCAGTATTTCCTATTTGGTAATATTAGTCGAAAAAAACGCCAAACATGTTTTGTTCTTTATTTCAATTGCTATATTTATATATCTGTAGCTACAAACACAATATCCCTTATTTGTCAACATTTAGGAAAGGTATTAACTATTAGTTTTGAAAGAATCAATCGATAACATCAAATTTGGTGGGTATCAGATTTCAGTTTCTGATTGAATTTATCCAATCGAAACATTTAATTATAACTGCAATAAACTGGATAGTACTCGATAAAAATTTTATGGTCTGCAGATACACGATATGACTGTTTTATGGTTTATGATCTGTTCAATATAGCTTATAACTTTTATAGAAATGAACAAGTTGTCTGGACCAAAATTTATAGCTTTCAGCGGCAAATTTCATGAAGTCATAGAAATACGTTTATTTAACAATTATTTTTCTCCAACTTATACCCAACCGTTTTTTTTACGCAAAAAAAATTGTCATGTGGGGGTCGTTGAAATGAATATCTAGCTGAATCAAAAAACGTATGTTGAGAATGATTTTCTCGACCTCGTTTTTAGAGGTTAGAACTATTTCAATGTCTCACTTGATAAAGGAAGTGAAACACCAAAGTACTTCATGAATGAACTTCCTTTTCTGTAAATAGAATGCTGAAAATGTCAGACATTCGCTCTGAATCATTTTCAGAACAGAGATTCTCCTGGCTGGGTGAGATGGGCAACACGCATAGGTACCATTCTTTTATTCAACTCTTCTATTATACGATTCCAAAATATGCCAATTCATTTCAGGAACTAGTTATTATATTTTGATTCGAATAAAAAAATTACATCTGGAAAAAGTATCATTCAATATAATCTTGTGAAAATTCACTTGCAATATTCCTCTCCTCGACATGAATATTGAATTCCGGTAAGGGTAGGCAATTCAGTTAGTGCTGAAAGAAGTAACAATTCCTAATGAAATAAATAAGTCATTCTAAAAAGCCAATGGGTGTCGCAAAAAAAGAAAGAAGAATCAATAAGAGGGCAGTCAGTACGGAATAGATCATTTCATCTTCCATATTCGATATGATTATAATTCTATAATACTTTTGCTGAATAACTGCAAACTACAAATAGTTTAATTTCGATATTGTGTGTGAATTACGGCAGATCAAGTCTTCGAGTCGAAAAATACCACACAGAATTGACGAAGTAAGACTATTCATCCGAAATTGGACGCGCTACTTTTCAACATCGATTGGATCAATGTGTATGAGACTCGACAAAACCCGATCATGCGTCTATGATCCAAAGATGGAAGGTTGTTTTGTACGAATTTTCGAAACGATACAGAACAGGGATTCGATCACTGAGCGAGATTAATAATAACAAATGTAGTTCCAAGTTATTTCTGGATATTCACGAGAGTTGAATGTATAAATGTTCAGAAAACCTTATAGACATCGCGGAACCCCTGTGGGCAATGATTTTATGAGATTCAGCTGTTGTCTTGAATCCACGGCTCAGGGTGAAACTATTCCTTATATCTCAGAAGAGAAACGACTATGAAATCATTCGAGGAAAGGAGCAAAACACAAGACTATACATAATATGATAGTCCGAAGACAGCTGCCGTATGAAATGTTTACCGACTGACAGCAGGCAATATCTGAATGATTCACACTGCATTGCACACAACCAAGGAACCAAGAAAGACATTTTGAATCGGATAGAGTTGATGGAAATTAAGAAAACCCGTGACGATAATAAAGAATGGTGGCTCGGCATGATAGGACCTTCATCCCGTCTACGTTCAAATTAGAATTGGAATAAAGAAGTGCTTAAGGCCTTGGAGTACACTATCTAAGAACATGAAGCCGTGGCTATATAATTCCATGGATACTCATAAGAGAAATCAGATTTGTTATCCGTTCTGCCGCTTAAAAGCAATACTTAGTTCGCAGAAGGAGTCATGTAGATGCTGGATTAAATTCATGAGATAAAAAGTTGACGAATGATATAGTATATAATAATAATGGTAAAAGTTTAGCTTACAGATTACAGATTTGCTGCTTAAAGGAAATGCAGGTAATGTTTGGATCACTGACTGAAAAATTGGCGGCATTTTGAACAATAGCCATGAACGGACGTCTAATGAGCGATAGTGCGACAGATGCTGCACTCAGGAATATGGCTGATGAAAAGGTGACGGTGTATTTTGTAAACTGAGTGGGGCTTTAGTTATTGAAGGGATTGAAGTTTTGATGGAGAAAGTGGGTATCTATATCTTTATTCGGTCGGTACTGAGGTAGTGTGTGGTAGCTGTTATATCGTTAGCTTGTATGGTATAACTGCGTTGGTATCTACATTCCAGCGATGATCTCAACACTACAATGAGTACAATGATGTTTTGAAAACAAGACGAAGAGGTTGGAGTATTTCAAAAGAGGTTGTCAAAGTTATTTCCTACCTCATTTTCTGGCCACTTTCCAAACTGAAAGTATGTTAGAAACAAGCCCATTATAGAAAGATTGTGAACAAAAGATATTTATTTGATCAAAAAGCTACAGACATTGAATTCAAAAGAGGCTACACTGAATTGTGCAATACAATCAGCACCCAGAGGAAAACTCTGGTTGTCGAGCGTTGAATAACTTTCAAATAAAAAGTTAAGTGAAGGGAAATAGTAAACTGTTTAGTTAAGCTCACAGAGTTACTCAGTGAAGTAAAGAGTGTTGTTTGTTCTAGATTCTGTCGAATATTTTTCAATAAATATCTCTGATGTGTAGTCTATGTATGATTATGTTGGCGCTGACTCAGATTATGCACCTCTCCAATTCCTTCGACCGTCTGTTGAAGTGCATTAGCAGGTTGGTACTGGACAACAATTGACTTATCTGGTTTTCAACATTATTATCGCCATAAACTAATCCTGTGGATGATATTATTTCCGTCAATTGAACATTCGGTACTGACTGCCCTGCTATATAGGGTGATTGACCGACCTCTGCAGCCATTTTGCTTTTGGCGTATTCGATACGGATGGGCCCGCGATCCGAGGAGAGTAGGAAGGACCCCTGGAGCGCGCCCATGACGTGCGCCGCGCACCTCGCGTCCTGGTACTCCATGAAGGCGACGGGAGATCCACCCTTGGCGTGCATGCGGAGGCGGCAGAAGCCGGGAAAGCTGTGCACAAGAACACAACACGGGTGCTGCTCAGTGTGTTCGGGCGCTCCCTCGCAGTGTTGCCGGCTTCAAAGAAATGTCGGGGAGGGGATATACGGATTGGGGTAAGGATCACTAGCGCGCGTATATAGAACTCCAAGAAACTTTTTGATAACAGCGCCCTCTTTTAACATTAAGAGAATCGCTAGTTCAGTTCAGTGTTAAGCTCTGTTTGCTATCGCCATTGTTTGAAATCCCAAACAACAAATTATATTAGCTGAGGAAAGAAGGTATTTTTGAAAAAAAAATGTGTTAGTTTCTGTCACTATTGATACAAAATAACTTCAGTTATTAAGACTGATTATCACCACTACATCTCTTTCAAATTCGATAAATTTTCCAATGGAGAGTATAGTGACATGTATAATTGTTTTTAATTAAATCATGTCCTCATGAATTGAAGAAAGGAACATGTATCCATAAATAGTTCAAATTATGTTTTCCTAAGATGGGTATTCACCTATAATTATTCATATTTCCCTTTGCTGAATACTCTTATGAGTGCGCCCAGAAGAGAGAGCCTTGTACGAGTAAGGGTCGATCAGAAGAAATTTATTCCGACAGCGGTTCGAACCAGCATTGAAATAATAAAATTGAATATGAGGACCGCGCCTTAGACCGCTTGGCCACAGCGACCGATGAATATTAATTCTTATTTTTTCAGATCGTGGTGGAGTAAAAACCCAAAATAACTACTAGGAAACAAATTTAATGTAATGACTGATTTGAAAATTGAAGTATTCCTGTTTGCAAGTCGAACAGACGTAAAACTAACTTTGAACGTTTGTTGGGTTGGTCACTGTTTTTTCAATTTTCAGTATTTTTGCATTCATGTCGTTTTTTAATCAACTTCTGAGTATACTGTGACGAGCAAGGCGTTTAAATTTTTTTGGTGGATACGTCTGTTGAATTGTTTGTTAAGTTTCTACGATTTGGCGAGGGGGCTTTATGGGACTATGCAAATAAGCTTGATCCACAGGAAGTTTTTTATGAAGGCGAAAGCGAACGAAATGAGTAAAGGGGTGTTAATTGTAATATCATTTTATTCTAGTGTATTTCCTGAAAGGGCGCATAGATGAAAAATTTTTTTAGATAATGTAAATTATTTCCTTTTCCTACTCACAATCGTTACGATTATTGTTTGACGGATGTGGAGTTTCTATTTTACAGAAGGATAATTTCAGCAGTATACATATTCAGGTCATTTTTTCGAATATAACTGATTGTTTTCATAGAACAATGGACTTAAAAAAAGAATTTACTTCTGAAAATTTTCGTTCGAAGACTTCATCGGGATTTTTCGACGTATGTGTTATAAGAGATTGTCAAGCAAAACGAGATTGGCGAAGAATTTCGAATTCTCGCCTATGATCCACTGAAGTAAAGTAAATAGTACACATGGGTCTGGCAATTGGCAATGATGAACCTAACTTGACAATACTCGTTTACGAATCAGGATCGAAGTACTAATAGGCAATGGTCACATGTCTCACAGGATAATAGTAAATATCAAACTATCAAACTGATGCGCCATTCACGTCATTCTCCTGATTTGATCTCAAACGAACCATTCATTCTTTCCTACGTGGAAAATAAAATTATAGGAGAGCGGTTTCCGACACTGAAGCGATGGCTGTGAGTGTGAGCACAACCTACATGTTCCAGAAATAAATCATTTGCAATAAAAATACTAACGTTCCAGCTTCATCATTATCATGAATATATCGATTATCAAGGAGGATGTTTTGATAGATAATGAAGTTTTTAACGATCTACATTTAATTCTAATTTTTTGCTATATCCTTGTACTTTTCGTGAGTAATAATGTGATTTCTCAATACTAGTTATTCGATCTATCTATTTTTTGAGTTGATGACCATCAAATTTCTTCAGGTTTGTATCTCCAAGGTTGCAAGGAATGTTTTCTTCAAAATGTTTTTTTTTATTACCCCAGATGAGATTATTTCGAATTGAGTGTCACAAACAGTAGTAGTAGGTGCATTATTCATGATTTCATATTCATTTATATAGTTTTCCTCAGAAATTTTTATAAGTTCATATTACGTATACAGCGTGGCAGATTAGTCTTTACTAGTGCAAAGTTTTATTCTGTGAGTTTCTTCATATGTTGTGATGGAAATAATGATATACATCGAAATTTCCAGACTATTTTTAACCTCAAGTAACTCTCTTTCAATATCTTCAAATTCCGAAATTATTTAAGATCATATATGATTGGAGGAAAAATCAGGAAGAATTAACTCAATCATGGACGAGGACGGTCAAGGAAATACATTCAAAACACGGCAACACTGTGCTACTACTAAACTACAGGGTGTGCGAGGGTACACATACAGAATATTTCAAGTGCGTGTTAGATAGAGCAGACCCTCACCACTTAAACAAAATCACCTATTATAGATAACATGCGGCACCAAAAACTTGAGAGAAGTGAAACGGAGGTGCTCGCGCCATAACCATTACTTCAAACAACATCAATAGAAATACAGGGTGTGATTCGAAAACAACATATTGCTCTTTATAGGTGTTGAATAACGATGACTCGAATATTGATAGAATGTCAACGAAAACTATCTTGCTTGAAACAAGGTCAACACTTTTTCAGAATATGAAATTGTGGCCTTCATTATAGACTATTCTATTATTAGGTTTGATAGAATGATTCGAGTTTTCACTTGCCAGCAATGATCATTGAACTACATACGAAAAAACTACAAAACATTGTTTTTCTTAACTCGAATTGGGACGTTATATGGCAATACGAACATGTGACGTCACACATTACTATTACATTTTTGTTTTAATTCAAATTTTATATTGTTTAATGTTATCAAGAAACTGATTTCACTGTTGTTTTTCTCTAGTGGACACAAATTTTTATTATCCACTGAGTATACAGTTTTAGCTCTTACTCTGTATCTGACAGGCATGTTTTTCTAGTAAAAGGGTTGTTCTTCATCAAAGCAATTAATATATGTGAGAAGTTGAAGAAAATCAGTTATAGTCGTGAATGAATATGAACATTTAAGTTTCCATACTTTTTCAACACATTCATATCTGAGGATGCAGTTTAATGTCTCTCGTTGGTACATACCTAATAACAAGTGTTTTTGAGTCAAAAATAAAAGCAGGATAAATTTCAATATTTTTTGATTTCATTAATTTTTTCAGTATCAATGAGTTACTTATTCTTTTCTTCTGAGACATACATAATTCATATTATTAATGGGTTAAACAAAATATTTAAAATTTAACTGGTCAACGTTTTGAGAGAAATAATTCGATATATGGAACAAATCATTCTTATTCGACCACTACAAAAATTAGTTTGATCAATTGAAATGAAAAAATATATTCGAAACAATACTCACATAATTATTTTTTTAATAATTTAATTAATTTTGTTCATTGTAAGAAAAAACAGCCTTTTAATAATAACAATGAGTTAGAGAAAGTTTCAAACGAATGAAGTGCTGACTCTTTGAACAGAGACACCTTGTATGTGACAATTGGTCATGGCATAATTATCGGGTTGGTAAAGAATAACACGAAAACAGTGCAAGGTATAGTGATGAAGAAAATACACTTTCTAATTGAAGTAATCATTACAAAACATTGGTTGGATCTATATCTCGAACTCTGTCGAAAACAAAAGCAAGTGAAGGATATGCATTGTTGCAATTCGCTAACCATTCATATGAGTACTAACAAAACATTTGAGACACGAAATGAATTTCCACATGAAAACTATGGGTACGAAGGAATAACACCAACTTGAATTACACAATTTTGCTGTGTTAATTAAACAACTGATGCAGGGAAAATTAGATTACACATATAACTGAAAAAATGAGTGTTTTCTTTGTATAAGGTGACTTTGAATCTTAATTTTCGACTTAATATTCGACTTAGTTTTTGTTAGTGTTGAATAAATCAGTAGTAACCTTGATTCCTTGAACAATTATAATCTACAAAAATGATCATGTTCCTTTATCCATCGAACTTCAATGAATATCGAAATATTAATTATATAGAAAACAATCAAGAAGGTCACAACCTTATAGTCAATGTAATGGAAGTATAATTAGTTGCACAATTTGATATCGTTTACATCGACAAATCCAATGATGCCTTCTTCCATAGATATCCAGTGATTTAGAGGGAGCGGCAACAAATTGCTATTTATGGAAACACCGCGTATTGTGTGGGATAAGCGATAGATTTACAAAAAAAAAATTCTAATTTGATTTATATAACATATTTTTGCAGGAAAACATGTTCATCAAATAGCTGATCAGTTGGACCTATTCCGTATTGAAAAAAATGAAAGAATTACTTATTGTTGTAGTGGTCATTCCAGAGGTGGAACATTTTTTGAAAATAACTGAACCATTTTTATAAACGCCAAAAATGTTTGCAATGAAATTACCTTCTGTGAAAAATGGAACTTTTGACCATTACAAAATTATAAAGCTTGTTACGTTCAACTCTATCTACCACAGTGACATTTGAAAAATATTGGAAAATAATGAATCGACTTTTGTATTTGAATTTTAACTTGCGTCAAGTGATTTTGAAAAAATAAAGATATTTCTTTGTATCTATCTTGTTGTATCTTGATATGGAAGTTTATTTTGAATGGCTCCGCTAGGCGGAGATGTTGATGATTTGAATAATCACGACATTTAACTATTCTTTTCCAACACTAATTGAAAAATAAATGATGTTCAAATTCTGGTATTCTAACTGAGAAGTTTAATATCACCTGTGAAGAAATCACACGTTACGAAACATAAATCACCAACATCAACAAAGAACAATTGGCCCTTATTGGGCTACTTTTCACTACACCTCGCACCGATATACTCAATCTAGTCTTTATAGATACGTTTCCTAAATGGAAGGGAAAGAAAAGTGTTCTGTACAAACCTGGCGAAAATTTCCTTGAGCTCGTGTTCGGACACGAATTGTCCCAGATTGGCCACGAACAGCGTGGAACAAGGAGGGTTGCTAACCCCGATGCCGGGCTGCGACGACGACGAACCCACGGGAGAAGCCAAGGCAGGACTCGGTAAGAAATGCGGCAACGATGCCGCATGCACCGATGTCAGAGCGGTGGGGTGCGGCATTGTCATTGAGGGCTGGAAGAAAAAAAAATGGTAAAAAAAAAAATTGAAATGATTATTTCAATTTGAAAAGAAAGAACAGCTTTTCCAATCCATCTCGGAAAAGAACTGATGACGTATATGCCCAGCAAAATTTGTGAAGTAGAGTAAGTTAAAAAAAAACATATCATATGTATTCACTGTGTTGAAATTTATTCCTAGTATGGATTGGATAAGCTCTATATGCAATTATCGGTTATAATTGCACGAGTGCATAAAAATTACCGATAATTTTGCGAGAAAGCGTGATATCAAAAAATTGCAAGTTTATTTTTTTCTTATTTACAAAATAAGAAAATAACCGAATGCAATTTGTATAAGATATCACGCTTGAATGCAAAATTATCTGGTCATTTTTATGCACGAATGTAATTCATTGGAATATTTCACGAATAAAGAAATTCTCAAGGAAACGTTATTTTTTGTTCATTTATACTTTGCTCTATAGATTGTATGGAGCACTCACCAAAACGCGAAATGTTTTTCTATTTTTGAAGTCTATCTGACATTTATTGGTGTTGTTTACTGACGTCTAGCGATACGGTTTCAAATGTGTTGTTATGGTGACTTGATACAATGCAATTACCGCTGTAAGTTTTCGATAATTGCATTGCTCTTATGGGACCTTTTATATATGAGGGAAACATTCATATTCATTTCATTCATGGATAATATTTCGTTCTAAAAAACCTCAAGAGATGCCTTGATATGGAATGTTTCATGGTTCGTTGTGGGCTGGCTTACTCCATCATAACTATAACTTATAATATTTTTGTCTACTGTCTCGCATCCCTACCTAGAACGTATCTACTTACTCAAACTGATAGAAATGAATTCGGCCAAAATGTCGATATCCACAATCACCCCCACTCTTCGAAGAAATTATTCAGATCAGAATTCGCTACTTATTCAAGCTATAAAAATATTCATGACATGCAGCGGCCAAGTTCCTCAATAGAGTTTTCATAGAGAATGCTTTTTACAGGTTTGATGAATTAATTCCATCTATCTAACGAAGAAACTTCATTTTCTCACTCATGATTTCGGTTAGAATTCAAATTTTTTATAGGTGACTTATAAATCCATTGTAAAGAATGAATTTTGGAACTTCCAATGTCAAAGTTTTTTTGTTATTTTGATATTTTCTGAATAATTTATTTTAATAACAGATCAATTCTGAATGAGACAATCTTTTTTTGGGTCGAGTGTCAGATATATTTTACTAGAAAAATTGCATAGAATTATCTGTATCTAATCACCTCTTTGTTTTTTCCAAATTCTGGCGAGTTCATCTGATTTTAAAATTTCCTGTTATATCGATATTTTTTGAATAATGTATCTCAATAAAAACAGATTCGTTGTGTTATTGAAACACAATCATTTTTTGGTTGAGTGGAAGAACAATTCCCTTCTTCAGATAGGAATTGACAATGTTTTTTGACATATAAGGAAAGTTTGAGCCAGTACTTTTCTATGAAGAAAATCAACCACATTCGATGGAAATAATCAATACAATCAGCAAAACAAGACTACGACATGATAAGCCCCTTTCGGCCAGTGCAATTTTGGCGACTCAATTAGATGTAGAAGTTTTGAAAAGTAAAAGAGTAAAATCCAACGTCATCTTTCAAATTCTGGGACGAAATTGAATCAAACGAAGATACTGTAGGAGTCGCCGGTAATCCATACACACCCGAAATCAACATTACGTTTTATACAGGATAATTCTCATCATTGGTAGATATCTTAGTGACGGTGAATTAAGTTCATATAACTTAAGCTTCAGTAATACAATAGGTACCACGTATAACCAAAATATTATTTTCATCGAATTGACAAAATGGTTAAGGATTTCGCGGCCGAGGTTATTAGTATAACTACTTTTCTTCGGGCTTGAGGGCCGTCGTTCTTTGGAATTTCTTCCTAACGTTTCGCCAGCGCGAGTGGCCAGCTTCTTCAGAGGCAATCAGTTTAGCATTTTCAAACAGAATCCTGTGGTCAATGCGGACAATTTCAACAGAAAAGAAAAAGCGTTGAGTCTAAACAGAATTTTGAATCCCATTCTGAGGAAATCAAGAAGAACTAATGAAATTACGGCAGGTAGTGCGGCAACTAAAAATGATGATTATTCCCTGAACCCGACAGAAGTAATTAACACTCCAGACTACCTGCATCAATATAAATACGTCTTGAGAAATCGAAACGTTTAGCCATCGGAAATGAGTAAGCCTCTGAAGAAGCTGGCCACTCGCGATAGCGAAACGTTAGGAAGAAATTCCAAGGAAGGAAGAAATTCTAAAGAACGACGGCCTTCAAGCCCGAAGAAAAGTAGTTATTTCATTGAATTCACTGGAAAATCATTGAGACCATTCACTGAAATTCACGATTATGCCTAACTCTGATTGATTCACATAAAAGTTCGTTATTTCCGAGAATTTTCGAGAGAATTACGTAGAGAAAAGAAATTTCATCTGGCTCACAGCAAAAACATTTGAAATCGGTATATTCTATAGCCTGAAAAATAAAAAGCCTGGTGGTAGGCTTGAAAGTCAAAATCGTACGTGTTGAATAGGAAAAAATGTTTCTAGGAAAAACTTGAATTTCTATTACTTCTCCGAATATTAAAGGATGCATAAAAACTCTGGTGGGTTGACTTATACCTGAAAAATCGTGAGGCCCAAATTCTCGATCTCTCGCATTCTTGATTTTGAAAAATTTTAACTAAAGAAATCCCTTCGAGAAATTGACAGAGTAGTACAGGTAATAGAGAGCGAGCTACTCGTGTCCATAATGCATAATTAGGCAGGAGTTATTTTATTTCATAGATAGTTGCAGTCTGACGTACCTAACCTAAAAACACAAAATACTCACAAAAATGGCGAACGGAAGTGCCGCCATTTTATGAAAAATCGTTTGGGCCTGTATCTCCGTAACCGTGCACTTTAGGCCAAAAATTATAGGGACCTTTTTTATAGATAATTGAATTTTCTATCATTTTTATTTGATAACTTTTTTCGTAGCACTTACCGTTCACGACTTATATTAGTATTACTTTTTATTTATTCACTTTTTTACCGATATCTCTTTAAATAATTGTTTATACAATAAATTGTTCACAATAAAACTTTCAAATCGATACATTTTCTACAACTTTCATTCAAAACTTTTTTCTCTGAATTTGATATTTTCGAAGTTACAACGCATCATTTTCAATCGTATTGTATCTGGGAGATCAACGCCAGCTGAGCCTGAACACAATATATATATATATATATATATATATACCGTGTGTCACAGACTCTGGGTACACCCCCGTTTTCTCCTTTGCTTCTTTAGCTATATTTCTGAAATTTGGAACATTGAATATGCTCACTGAGCAGCATTTCTCGACATATCTGAAAGAAAAAAACAACTTCCAATTTTTCCGGAAATGGCATCAACTTTCGATTCTTGAATGGGACACCCTGTATATTGTTACATGATCGTTTAGGGATGATCATGAGGAATCCAACGATACCAGGTTTGATGATGTTATCTCCAATGACTGCGGAGATATCGCCATTTATTTTATTCATAAGCTCAATGAGTGGGAGAGAGAATTGGATTGACCCGCCAGAAAAAGTTTCTCTCTCCTACTCGTTGAGCTTATGGATAAAATAAATGGCGATATCTCCGCAGTCATTGGAGATAACATCATCAAACCTGGTATCGTTGGATTCCTCATGATCATCCCTAGCCGATCATTTAACAATATACAGGGTGTCCCATTCAAGAATCGAAAGTTGATGTCATTTCCGGAAAAATTGGAAGTTATTTTTTTCTTTCAGATATGTCGAGAAATGCTGTTCAGTGAGCATATTCAATGTTCCGAATTTCAAAAATATATATAGAGTGTACTAGAATAACTAATACTAGTGCTAGTCTGATTGATTATGTTATCAGTAATTTCGAACTCCAAACAGTAGTTCACAATATACCCAAGATAACTGATCATTTCTTAGTTTCTGTTAATTTATTGAATAAAATATCCATTGCACCACAAACCCTAAAAAGTTATCGTAATCTGGGAAATGAAAACATGAAAAAAATTTGTTTGGAATTAATTGATAATGATTATTTACTAAACTGTGTTGACGTTCAAATATTTTATGAGGATTTTATTAATAAGACTGAGAATACTGTCAACACAATTGCTCCAGTCAAAAGCTACTTTTCCTACCAAAATAGTCTTCCATGGTTTGACAGTGACCTCAAACACATAATTAAGCAAAGAGATGAAGCATACAGAGTATTTAGACACAGTAGGTGTGAAGTCAACTGGGCAAGGTATAAAAGTCTAAGGAACCGTGTAGTAAATTAAATAAAAACTGAAAAGCAAGAATATTATTATAACAAAATTGATTTGAGCTCTAAGAACCAACAACTTATGTGGAAAACCATCAAATCATTAATTAACACAAAATCTAATAATTTAATTGCAGATAACAAAAACAATATTGAATTTGAAATAGAAGGACAAGTTAAAATACTTAGAGATGGAGCTGAAATAGCAGAAACTTTCAACAATTATTTCGAATCTAGCCTAGAAGAAATTGTTAAATCAATTAAGACTACTAAATCGTGGACAGGAGACATCATGGCAGTCTCTAGTTTCGAAAGTTTCAATCAACTTGAGTTGAAAGATCTTACAGGAATTATTAATAGATTGGAAAATAAATCTGGGGCAGAAATCGTAGATATCAAGTTTATTAAAGCTACTTATGGAGTCATCGGTCACGTCTTGTTACATTTTATAAATATCTCTCTCCAATATGGACAATTCCCTGAGCAACTAAAAACTAGCATAATAATACCTGTTCCCAAAATCAATAATACTAATAAAGCGGGAGAATTCTGTCCAGTAAACACCTTACCAGGAATTGAGAAACTTCTAGAGATGGCTGTATACGATCAGCTCCTGAGTTATGTTGAGGCCAACCATATTCTTATCAGCAATCAATCCGGTTTTAGGAAAAATCATTCTTGTGAATCGGCTTTACAACTGACGATTACTAAATGGAAACAAACGGAGATTATGTGTTGACAGTTTTCTTAAACTTAAGAAGAGCTTTTGAGACAATTGACCGTAAAATATTAATAAAAAAATTGGAAGCTATAGGTCTCAAAGGAACAGTACTGAGATGGTTCAAGGACTACTTGAGTGGCCGAAGACAAATCACTAAAGTTGATAATTTTCACTCTTCTTCTATTAACTCTAAATTTGGTGTACCACAAGGTAGTGTCTTGGGCCCCTTACTATTTCTTATATATATTAATGACATTAGCTTATGCCAGAACTGCGACTTTATGAATTTATTTGCTGATGATACTCTGTTAACCACATCTCATAAAGATTTGAAAGTAGCTATGACAAAAATGAATATCTGCTTGGAGGAAATTCATGAATTCTTGAACATCAACAAGTTGAAACTAAACGTGTCTAAAACAAAAGCCATGATTCTGACCACATCATATAAATATAAAAACATAAACTTAAAATCATATTCTTTGGAAATTAATAATGAACAAATAGAATTTGTAACCGAATTTAAATATCTGGGCTTCATGTTAGACAACTGCTTATCTTTTAACGCACACTTGGAATACATAACTAAAAAAATATCAAAGAAACTTTACTTTTTCACACGAATCTCTTATCACTTGTCAGTTACTTCCAGGGTTACCATATATAACACAATCATTCAGCCTCATTTTGATTATTGTAGTACCTTACTATATGGTTGTGATCAAAACAAAATTTCGACTCTACAAAAACTACAAAATCGTGGGATGAGAGTAATACTCAAATGTACTCACTATACCAGCATAAGGTTTATGCTTGATGCATTACAATGGTTATCAATAAAGGACAGATTGTACAGATCCGCAATGATATTTATTTTCAGGACCATTAATAATATGTTACCATCTTATTTTGATGAATTCATTACTTATCGTAATACTACTCATAATTATGAGACAAGACAAATTCATCATTTTCACTTGCCAAAATGCAATTTGACCAGCTCAATGAAAATATTGTTTTATAAAGGTTTGAGGCATTTCAATGAGCTTCCGGAAGACATAAAACAGTGCAGAAGTATTTATACATTTAGGTCTAAACTGAACGATTATATCAGAACAAACACCATTTTGTAGAGAAAGATTGATGCAGAACAACAATTGTCTTAAATATCAACACTTATTACCACTAGAATGTTTCAAATTGTTAATATAGTTTCTAGGTTAATTAGGTAACTTTTGAGTTTTGTTCGCCTTTTCTTGTTATTTATATTACTATTTTTCAAGAGTTATAGGTGACATTCTGATACATGACTCCAAATTATTGATGCTTATGGTCCTATGATTACTGTTTATTGAATATTATTATTATCGTTTATATTTATTGTATGTATATTAGGATTTCCCTAAATAAACGTATTCATTCATTCAAAAATATATCTAGAAAAATAAAGGAGAAAACGGGGGTGTACTATGAGTCTGTGACACACGGTATATATATATATATATATATATATATATATATATATATATATATATATATATATATATATATATATATATATATATATAAATATATATATATGTTAGCATGAAGATTCTCACGGACGAAGTATGATGAGTTGTTTTTTCGGGTTTCATTCCGTGTTCTGTGGTTTTGATCCCCTGAAGGATAATTTTCACAACGTTTCGGCAAATTCTCATTTGCCATCTTCTAGGTGATGATTGAGTTTCGTCCTCTGAACTCGAGTTCAGAGGAAATTCAATTATCTATAAAAAAGGTTCTTATAATTGTGGGCCTAAAGTGCACGGTTACGGAGATACAGGCTCAAACGGTTTTTCACAAAATGGCGGCACTTCCGTTCGCCATTTTTGTAAGTATTTTGTGTTTTTAGGTTGAGTACGTCAGACTGCAACTATCCATGCAATAAAATAACTCCTGCCTAATTTTGCAAAACAAAATCCTCTATCACCTGTATTAGAGGCGCACTTCGTGAATCTGGTAACGTAAAGTCACATTTCCTGTGTGCCCGACGGCAGTTTTGTAGGTTATAGGCATGTGAAAACACTCTCCTGAAAGAACTTTCAGTCCATGATTTCAAATTAGTGTTTTTGCATCCTCTTTCACTAGGCACGTGACAACCGCTGCCACTAATGCTGGAAAAAATATGTTAAACTAGGAAATTCTGGAAATCAATCGGTAAATCACCCAAATATACTCGAGTAAGTGGAGAAAGGTAATTAAAGTTTGTTTTTATCATCGTCGGAATAATCTCGCGTTCAATTGACTTCAATTTTGATTCTGATATTTTCGAAACTATCTTCTAATTTCGAAATATGTGTTTAAACCATCATATATTTTCTAATACTTACACGGGATTCATGACAACGAATAAACGTTCCCATTGAAAAGTGAAGGTTGAAACTCATGAAGCTTACTACTTATTTCTTAAATCTGCTGCATAAAACAGATGTGAGAAATATTTTACCTGCGGGAACAGAATTTAATATTGGGATTATTAAAACTCCCAGAAGCATTCAAATTTTGAATACTTCAAATCAAAGTATCAAATCTCTTGTTAAACGAAATATCCCGCCAGAGTTCAACCAATGAGACCGTCGCTATGGAAATTAAATCGTGAGCTGTCGCTTGATTGGAATTGCAAATTTGAAAAATCGCTCCTGCATCATCACCTAACGTCAAAAAATGTGAGCTCTCACTTCGATTTCTCAGATTGAGAGGAATTGATTAAACAACGTCAACGCACAAAAGTTTTTATGCTTCTTGAAATCATATTATCACAAGTTCTAAACGTCGAGCTTCTCATAAATGAATGAGGATCCGACAACGCTTGAACCTGATACCATCTATCCCTGGAAAGAAAAATAAATTTGATTTCAATATTCCTTTTTTCTGCCAGTTTGAGTGACGCTCTGCTTTCACGGTGCAACGTACGAAGAAATGATTGAGGGTAGGGAAAATAAATTAAAAACCGACAGTGTTACCAGCTGGTTGCCCAATGACAATAAAACGTTGTTGGGGCTGGCTTTGACAGGTGTTTATCAGCCCAGGCGGTGTGTGCAGAGTTAATTAAAACGTTACGATAAAATGAAATAACATCAGACTGCACAGGACAGGATCGAAAGCAGAAACTAGAGGTACAAGACGGTCTATTGGCGAGAGAGTGTTCACCTGTCGATGTAACACATTTGAGGTAGGGGAGAGCGGGGCTTGTTAGGACACTTCAAATAATTATTTTTTCGAATACAGTATAATTTCAAGAAAATCTCGGATTATACGATTATAAGTACAGTTTGTTTTCGTTTAGAGAAATTATGGAAAATTTGTCTGTATTTGTTCTTTAACCAATATTTTTTTCAAAACATTGTTTTACTATGATTATTCGGTATATAAATAAGGATATAGAGAAGATATTTTAACGAATGGCATCCATACAATTGAACACATTATCTAACATGAAAAACGTTTTTTTATAAAGAATAGAAGACATTTTCAATTGAAAAATCACATGAATTATTTGATTTGAAACATCAACTTGGAAATATATCTCAGAGAAAGTGCATTGAGCATCATCTGAATACATTATATGTAGTATTTTCATCAGAACAAATTTTGTGTGCCCCACCAACTAAAAATCTGTCTAGATCTAGCTTCTCGACCTCGACTCAAATTATATCAATATTAGAACATTCATTACTGAAACAGCTAAAAGGTCACTTCTCCCAGTAGAATTTTACTGAATACCAAATAAAACAAACAATCTAAAGTACCTACCAAAAAATTACGTTGAGAAATCATATTGGATATAGCAGTCAAAATTCGAATGAAAATGTATGTGGCAAGTGCGGACAAACAAACCATTTCTGTATTCGACATAAAGTGGGAAGGAGTCTGAACATAATAAGCCAGAGTTTAACCAACCTAATGACCAATTAGCCCCGGTCTCTCCTACTTGCCTAATCAATATTATATCGAACAGGTGAACATTAAATCTAAATCATTCCCGTGATTTGAATACTTAAATTTCGGGAAATTTTTTTGAAATGTCTGTACCCTGAATACTATATTCTTTCGAAGTGTGAAGTTGAAAAAATGGGTGATGTTCAAACTTAAAGAATAAGAGTAAGATAGGCGAAGGTTTGTCCATCTCATGTATAGAAATTTTTGAGGTTTCTGCTATTATCGAATTTCATCAATAGTTTCGTTGAGGATCAATGAAGAACCTACAATATTCGCAATCCTTGTAGATTTACTAAACTCTTTAGATACTAACAATCAAAACGACGCCGCGACATCTTGAAACTTCTATCGATATAGGTAGTAAGAATTTTTTTCTATCACATTCTTTATTTATTTTTTTCTGAATATCAATTCAATTTTTATAAATATCTTTCTATTCTCATATCGAAATAATTAAATGCACTGCTGAGAAAGGAGTAACGATGGTTATTTGAGTAAATATGATTGTACTTTCGAAAAAATAGGGTAGCGCGGAATGCAGATTCAGATTGTTCCATTTGAGATGGGTCACAGTGTGTGTACATCGATTTACAATAGTAATAACCCAAGGACATTGATAATTTTTCGAAAAATTTTGTAACAGATTTTTTCTGTTTTCTATGAGCAACAAGCTTGAGAAAGTGGGTATTATTTTTTTTGCATTTATCAATGTTCGTGTGTTATTCGGACAGGAAATTTTTCGCTAATGATAATTGAAAAAACATACAGAGCAAAAACAATTTATTCTGGTGAGGTTTTGACCGTGGCTTATATAAACTCTGTACCATCTTTTATTCTTATGTTCACAGCCCAACCCTTTAAAATTGACTCCAATTCTTCCGCTACCCGATTTCTCTCTTAATGATACATTCTACCATTGCAAAAGTGCATAAATGCTTGCCATATAAATTATATACTGTAAACGGTTATTTTTGGTATAACTGACTCCATAATTTCAATAATATTGTAGATAGTATTCGAAGTAAATGGTGACATGAAATATTGAATATTTGAAACGTCAAAATCGAAATAAATCAATTTGTATGTATCCATGGCAAATAATAAAGTGAAAACAGCCCTTGGGATATTTTCGGTTATAATTGCACGAGTGCATAAAAATTACCAATAATTTCGCAAGAAAGCGTGATATCTGAAAATTGCAAGTTTATTTTCATATTTTGGCGAAAGTGCACGAGTCCGAAGGCTCTTTTACAAAATATGAAAATAACCGAATGCAATTCGTATAAGATATCACGCTTGAATGCAAAATTATCTGGTCATTTTTATGCACGAATGTAATTCATTGGAATATTTCACGAGTAAAGAAATTCTCAAGGAAATGTTATTTTTTGTTCATTTATACTTTCCTCTATAGATTGTATGTAGTCCAAGAACCAGGTACTTTTTTTCTGCAATCTTCTACAGAATTGATATTCTTGGTGGAAAATGTTCGGGGGTGTCCCCTGAATGTAAATTCAAGTTGGCGGGACGGGGAGGGTTTAGCTTCAGCCGCCATCTTGGAAAACACGTTTAATCAAATATCTCGTGAACCGTGCATCGTACGACAAAAACAGTAGGGATCATTTTTGTAGATAATGAAATTCTCTGCAACTTTTATTTGAAACTTTTTTTTTGTATAAAGCATGGGTTTTTATTTATGGCGCGCCAAAATACTGCCATTTATACTGTTTTATCAACCGTTCACTATATATTTAGCAATAACCCTGCTGGGAACAGTTTGGCGCGCTATAAATGAAAATCTATGCACTATACGAAAAAAAGTTTCGAATAAAAGTTGAAGAGATTTTCATTATCTACGAAAATGATTCCTACTGTTTTTGTCGTACGATGCACGGTTCACGAGATATTTGATAAAACGTGTTTTCCAAGATGGCGGCTGAAGCTCAACCCCCTCTGTCCCGCCAACTTGAATTTATATTCAGGGGACACCCCCAAACATTTTCCAACAAGAAAATCAATTCTGTAGAAGATTGCATTATGAACCTACTTTTTTTGCTCTGGCTCTTGGCGTAATGGAGCACTCACCGGAACGCGAAATGTTTTTCTATTTTTGAAGTCTATCTGACATTCATTTGCGTTGTTTACTGACGTCTAGCGATACGGTTTCAGATGTGTTGTTATGGTGACTTGATACAATGCAATTACCGCTGTATTAATTGCATTGCTCTTATGGGACATTTTATATATGAGGGAAATATTCATTATAATGTTGTTCTGGTTGGTTGTGTTCGATCATTTGACTCCAAATTAACTGATTCCATCGGATTTCTACTCGAGCAAAAAATTTTCAGCGCAAACTTACGTGATGATGTACTGGAGCGCCCGCTTGCTGCAGCTGGGAGTCCAGCGCCTTGTCGGTAGATAGTCAAAGGTAGGAGCGTACCGGCACCTGCGGATGCAGCGCCGGGTGGACTAGCGCGGCGTGCTGGAGGGCCGCTCCGGGCAGCTCGGCGGCGGCGGAGTACGCCAGCGGATGGTGCCACAGCTCGGGGCCGCCGGGGAAGAACGGCGTGCCCAGGTCTGAAAAGTACACTTCAATTTAAATGCGGATCGGCTCTTGCTCCGGCCAGAAGCGACTGGAGGTAGGTTAGTTCGGACAAGTGGTGGGTGGTTAGGTTCGGGATCGGGTAGGATTTTACTATTCCAAGAGTCAAAAATCCATTTCAAACTATTTTTTTCATTTCTATGTACAAAGCACTCCTCAACGGTATATCCCGTTCTGCCGAACTGGCACGTGGTAACTAGTTTTTTTTCTAAAACTGTTTATCTACAGGGATGAAAGGCAACTGAATGTCTGTGTACTACCTAATTCGAAATCTATATTTAGTATGAACAACAATGTATCGACTTTTTCTCATCACGTCACTAGTTGAATATCGAATGTGTGCCTTTGTAAGACAAGAACTTGAAAATCAATCAATCAGAATTGAAAAATATAACTGTTTCATATTCATTTATTTCACGGCAGTTTTGCGTTCATTCTAATAACTTATATTTTTCAATTGGAACTGATATTTCAAAATCTGGTTATATAAAGACACGCAATTGACTTCCATCTTCGAGGATGGACATGAATTTCACCAAAAAATATATGAGTATTAGGCAAATTCGACTAAAAACTAAAAAAACTAAAAGCCCATAACAATTTTCAGAAGGTCAAATGACGTTTTCGGTCAGAACATCTCAGGAATGAAAAACCCAAGCAGAAATGTCCCAGTAAAAATATCCCAAGTACAAATATTTCATAACAATATCATCCCATCAAAAACATTCACCGTCAAACGTGTCTCTTTTTTTGTACATGTCCGTCTAACTATTCTGCAGATATGAATGAATATCTTAATCATGATTGCTGTTTGCTGAATGTCGTAAAATCTTTAGGAATTATTGTCAATTTGTATTATTTACGTGGAGTCACACATAACCTAGAGTTTTAATTACTTAATCTGGTAAGTTTGGGTATTATTATAATTATATTATTATAATAATTCTATATTGTATCAGATATTTGATGCCAGAATAATAATTTAATTTGAAAGGGATGTGTTATATTTTATTGATATTATGAATAAAGAGATTTCGTCATTTATTCATGAATTATTTGTGTTGTTATTGCCGTAAGACGGTCGAAGATGAAGTTTCAATTGAATTATTGTGTCGTGGAATTTTTTGTTCCGCAATGTTTTTTTAGGATTTTTTACGTGGGCATTCTGCTTGAGATATTTATTATGGAATTTTTTGAACGGGATTCAGGACGACGCTGCTATATGAAACATTAAGTACACTATCCAGGATGCTGTCAGTTGTTAGCGGTACAATTGAAATAAACTGAAATTTGCACCCAGGAAATTACGAGGAAATATTCTCATAACTCTTTATACAAGATGATAAATCCTGAGAAACTAATCACAAATAATCCAATGCCATACAAAAATAATTGTACCGGATGTTATGAATTTTTCTTATTCCTTCATCTTCATATAACTGAAATGATCTTGTTGCTGACAACCTGTCAACAATTCATTCATTTGGAAAATAATAATTTCAATTTATTATTTTCACATCAATTCACCATCCAATTTCTGGTAATTATTATGTACCTTAATTATTTGCTTGCATAGTCTACGAACAACTTCAACGACAGTAACCTAAACTTTATAATTTACCATAGTTTTTGTACATGTATGACAATTTCGTAGGTTTCCCTACAGATGATACATTTTGAAAGTGTTGAATAAATGTGTTCTAAGACTTCACTTCCGTATGCTGCCATCCAGATACAGGCTATTTATCAAACATGCAGCAAAAATTTAATCTATTCCTTGGACTATTTTGAGGATATTTTATACTTTGATGATTTTTGAAAGGGCCTTTGTTTCGATGATACGGGGCGTAAAAGTATTTCGACACAACTTGTGATGTTTCTTAATCTACAAGAACTGTTGAAAATGACTACCCCCCGTTCGGATGCAAGAATCCAATCTTCTCCTCATCGACTCCAGATCTCTTAAAACACTAGGATCGTTTCTGATTGCGTTACACCCAGCAATTATTCGATTTCTCAAATCTTCCACATCTTCCACTGTAGCAGTATTTTTTATTACTTGTTAGGTCCAGTGTAAAAAACTATACTTTCATTTCGGCTACGTTAATAATTTTAAAATTAACAAAATTGTTTTTTTGAAATTCTTTTTCGCTCCGTATCCGTATCAAAAATCATTAAAGGACAAAATATCCTTAGAATAGTCCAAAGAATAGTCCCTTAATTTTTTGTCGCATGTTCAATTAACACCCTGTTTATTGGTGAGTCTAACATATGATTCCACTCATATACAATTATGATCAATAAATATACACGCAATTCAGATATGATTTGAAATATTGGTATAAGTTAAGTCAAAAAAAAACTAGAAACTGGCGAATTTTTAGTACTTTTGGATACTGCAACAACGTTTTCACAACTGGAAAAATCATATCAGATTCATATAGCATAGTTTGACAGTTTTTTTGATCATTTTTCATTCATTGTCCACCTGTCATCAAGCCAAAACATTTTTCAACACGATTATGAGCCATTTATGAACATCGATGGTGGTCAGACTCGAATGTGAACATTAGATTACTTTTCCATATGTATTTTCAAGAATATACCGCTCTGAAGTAGAATAAAACTATTCATATTCAAAACCATATTGCATGATTGATTTATTTGTAGCATACTAACAAATTCTATGGAAGAAATATCAATCAAAACTAGTGAGGATTGGGTGATATTACTTGTATATACCTCTAGAAGTGGAAACTTCTGAATGCACTAAACTTAAAAATAGAAAGAGCTAACGGATGCGTTCAGTTATAGAAAGTTAAAGAAAAAAATTCCTTAGATTTTGACCCTACTGAGCGCAGCAGTCACATACATTTTGTTGTACATTGGTGAATGTTGCAGTACCTTCATTTTCATCAAGGAAAGCATTCAAATTTCGATAGAACTCTTTTCAATTACACCTTTATCAACAGGTTCAATATACAATTTCATTTGCTAAGAAATGAGCTTCTATCATGAAAAAGTCATGAACTGATTTTTTACTTCAATGGGCCGACTTATTTTATCTAACTGTTAATATTCCTAGAATTTTATCGGGACACTTTCCAGTTCCATTTATATTCATCTATCCCATTCGGAATCATAAATCAGTTGGAGCGTTCAAGAATCATAAATCGATTACTTCCGTATTTCGTCACGTCCATTGTACAGAAACATTACGGCCAGAATTGAAATTACCATGGTATTACACATTCCGACGGTTTCCTGCTTCGGATTCACCATGCGCGACCATTACGTTGCATTCGAAAAAGAATCGAATTTAAAGGGACGCCACTTCCTGCGACACACTCGGTAGAAATAGGTACGCAACCGGTACACAGAGCCGGCTCGTTCAATATCTTAGCCCGAGGCGAGAATAAGTTTTGTCGTTTTTATGGCACATAAAGAGGCCAAATGATCAGACATAATGTCCATTAAGTAGGATCAAATGAGGAAACTTTACTCTGAAATCGTTCAACAGAACTTTTCAACTCGAGATGAAGTAAAAAGCAAACAATAAACGTTTTTCAGAAAAGGTTAAAAGAAGGTTCACATCATTTTGATGTTTTGTGAACTGAAACATGTCGATTTTTTTTTGTGATATTCATGAAATCTTCAAGGTTTGCTGGCAATGATCGAGGTTACATAGATTAGGTTCAAATGTGCAACCCGCTATGGTTTATTGTGACTTCGGTTTTGAAATGGATTCTTTAATTTCAATTGAAACTTTCAATACTGTCAGAACATTCTGTGGGTGGCTGTTTCCTGTGAATGATTGAGAATTTTTCAATTGAACTTTTTCAGTATGACATCGTAACAAATGAGATTTTCAAATCTGAAAATTATAGGGGAAAATGATGTGACTCTCGCTATGTGAAACATTTTTGCGGGAAGTCGACATTATATTTTTTCAATTTCTAGCAACTTGTATTGTCATTATTCAGGGTGAAACAGCATTTATATCATGAAAGAATATGGAAAAAATTCAATGTAAAAAATCAACTTATATTCAAACATTGTGATTAAGTAGGCGTACAGATTATCTGGGTGAGAGGGACAGCTGATAGATTATATGGGCGCATAAAGGTGGTGGGGCAAAAATATTTCAGTCACCATTGAATTCGCATGCTCTAATCGGTGGGTATCAACATGTAATCATGAAATGGAATTCTCAAACGTGATAGACAGTTGAAAATTTCAAAATTGAATCAACATTAATTTTTCTTTTATCTATGCAAAGAAATACATTTTTATCCATCAAATACTCTTCTTTTTCCTTCAAAGGATGATTTTGATTAATTATTGATCATTGGGAAATGAAGATTTTTTTTGATTTTGAATGATAAGCAACCATTTTCTCCATTTTTGAAAAAAAAAGAGATACCCTTTTATGCAACTCACTCAAGAAGATCTTGAATTTTATATCTATTTCTCATTTCGTTCATAAACGTGAGCATTTGGGAAAACATAGTGACTAGTTGAAGAGCGTTCGAAAACAAAACAAAATTTCAGTAATTTCTTTCAAAATATCCGATGTTATTCTAACTTAATTACTTAAATTGACAAAAAAATCAACGGAATTTTCAAATATTCAAATATAGCGAAACTGTAAAAACAAGAAACGAAACAAAATTTCTAAAATGTGAAGCCAATTTCACAGTGAATGAAATGAATAATTCAACAAACATTTCATCACAAGCTATATTTGTAATAATATTATTTTTGAATTGAAAACATCGTTGAATGTGGGTATTTTTATTAAATTCAGTTCGAGATTTTCGATAATGTACCATCCTACTACAATTTGAATCCAGGGAGGAAGTAGTTTTTGAAGATAGCATGATGTCGTTCCAGTCCTGATTAATATTTATGAAAGAATTGGCGGTTTAATCCTAATCATAATCTCGTACCAGACTAATGGATGATTTGTAGTCAAATATCTTCTCCACAACAGTTTGCTTATATTTGGACTGTCACCATACTTTTGATTGCTGAGGGAAAATCCACCAAGTTTTTAATCATGGAATATTGCTATTAGTATTGTTATATGAACCAAGAGTGATAAATTGAGTTGTTTGCGAATTTATCATCTATGAATTAAAGGATTATACCGTTGTCTCATTATTCAGACAATGGTGGTGAAACTTCGAAATGCTGTCCCATTATCACGAATTAAGGCGATCGCTTCGCCCCTAGAGCCGACCCTGGCCGTATGCGTTTCGAGCACAGGACTTCCTTTGTCACCGGAGCAGAACAAGTGGAAAAATATGGCTGTTGTTTCATCGAACCGTTGTTCGTTCCCATCAAAGAGCGTATTGTCGTGTTAAACAATGAAATTAATTGTTTTTAAAATGTTTGGAAATCGTTCGTCGGCAAAAAATGCGAATCACAATAGACATTGTTTCGTCTTTATAGGCGTAAGTACTTGCATACACGCAAATAATGGCGATATGACCCATGTTCATTTCGAGCCTATTGGTTGAGAATTTTCTGCACTGAGAGTTTCAATTTCGAGAGGTACCTAATTTAATAATTATTATCAGCCTACAAGATTTCAATAAGGCACAACAACTTTGGGGCCATTTCTGTAAGGACTAGATAAGAACATATGTCCTGAATGTTTTGACTTTTGAGCTAGGGAGAGGGTGCTGAAAATTCAGAAAAATTATAAATATCCTTGTAACTCTGGTATCACACTATATATTCTTGTGAAACGTAGCAAGCTTCTCATCTCCTCTTCATAATTTCACCGTTCTAAAATTATTCTATTGAATGAGCTATTGTTCGAAGTTAAACTTTTTTTGCGTACCTAACTTGTCTAGCAATTGAATGCCTTTATATCATTTATGTGAAAACCATACGTCAAACGAAAATTCCTGAGACTAGATTTGTGGCGTATCACTCCTTTAAAATGATTCACTGCAAATTCAGTACGAACGTCACTGGCACGAATTGAATATGTTGTACAGCAGAAAATGACTTTTCATGCATTACTGATCGTAATTCCAAGCATCGAGATAATAGGCTTTGTACAAATATTTACTCCTGACCTCTGAATATTGGATAAAGATAGATCGGCTTTCTATGAGAAGAGACATGCCTGGGTTTACCTAGCATTGAATTCTACCACGTTGATGTTACCCCATTCTATCATTTTCGCCAGGTCATCCTTAATAGTATTGACACTAATTTTTTGTATCTCTAGAAGAGAAACTAGTTCGAAGAGTATTGTCGTCTGAAAAACTATGTACTGAACAAGACATATGAAGCAGAAACAAAGAAATGGACAAGTGAAGTAAAAAACAACCTGTATAAGAGGAAATTTTTCGCAGATATTAAGAATAAAAAATTAAATATAGTATATTTTCGAGTATATTATACCAGTGCGTCACCCGCTAATTTGTAGTCGATCGGAACACTTTTACATCACTTTCATTTGAAAGACGATATGGACAATTATTCATGAAGCATTATGTTATTCTTCCTGTAGCCCTGTATAATTATGGCCGTCAAACAGCAAAAAAATTATTTCAACAAACTTACCAAATAAAGAAAGACAGGACCGCAGGACCTTTTTTGTATGTATTTGTTTTCATCAACTCATCCGCAGTTTTCACTCAAGACATTTTTTTTAGTTTGACACGACATGTTTTACAAATACTCCATGAAAACATTTTCGGCGTTTCCATCACAACAGAACCGAAGCACTGCATAATTATTCCTGTCAACTTGCCCAAACGAAATAGTTTCATTGTTGATTTTTATACTTTGAACAGTTCAGATTCGTTAAATATTAATTATAATGGAAAACCAGGATTTACAGTTCGAAATTAAACCTTCAGGTATTGTTAAGAAAGCATTAAATGTTTGTAATGATTTGACAACAAGAGAAAAATATGAAATAACAACGCAATTTTGAAATACGTAGTCTTGTCAAACTTATTAATTTCTTTTGCTACACTTGAAATATTTTTAAATAATTATATAAATAAGCGTGATCAAGTTGTTGTCTTGGTAATAACTAATAGCATCAAAACCTAATTACTTTCCAATTTAAGTTGATGATGGGAATGAACAACTCGTTCGATATTCTTTCACTGATCCCCACCAGTTGTATTCAGAAAGGAATTCAAAAAGAATCTATTTCTGGCATTTCTTTTTACGAATAGTTTTCAAATGTGAGATTTTCTGGATTGTTGAAACGGATTAGCTTGCACTGAAGAAAATTGATACTCTCAACACTTCAACCGTATCACTTGGATTATTTTCGATCTACCTTCTATATCATCATCGAATAGATTCAAGTTGAACAAGAACTCTTCTTTACTATCTGCCTTTCAATTATAACTCGATAAAATTTCAGGAATTTGATAGAAAGTGGCATACCATTTATTTCATGAACTCTCTGAAACACAGGATCCAGGAATCTCATCAAGTTTGAAGCAGTGATAAAACAGAGGACTAAACTTCCTGCGGCATTATTGAGTCTCCTTATGAATGAGAGGTTAGTTCAGATCGATATACGTAGGGGTTTGTCTCTTGAGACTCTGAAGAACGTATAAAAATGATTTATTTCCTATTTTGAGCGAATATACGAGTATAGCATATTCGATATATGATTATTTACATTTTCAATTTATTGATGGAAGTAGTAGATCATCATGAAAATTGAGAAATAAGAAGATTCACTTCTCAATGTTCACGATTCTTTTGTTCTAAATTGTTACAAATTCAGTTGTAGAAATGTGCCAAAATGAAAAAAAAATATTGGAACACTGGACAAACATAAATATTTACAAAAATTATTGAAGTAGGTATTCTTTACTAGTTCAGGGTCTATATTTTTTTGCCTAGATATCACTCATGAGATAATAGACTGAAAATATTTGTACTTACCCACGATGATACTTTCCTAAATTACTCAAAATGAATGAAAAATATAAGTGAAACCAATTTATTCAGGAGATAATGTAAAGTAAAGCTAGTTCTACAAGGATTTCTCACTATCGACGCGTTTTAGGTCGAAGGGTTAGTTGGTATATATCAAAAGAAGGGCATTTGTGTGATAAAATCTTGTGTAACTAGCACTTCAATAACACTGATCATAATTATGTATGAGTTGATAAAGTCGTAATGGAATGTTCAGTACACTCAGAAAAAAAAGTTGCCATATCAAATTATTATTTGCTATTTTGCAGTTAGTTACATATTCTGGAATTAGTAAACTACAAAGTAAAGCATTGGATGTGTAGGAAAATCTGGTGAAGGATGAGGTGTGCTTCAAGGTACCAACTGCCTCCAGAAAGGAGAGAACAGCCATTTACAAAAGAAACTAGGGAGCGTATCAGATAAAGTATCAACTAGTCGAATACCGTCATTTTTATGTTAAAAGATGTTTTCCGGATCTCAGAGTCGACAAGCCGGCATGGAAGTTCTCAGAGTAATGTGTCCCTGAGTAATATATTATAACTGAACTGGCCGATACCTACTTGATGAAATTCCATGTTAACAAAAACATCACATTTTCCTGTACGAGTCTCAGTGGAAATGGGTTTACAAAACCGCGACTTGTGTTTCGCCTTACAATGGCTTCCTCAAGCAGGATAGTCCTACTCGATCAGATATATCCTGCTTGAAGAAACTATTGTACAGCAAATCACGCGTCCCGGTTTTGTGAACCCATTGTCGGTGAGAATCGGACATACTGTGATATTTTTGTTAATATATTGTAATTTTAAGTATCGTCGAATAAAATGTGTTCTCTTGAATGAGCTATATTTTATATATCTCTACCTGACACTGATCGACTCATGATTACTTTGATTTGCTCATATAAATGCCCCTTCGAAAACAATTGCTTTCTCTTTACACTTCACTTGTGTTCTCTATACACTTCTCTTCGTTTCTAAGGGTTTATAACGTTCGATATTTTCCAGTTCATCAGCACCTACTCTCGGCCACCTCATGAGCTTTTTTCACGGTTTCATCGTTTCGTCAATTTATCTGATACGCTCCCCGGAATCCAGTGCCGTGTACTTACGTCCGGTGAGGGGGTGCATCAAAGTTGGGTGCGTGTTGGCGGCGTTAGCAGCTTGCTGTTTGGGCTTGCTAACCTTCGTGTTACTTTTAGCAAACTCCAATCGGATGGTCTGTGGCATGTCGGGGTCAAACCTTACGCCCTGCTGCAAAATTGCCCACAAAAAAGAGTGATTCGGTGTTTTGTAAAAATGCGGTAAAGTTTTTTTTGGTGGTTGGGAAGGGGGATCATTCCGAGAAATTATTACTGGGGTGTAGAGCATGGGGTTCTCAGGATTTTTATCTTTTTCCTTTCCAAATTTTATATAATGAGAAAACGAAACTTCCTTCAGATAAATAGGATCAAAAATATTAATAAATATGTGTCAAACATCTGCAGGTGATGGTTGATTCATACTATATTTGAAACCCATAAGTGTTATCTATCCTTACTCAATTCTTATAACAAACACACCTTTCCTGAATCGAATGGATATAATTCATGAGTTATTTCTACAGAGCGTGAAGGAAAATAGAGCCGTTTGCATTGAAATGTCAATTTTTACTCCTCAAACCAGAAGAACCTCGTTTCTGCTCAGAGAAAACTATTAAATAATCGAATTTTCAGAACAAAAAAATTCTGAAAAAGCCCACTATGAACTTATCTGCTCCGAAAGAATTAATATCCCGATGGCATTTACTCATAACGACTGTCAGTTATGAAATCTACTTTGACCGATCTTAATCATACAGGGTGTCCCAAACTCAATGGCCTATTAGACATTTCTGGAAAACGGGAAATAGGATTATTTTGAAAATTTGAATTCTTGGGTAATTAGTTCTGTTCTATCGATCTGAAATATTTTCAGCGCTGCGACGTTGCCGCTTATATTGAAAAGTAGCAACAACTTCGATATTTTGAATAGGACACCCTATATATTATTGCATTTCTCGCTTAGCTATTGCTTTCCAATTATTTTTGAATAATACTTCCCTATACCTATCTTCAGTGGTTTTCGAGAAATTCATTGATTTCCTTATTTTTTGTGCGAAACATAGCTTTAATCAAATGCTTATTATTGCGGTATTTGGATTCGAAGACAGCTGAAATTTTGAATGAAGTTTGACAATGCCCTATGTGTTAGTTGTGTCTAAGGAATTTTTTTCTCCATTATACAGGGTCGTTCAAAATTTGTGAATTCACCGATACATACAAAAGTGGTGGAAAGTGCATTTTTTCAAATGGAACATCCTGTATATTATCGAAAATCCTGAAAGACAATTGAATTTCCTTTCAAATGATGTGTCATATTCCTAAGCCTGAATAGTCAGGTTTCCGATATAAATGCAAGTTTCTAAAAAAATTGTATTATTTCGACATATTTTGTATTAGGTAGCTATGAAATGTCATGGAAAATGTCATTATGAAAATTCGACAATTTTGACTACATTCAAAATTTCAGCTGTCTTCGAATCCAAATACCACAGTAATAAGCATTTGATTGAGGCTATGTTTCGCACAAAAAATAAGGAAATCAATGAATTTTCGAAAACCACTGAAGATAGGTATAGGGAAGTATTATACAAAAATAATCGGAAAGCAATAACTAAGCGAGAAATGCAATAATATATAGAGTGTCCTATTTAAAATATCGAAGTTGTTGCTACTTTTCAATATAGGCGGCAACGTCGCAGCACTGAAAATATTTTAGATCGATAGAACAGAACTAATTACCCAAGAATTCAAATTTTCAAAATAATCCTATGTCCCGTTTTCCAGAAATGTCTAATAGGCCATTGAGTTTGGGACACCCTGTATATACCCAAGCGATAGTTTTCTGTGAGTAGGGGGACTAAACTGTTTCATCCTAGATGCTAGATGAGTGAAATTTCAATACAAACAGCCGTCTATTTTCCGTCATGTTGAGTGGAAAAGCAGTTTCATCCAAGTTACGTGTTTTCAGTACGGAAATTGAGTAAAAATAATTGTTGACTTCTATGTCATTTATCTGTGAGATATATTTACATCCAACCCAGACTGTTTGCTAATATTCTTGATACCACTTCTTTCATTGAAGTTCTGGTTACTTTTTCTTTTTATATTGATTTGGAGAAAAGTCAAACAAAATCCTCAGAAGTGTATTGATATTTGCGACGATATATAGGAGAAAAACAGTGTAACCCGACACCCGACTAAGTTTTTGTAGAGATGTCTGAGAAAGACTCATTGATCGAGGCACATTACATACACTACAGTTTGCTTTCACTTAACGGAATTCAATAGAGCTGTCAACGATTTGAGAATCAAGATTTGATAAACACGACATGTACAAATTGAACAATAAGAAACGTTTTATGATTTGATATAGGAGAATAATGCTTGAAATGGAGGACAATTAGAACAAATTTAGTCAGAGTAGGCATACGTTTGTTATCTCTGAAAGCAAACAATCCCAGAAAGTGAATTTGTGTTGCTTTTGCGTATAACTTCCATTAAACAGTGCATTTCTTTCATTTTTATTCTTTGAACGGGTCAACTCAAAAAATTGAAACTTAATAATAATAATGAAATTGATGCATGAATACTATATTTTGGAGTAAAATTGACACATGAAAATCTCAAGATGGCGACTGGCGGTGATCTGGAAAAAAATGAAATGGAAAGGGGGGTCTTGTGATACGCTCCTGACGAATACTTACTCATCACAACTCTAGAATATAAAGTCAACAAATTCACCCACCACAAAATGGCGGAACATTTAATAATTACCTGAAAACAAAGACATTAATATCGATATTTCTATATATATCCGTGTTTTCCGTCATATGGCAATCCCAACAACTCGATCAGGTTGACAAAAATGTCAGTACAACGAAAATCATTGTTCAGTTCAAATTTTCTCATTCAGTTTCCTATTTCATGAGTAGATAGGTAACACGTGAACTATCACCAAAACGGTCAATTGAAAAAAATTCAAAAGGGGAAGTGTAAATGAATATGCTGGCAACTACTGCTGATCCTCTAATCACCAAAATCGTCGAAGTGAATCCTAATGAATTCGATGAGGATATTATTATTACAACAAGATGAAGCATCATCACATAACCTCAGACAAGTAAGAAACTAATTGGATAATACTTCCCATGGTCGTTGGATTGGCCATGGAGGTACTACGGAATGGCCAGCCCGCTTGTCAGATTTGACACCTTTAGACATTTTTTATGAGGCTCTTTGAAGCAGGTGTACGAAACTGAACAGGCTTCAATATTGAATGTACGGAAGAGAATAATAAATATTTGTAGAAATATCAACGTTGCTGTGTTCGATAGTGTTCGACGTGAAATATCGGATAGGCTGTTCTTATCTCAAGACGTTCAAGGCAACCATTGCGAGCATCTTCTGAACTGAGCTCAGCTTATCTCCTCAAATTATCAAGTAAAACGTCGATGTGTGCAGGCAATTCATAAATATTCCGCCATTTTGTAGAAGGTAAAGATATTGACTTTATATTCTAGGTTTGTAAAGTATTCGTCAGGAGCTTCGAAATGATGTTCCACAAGACCTCCCTTTCCATTTTAGACCCGTTCAAAAATTGAAAAGGGGAGGGCACCCAGTCTCCATTTCGAAATTTTTGTGTCAATTCCACTCCAAAATATATTATTCGTGCATCCATTTCATTATCTCAAGTTTAAATTTTTTGAGTTGACCCGTTCAAAAAATAAAAGAGGAGGGGGACATCAAAGAAATGCACTGTATATTTGGATAAATTTCATATAGAAAGTGATAGCTCAAGACTATACTACTCCTGCACAAGCAGAAACGAAATATTTCACTGGTATTCTTTGTTTTAATTACTTTGTTTTTCTGTAAAAGGTGTATTTAGACAAATAGCCATATACGTAGCAATATTCCATCAGTGATTTCTTGAACATCACTTGATGGGGTTGATTTCCCAGTGCCTGTTATTGATTATTAGTTTTTTTTTTGAAAAATCAATTTGATCGTAAAAATAAGTGGTAGATTTTTTCGACTTTCCGATCTTTATTGAGTTTTTTCGTAGGACTCGGAACTTATTGACCAAGATGAATATTTTATTTTTATTCCAATAGTCAACATTTCCTCAAAAATAACAGATACATTTTTTCCCCGAGGCAGGCAGTCATCGTGTTTCTTAATCATAGTCATATTGTCTGTCGTATTACGGTTCCCAAATACTGAGCTAAAAGTAGGGCAGCTGAAATGAAAGATGAGATCGTAACAATAACGCAGATGCAATAAATATGATAAACTATAGGAACACCATTTTTCCAAGACATTGGGATGCTCTAATAGGCGCTAAAATTAGGGAATGGGGTCTCCACTTCGGATTTATGGGATTCTTTATTTAGAGGAACGCTTACATAAGTTGCGTTTCCCAATGAAAGTTTACAAATAGAATTGATATCACGACCTATCTTGATAAGTGGGCGTGAGTTAGATCCACTATACAGAGAAAATAGTTTCAACAGATCAGATGTTTGTTTCAGTAGAGTAGGAATAATGTTCAAGAATTCAAAAAACTCGTTGATCCATTCGATTAAATAATTCCTCAATTCAAATACAGGGCGTCCCAGGATATCCCGCATCGGATTAATTCCCCAAGTGGAGCTGGGGAATTCGTTTTTTTTTGCTAATGATACTGAATAGTTTTATAGATTTTGACAGTTTCAGATAATGGTGTATTAATTCAAATACAGGGCGTCCCAGGATATCTTGCATTGGATTTATTCCCGAAAAGAAGCTGGGCTATTGTTTTTCTCAATGAGTGAATAGTTGTATAGATTTTGACAGTATTCAGATGATGGTGTATTCAAACAATAGATGATGTTTTGTGTGGTAAGCGTTCAGACTGACGGGTGAACTGTTAGGCAAATCTGCCAATCAAGCGAGACACACAAAACACTTCTCCAAGTCCCATATATCCTTATGTCTCCTCAAATTTGAAAAAAGAAAAATTCTTGGATTGTTGGAAGAAACTTGGAGGTGATCAGTTTCCTAGAAAATGCCAGTCATCACCCAAAGATCGGCCCATATCTCCGAAACGAATTGAGAGCGACGAAAATTTCATTATGATTTTTTGGTCGGGAGGCCAAAACACGTGAATTCCCCTTAACCGTTTTGATCTAGTTTAGTGCGGCGAATATCAGAATTTTGGCGAAGTTTTCTGTTAGGATTCAAAAAATTGTATTGATATTACTGTTCAATAAAGTTCTGTCTTCCAGAAACAATATTGTATGCATTTCGTGCTTATTTGTGATTATTGTATTCGACATGTCGAACTAAATTTAACGACCTTGTTTTAAAAAACACTTTCTGCTTGCTTATATCTTTTCTACTTTTACAACTGTGTCGTGACACTGTATGAACAGATTCCACTATCATTAGAGATGACAAATCAGTTCACCATACGGCAAACGAACATTTCAGTGTTCATTTCGGTTCCCTATTATTTATTTATTTTTCGGCTACCCACAGTTTGCCGTAACATTTGGCTTCCACGAGATTACTTATTCCGTCTAATCTAATAGATTGGGGTGGAGTGAAGGCATGTGCTGCAACATATGGCCTGTAGCATGATTGTCCCATATATTTGTTAGTTTTACCTTCTGCAATATATACTCTTCTATCAACCCGATTGGAAAACGATATTAGAGTATAGTTTATGAAAACACCGATAAGCTAATCGAATGAACTATTATTTTAATTGAACATATATCTTCACTGATTTTCTACATGAGACTAGGACTCAGGTCGAAGAACTATTTAATTTCTTGGGGGATAAATCAAATTTACAAAATTTTTGAACATAAAAGTTTTGTTTTCCATAACTCCGGGCCCCTATTGAAAATTTGATATTTGAAATCGACTAGAATTCATTGAAATCGATATTTTCAACAGAAATACAATTCGTTCGGGTTCGGGTTTGGTCTCAGCAAAAAAAAAACAAAGTATAAAACTTGTATATGGGTATAGACATGATAGAAATTCTGTTTCCGACGATATAACACAAGTGGCCATTTCTATTCAATAATGCACCAAATTTAACATGTCAGCATTATGGTTATTGTCAAACAATTTAAAGAGAGGAAACAAAAGACGTTAAAAATATAAATTTTTGACCGATTCACGTACATTTTAGCTTTTGTCAAATTCCATTTTCGAATTAACTCTTTTTCGAGAGTCTATTATTTCAATCATAAAGTAGGTAGTTGATGACGACTTCAAACCTATACTTATCTACTGGAGTAGAAAATTCAGCAGGAAAATGTGTATACTTCGGAGTTGAAGTTCAAAACATACTACTTCATATTGAAACTTTCGAGAAAATTGAGGTTGATGAAAATAAAAAAAAAATGGGTGAATTCTTCAACAACTTAGCAAATTTTGTCTTCTGTTTCTCACTTCATCAATTTTTTTGAGTCGGGCCACTTCCAGCCAAACCTGAGGTGGATTACAATTGATTTATTATTGGAAATATCGGCCCCAATGAAGTATACCCCATTTCCAAATATCGAATTCATAACCCCACAAACAACTTATGCTGCCGTGTATGATATCATCATCCGATATATTCCTATATGGATATTCAAAGAAAATGGATTGAAATTGTTGAATCGATTTAAGCAGAAACAGAAGAATATAACACAAATTTGTTTTTGGGGAAATTGATGGAAGAAACTGATGACTTGAAGTTATGATAAAAAAAATGAGTATTATTCAAAATACTTTCAGTCCCCAGATCAAGTTATAACAAATATAACGATTTCTTTTTTTCATAACTACATTTCCATCATCGAGGATCGATTTCATTAGGAAAAACAAACGTCACAAGATACTGAATGATAAAGCCTAAAAAACAGCTGCCAAAAAATCAATATTAACCTGTTACATCCAATGCATACGAAAGGATACAAATTTAGTTTTCCGCATATATCTGGCTAATTTGTTATGAGTGAAAATTGCAGAGTTGTTTTCAGAAAGGAAAAAGTCAAGTTATTATTTAATGAATGTTGTATATTTTTTCAGCATCATTTGATTTGATTAAAAGCTGCAGCGACAAAACACACCTAATCCGAGTACACAATATACAAGCAGAAGATGAATAGCTGAAAATAGTGTTTGCATATACATTGTTTCGGAACTTCCACCTTCGTTAATCTGCTCTATATAAATATAAGAATATTATTTGCGTGTGATTTCACTTTAGTTACTCTACTTTCGTGAAAAAAAACACAATGCTCACCAACAGTATGACGATGCAAAAATTTTGTAATTCGTATCTTTATGATGACATCTTATTCGTTTGTTTTCAGTTCTGACATAATTCTGTGTGTTCGCATGAAAGGATTGAAGGAAATGATTACCGCAAGGCAAAAGTGCGAACATTCACATTATAACAGTTTTTCTAATAGGACTAAAATGCTGATCTTCAAGCACGATGCACTTTGGGCACGTTGATTACAAATTCAGAGAACTAGTTATGAATCATTGGAAATTGACATTATTAGCAAATTTGTTGGTAACGTTTCGTCATCAATGAAGCGGTTGATGAACCGGAAGAGGAAATAATTATTAATTTTGAACTAGATAATTACTGCTTGAAAGCTATATAACTATAAATAATATAATTTGGGTCATTGTCATTTTGATTTTAATGTATATGAGCTCTAAAACACCATGAAATTACACAACCAGATTGGTGATAATTTATTATAGTGATACGAAATATTCAGCAATTTTAGGAATGAAGAGAAAATTTGAGCTTCAAAAAGCGCAAACCCCTCATCAAAAGCAAACATCAATTTCGGGCGACTCCACCTGGAAAATGTTAGACTAAATAAATATTTTTCGCTTTCTCGCAGAGTCCTTATTGCCTCTTCTTTCGTGCTTTCCTTCCAACTTGTTGGCAGTATTGATAAATTGTCTCGGAGGAATTCTTGAACGCGTTTTAAATATTTTATTATAACGCGTTCGCCGTTCTAAATGATGCACGTCTTAATTTTCTTAAAAGGCTCCTGAATTATTTAGCCTCGGTCTTTCGGGGAAAATCGCCAACAAACATAAGCACCCGAAACGATTGCCATAAAGTATACTTCATTATATTTTCACTGGTACGTTGAAACAACTGCTGTTTTTTTGTTTGCAAAAGTGTTCTTAACATTGGACCGTTGACACTTTTCTAGAATTGTGTATATGCCGTATATTATCAATCAAAATTGAAAGATAGTCAAATTTGGCACAAAAACCAAATGTTTTTCCACTTTCCGTGATAGGCGAATTGTTGAACTTACAAAGTAGGTGAGACCTCTCCTTAATTTGCCCTACTGCAAAGAATTAGTGGCGGTTGGATCGAACCTGCCTTGATCGAATAAATCAAATCGACTTAGTTGATCCAACTATTCAAAAGTTCGAAACTATCGGTTCATAATCCTCTCTGAGAATCGGACTGTTCTCGTATCTTGTGTTATAAGGTTCCTATCATGGTGGATGGGATTTATTGAGGATCGTGAAAGTTTTGAATTTCTGAATTGAAAATGAATAACTGAATAGTCATCGGAGATGAGTAAGCCTCTGAAGAAGCTGGCCACTCGCGCTAGCGAAACGTCAGGAAGAAATTCCAAAGAACGACGGCCTTCAAGCCCGAAGAGAAGTAGTTATACTAATAACCTCGGCCGCGAAAGCCTTACCCATTTTGTCAATAACTGAAATGGTTTACTCATTGATCGAGAATGAAGCCCCCAAACACTAAACAAATGAATTCAAAATACACACTAATGTTGTAATGAAGCGAATAAGGGCGAATCCATTATGACGAAAAACAAGATTAGAAAACCATTGGATATTGGTGATTCAATATTGCCTATAATGTGAATACATCGAATTAATTTACATCAGGATAAAATACTTTTCGATGTTAATATATTCTATATATAACCTAAAATATTGGCAACCTCATCAGAATGTCTTTTCATCAGGAAATCGTGATTACAGTCCAAAGTTCAATTCGTTCAGATTAACAAGGATACTTTTTTCAAAAGCGAATACACAAATTATATGCGTTTTCCTTGGGGAACTATACAGGGTGTCATTTAAATAAGTGGCCAAACTTAAAGAGGCGATTCTTTGAATAATTCGAAAAAAAAGTTCATATAAACATAGGTCCGGTAATGCTTCGTTTCCAAGTTATATACAGGGTGTTAGTTAACATTTGTAAACACATCGTTTTTTTCTTGATTATCTCAATAATCCTTCAGTCGATTTTCCTAAAATTTGGAGGTTCAATAGATGTTATGAAGGGGCTGATTCTGTCCAGTGCGGTGTCCCGAACATAAAAATATGCATGCATGCTTTTTGCAATTTTTGCTTTTTTTCCCATTTGAGCTACTGAAACTACCACTTTTTATCCTATAATTTTCCTTGTATCTTGCTCTTTTTTTGAGAAAATAAAATAAAAAATACTCTATTGTATGTCTTCTGTACAACAAATCAAAACTGGCGATCCGTCAAAAACCGGGGTGCACTTAACGAAATTTTTATTTATGATCGAACGAATATTATATCATGAAAGTTATCGTTCGAGTTTTTAGACTCTATTTTCGATGAAAGGCAATGTTACAAATGTTGACACCCTCTATGATAGAAAGTCGTAATGGAAAATGATTGATTGATTTCTGATTATTCCATAAAATTTTAGCATATATTCAGTTTTGAAATCACAGCCGTCCAAAGAGACAAGAAGGCAAAAACACTTCCCACCCAATTAAATATTCAGTATCTCAGTTGTTAACAAAACAACGCCATTGGATGAGTGAATGCTTTGAAGCCTCTTCTGCAGGTACACCGAAGACAATCCACATTTGCGACAGGTTGACTGTAACAGCTTGACAGCTTGAATGTACGAACTCAATCACTTGGGGCCTTGGGTATAGTATTTTTCACAGTAAATGGTATTGGCTTATTAACTGCAATAAACTACCCGATTTAATCCCATTGGGTAGAAAATCATCTGGTAAAAGATGCAAATGTGCTACAGGGTCGAACTTAAGAAATTTGAATTTTGCATAATGTAGGAGATATACAAGTAATTTATTTAAATGTTACAATTCTATTCTATATTTAGTTCAGTGTCGCTATCGCTATCCTCATCTAAATTAATTATAATTGGCGCAATTGATTTTACAGAAAGGTAGAGTTTTCAACATTTATAACATGACTAACAGAACCTTTCCAACTCTCGGTAGGAATGTTATTCATACAGTTCCTAATTAATTCTACCACACTACCACTTGAAGTCGGAGAAGTATTTTTTCCGCGCACGCTCGATTTAAGTTGGTGCCACATAAGCTCTATGGGATTGCACACGCAGTAGTAGGGAGGTAGTCGTAACACTGTATGTCCCAATTCTTCTGCAGTTGTATCACAAACAGACGTTTTTTTTTTAAGAAAATGACTGCAGCACTTGTAAAAGTTCTTTTTTTGTATAATTTTCCTCAATATATATGTCATTTGCAGCCGTGAAGTTTTGAATCTCCAATTTCGTATTCTTTGAGCCAGGAATTTTTTGCAATTGTCGACTATGATAGCTTGCATTGTCCATTACTATAACGCTGTTTGGCGGAATGTTGGGTAACAGACAATTTTCAAACCAATCTTCAAAAAGCTCTGCTGTTGTATCTTCGTGATAATCAACACAAGAGCCCTTAATATTTTTGGCAGAAAGCCACATAGCGTTTGGGATCCAACCATTTTCTGATCCTGCGTGTAATATTGTGATTCTCTTCCCTTTATTTGATGGTACTTTTGTTTTACACTCATCAGAGGAATCAGACCATCCTTTGGAAGGGGTGTCATGCGTGTCAAACCACTTCTCGTCGAGGTAGAGTATTGGCCGATTTTCAGACCGGTATCTTCTTATTGACGTTATATATTCAGAACGCCAGTTTATTAAACGTGTGGATTCCATTATTACTTGTCTCTTGTCAATTTTGCGATATTTAAAGCCCATTGCAGACAGAGCTCGCCAAAGAGTAGTGAGGCCACAGTTGATGTGAGTTTCGTCATTGATGAGCCGCTGTTTCAGACTTTTGATTGTAGGGACACGCTGCTCATCGTACATAGTGTAGATTTATCGCCTTATCAAATCTTTCTCCCAGTCGTCTAGACTTTTTGTGACACCGGAATCTTTACGCTTTTTTCTTGATTCCATGGAATTTTCAACAATTCGTCTAACTGAAGTAAGAGGCACCTTCGTCAAATTACTGGTTACTTTTGCTGCATTTTTTATAATGATTTTCGCATCACAAGATAAGTGATTCTTCTTTAACGAACCACTGGAAGAAGCACTATTACTTTTTATCCACGGACGCCACATACTGTCTATTCTGTACGTTGGGGTATAAAATCTTTGCTATTAATGTCTGTATTAACAAATAAATGTTATAAAATTATTGCACGCCGTAACACAAGTGAACACTTCCAATGAAATACAAAGACTAAAATGAACAAGAAGTGTGAGCTGTAATCCTCTACAATCCCTCTCTGAGAAACAAAATTACCTGAATCCGGTCCTTTTACATTTATGATGTGCATCTCGGATTTTACAACTTAAGGGTCTAATTGGTTTTATTATAATCCTTCAGTCAATACCATTTATTGTGAAAACTACTATACTGTCAAGAAACTTCTCTATCAGAGTAGCCTTGGTTTTATTATAATCCTTCAGTCAATACCATTTATTGTGAAAACTACTATACTGTCAAGAAACTTCTCTATCAGAGTAGCCTTTGAGATCCCATCGAAGTGCCCGACCTAGACATTTGATAATTATTAGTGTTTGCAGTTGTCACTTTTGATTGACGTTCAATATCGTCTGCAGAAAGACTCAGATTTTTGTTCCTCTTGATGGTTCAAAATGTATTGTATTCGTAAGTTCTGCGGATTGCCCTGATGAGACCTGTAGGGCTGATCAAAACAACTGACAGGCATGGAATGCGGTTGAAAATAACTGATAAACATGATTCGAATCTGGGACCTCCTCTATTTAAACCATTCGAAAATTATTTTTCCTAGTATATTTCAACAATTTTCTACTGCTTGATAATTGTAGCTCTTCAAACGCCTCATACATTTGTAGTCTGTATGACCCCACAAAAAATATTATTAATTAATACAATTGAAAAAAAGGGCCAAGGCTCTTCTACATTTGATGTTATATATTCATAAAACAAAACAATATTTTTGTCTTTCATATCGTAACAACTTGCATTGGATTTTTTTAATTGGATACGTTGATGATGAATATTATATGCATATTGATTTTCATCATTAATTCACACAATTTTGAGTTAACAGGTATGCAAAACACATATTTCCAAATTATTATGGAATTTTTGTCATGTCCAATTCGTTTTTTGAGAGTAATATCTATACTGACTCGCAAAACTTCCTCCCATATATCGAAAGACTGGAGTATTTGAATTTCACTGTATTAGAAAATTGTCACTTCTCAAATACGTTTCTAGTTTGCTGCTTTCCTCGAGTTGATTGCCTCATACATTCTAACTAGCAAACTACGGGCATGGGCAATTAGGTCAGGATCGTCTTTAATCTTGATTAACATCAGATAATTGCCACTAAATATTTTAGCTCAGTATTTGTCGTGGAAACACACATGGGACAGCAGGATGCCTTCCGAAGGGAAATGGCAGGAGGTAGAGGAAATACCGAACTTCGACCCTGACGGCGATTATATTAATGGATGAATATCCCGAATGAGTTATATTCTGGAAACTAATTACATGTCCCAGAAGACTCACATATCAACATGTATTTCTCAATATTATGGATCCCAAACGAAGCATTATTCGCAGGTTTCATTTTACATATGATCCAATAAAGAGAGATTTGGTACAGTGAAAGCTAACAGGCAATTTGTAATGATTTCAGCGCTCGAAATGTTGCGAGAACTATCGTTTGGCTGAATTGGGGGAATTTCCTGCCTGAAAAATCTGACTGATGTTTTCTTTCTGGGATGGTGAAAGTGAAGCAAGCTGTAACGCCATTTTCTAGAAATCAGAATTACATTTTTTTCCACAGTCTCTGTTTTTAGCCAAATTAACCTGCTAAACAAGTAGATGATTTCCGAATGAACGTTGGTTTTACTTATAGAACTCAGCATCGTAAGCTACTTTGAATGATAAGTCTATATTTTTTGACAGAAAAGTTATCAGAAGGGAGTTATCAAACGCAAAAATTAAAAAGGATGTGAACAATCTTACGTTGTTTTTGAAATACCTAACTATTTGTACTTGTCCAAGACTATTAGATTCAATGAAAAATTGTGAACTGTTCATCAAACAACCGTGCCTATTACCATATAGGCCACAAACTGAAAAATGCAGTCAAAGATGAAGAATTTTTTTAAAATTATTCTCTTCCTTCTCGTCTATTTGTTGCAGCCGGTACGGTTGCAACTCTCAATGTACTTTTCGTACTCGTTACAGTACTATTGATTAATTTCAATTTGATTTGCGTTCTGTGATATTTCACAGTCGGCATCGACATCAGATTCCCTTTTAACTTCAATCATTTCTCCTCAGTTCTCCTCATTCCTAATAGAGGGAGGTTATTCCAAATATGAATTGTGAATCATCACTACGAAATTATGAAATGACAACCACTCCTTGCAGTTGATAATCATTCAAACATAATAAAAAGTGCAAAGTATACATTGACCATTAACAACCAAACAAGCTAAAATCTATAGTTAGGCTCCATTCAAGAATGTGTCCAAGAATACTGGCACACTTCATCAACGTCATAAAATTCTTCACTGTGAACCACTTTTCAGCAACAACTATCAAATGTTTAAAAGTGAAACTCTTACATTTTCAGGTGATGAAATCTAAGTATATAATTTTACACATTTAAAATAATTCTTTTAAGCAACTTTCTCGCGATCAACTTTTGATATCTTAATTCGACTTTCATTTTTTGTGAGGTAATTATCGAAATTTTCACCTGTGGTGTATGTATGTTCATTGTTATGTAGATGTAGTATTGCTTCCAATATAAAGATACATGGGAATGTTAATATTTCCCAACCGATAATACCTTCTTTTGCATGATTTCTAGGGAGAAGTCATCCCTTCAGATGTTTTTTGCTTAATGAACACGTTTTGGCTGCTACGTGCTGCACACCAAACCAATATCCTTTGACAATGTCCCTTTCTCTCTCACGTAGTGAGAGAGAAAGGGAAAACCTTATTCAATCATCTTGAGCAGAATCTGTACTTGAATATTTTTTTCAATATTTCGTCTATGTGAAATTTTCAATTTTATTTTATAATCAACCCAACTTCTAATAGACGGACATTCTCTCCTGATAAGATTTTCGCTCTTCTTGTAAAATCAATACATTGACTTTTTTCTTTATAGAGTCATAAACAGTTTGCATTGAATGAGTCTTTACCCTTCGATAGTGCCCCACAATACCTATTGTTGAGTTTTTTCACATTTCCTGATTTTATTATGAAAGTGGCGTTATCAGCACAAAGAAAGACATCTGCTAAGTCTGCATATAAATAACATGAATAGTAAGGGCCGAATGGTCCCAATGCAGACACTTGTGGTACACCGTGTTCTATTTCAATTGCATAGGTAGTTTCATTTTTGGAAAAAAAAAATGTTTTCTGTCCTCCAGAAATGATCTTAACAAACTGAGGGCATATATATCAAGTTTTTCAATGGCCGGTGTCTATGTTTTCTGCCTGCCTGAGATGCAAATTGCAATGTTGAAATGTCGTCTTTTTTTACAAAAGTTAATATCACTGCCACAGTATTACTGTACTTTTTTATTCCATTTGATTTTTTCTCATCATTTGCTTCAGTTGCTGGATTACCAATATGATATCAACAGAGCCCTTGACAGCCCATCGAATGTGTCCATCAATTCATTGTTTGTTCAATCTCAGTAGTTTGTTCTTAAATTTAATCCAATAGACAATGGAATTTCGAATTACTTCAGTTCACTGAAAAGCTTCTTGCCATTTTGTTACAACTTGGAGGAGCCATTTACAAAATACAGTGTGTTTCCATTTTGACTTTTGACGCAGCATAATTTGACCAAAGGAATTCTCATGTATCAAGTCGAAATGAGTCAACAGTTTGCCCGAGATGGGATATCACATCTGAAGTCAACAATTTCATTTGGAGATAACAGGTTAGTTTCACTATTGAGCTTTCTAGCGACTTCTACAAATAAAATGTGCCGTACGGCATCAAAAATAAGTTTTTTATTCCCTATGAACTACGCCTGTAAAATTTGGACATTCTATTCACCCTGTATATCATACAAGAAAAGGTCTTAATCTCAAAGCAAGATCCCTTCTTAATGATAAATCAACAGATCGATAAATGAAAAGCGAGAATTCCAGGGAATAACGAACTAATCCCTGCGACAACGAAAACATACATTTACCACCCCATCGTTTTCCATTTTCTCCTGCAAAACCGACCGCGCGTAGGCCGAATTTAGAATAACTCGACACCTGACTGCCTGCCGTCTCATTCTTGAGTAGAGGGAACCCTCCATGCTACGCAAAGGGGAATTACACATGAAAGGACATGTAGGTACCCGGGGGAATACATACGACTAATGCTGTTAGAAGCAGGTAAACTGCGGGTGTCACACGGTGTGCGAAGGTGCATGCTCGGCGGGGGGTATGTTACATAGGGGGGGGGGCGAATTATAATCCCTTAATCTACGTGGATAGGGGGCGGAGCGAGAAAGGCAGAATTCGTCCGTTATTTTAGTTTTCAATGAAATTTGGTTGACACGAACTTTTATTGATACAGGAAAACCTATGAAGGCGCTTGAGTGCTAGAGATTATTTTTTAGTCACACCCAATAGTTCAAACTGTAAAGATTAGCCATAACCGACAATTCAAATTGTCGATTAGCCTGAGGGCCGGCTAAAGTTTCAGCTAGACGTTACAGTACTTGACCAAGACATTCGATTGCTTATTGAGGATTGAGCTGACAGCTAAGCTTCTGGACAGTTAAAAAAACGGATTTATAATCGTTTAGTGCTAATCGACAGTTTGAACTATCTATAATAGACAACCCACAGTTACAACTGTTGATTGAAGAGAATCGATAGTTTGAATCATCGATTAATCCTGATTCTCGACAGTATGAACATTCGACTAAGTAAGAATCTTTAGTGAAGATTGGTAGATCGAAATACTCTTTTAGAAGATTATTTTTCTGTTTAAAAAGGTTAAACTGACTGTCTATGTTACAAAACCCCAATGTGTAAGGCTATTCAAATTCGGGTCTTTGTATCTCTGAAACACCGAGAGATAGAAGAATCGGTTGAAATGAAGGAAACTTCACTGCAGTTCTCTCAGGTCCGGAGATATAAAAACCAATGAATTTGAATGTTCATGGTAAAATCTTCTTTTTGTCAGAGATATTGTGGATCTATTTATAATTTGTGACTGGTCATAAGATTACATTTATAAAAATCTTATATATGGCGTCTTTTAACGTGGGGACTACCCTCAACTTCGATTGTTTGAAATAGGCATATTTATATTGAAAAATCTGACTTTCTTCCATATCTATTATTATTTGAAATTTCATGTTTTTATAATCGGTGGAATGGAAGCGATGCTCACGTTTTCATTTAAATCATTCTCGAACGATGCGAAAAATACCTTATTTGAAAATTTCAAATTGGACGAGACCAATGTCAGACAACGATACTGTTGTGTTATGATGAACAAATTCTGCTGCCATTGAAGGTGCCTTATCAACAAATGATTATCTTCATGATGATTCAACAGAATCTTCATTTCTCATCGATTATAACTTTCCCATGTAGAAGATATGAATGTGAACATCCCTGTATATAACAAAATATTTTTGGCATTGAATGGGAATGCTATTTCAGGAAATTCAACACTATAAACCAGGTTGGAAACGTATCATTCTGAATAATTTTATATTCCAAATCTCGTTCAGGACATTTCTCATCGCCTTTCTAACTCCACCCTGTACTTACACCGTGTTCCAGAAACTAAACACCCACCTGCAAGTCCTGTTTTGCTGCTTCCGCTCCTGCCCTCGTGTTGAAAGTCACGAACCCCACGGGCTGCAAAAAGGCAAGGGATGGATATTTCAGTGTTCGTATAAGGTCATAATATTTCCACCCTTGTAATTTACCACATAGTAAATGATATGCGGGGTGGAAGTCATAACGGTGAATTATTCATTTGAGCACTGATCCGAAAAAATACATTTTGATATTCCAGTGAACTCTTTGTAACAGTACTGGATTGATTTTCGAAATTATCACTTTGGTTGATGCTGTTTGGGGGTCATAAAAATTGTCATACTCACATATTACCATCCCAGTATCATGATAAGGATTTAGAAAATCAGACAGAAACATGTCGGACACAATACGGCGGCAATTTTTCATTCATGCTCGAAAGTTATTTTTTCGTCAACCGTCCGGGAAGTGGGTACTTCCCGGACGCTTTTTCTTTGAGAAAGTAGCATTTTTCCGGCCTAGTCCGGGAAATACGTACTTCCCGGACTAGGCCGGGAAAATGCTACCTTCTCAAAAAAAAAGCGTCCGGGAAGTGGGTCGGTTGCCGAAAAAATAGTGTACGCAACACGACCGAAAATAGTTTTTTTGGACTCGCAGACTTCCAGGACTCGCTACGCTCGTCCTAGAATTTTGTCCACTCGTCCAAAAAAACAGTATTTTCCGGACTTGTTACGTAAATTACTATTTTCGGCAACCGTCCGGGAAGTACCCACTTCCCGGACGCTTTTTCTTTGAGAAAGTAGCATTTTTCCGGCCTAGTCCGGGAAATACGTACTTCCCGGACTAGGCCGGGAAAATGCTACCTTCTCAAAGAAAAAGCGTCCGGGAAGTGGGTCGGTTGCCGAAAAAATAGTGTACGCAACACGACCGAAAATAGTTTTTTTGGACTCGCAGACTTCCAGGACTCGCTACGCTCGTCCTAGAATTTTGTCCACTCGTCCAAAAAAACAGTATTTTCCGGACTTGTTACGTAAATTACTATTTTCGGCAACCGTCCGGGAAGTACCCACTTCCCGGACGCTTTTTCTTTGAGAAAGTAGCATTTTCCCGGCCTAGTCCGGGAAGTACGTACTTCCCGGACTAGGCCGGGAAAATGCTACCTTCTCAAAGAAAAAGCGTCCGGGAAGTGGGTCGGTTGCCGAAAAAATAGCGTACGCAACACGACCGAAAACAGTTTTTTCGGACTCGCAGACTTCCAGGACTCGCCTACGCTCGTCCTAGAATTTTGTCTACTCGTCCAAAAAAACAGTATTTTCCGGACTTGTTACGTAAATTACTATTTTGTGATGAATGAACCTTTTTGGTTCCCGAAACGATAACAAAAATAAGTTATTTTTATAAATATTAGTTCTCTTACATTTTGATACTCAGCTTATAGCAGACAAATGTTTCAATATTGAAACGACAGAAGACTTGGAATGCTTCTGACAATGCCCCTTGTTTCAAATATATTGTGTATCCATTTGAAACCGGTCAAAAGCTCATTAGGCCAAAAAACAAAAACGGTTTTCACAAATCTGAAGAAAGAAAATACAGTTGATAAAAACAATAATTTTTCTGTTAACCAGCTGACACCCCTACGAACGACAAACCTCAGAAGTCGGATTAACGAGGCCTTACCTTTCAACGTGTGAATCCCAACACGGTGGTGTCTTGGCGGGATTCGAATTATAGTCTATGTGTATTTTATTGTTGTGTTCCCAATACTAGGGTGAAAAATGACCTTGTATTATTATTTTTATCATTATTATAAATACAAAACTACTGAGAGAGAAGTGACATAAAAAAATAACCAAACAGTCTCGGTTAATAGGTACGGATTCTTCCCTGCCAATATGGTGCGACGGACGTTGAAATACGGGCAAGTCACTTTTTCTTGCTGAATTTATTTACTGAGCACTCGAAACTTAAAACAATTAGATAACATTTATTAAAAATTTCTCCAGGTAGGAGGAAAAAATAAAAAGTAGTTTATAGTGATCTCACTCACTAGGATAACATTTCATTTTCGAGCTCAGAGTAGATGTTTCGTCCACTAATTGAAAATTAAATGTATGAGTGAGATTTCATTACGAACTACATTTCTTATTCTTTTCGTATAGATTTTTTTTATAGATGCAATATATTTGATTCGAGTTTCGTATTCTTAGTATACTCGTACAAATTGAGCAAGAGAAGAGTAACTTTTCTGTGAGTCAGCCTCCGACGCTTTATAGAGGCAGAGGAGTATCCATTTCAAATTGACTCTTTCTTATTTTTTGTTAGTGAATCCAACGCTCATGAATGATATACACGTACAGCTTATCCATTCCAACTTGGCACAAACTCAGATACTTTTCCAGTTGCACACTGGAAGTCTACACCATGACGAAAGAAACAACACCTTTTAGGAATCAATTTCACCACAGTGAAAACATATAATAGATGTTTATCTCAGTATACTTCACAGAGATTGCTGGGAACATACGTTATTAGTTCTGTGTCAAGATGGATTGGATGTGCTGTACCTACATCAGTGTTTGTTGATTTATTTTGATTCGATAGTATACGATAGTATATTGTATTTCGTTATAACAAGGAGCAAGCACAATCGTTTTGGAAAATCTCAGAGTGATTTATATTCCCTGTGAAATGAAAAATATATTCATTTATGTTCAATCAATATGAATAAATAACAATTCATAATTGTTTGAATAACGCGAATTCAAATCTTACAATATTTTGATACTTTTCGTTGGCACTTTCTTCAAACAGTTCTGCGGCATTTTTACTATGTCCTCTATTTATGTGTTTAGAATGCCAATCATGTATTGAATATTTTAGAGGACATTTGCTTTCATTTTCATGAGTGAACTCAAGGATGTTTTCATATTTATGTGTTGATTAATAATTTAACACTGAATTTTTTTTATTTCACTCTAAGGTCTGAAAAGGAGTCGTCCTACAGAGCAAATTGTGCTGAAATGAGTGACACAGCATCAGATACCCACTCCCTAAGCTCAAAATCGATATCCTTCCCCTGGTCGTAATTCCGTTCGTCACCTTCATCCTTTCATCCGATCAACTCATTAGGGAGCTTCTGATAAATTGAATCCATTAATAGCTGCATTATAAATTTCACGAATACAAAAAATCAATGAAGGAATTAGGTGTGAACCCAAGTTCAGACGTTAAATACATAACAACCATTACTATTCTGAAGGTCTATATAATAAGCACTCCTTTCTGTTGATGTATTGAGGATTGAATGATTGAAAGCATTCAATAAATCTTTTCGAGAATAGGATTTTATATCGAGGTGGAGAAACAAGATATTCCATTGGAATTCATGATTGTTTTGCTTGAGTACATAGTTTCACACGAAACCGAACATTTTGCAGAGCTGAGTGATACCAAGTTTTGTTTTCTGTGGAAATTATTTTCATTTTCAGTACTGAGAGGATTTCGGAACTCGAATGCCTAATCGGCCTACTTAGACACTGTGCTATGTTGGAACGTTTATAAATCTCACAAATAATGGTGTGATACATTTGAATTTTCCAAAATTCTTTCATTTTACGAAACCCATGATGGTGGGCGGATAGAATTCTGAATTTCTTGATATGGATAACGGCAGGAAAAAATTCACGTTAATATTGAATATTGTAGAAGGGCAGATTTCTCATCTAACCCTGAAAGATGCTGTGTTAATTAAAAGCATATCCCTCCAGATGAAACACGTTCCTATTAGTGAGCAACTGCTTGTATAACTTAAATTTGACTATCAGAAAAATATAGGAACAAATATATATATATATATATATATATATATATATATATATATATATATATATATATATATATATATATATATATATATATATATATTTCAATATTTCAAACAGTAATTATTGAGGAAAATGTTGCAAAACCACTTGTAGCTCTGAGAATTAGAATGAATGGTTTTCTTGGATTTCGTATAACGTGCAGTGTTAGGATAATTGCTGTTGAAGGTCAAGTTTCAAACAGCACACAATTATGTAAGTTATAATGAGTATTCTCAATTGTGGTTTTCTTTAGTTCAATGATATGTTCCTAATGAAAACATTGAAAATTGAAAGGAAATATTATCCGAATGAAAAATCGAGTAATTCCAGATTCATTCCAAATGACAATCGGATGATGGCGTGATTTTTTCCAAGAAAAGGAAAAGTATCATTCAAGGAGGATTCTCCTAATATCCCAATTTTAATATTTTCAACTATTCATTTCAATTCTTTGTTCAGATTTTGTCGTATTTATTCAGTTTTTCCACCTGATAAGTTTTTTTGACATTAACACTTCATCTCTGGAAAAAAACCTGGTACTACCAAGAATCGATAGTTCACGTGCTGTATAACACCACCAGGAACGAAATAAAATGTTACAAACTTTAGAAATATTGGCATTTTTAAGAGTGGAGTTTATATAACACAATCTCACAATTTTTCGATAGATAGTGGAAAGGTTACCAAATTTGGGTAAACCTTCAAGCCTCCTAGGAATCACACCTTAAAAGGTAAGACCTCGTTAATCCTTAGCTCACATTAGTTTCGATTTCTGTAGGGGGGTTATTAGCTGGTTAACAGAAAACTTATTTCAAACCCATAAACATATTTCGGAAACAGATTTCTGAAGACCTATAGTAAGTATCGATGTTATTTATGAAGGATTTCTCAATATATATGAAATATATATATATATATATATATATATATATATATATATATATATATATATATATACAGTAGTATATTCAGCTTGGGAGGGCAGTAGACCATTGTATATTCCATGAGTTTTGGTTAAGTGGAAACAAAATGTTAGGATCCCAAATAAGAATGCGGATAGTTTTTCTGGAGTAAACATATTTATACGACCGACACGCACAAGCTAGAATGACAGGTTCGAAAGTTTGACGCCCACCGCTGCTACAGAGTTAATAAAGTTCTTGTTGTCTTGGCGGCGATGAGCCGCAACTAATGATATTTCTGCCTGCTACTCTTCCCAAATGAAAATAAAAAGATGGAAAAAGATATCATTAATTCCGTTTGAAAAAATATCTCCATGAGTTGGCGAGTCGACACTTCATTCTGGCAATCAAGAACGTTGCCCTTGCCTATACCGGGATTTGCCTTCTGACTGTGAGTGTTCGAAAACGAAAAAAACTTTACTTATCTGTCACCTTCTGCATGCTGTGTAGTCCCACACTTCAACAGTTTGATGCTCAGTCGTTAAAAAATTTAAATATTCCTATCAATACTCGCATATAGTAATATCTACATATGTTTGTGAGTGCAATGAAGGCATATCTGCTGTGCGATCTTTCTACGAAGAATTTAAAATATGTTCTTATATTGAAATGATGAAAAGTGCCAATATACAACATAACAGAGAGAACTGAGGCCTCTAATTTTTTCATAGAGAATTTCATAACGAACCCGTTCAATGTTAAGTTCAATCTCCTTCCAGACCTCAAAGAATGATTCTGATGGTCTATGGCAGTTTATATTATTCGTATACCTATATTTTTTTCTAGTCAGAAAATCAAATCTAAATTAAATCGACACATATATGAGCTCAACTCCAATTATGGACCAATAAAATTGAAGATTTTATAGTGTTTATCAGAAGAAGGGATATTTAACGTTCACATAACCCAGAGTTTCGATAAGTTTACACCTAAATCAATTCGTTTGTGGACTTACCGATGCTGTTTTGCCATTTTTACTTGTAACTTTGAGTAACGATCCCTCATAACCCTGAAACAAAAATACTTTTCATTATTCCGTGTTGAACGTGATAGTTAAAGAAATAATCTTCATTATCATTCTGGGGACAAACTGAGGTATACCATTTTGGGTCTGCGACCTTCTGGGACGGAAAATAAGGAAATCAAAGATGAAATAGTCCCAGGCTGATGGTACGATATCCATTCATACACAACTGTAGGTGAATACGCAGAATTTAAAAATTTTATGATAAACTATATTCATCAAAAAACCATAACTATCTCAATCCACTTCATCATAAGTTTCCCAAATGCAATTGAAACGGTCTCATAACGAATTCAACGATATACTTCTAAAAGTTAGAAGGCAACGAGAAACATATGTATCTCCAATGATCTTCATGAGTTGTTTTTACAGAACACCGACGAACAAACTCTGATGGCGTTTTTTGTTTCATATCAGAAGCTGAATGAGTTTCACCAACCACAGAGTTTTAACGCACTGGACTACTGGAGACATTTGGAGCTCTGCTGTGTAATTGGGCAATCTGTTGATTGACAAATAACAGTCTGTCGTTAATCTTGTCTTCTAGCAACTGCATGCATGCTTGTGCCATACAATGAAAAACAAATGGTGTAAACTAAAACTATTCTTCTTAATAATTAGGTACGTTTTGACGATAGTTAGGCTCATAGCTCATACATCTAACTACTCGACAATTTTCGATTGATTTCAGATATGATTACATAGTTAAAATATAAAATTGCATGGTGATGTCCTTTTGTTGACTCACTTTCGACTTTATTTACATTAATAAAACGGAATTCCTATTTCGTAATCACCAAAATAGGGAGCTGAGCAACGACATCTCAGACTTAATCTGAGGTTTCAAACAAAACCTAGGTAGATGAATGAAAAATACCACAAGCAATATTTCATTTTTCCCCTTAGTTTCCCCTCTGTATCGATTCAATCAGAAAACTTTAATACATTTATGATATATAAACGATTACTCAATACGTTGATTGAGAAATATGATGCTGACATCGGATTTTCATGTTTACACTTCGAATGGATTTCTGCTGTTGGTTAAATATTAATGAAAACATATATTTTTTGCTATAATAATATGTTTCTGACTCTATTCTGGGAACGAACATGTGCAATGAAGTTAAATCATCTGTTGAATAATCCGTTATTAGATTACACCATTTCCAAGAAATAAAAATACACTGGGTTCTGTTTACATTACCAACTAGACATTAAACCGAAAATATCACGCAAAACAGTCTGATTTTATGTTCGAGTTGGAGTATATTTTAATATCTGCCTCAAACCGCTGCTTGGATTCGGAAGAAGAAATAAATAACGACTTTATTGATTGGCTGGAAGGCATTTAGACCGATAATGAGGATCCACAAATGCAAGGACTTCTCTATCTGGTTTTTGTTGTTTGAAGGAATTAAATAGTCTGGATGGAAAGTCATTTAACATAATTCGAAAAGAGTCGATATCTACGTAATTCTCAAAAGTAAGGTGTGGTGCCGGCTTTGAGCCTTACCATCCATATAGTATCCGTATGTGAAATTCTATAAGTGAATTTTGTCATTCATTGTTTAACTCATGGTATTGTAAATAACACGAGAGAACATAAGTGAGAATTCGTGTCTGCTTATTATCCCATCTCTCTAGGAAGAACGAACTTTTCGGAATGGAAAACTTATATGTTATAATTTTCTAACATTAGGCTATTGATTATGTCATATAAAGAAGAATCGTGAGATAAATTGAAAGAAGAAGAAATCGCGGAGTGCTATTAAATTAGAGGGTGGAAATTGAAGATAGAGTTGAAATAGGACCCCTCTTTGGTTTTCTCAATATATCTCGTAAACAAAGCAAAATTTCGATATATTTGTATATGAAACTTTTTGTAGCGAATTGAATTCTTCAATGGAATAGTATTTCTCGAATGATAAAAAAATGCCATGCCAAAAAACAGTCGAAACAAATTTAAAAAAAGGCAAAATTTCGATTTTTCGAGTTTTTTGCGTTTTCGCCTCACCCTTTTCCGGACTGAGATAGATATAGGCATTGCTCAAAATAAAGAAAGATGATTGAATTTCCTTCAAAATACTGGGTTGAATTATTTGGTGGTAATTGCGCCAGAGAAAGGTTTGCTTTTTTAACAATTAACAAAAATTTTGAAAAAGATGTAGAAGTTATGTCTTGTTCAGTTGCGTTGTTATGTAAAAATATGTCTATGTACCTACGTTTGGAGTAGTGTACCGTTTTTATTTATGAATCGCATATATTTTTTTGGTAATATTGAAAAATGCAGACGTAGTGTCGCAACCTCTAAGGGCGTGAATGAATCCAGGATAATTTTGTAATTGAAAAAAATTCAAACTATTTCAATCGAACAATTTTGACAATACTTTTCCTATGTCTGGTTTCCAAAAACATACGTTGTTATTTTGTAACTAGAGATGAAATATTGTCGTAAATGTCATGGAGGTATCATTAATAAAAATAAATAAACATAGAAAACATTTTTGGTTGAGTAATATAATAATTTTTTCAATGAAATGCGAACGAAAAGAATATTCGTACTGAAGGGGTGAAATTAGGGAATGTAATCCCGGAGTACGGGATCCCGGAAGAAAAAATCGGCCGGGATTGTGAGAAGTTGATTCCGGGATTTTCGGGATCTGCAATAAGTCCATTTTATCTTCGAGAAATATTCCTATGAGAATATTAATGAGATCGAACAACATAAAAAAACAGATCATATGACAATCAGAAGATAGAACAGATTCGTTATCATCTAGTGCGTAGTCGCATACGTCAACCTGAATATATTTTTTGAAATCGATATATTGCCAATTCCCAATAACTTCATAACATATATATTTTTATTTCATTTTATTGATGTTTTGATTAAAATTAATTTTTTCATACGGAGTTTTGACAGTTTCTCAAGTGAAAATGGATCCCAAAGTTGAAGAATTTTGAACCCGAAATCCCGATTTGATGATCCCGGTCCGGGAGGAGATGAAAAGGTGCAGCATAGGTTGATATGGTTTAACTCAACCAGTATAATGCAAAAAATATATTTTCTTTCCGGACTCAATTAACAATTGTCTCGTACAAAAAATTTTGATTGTAATTTTTTCCAATAATGATTCATAATTCTTTCAACTTCTTGAATTAGGATTTTGAGTGTGACGATTTTGCGGAATGAAAAAAGCATTTCAAATCAAACATGTTTTACTTTTTTCTTCCGTACTCATGAGCTTTCTCCAACAGAAATATCAGTTGGCCTAATTCCATCTTGTACAAAATTTCATAGGAAAAGAAATAACGAGTATAATTTTTTCTCAACTTTACCTACATTTAATGAATTGAACTATTAGAGAAAGAGATAGCTACATGAAAAATGAAGTATTCGGAAGATTCATTATAAGCAATAATCCAGTACTCGGTTTAGCTGTTATGAATATTTTTATACGAACAAAGCGCCTCTGTGAAAGCTCGCCACGGCTTCAATCCTCTAGTTTGAACTTGCAGAAACTATGGAATCCATTTTGTTCGGTTTCCTCCCCCATGAGAATGATAAAGAAAGAACTTCAACTTTTTATATTACCACCAAAAATTCTAATCTCATGTGAAAACTTACAAAAATGCTTAAAAAAGGAAGCAGACTATCTTCAGAAACGTCGCCAAGGAAAACTATTTTTTAAAATTAATTTTTCAATTCAATCTCTAAATTCACAACGACATATAGTAAGTTTATTTCACTCCTCAATAATATTGCAGTAGCGTATAGTGCCAAATATACCAATTTGACTCAAAACCAGATGAAATATAAATATAAAGTTCAAATTCGTGAGAGGAAACCCAAAAAATGGATATCATGACATATTCACCTCCCGAGTCACCTCCTCAAACAACCTTCGAACGACTGAAAGTATGGATTCTCTTTGAATATGATTGCCAATTACCACTGTTTGGTAGTGGCTAGAATTTTCAATGTTTATTGAATTGAATCCTACATTAAAACCATAACTGGGGAAACAATCAGCTGAAATATTGATTTTCTGCAAGATGCTTCTGAAACAATTTTCCCATACTCGTAACAGAATATACATGCATTGATTATAAGTTACGCTTCAATATCGGTTTCTAGAAGGTACTAGCACAATCCAAATTCAACAAGGTAGGTAGCGTTAAGGCTATGAGTTCGCAACGCTTTGCAGGCGAAGATTAAACACAGAACTGTCTATTCAGGAATATTTCTTTTCAATGTGATACAAATTATACAATACAAAATATGGTTATTCTATATAGGCCTGTTTTCGTGTTTCTAATGGAGGACGGTTTCAGACCAGTCAAAAGTAATCGCCCCTCTAACTACTGAAAATGTAATCGCGTGAAGCTTGTCATAGTACAACTGTCCAACTGCTTTAAATTTATCCTGAACCATGAAGACTCAAAAATACCTATTTTCTCACTCGTCCCAGATAAAGATTTGGACATTTGCAACAAAACACTTCCACAAAAATATAGCTCAGTTTGTTTATAGAAATGTTCCTTTTTGCACTCTATCGAAATAAATTTTCACGTTTGAAAGACGCTGAGTAGTCAGCCCGATTTCTATACTTTTTCTGAATGGTGAGTGTCCCTTTCGTAACTTCAGTAACAGTAACACCAAAATGGGCTAACAACTGTCCGTAAAAGCTAGTCCCCTGGTTAATACCACGACGTGCGTTGAAATAGGTAGATTCGATTAGTTCATTAACCTACTGAGTAGGTAAGTTGAGAGTGGTCTGAAAGAATTGATCCTTCAGATTGGTTTGATTCATGGCAAGTCCTCGTGCTATGTAACTGTCACAGATTTCGATAGAGGGGCATTTATTAAATCAATATATGTCAGAGAGCTACGTTTTCAGCAATAGGGATGTTCACGAAAAATGAAATCATGTTCGAAATGTGTAAAACCATTAAGAATGATCTTATAACAATCGCCCAGAAGATTACAAAAGTCAACAACCTTTCCCTTATAAAATTCCTAGCATTCTTTGAATTCACGAACGCTCTATGACGTCAGTACTCTTATTAAACAGCATGCGGTCATTTCACACCTGTTGTTTACCTACTTTGGGTGCTGCTGTCATTCATTTTTATGCTGCATGTTTCAGTTGAAAGTGTGGGTATTATTATTATATTATTTTTATATTATTGTCGCGAAACAAGAACATTGAACAATCCAATGGTAGTTATGCCTTCATATAGTCTCAAATATATTCATTTTTATTAGTTTTGAAAATTAGTGAACACCCCTATTGCCAAACGAATATTTTAATATATTCAAGACAGATAATAACTCTTGTAATAAGTGAAACTGCACATTCCACCAAAGGGCTCGTGCATTTATATAATGACTTTTGCTACACTCTAGCTAGATAAGGAATATCAAAGCCTCAATCGTAAGAGATGTACGTGAATACAGATATTTACAATTCAGGATGCATCGGCCCTGCTTTTGGCAGAGTCGATTCGCCCAAACCCTTGACCCTTTGAGACCGAAAAGGAGTGTTTTCATCATCGAGTCGTGCAACGCGTACATTCATTCTTTATTCATAGGTCGTGAAAACGGAAGCAACATAAACTCACCTCATAAGCTCTAAATAATAAATACAATTCCCGAGGCTTGGCATCCATTGGTAGGCCACTCACAAATAACGTCCGCACCTGAAAATAAAAAAGTGAATGTTGAAAATGTACTGGGTTGAAGTAGCTCATACTCATTCATCCGAATTTTCGGTATTTCCTACGAAATACTTTCAAAGTTGTAAAAAAAACAATGAAAATATGACAAAATTTCGGATTTTCTTTGTACTTCGTTTTTCCTCAGGTATATAAATCTACCTCTGTGATTTGTTTATTACGCTATCTATGTCAGGATAGTTATTGCTCCGTCGTTTGAGAAAATAATAGGGCCATTCAACCGTTATCACGTTATACGTATCTACTGAAATGGAATACAAATGAGCAACCAAAATCTATTTGAAAAAATATGCATATAAAGCAACCATTCATTTGTTGAAACAAGGCGTTTTATTCCACAGAAATACATTCTGAGTATATTGTACTGGTTGAGAAATAAATATACTCTTCTCAAGTGAATTCGCAACAAAATTATAATTGTAATCAATGCGAAAGATCCGCATTCCGAATGGAAAGTTCAGTCGAGAATATATTATCTGGGAAAGTATCCAATGCATGACAACGATATCAAAGCCAATGAATGATTCAAGTTCAAGATTTATATGAGATTTCAAATCAAGAGTTTCAAAAATGTTCTCGAAAATATCTTACTTTTCCTACTCTCACTGGAAGCTGCCATCAATAATAATAATAAACGTGTATTGTGAGCCATAAATTTAGAGCTGTCAAGATGGTGGGAGTTGAAAAAGAACAGTACGCGATTGGGGAATAAGGCCAATTACGTGCACAATTTTTCGAACGTGTGCGTGATGTGTATATATATATATATATATATATATTTATAACTAGTTATAAATATTCATTTTTTTGTGATGGAAAAATTATTTGACATTTTTTTTCTGTGGACAAATAACAAAAAATAAAATTAAGTCACTTTTTCTCTGGATATACATATATAAACATTTTTTGACTTTTTATCATCCAAAATAATTGCTAAACAATAACAAAGTTTGCAGTTTTTGAATCCAATCACAAAACTAAATTGACAGATATTTGTTTACTTTCGAAGTTTCTTCAGCAACCCAGGTCCAAATATCGCATAAGTATAAAAGCCTACCAGTACAATATTTACAGCAAAAATTTTCTGAATTTAAAATGTTGTGATAATATTCAATTTATTTCAATATATTGTACAAATCTCCAATTGAAATCTAGTACTTTTTTTCCTTGTATAATATAAACTAGGTGGTATACATTTTGCTTAATCAAAGTACTCCTCACCGTGTTTAAATGAAACCTTTCGAAACGAGCAAGTTTCAAAGTTACCATGGCAACATCAATAACCCGAGAAACGGTGAAATATTTGTCAGAATAAAATAAAAGTGTTTCTCAAAATATGTATGCAATGTAACAAAATTTTTCAACAAAAAAACTTCAAAAAAAATTTTCATTAGCCATGGATAAAGTATAGTGTTCTACTCGCGTATAATGGTGATTCAGACCGTAAACTTCACCTCGTGAATAATAGCCAACATTATACACTCGTTGAATACCATTGTGTTTCTTATACAACGAAAGGTATACTGATGTCAGTAATGTTACATTACGAATTCACCCATTGACATCATTAATTCTTGTTTCAATTGTAGATAAAATACATCCTAACTCCAAAGCGAACAAATGAAATAATAGAATATCTGGTCTTTAGTCTTGTTTCATCATAAACTGAATTTGTACATAATACAAAAAAAAATATACTTTAAACGCTTTATCTGCCTGTCTGACCTTATTACCAAGAGATATTTCCGATCAATTTCAGTTCGGTATTAATATTTGGAACGCCATTAACGTCACGACGCGACGATATTACCCTCAAGATCCCAATATGAGAATAAAACAAAATTGAAAATAAAATGGCTCATCAAAAACGTTCGTATATTTTATTGCATTCTACTATTGTCCGCATAAATTGCGCTCGTTACAGAAAATTAAACTATTTCATACTCGTAACAAATAGCCGTCATGAAAATGAGCTACAGTCTATGTACTTTCTATATTATTCGCTAAAGTAAATCCCTGCCCCATTTTCATGAATAAATAAAATTTTATTCAAACAGCCCTAAGATGAAAAATGAATTCGGTGCCACTCACCCCACTATATCGCCCCGAAACCCAATTATAAAACTTCATTTAAAGAGAGTTTCGTAAATGCTTGTAGATAGAACTAAACTGCGGCATCTAAATGAAATTCAATTAATTAACTGCCATCATTTCAATGAACTTGAGGCTTATAAACAGTATCCGACAGACTTAAACGAAAATATTATTTTCTCATTTCATATCATATCACCGGCGAATTTTTATGCATTTTTGCTCGTTAACATAACGTCTGTTTGGAAAATAACATGGTACATTACAATTTATATCCGCGGTTCAGATAATTTAAGTGTTTGATGTGTATTACAGAATACCTTGATGTACCGCTTCGAAATAGCATTTTGCTTAATGCAATTAGTATAAAAATTTGTGAGTAAACTCTGATTCTGAAAAATATGGCTATTTGCACCTTCAATTTCAATGAATATTTCAGTTTTTGTTATGACTACGTTACAAATTTTGAACCATGAGGGTTATTTTGCATCATTGAGAATGCTTTTTGATTTGTAGAACAAATTTAATGATTTTGGAATGACGCCATTTTTTGTTTGTTGCTTCTGGTGAAAAACGAAGTGAAAGACATATCATGTCAAGTCTAGCGTAGAACGTGGCATTCCAATAAAATCATATTCTCGAATATTAGGGTTGTTATTGCCTTTGGTTATCTAAAAATTGCAAATTTCTCCAATTGGGATTGGAAGGAAAATTGTTTTATATATTATGTGTTCGCTGACAAATCTATTCAGTTTCTATATGTAAATAAATGCATTATTTCAATTATTGAAACAAAAACTCGTTTTAAGAAATTGAATAATTGTCTCGAGAAAAATACTCTGCCATCATAAAGATTCTGGTCAAAATGTTTTGATGCTATTATAGATAATTGGTGACGTAGTTTGATTTCAAAATGTTCATGTTTCGAATATTCGAGTCGTGAATTTTTTTCAATGGAAAATGGAAGTATTATTCATGAAATCAATTATCTCTTTTGCAAATCTAATGACAGATAAGTAGCTACTTATATTTATACGACAGAAATCTCATTAGTGGTTGTACTTTGTTAGACCTATTTGGCTTGCTTTTATAATTGATCAAAACTGAACTATTCAAAGCAAATGATACTTTCCATAATGGAAATTGCATCTTCTGGTTCCAACTGAAATACTAAAACAGGCACTGCCAGATCTTCTAATAGCTGTTTGTCGTATAGTCCGAATGTTGGAACCAAAATAATTTCCGGAAAAATCTAGTTATCGAATACAAAAACTTACTTCGAAGCAATCGTCATTATAAACATTGGCATGGACGCCCATATGAAAGTTTGAATGGCTGGATGCGAACCTATTGTATACTACATTTTGCATATAGGAACAAATGCATTATTTCAAGCATATGAACAAAATCCAGTTCGAACCTAGTGGAAGAAATCGAATAATTTCCTTAAAGAAATTCACCTTTCTACACAAGATGCATGTATAATTTTTTTATTTCATCAGGAAGAGGGGTTGCGGTCTCCCTTGCCTCCTGTGTATGGACGCCTTTGAAAAGTGCTAATATCAGAGCAGTTGTTGATTTCAGGTTCTGGACGTTTCTCGTTCGAACGTAACTGGCATTATCCCTTATTGCTAACAAGTATACTCTAATAACCTCGGTTATAACAATCATCAGAAAGTTGTCCCAATCAGGAACTTTGCATTGATTCAAACGCATGATGTGTCTCAAGCGAGTACTAAAAACCGAACTTTTGGCATTGGGATCCGACTAGTCCCGAATCCAATATTGAAATAATGAATTATTTAACGGCCACCTTGGGAATACTAGTTCCAGTTATTGTTGGCTACTCTACCTCTAGTGGCCGTTGTAATGAATATTAATTTTGGTCTGATTATGGAAAATGAATATATTCGGGGATGACGAACAAACATGCCCGAATGGAACTATAAATAATAAATAGCATGGAGGAAAAGGGAAATTCAGAAAGAGCTGAAAGAGATGCATTATTCCAAACGAAACGTTTCATATCAAAGTACTTATATTTAAGTGTTCGTATTTTCAAAGTTGATAAGCTGCCTGATGAGTCTTTTTTTGAGACTGTTCCAAATAATAAACACAATATTTTCTCTCATATTTGCACAACAAACGACATGCTTCAGCGATTTTACATCGTGAAGAAACTTACGCAAAACTCATCTATGGATAGGTTTAGTAAATTGAGAGGCTTTGGAACTGCAGCTACCGACAGCTTGTATACTATGTAATACTTCCCGAAGCAAAAGTGAAATACCTAGGTGTGATGATTGATTCACATCTCAAGTGGAATGTACATATTCAATATATCTGTAATAAGTTACGTTGTATACTATATAAATTCAAATATTTGTTGAAAATACTGACATACTCTGATCTCAAAATTCTGTATCACGCACTCGTGGCGAGTCATCTGAACTATGGAATCGCTTGTTGGGGTGGAACATTCCATATACACCTTCGTCCACTTGAGGTGCTCCAAAACAGGTTCTTGAAATTGATACTATCAAAACCACCACATTATTCAACAGAATCATTGTATTCCGAAGCTAAAGTTTTCGATATCCGCCAACTGTTTTACTATAATATTGTCATAGCTTATTACAAGAACAGATGTTTCACTTTTCCGACTCACTTATACAACACCCGTACAAAAAATAACCACGTTATTCCTCAAACGCAAAAATCAATTTTCCAGCATTCATACAATTACCTCGCTCCCAAGCTGTTCAATACTATTCCCGACGAAATGCGCAGTACCACAATTATTCACTTGTTCAAGAAAAAATTAAGATTATTCATATTATCTCAACCAAGATTTTTTTTTGCCGAACTTGTTGACAAAAAAAATATTTGAAATTTGTGTCTCATGTTTGCTATATACCTGAACCCATATGATGCATATGTTTGCATGTACATCATTACCATCAATTCATTTATGTATAAAGCAGTTTCATGATATAATGTTAAATGTGTGTTATTATTTTACGACATTTTTTTACAACAGTGCCTATTATGTATTAGGTTTAGAATTTTACAATTTTACAATTTGGTCATTTTATAGCTCTAACATTATTTTAAAACATGTATATAGATTTAATAGTGTCTATATGTATTTGAGTGTGTATGTGTTGTGTTTTCTTTTTTAGGCGAAACAAGTGCTTTTGCACTTATTGCCATTTTACTTTATTCAACATAGCTATATTTGTTTGTATGATTATAATTATCTTTTTCGATGAATAAAGTCATTATTCATTATTATTATATACGCTTTTGAGTCTTCATTTGACTTCAATTATATTTTTGAATGAATTATATTATGAATCGAATTAAGCCTGTGTACCATACAATTTTATTTTTGAGTGCTGCAAGTTGCGGGGAGAACTTCTTCAGTTTTGTATTACCGAAGACAATTGTCGATTGCAACAATGAAATATGCAAAATTATATCCAAAATGGAATATTGTGCATTACTGATTCCTCAAAAAATGTCATTGCTTTCACAAGTTTGTGTATGGAATACAACTTAAAATGTGATATTCAAATTTCATTTTTTCATCGCAAGAGAATTGAAACAATTGGAATTTTCGCCCTCATTCATCAAAATACCGCATTGAAGTTTGTACGTACGAGCTTTTTTTTTCCTCAGAACAGTAGCAGAATAACTCCGAAGTTCCCAATTAAAAAAAACATGAATTATGACTGCTCATAGAATATTATGAGATGAAAAATTAACTTTACAACCAACTATACAACTGGATAGGAAATCAAATATGCTAAATGAACATATTTCTGGAGAGGAAATAATGAAAGATGAACTACATAAAACCGTTGTTTTCTCTGGGATGCATCTTTTAATTGAGTAACCATAATTACATCCCATGTTCTATGCCACTTGATTGTCAAACCCTTCCAATAGTTGACGCCTACGTTTCTGAGAGATTACCTGCCATGTGGGATATTGAGCAAATAGAATCGTTATCAACAAGACAGGTGAACTGAACACATGCCAGCCATCGGTTGTGAAATTATACAGTTTTCAGCGGGAAGCAAGCTCATGCTAGAACAATGAATTTGGCAGTGAAGCGTGTAACCAGGTGCAAACGATTTTTCCGTATCGGAAATTAAGGTTCGATAAATCGGGAGTAACCACGTCCATAAACATGAATGTCATTTTATAATGAGTGAAGTGGTAGAACAGTGGACTGTATAATCTTTTGATGAAGTATGTTCTTGGAAAAACTGGTACTGTGGCTACAAGGTGCATTTCTCCTTTTTTGAAGCAAAATTTCATAACTGATCATGGTTTCTCTTTGGAGGAAGGAGCTTGATATACCAGGCATTTTATACGTACTCTTCCAGTGAAATAAAATAAAACTTTCGATGGCTATTTATGGCCATTTATTAAGAGAATATAATCAATAGTTCTATAGTAGAGTTATAAACAAACGGCTGATTTTTTTGAGTCTGTAAATGTGCAACCACCAAAGATGGTGGAACGCTCGATACCTGCTTCTATTATATTAAACTGACGTATGAATGTATATGATAAATAAGTACAGTGAAGGAATTTCCAGCCTTTAAAATAACTCAAACCAAGCTCAATATCCACGTAAAACAATACCGTCTGACTAGTTTCATACGTTCTTAATACTATTAACTAGTCTGCTGCAAGTTTATAGTTATTAAAAATCAATTGTAAACTGTTTTACAATACTTCCAACTGCGCTGTCGCCATGTGTCTCACTACCTGATCTTGCGAGTGGGTGCTGGCTTATGACTATTACTCTGCAGGTACACAAACAGAAAATAATTAGTATTTATATACTTCAAAAACATGTATCTCAAGATAAAACAATCAAGATAAATTCTATTTTTCCCAGGAAATAGTTCTATTGGAATTTTTAATTTGAAGAGTATGAATACTACTGATTTTCTGTTTCTGTTCCTACAGAACAATAGTCCGAGGGCACTCACTGAAACTACAAAATTTTTATATGTACTACTCAGATACTCACTGATATCTTCTGATATCACTGAGTTTGGTATGCAACTCGAATCAAACCTAAAGAGGTACGCAATTGTTTCGTTATTATATATTATGATTCGATGATTCATTTATGAAAATATAAAAAAGTTTTGGAAAATTGGAACCCTCTGATACCTTTTGATTGATGTGTTTTCCAACTTCCATTTCCTTTTGATATTTTCTTCATCAATGAATCAGTACGTTTTTCTCTCGGTTTTTCTTTGATGAAAATATTCTAAGATTCACCCTGTAAATCACAAGTATAAGGGTATCCTGACACTGAGATTGTACGGGAGTGGAATGTTATCACTATTGGAGCCCTTATGGTGAACTATGACAAGGATCCAGCAGTTTTTCCACGATAGAAGGATTGGTGCCGGAGAAATTAACATTTTCATTTCCATTGCCCTTCAAAATTACTAACAAATAGCTTCTTTCCGATTTGAAAAAAAAATATGATGAAAACTGTATGAGGCACCAAGAAGTTTAATTAACTCGGACGTTTTGAGAGGCTTTCGTTTCTGAAAATCTTAGTCAATTAGCAACTAGTTATACACTTGAGTTGTTCTGATCCGTTCTAATCCCAGAACCGCTAGACTAACAGAAGCTCTAAAGAAAACAAGGTGAAAGTTCCTAATGGATTCGATGGAAGACATTATTCCACTTTCTGCGATTGGAAATGGCGCTTTTGATCCTCGCAATTTGTTTTGCCGTTTTTGTTTTGGTGGCGTGAAATTATTCTATTCACTGTATTAACGATGAGATATGAACATTTGGTGTAAGAGTTGAAACTTTTTCTAGATATCAATTACCTCAACATCAAGCTGATATTCTTGCAACCGAGGCGCGTTTCGCTAACAAGTTTAGCATCTTCGGGAGAAGAGAATTGATACTATTTTTATGTAGTCGGAATTATTGCCAAAGGACGATATGATGAAAAAAAAATCGAAGTATAGAAATAGATTAAAGAATTTAAGTTTTCTTCCGCCTACACGCCTAGTTGTAAGACTACTACGAGGAATATTATCCAATGTTGAATTACCCGTTCTGTTTTTCAGAAACTTCAGAAAAATCAAATGAACATTCAGAATATTATGTATAATACCATTCGGAGATGTGTATTCCATTCACACCAAAAATAAATATCAATCTGAAGCAAATACTAAGTACCCTGAGGTATATTTCGACGTGCTTTTGTTTTCCATAAAAGTATGTTTTTATGTCTGGATTTGTACTTCAACGCTAATGGACTGAATTCAAATTGAAATGATTGAAAATATTGTCCATATCTATAACTCGAACAGTTTTTACAAACCAAAAATGGTTTTCAGATTTCTGATCGAAAATTTAGTTTCAACAACAGGAATTTGTCGTTGGAGCTCGCGTTGGAGCTTCTGCAGTGAGATCTAATCACCGGGTGAAATAGATTCATTACATTTCGAACACGTATTTACTCCTATTCGATCCACCACATTTATTGTGTTTCTGTCCGACTGACAATTTCCAAACTTAGTTTTTGATGAATAAATTGTTAACTACCTTCTGGATTACTTTTTGTTCAACTCTCAAGCGAACATATCTCAAGATAAACATTCTTCGTGATGTGGATGTAGGCCCGTATATTGGATCTATCAGCGGTGAGTTATCTTCTGCAAACTAATTGTTAATTGACCACTTGACCGTTGACTTTTAACCCACCTATTAACGTTACAAAGCGAGTTACACGACTTCATGCACGGAACCTTAACTGTTCTCCTAATTATCGATTTACTTGATATGAATCGAGGAAATAGTAGTGATCCGAAGGGTTTCTATCACAATATCCAATACAAATTTCCATGGTAATTTTTCGGTACAACTATATGAACTTCGAGATGACATGATGTTGCAACAATAACATTATGGTCCGAAAACTCTTATCCATACTCCCACAGGAAATTGACTGAGCTAGTCAAAAATTCGATTCACTCTAGAAGTTTATACGTAAGTGATAAAAATTTCGATGTGGAAAACAATTAGCAAAATCAATGCGGTTTGAACGAGACAACACTCGACCAGTTTACAATTAGTGGATTCGAACGTCAACTGTCGAATTGAAAATAATTTTTTTTTTCAGAAAAGCTTCAATTTTAATGTTAACTGATAGAGGCATGGAATAACAATGGATATAAGGAATTGGTGAAATTTTGCTTATCATCTATTCGCCTTTTCAGCCTCCTCGCCCAGGTACACAGGCTGTGAGAATCTCACTCAGTAGTGATATTTCTTTATTTCATCCATTCCAAGTGATTTGTATAGAAACAATATCTGGACTGCTCATATTATTTCATGTATTGAGGTGTGGGCCTTTTAATATTTGTTGGGATAGAGCAGGTTTTTCTCGGGGACTTAAAATCGAATCTCGCTGCGAAAATGGAATTTCATAAGCTGCCTCAGAGTTATCATCTGTTTCTGTATGGGCCTCTCTGCTGTTATGGAGGAATTCACTTTGCTGGAGTACAATTGATGGCGAGTATATTATATGGAACGTACAGATACTCATAATCAAAAAACGTTCATATTAGGCAGTAATCACATTGTACACGATCATATTGGAATCTTTGGTGTGAAAGTTGAAACTTTTCCTGGAGATCAATGACCCTAACACCAAAGAGCCCAATTTTTTTCTCCTGAAGATACTAACTTTGTTAGCGAAACGCGCGTCGAGTGCAAAAATATCTGTTTGGTGTTAGGGTAATTGATCTCTAGGAACAGTTTCAGTAATCATATTAGGTGTTTGCAGTCATTATAATGTAGATATTTTCATGAAATCGATATAATAGTTTATGCGAAAGTTTTGCTCCTATATGCTCTTGACTAGTATCATATACTCGGTCATATATTTTGACCACATATTTACCTTTCATAGTTCATTTATGAACAGCTGCTAATAGTTACAATACTTTCGAGAAAATGAAACTATCTACTTCAAAATCCCTTAGTTTCGGAAATTCCGCATGAAACATCAATTCCGATGGAACTGTTACGTTAAGATTGCAATCATCTTCATTTCCATGACCATTATTCAATGTGGTGATTCGTGACTTTCATATTGCATCCGATTTTGATAGATATTTCTTCGACCAATGAATAAATGCATTCAACATTACAAAATACCGACCGTGAAGAAACACGTTACTAACCACTGAAATGATACCAGTAAAAACCGAACACTTTGCTTATTTTGAATTCGACAAAAACTATCTGTGCTGAAGCAATCTAGATCGGCGCGATTAGTCATAACTCTCTATTATTAGCTTTTATCTGCTGGAAATAAAAGAAAAAAACCGCTTCGTATTGAATATTGAATATCTCGGAACTGGAACGTTTTCAAACAGTTACGTCACGCATCAGTCGCTTTGCAATACTTCACAGTGAATTTGTTTTTACGGGACATTCACCCGTGCGATAAAAATAGTAATAAGTAATCATGTCTTCATTCACCAGAGATGATGACTATACAAGGTGTATAAAAGGTGACGATTCCAATTTCGGGGGGCGGATTCTTATCATATTTTATGATTCATTTATGAAAATATAAAAAAGTTTTGGAAAATTGGAACCCTCTGATACCTTTTGATTGATGTGTTTTCCAACTTCCATTTCCTTTTGATATTTTCTTCATCAATGAATCAGTACGTTTTTCTCTCGGTTTTTCTTTGATGAAAATATTCTAAGATTCACCCTGTAAATCACAAGTATAAGGGTATCCTGACACTGAGATTGTACGGGAGTGGAATGTTATCACTATTGGAGCCCTTATGGTGAACTATGACAAGGATCCAGCAGTTTTTCCACGATAGAAGGATTGGTGCCGGAGAAATTAACATTTTCATTTCCATTGCCCTTCAAAATTACTAACAAATAGCTTCTTTCCGATTTGAAAAAAAAATATGATGAAAACAGTATGAGGCACCAAGAAGTTTAATTAACTCGGACGTTTTGAGAGGCTTTCGTTTCTGAAAATCTTAGTCAATTAGCAACTAGTTATACACTTGAGTTGTTCTGATCCGTTCTAATCCCAGAACCGCTAGACTAACAGAAGCTCTAAAGAAAACAAGGTGAAAGTTCCTAATGGATTCGATGGAAGACATTATTCCACTTTCTGCGATTGGAAATGGCGCTTTTGATCCTCGCAATTTGTTTTGCCGTTTTTGTTTTGGTGGCGTGAAATTATTCTATTCACTGTATTAACGATGAGATATGAACATTTGGTGTAAGAGTTGAAACTTTTTCTAGATATCAATTACCTCAACATCAAGCTGATATTCTTGCAACCGAGGCGCGTTTCGCTAACAAGTTTAGCATCTTCGGGAGAAGAGAATTGATACTATTTTTATGTAGTCGGAATTATTGCCAAAGGACGATATGATGAAAAAAAAATCGAAGTATAGAAATAGATTAAAGAATTTAAGTTTTCTTCCGCCTACACGCCTAGTTGTAAGACTACTACGAGGAATATTATCCAATGTTGAATTACCCGTTCTGTTTTTCAGAAACTTCAGAAAAATCAAATGAACATTCAGAATATTATGTATAATACCATTCGGAGATGTGTATTCCATTCACACCAAAAATAAATATCAATCTGAAGCAAATACTAAGTACCCTGAGGTATATTTCGACGTGCTTTTGTTTTCCATAAAAGTATGTTTTTATGTCTGGATTTGTACTTCAACGCTAATGGACTGAATTCAAATTGAAATGATTGAAAATATTGTCCATATCTATAACTCGAACAGTTTTTACAAACCAAAAATGGTTTTCAGATTTCTGATCGAAAATTTAGTTTCAACAACAGGAATTTGTCGTTGGAGCTCGCGTTGGAGCTTCTGCAGTGAGATCTAATCACCGGGTGAAATAGATTCATTACATTTCGAACACGTATTTACTCCTATTCGATCCACCACATTTATTGTGTTTCTGTCCGACTGACAATTTCCAAACTTAGTTTTTGATGAATAAATTGTTAACTACCTTCTGGATTACTTTTTGTTCAACTCTCAAGCGAACATATCTCAAGATAAACATTCTTCGTGATGTGGATGTAGGCCCGTATATTGGATCTATCAGCGGTGAGTTATCTTCTGCAAACTAATTGTTAATTGACCACTTGACCGTTGACTTTTAACCCACCTATTAACGTTACAAAGCGAGTTACACGACTTCATGCACGGAACCTTAACTGTTCTCCTAATTATCGATTTACTTGATATGAATCGAGGAAATAGTAGTGATCCGAAGGGTTTCTATCACAATATCCAATACAAATTTCCATGGTAATTTTTCGGTACAACTATATGAACTTCGAGATGACATGATGTTGCAACAATAACATTATGGTCCGAAAACTCTTATCCATACTCCCACAGGAAATTGACTGAGCTAGTCAAAAATTCGATTCACTCTAGAAGTTTATACGTAAGTGATAAAAATTTCGATGTGGAAAACAATTAGCAAAATCAATGCGGTTTGAACGAGACAACACTCGACCAGTTTACAATTAGTGGATTCGAACGTCAACTGTCGAATTGAAAATAATTTTTTTTTTCAGAAAAGCTTCAATTTTAATGTTAACTGATAGAGGCATGGAATAACAATGGATATAAGGAATTGGTGAAATTTTGCTTATCATCTATTCGCCTTTTCAGCCTCCTCGCCCAGGTACACAGGCTGTGAGAATCTCACTCAGTAGTGATATTTCTTTATTTCATCCATTCCAAGTGATTTGTATAGAAACAATATCTGGACTGCTCATATTATTTCATGTATTGAGGTGTGGGCCTTTTAATATTTGTTGGGATAGAGCAGGTTTTTCTCGGGGACTTAAAATCGAATCTCGCTGCGAAAATGGAATTTCATAAGCTGCCTCAGAGTTATCATCTGTTTCTGTATGGGCCTCTCTGCTGTTATGGAGGAATTCACTTTGCTGGAGTACAATTGATGGCGAGTATATTATATGGAACGTACAGATACTCATAATCAAAAAACGTTCATATTAGGCAGTAATCACATTGTACACGATCATATTGGAATCTTTGGTGTGAAAGTTGAAACTTTTCCTGGAGATCAATGACCCTAACACCAAAGAGCCCAATTTTTTTCTCCTGAAGATACTAACTTTGTTAGCGAAACGCGCGTCGAGTGCAAAAATATCTGTTTGGTGTTAGGGTAATTGATCTCTAGGAACAGTTTCAGTAATCATATTAGGTGTTTGCAGTCATTATAATGTAGATATTTTCATGAAATCGATATAATAGTTTATGCGAAAGTTTTGCTCCTATATGCTCTTGACTAGTATCATATACTCGGTCATATATTTTGACCACATATTTACCTTTCATAGTTCATTTATGAACAGCTGCTAATAGTTACAATACTTTCGAGAAAATGAAACTATCTACTTCAAAATCCCTTAGTTTCGGAAATTCCGCATGAAACATCAATTCCGATGGAACTGTTACGTTAAGATTGCAATCATCTTCATTTCCATGACCATTATTCAATGTGGTGATTCGTGACTTTCATATTGCATCCGATTTTGATAGATATTTCTTCGACCAATGAATAAATGCATTCAACATTACAAAATACCGACCGTGAAGAAACACGTTACTAACCACTGAAATGATACCAGTAAAAACCGAACACTTTGCTTATTTTGAATTCGACAAAAACTATCTGTGCTGAAGCAATCTAGATCGGCGCGATTAGTCATAACTCTCTATTATTAGCTTTTATCTGCTGGAAATAAAAGAAAAAAACCGCTTCGTATTGAATATTGAATATCTCGGAACTGGAACGTTTTCAAACAGTTACGTCACGCATCAGTCGCTTTGCAATACTTCACAGTGAATTTGTTTTTACGGGACATTCACCCGTGCGATAAAAATAGTAATAAGTAATCATGTCTTCATTCACCAGAGATGATGACTATACAAGGTGTATAAAAGGTGACGATTCCAATTTCGGGGGGCGGATTCTTATCATATTTTATGAAAAAACTTCATATAATCGTATTTCCCAACTTAATTTGTTTTGGTGGAACAGAGTGTCGAAGTTTAAGCTATGACTCAAATATTTATCTTTTGACAGAATTAGATAAATGTTAACTTATCTTTCAATTTTTTTCAGGGCACGAGGGCGAGAAATGAGTCATTTGTTCTTTTTTAAACTGAGCACTACAAAATCAAAAATGATGTTCATTGTCTCTAATCTCTAATCGACTACTTAACCGTCGAGAAGATTTCCGAGTGATTTAATGAAAACAAATATTGTTTTCAAACTTCGACACCTTATTTCTCGAAATCGACGCAATTTAGGATATACACATACCTACCTAATCAAAAAACTTGTTTTCATGGAATATAACATTGAAATCGCACGCTAAAATCCAAAACATCCAAATCCAATCCTCTATAGTATAATCAAGAAGCAAACATAGCTGAATTGATGTAGTTTTTCCGAGAGTTTTTCAATTGAATTGCAAATAGGATTTGTGGTATACAATTAGTTACGTAAAAAAACGAAAAACTGCACACAACAACCATCAGCACTCACAGGATTTTTGACCTTTAAGAGGTATGCTCTTTAGCTAATTACCAATATTGGGAAAGAAAACTACACGAAAATCCACTCATTCATCGAATGTGGTACTGAATTGCTTCTTTTCGAAACATATGTCGATGCACTCCATTTTAAATTGATATTCTCGGTAAAATCCCACGTAATACTCTCGGTAATACGAATAAACAAAAATCCATAAAAGTCCCCGAGATGTTTGACGTCTGAATATACATTTATACATTGTTAGTATATATTTTCGTTGATTGAGTAGTGTTCTGATATTGATTCGAGTGTTGATTACTCAAAAATATTCGAATGGAACAGGTCGATTGTTTGAGAAAATTCATATTTAAATAATATATTACGGAACTTTATTTTCCGTGGAGAGAAATTACACTGAAGACAAGTCGCTGAAATGAAAAACCCAATGAGAGTATTATCCTAATATTATAATATCTCAAGGTATGTTCAATAAAACAACATATCGTATGAATTCCTTCAGGAACTTTTACTGACCAGAAAGTCTTTAAAACGTGTTTTCTAAACTATCGCAGATCATGACTTTATATCTGGGGGTATTTTATTGAAAATAGTGATATCTACATCTTTAGGGGACTTATAAGTCACTGAATATTCTGCAAGAACATGGAAGTTATTCTTACCGATTTTTTTAAATATTCACGATTATTGAAAATATAAAGGCTTACCTCAAATATGAACAATCCAGTAAGTCAAAATATTCAGTTCATTGAAAATTTATCCATAGCTATGATTACTGGATGTACTGAAAATTGTTCTGAATATTTCCCTCATATATAAAATGTCCCATAAGAGCAATGCAATTATCGAAAACTTACAGCGGTAATTGCATTGTATCAAGTCACCATAACAACACATTTGAAACCGTATCGCTAGACGTCAGTAAACAACACAAATAAATGTCAGATAGACTTCAAAAATAGAAAAACATTTTGCGTTCAGGTGAGTACTCAATACAGTCTATACAGGAAAGTATAAATGAACAAAAAATACTTAACATTTCCTTGAGAATTTCGTTATTTGTGAAATATTCTAATGAATTACATTCGTGCATAAAAATGACCATATATTTTTGAATTCAAGTGTGATATAGCCTTCCGCCTTCGGACTCGGGCACTTCCGCCAAAATATGAAAATAAACTTGCAATTTTTAGATATCACGCTTTCTTGCAAGATTATCGGTAATTTTTATGCACTCGTGCAATTATAACCGATAATTTGTTTATGAACAACGTACCCTTCAGTTGGGTTGAAAGACAAACCCCAAATACTAAAAAAAAATTGTTTATAATATACCGTAACTGTTTTCTATTTAACACAGTTCTCGAATTTTTCATTACAAAACATAAGTGAAGGTAGGATACCAACAAATGACAATGAGCTTTCCAGTTCAAACTGTTGTAGGAATAAGAAATCTGACGTGGAATTTTGGAATTGTGTGGGAATTATCGGCATTTCTAATTTTCAATCACGCACAGAGTTCTTGATTTATTCAAAAATCTATGAAATCACCTCGGTAATCCGTGAGCTTTATTTGATTTCTGTCAAAAATACAGTTCGAGTCATCAGAAATAAACAGGGAGTGAGATGATTAATGAATATGAAAAAGAAAGAGTATTGAACCCATGATGAAACATCAATTGATGAGGATTTTTCATTTTGTCCAAAATATTTGCAATTAGTGTTTACGAGAGCAGTTGGTTGGATGAAGGATTCATGTAAAAGCTCAAGATTTGTAAAATTGACCATACTACAACAAAGAGTTGAAAATATGAAAAAAAATCTTTGCATAAAGCCGAATGGATTTTCGAAGAGTATCTCACGTGGAATTTGAACACCACTCGAGATTTTGATTAGATTTCGAGAAGTATTCAATGATTTTCACGTTGGATGTTTGGAATATGGATAAGTGGAGAATCGAGTTATAATGTCAAGTTGCTGGTGTCCTTTGAGAGTTTTCAATGAGTTTCCAAACTTTATATCACTTCGGAGAATGAATCTGAATAATATATTTTACCGAGGCGTGGTATTAACACAATTGGTATCCAGTTATAGTTTTGAATCAATTTTATTAACAATCATCCCACAATAAATTGAAATTTGATGTCAAATTGACTCGCAAATTGAAGCTTGGACAAATTCCAAAACGTTGAATTACCAGAAAAAAAAGCAGTAAAATTCCAAACAATTATGGTTTTTTAAGGAAGTGAATTTTTCAATGGTTTAGAAATTATTCAAGAAAAAATGGGAATTCCAACCAATTAACGGTATCGAGTCGTTGTATTCACATCATGTGTATCAATTATATTAAAGTTACAAATTATTTTTCATATGACTTGGCAGTACGTCAATTTCTATTCGGGAAGGATGAATGACATTTTGAACAAGACGTTACATTCAGATGGTAGTGGATAACCTCGTTAATTAAATCCGTCTAGGTATATTAGTGATTGACCTAATTAATTTTTTTGTTAATTGCAACAGTTTAATACACAGTGTTGGACAGTATTGAAAGATAATGTTCGAATGAGGTCCTGAAAAGTAGAAGTATCGATAGGGCTATATTGGAATAGCTAATTAGCCGAAATATCGAGTTTCCATACAACGAAATGAAATACCATGCAGCGAATAATTTCTAAGCTTAATTACTTCGTTCTCCGGACATATCTCGATGCACTCCATTTCCATGGAAAATCCCAACAAACTCCGGTCTCTTCCTCTCACACCACTATCTACTATTTCGGCGAGCGGCCTGCAGAACCGCGATATACAACGACAGCAGGAACAACTGACTCGCGTACACCAAACGACGTCCTGAGCCGACTGCGACTGACTGTACACCGTGTACACGTACGATAGACGGCGCGGCGAAGCGTACGGTAGGTAAACAGCGAGTACCGAAGGTGGTGATGCCCGCACGACGACCGTTCTCTACGGAAACACGAGGGTTGCGCGGACGTCGAACGCGAACGCACACTCTGATCGGCGTTTGTGTGTTCCAAACATTCGAATTTCCAGCGGCCGCCTATTGTTTTAAGGGATGAGGTGAGGCGGCGTTGCCGGCTGGTCGAATTCGGAGGGGGATTTCGGAATGCGTTTGCGCCTTCGGTGAACATAGTCACACCTTTTTGCGGGAATTGGAGAGTTTCAATTTTTTTCTTGGAAAATTGGAAAATTCATAATAAGTAACAGTTATAGATTATTTCATACTGGCAGTAACTTGGCATGTGTTGAATATAAAAAAATACGGGAGCGTATTTCAGCGTATTTCAAGGTTTCAGTTTCGATTTCCGCTGCTCGTTTGTTTCACACGTACTCGAAGAGATTTTGTTTTGTTTCTAGTTAATCTTCAGAAGTCAGAACACGAAAAAGTTGCCGTTGCTTCCTGTTGGTTCTATTTAGATAATAGCTGATCTGTGTCTTGACCTAATTTCCGTCTTTTGTTTCGGATAAAAACGTTCCCCTCATGCAAAAAGCTTAGGAAGCAGTCTCATTGAGTGAAAACGACCATACGCAGTCACAAAGTCAAACTCATGAGAGGAGATTTTCAAAATTGGTTTTTTATTTACCAGCTGTCAGTCCTCATCACCAGTCAGAAGTTGTATAAGCTGAGGATTACCGAGGTCTAGCTTTTCAATGTGTGATAGCTAGTACGTTACTTCGCTAATTACCTACTTTATATTGAGCTATCACCCAATCAATATCAATAACGTGTGATTCCTATCACCACATGATAGCCGCTCGGAGTTTTGCTTGACGTCAGATATTCGACCATATCTGTTTCCGGTAAATGAAATGAATATATGAAGAAAAGTATATATCGGATGAAAATCGAAAGTCACCATTCTGCAACCCTTCACCAACTGTTTCTTTTCAAAATTCACTTTTCAAAACATGAGAACATTTATTGAGTCATCTGAAAGTCTGCTTCTTATTTTCGTCATGCTCTTAGAAGGCTAACACACTTTCTTTTTCTGTCCCAGTAGTAATGCAATTGGCTCTGTTCCTTTCTTCCCAGTACCGATAAATGTTGATTTCATAGCCATATTGATCTGCAACTCAATTGAAATTGTAGCTTTAGGATCTGGCTCATTATCTCGCGTTGTTGGGAAACGTCGCCCATTATTAACTCAGATGCCGAAATTGTAGCATCTTTTCTGGAGGAACCCTCAACAAACAACGTTTTTGAATGCATTCTAGTTTTTTTTGTAGGGGAAATCTTCGGAAATACTGATCTGATCGTGAAAAACAGAAAGCTTCACTATTCAGAAGTGCCGAAGGCAATATTTTATTATGATTGAATCAGTGGAAAATAATAGTTTATGTAAATCATGTTGAAGAGAAGCGGGCGGGATGTGATGTCTTACCAGCGTGCAGTGGCTAAACGGTTCGGTTCGACGTCTACGCGGACGAAGTCGCGGGCAACAGCTAGTATCTTCAATGAAGATTGAAAAACACTAGTATTGGAATAATTTCACTTGGAAAATAAATTCAGGTCAATTGTGAAATTTCGGATTGCGTTCTTCAGTATCAACAATCTTTTGATCATTTGAATCGAATAGCAAATATAATCCGTGGACGAACTGTTCTCTGCCTGTCTTCCAGAACCCTTTTAGTTTTCTATTTTTTTGTAGCAATGAGATTTCTCGACTACCCGATTGGGATTAGATATATTCGACCATCGCTCAAAGAACAATACATATGGATCGAAAACTGAATAATAAATATTCTGAATCAACGCCGGCAGAGATATGAATATTTTTCAATCGAATGCTACGAGAATTTCTTGAAAACCTGGGAAGGTAAAATGGAAAATTTTATTTATTTAGAGTTTTTGACGTCTGTAAGCACAGATGACACCTTATCTCCAATACGTTCTACAGATAAGCCATAGTTAAACCTGGGAAAAATAATCTTCGAGAAAGAGAAATTTGACAGATATCTAGAGTCGAAACTGAAGGCTAGGAGGAATGTTCCCGTCCGGTCGATCGAGATGAAACTGTTGAAAGTGGAACGAACAATTCAAAAAAGGAAAGGGTGGAAATATCTGTTGTGATTGAGTGAATAGAGGACCTTTTAATGATGTTGAAGTTGAGTATCACAATGACGAGACGATTTATTTTCATTCTGAACATAATCCAGCTTATTTAATGTAGGCTTCGACAGAGAATTATACACATGCGAATATCACTTTAAATATGGGTGTAAATTGTAAAAAGCAGACTCTCATAGCCCAATCCAAGTGCATATAGGAACCTCAACTAGTGTATCTGATTAATAAATTAAGGTTAGAATGGATGCAATCATACCCCGATATCTATTCAAATGAGAAATGAACGCTACTGAAAACAAGTTTTTCTCATGAACGGAAATGAGATATTTCATGCATGACTGCTTTCTACGAGAGCCCACAGACAGGAGGGTTGTCGTCTGATATGCACTTGATTCCAGGAATTGTGTTTCCGTTTTCGAACGACGAAGTTTTCGATATTCTTTTGAAATCTATCCTTTACAATATTCGGGGTATCGATGTCGCGAGGAAGAGGTCCTATTTCACATTTCAACCACCGGAATAATGATATCCTCAATATACAGATGGATGAAATTTATTTCGTGATTTCGGTGAAATTGGTTGAAGTTTGAGAGGTGTGGAAAGCACAACTGATTTGATAAGAACTCGGTTGGAAAGCTTCGATGTTGAGGAATTTGACAATTATTTAGGAAGAATTTGTTCGTAGTAAGAGAATACAGCATTATAGATGACTTTCAAGATTGAGCATTGTGAGCTTGTGAAGTCTTAAAAAATATATTTTGAACATAAAGGTAACAGTTGATTATGAAAATTTCACAGTTTCCTGTACGATTCTCATTAACAATGTGTTGACAAAACCAAGACATGTGCTTCACCATAAAATAGCTTTCTCAAGCAGGATAAATGAAATGTACACCGAACCATGACAAGTGTTTCGCGATAAAAAAGTTTTCTCAAACAGGATATAAGAGAATATTAATCCTGCTTGACGAAGCTATTGCATAGTGAAACACGTGTCGTGGTTTTGCAAACCAATTATCAGTAAGAATTGTACAGGAAACTGTGGAATTATTGATAAATATGGATTTTTGTCAAGTATCGACTATTTCAATTCGATTATAAAAATGTTTTGTTTGAACTGTGTTGGTTGGTTCGGCACTCTGGCAAATTTCATCAGTTCATGTAAGCACAGTTGAAATGTCATAACAAAGACTTATCAATCGCATGTGCCGTTAGAGCTTGAAACATGACTTGAGATACCGTCTGTCACCGCTAACGAGTAACTAGGGGATCCAGTTTAGCAACATTTCGAAGAGATTGTATTCAAACGTTAAACGATCAGTTTGACATGTTATAAATAGGCTGATGAGAATATGAAACTGATTTGAAAGTGAATGGAACCGAATCAAGTATGTTGATGTTTCCATTTGAAAACGACCCTTCAGGGCTTGGATTCACTTCATTACAAAGGTATGCCAACATAGCCTTGGAGAAACGATGAAATATCACCTAGATGTGGCGACAATATCTTTAATATTTCACCCATTTCCATTCTAGAATTAGTAGATATCCATGCACCTGCCAAAACTCTGGTTGTTAACTCGAATGGAAGGAAAAAGCAGCCATGGATAACGGACAATATCAAATTGATGCAAAAACTAAGGGACAAGGCACTAACGAGGCACAAAAAGTCTAAATTACCGGCGCATTGGGAGTACTACAAGCAGCTACGAAATTTCACGTCTTCAGCAATCAAAAGAGAAAAGAAGGCATATTTAGAATTCAAACTTTCTCGATGTTCCTCTAAAGAGAAATGGAAGGAGTTGACAAAATTAAATAACAAACAAAAGCAAATAACGGAATTACCAGAATCACTGAGAAAGCCGGAGGAGTACAATAATTTCTTGATAAATGAACTCCGCGATAACCGTCAACCAGACATTGAGTTGCTGCAATATTACAAAAATAACATTGATGAAAAGGTTGGTGATTTACTTTTTTTTAAACGTACAAATGAAAGAGAAGTTTCACAAATTATTAATGGGATCAGGACCAAAGCTTTAGGTTTTGACAACTTGAACATTCAAATCATTATTCTATGCTGTCCCTTTATTGTGCCATTTCTGACAGATATTATCAATAGCTGCTTAACTGAAAGTTATTTTCCTGTTGCTTGGAAAAAAGCGTTTGTGCTACCACTACCAAAGATCTCAAATGCCACAGATTTCAGTCATCTACGTAGCATCAGTATTCTGCCAACGCTTTCAAAGGTTTTGGAAAAAATCATAGAGAGACAAATCCGTGATTACGTGTCGGAGAGAAAGCTTTTACCAACAAATCAATCTGGATTTAGAAGCGGCTATAGTTGCTCGACGGCCTTGAGTGCTGTTACTGATGATATCGTCTACTCATTGGATAATAACAAAATTTGCGTCCTAATTATGATTGATTACTCTCGTGCTTTTGATACATTGAATCATCAAATTTTATTATCAATCTTAAATTATATTGGCTTCAGCAGAGAAGCAGTGGAACTACTCGAGTCATTCTTAACCAGTCGTGAACAACAGGTGAAAATAGGTAATGACGTATCGAGTTGCTTACCACTGCGCCAAGGAGTACCACAGGGTAGCATTTTGGGCCCTCTTTTATACACATTATATACAACAAAGTTTCATTCCTATTTTTCCCATTGTAATTATCATTTGTATGCAGACGACACGCAAGTTTATTATTGTTTCAAATTAAAAGACATACAACAAGCAAATCACATTCTCAATAATGATTTGGCAACACTTGTATCGTTATCAGAAAAACATCATCTGAGAATAAATACCTCGAAGTCATGTGCTGTTGTGTTTGGAAATGAAAACGAGAGAATAGCGGTATCAAATGAACTACAAATTTTAGTGAAAAATGAAATATTGAGTTTTAGCGATTGTGTCAAAAATCTAGGGCTACATATAGATTCAAAATTACGATTCAATAAACATGTCACCGCGAAAATGAGAACAGCCTATGCCGCCTTGAAATTACTCTATCCACATCGAGCTGAAATGAACATTAGAACTAAAAAAATGTTAACTGACTCTATGGTTCTATCTCACTTCAACCACTGCGACACAGTCTATGGTCCATTTCTTCGTAGGGCAGATACATACCGTATTCAGAAAGTTCAAAACTCTTGTTTGCGTCTAATCCATGGCATAGGAAGGAGAAATAGAATATCTCATAAACTGAAAGAAATGGGCTGGCTCAACATGGCCAATCGTCGGAAACTCCATTCGCGTTGCCTCTTTTATAAAATACTCAAGACCAAACATCCGGAATATCTGTACAGGAAGGTCACATATAGAACTGATGTCCACAGTCTGAATTTGAGAAGGAAAAATCTGATCGATATTCCCAAACATAATAAAGAAATATATAAATCTTCCTTTTCATATCAGATTGCATCGGAAAGTAATTCACTAGATATACCAAAATTCTCCCTATCTCTGAACTCCTATAAAAAACAAAAAATCGAATTACTCACATATCAATGATATCTGCTTCAATTGTCTCATTTTCTAATTGGATATGCACTGATTTAAATGTTTCCATTTACTGTTTTATTTCTATGTCTATTTATATGTCCATTCATTGAAAAACATTGTAATTGGTCAGGGTTTATATAGAATATTTGTGTTTATTTAAAATTTTTTTAGGAGAGTGTGGAAGAATCGGTCATCAGACCTAACACTCCACCTTTTGTTTGCCATAATTGTTGTCAAATAGCGAATTTATGTATTATTTTGAGGCAGACAATAAAATTTATTATTATTATTATTATTATTCTCATACGAGGAACATGTTCTTACATGGGAATATTTATTTACAACTAATATTATCATTTCGTTTTTATGTATACACAAAGGTAAATGAAGTAGATTTTCTCGCTGTATAGTTTCTGAACTTCGCGCAATGGTTGAAGGAGTTAATTCGGCTGTCGCGAAGTACTCAGTGCGAATATTTTCGTTCGCAGGAAAACTGAGAGGTTAGGAAAACCACGTACAATTCTGATAATATCGATCACACCTTCAGCTTACCGCTCGTCCGCCACTCCGCCACTGACTATGCACCTTCGATGTTTGTAATGGCAAATTCAGCCGTAAATCCGGCAACGCCGCCCAGGTTGACTGCAGGCGTGTGCTCGGCGGAGCATTCCACCTGACGTCGACTGTTTCCGGGTTCAATCGAATCGGCCATGTGTTTCGAGCGGCAGCGGAAACGCGAAAGGTGGGTGAAGAAGGAAGATAGGAAATAGATAAATCATTATCAAATGTTATTTTTATCAGCGGGCCTATGGAACGCGACGTTTTTTCTACGAGCCCGTAACTAAAGGGTGGCTTTATCGAATATCCTTCGCAGGGAAGGGGACGTAAAGGTGGCCCACGTTCTATTGACTTTTTTCATTCGGGCCGGTGGTGAATTATGTACTTCAGGTGTGGATAAGAATGTTCTATTCTTACAGGGCGATTCTCTCTCACCATTGGGGATGAATGGGTTGAGTTTCGGCAAAGCTTTGCAATGAGGGTCTCATAAAACTCATCACCTCTTCTAAATTTTTAAAAATAATTCGAAAACGGCTCCGGATAGCCTGTAGTTGGTGATTCTTCGCTCACGGATTTGCTCACTTCTTTGGAATATCGTAGAAGGGTCGGAGACATGTCTCTCTTCTATAGATATTTCCACGGTTGGTGCCCTTCTGAGTTGTTGTCAATCGTTCCACAGTATCAATGCGGACGATCTGACGATTGCAGAATTCCCACCCCTTTCTTATGATCTTGGAGACATGTCGAATCTCTCTTGCTAAGGGATCTTTTTTCAATAGAACAACTGAACTTAGGAACTCCTCACTGAAAGAGGTTTTTCTTCAAAACTTCAAAAATTTAAAGTGAATGTCAATTCATATCTTCTGTTTCCTGATTCACGTGGTGTTCTTTGATCATTACAGGGTTTCCCCTTCGTGTGAATCTGTATATAAAAAAACGAGCATATTGGAGCCTTCATGAAGTTGGATGTAACAACGTTTTTAACACTTTCCATATTTTGTATAATGAAGATACCAGAGCATAAAAATTATTTCAAGAACGGTTCACGATAGTATGGATTGTATAAATTCATTCCATTGTGAAAAATACAACTTTTGTCCCATTCAACCGTCTCTTGCCGTTACCGATATAGCAAGTGTGCAATTACATTTTCGCCGCCCTGTATACCATCAATTCATTATTAAACATTCTTTTTACCAACGGGCCTATGAAATGAGACATTATTCTTACTAGGCCGAATCCAAAGGGTGGCTCTTCGAATTTCTCTTGCAGAAAAGGGGACGTAAAGGAGAGTCTTTTACATTCGGAATTAATTATGGATTTTAGTAGTGGACCGTTAGGCCCATCGCCCTTAGGGATAGAGAGTTGATTGAGTTTGGGAAAAGTTGCGTTATTGAGATAGCAGTAATATATCACAAATATTTGTTGACAATTTATATTGTTTTACTTACCAATGTTCATATGGAGTTTGACGTCTAATAAGAAAGGGGACGTAAAGGTTAATGAAGGTTTATTCTTTGTTCATTATTCGGATCGATGATGAGTTATGAAAGATTGTTCTATTTATACAGGGCAGTTCGTCTATACAGGTAAAGAGAATAGGGAGTTGGTTGTATGTGCAAAGTTGCCTGAGTAATATATAACAGAGATATGCTGACAAAGCAATGACAAATGTTATTTTTTCCATTACAAATTTTTTTTTGGAGCCAGGAATTGGAAGGTGGCTTCATGAAATTATCCTCACAGAAAAAGGGGTGTAAAGGTGAGTAAGGTTCATTGACTTTTTATGATAATATTATATTATGGATGTAGAGTTGCTCGATTTTGGCCAAAGATGCCAAATGGGTCTTCAATAATATTTCACCAAAATATGTTGACAAAAATTAACATCTAATATTATTTTTATCAACGGGCAAATGAAACGTGACGTTTTTGCCTCGAGCCCAAAGTTTAAAGGTGGCTTGTCGAATTTTTCTTACAGGCGAGGGGGCGTAAGTGTGGCTGAAGGTTTCACTTCCCTCCATGAGTCATAAAGTGGTCATAAGAAATCAAACTTCCTTTTAAATACATATTCATATAACAAGAATAATTTCTTTTTAGGTGCCGAAGCGCTCTTATTTATCGTTAGCGCATTTTAACTGTGAGGAAATCCAGGAATACCGGATTGGTATTTGGCCAACCAACAATTGAATTCATACCAAGTCATTGAAGAAATACTACTTATCTCATATTTCATCAGCACAGAAGTCGTATTGCACTGTAGATTGAATATAATAACCGCCTCGCTAAATGATAACGGTCAGGCACTAATTAAAAAATGAAAAATATTCCCAAGGTTTATATGGCACTTTGACTAATGAGTTGCCAACCTTATCTTATTCATTACGAAGTCCAACATTTGCAATGTTGCACACAACTACATTCGCGTAATGATCATTGTAAGGTACCTATTTTTTTTATATATGCGGATCCACACGAAAGGGTAGCCATGTGATGTTCGAAGAACACCGCGTGAATCAAAGGAGAGGAGATACGAATTAACATTTAATTTGAATTTCTGAAGTTTGTAAGCCTCAGGAAAAACCTCTCTTGGCAAGGATTTCCAAACCTTAGCTGTTCTATTGAAAAAAGATCCCTGAGCAAGAGAGTTTCGACAGGTTTCCAAATTCACAACAAAGGAGTGGGAATTCTGTACTCGTCGAGTCATCTGTGTAGATATTGCCAAGCGGGGAACGATTGATAACAATTCGGAAGAGCATCGACCGTGAAATTATGTATAGAAGAGAAACAAGTTCCCGACCCTTCTACGATGGGACATGCCTGGGTTTTCGAAGCATTGAATTCTACCAAGTTCATGCTCCCCTTTCTATTATTTTTGCCAAGTCGTCGTTAATTTTATTGACGTGAATATTTCTTCGAATTTTTGTTTATCGAGCTGGTATGGGGACTCTTGAAGAGAAACTGGTATGAAGAGTACTGTCATCCGCAAAACTATGTATCGAATAAGGTGTTTTCTCGAGCAGATCATTGATATGAAGCAGAAACAAAGTAGGCGCTAGAATTGAACCCTGTGGAACACCTGCATTTATTGGAGAATATGAGATGATACTCCATCAACAACCACATACAGAGACCTATCAGACAGGAAACTCTTCAACGAAGCACACAACTGACGAGGCAGCTTGGAAAGGAGACCCCGATGCCAAACTCGATCAAACGCTTTCGAAAACATTTTGATTGAGATATACCTACTACAAAAGGGTGCACTTTTAGAAGTACAACCGGAGGCTTATTTGAAAAAAGTATTGGAAGTTTCGTATAGAACTGAGATGTTGGAGATTGTGGATTTTCTCCTTATATATCAAATAGAAATTGGTGTGAATATATATATATATATATATATATATATATATATATATATATATATATATCACAAATACGAGATGTGCACAACTTTCATACTTTGATAAAACTACTCCTATTTATCAACACTAGCTGGCTATCATCACTGGAGGATGATAGCCAGCTAGTGAGACAACTCAGACCTAGACGCAAGGTCACTCAGTCTTGAAAATGGCTCCGAAATGGGAGCCGAAACGTAGACAAGTAAATCTTTCCAGACGCGGATCAACCGGAAGTTCCAGCCAGCACATTTCTGACCGCGGAAGCCTAGCCGATCAAATATATATATATATATATATACATATATATATATATATATATATATATATATATATATATATATATATATATATATATATATATATACATATATAGTACGAAAGTTGTGCACATCTCGTATTTGACGAAAACAATAATTCTTGTGAGATTCCCATTTTGTGATCTTGAATGTGATTCTTGCAAAAATCTTGACCAGATATGAAATTGGTGTGGATTATTTATAAAATTCTTCAAATGGTTTGTCAAAATCTACTGTAATAAGTGCATGATGAAATGTTATTTTAAGTTTGTAAAAAAAACACTCTATTCAAAAATGAATCCATCAAGTATCAGCCCTATAAGTTCATCATGATCTAGGGGAGTAGTTTTGAGGGAATGAAGAATCAATTTAATTTTTTTTTATTTCAACCAAGAAAATATCGTTGGTTCGCTTCGTTTGCTTTATGACAATCGTATCATAACAAAAAGTATATTAAGTTTTTGTATTCTATTGTTTTCACGATGTATTCATCAAGTGAAGTGAAAGGATAACTAACCTAATTTGCTAACGTATTTCGACATCGAAACATGTACACGAATGAAATTAAGTGAGAGTTTATTTATCATTGCCAGTTTTCGGTAAAACAGTAATTACAATAATCAACATTTCCATTGAACATGCCGCAGGAGTCTTGAATCGAGTTTAGTTCTAATGTATGCCATTCTTCATTAACATTCAAAACATTTCAAAACTCGCTTTTTTCGTGACATTCACTGAACAGCAACAAGAACGGCCGACTTCTTATCATTGTCTTCGTTTATAGCTTTTCGAATGATATCAGCGGCTTCATAAGTGCAACATCGAGCAGCGTGTATGTAATTCATCTTAAAATGAGCCGAATCGTTTTGACGCAACTCGTGGATATCTAGTTCCGTAAAAGCCAACTCCTTCGATTCATCACAATATTCCTAGTGAATGAATTTGTTTAATGAAGATTATAATTAGGCTTGCAAACTCGCTTGAACCTTTGTCACAGTAGAGTATATATATATATATATATATATATATATATATATATATATATATATATATATATATATATGCAACCCAAATAAGTCTCTCTACATAATGCGTACAGTCACAATTTGGAACAAATATATATATATATATATATATATATATATATATATATAATATAAATAAAAAATATTTTCAGCAAACTCAAAGACAATGATGCAATTTCACATAAATCCAATGTAATCTACTCTATTCCATGCAGTAATTGTAATAAGAAGTACATTGGGCAAACCGGCAGACTACTCAAAGACAGAATAACTTCTCATAAGAGTGATATAAGACTAAATAAAAATACTTGCATGTTAACGAAACATAGTCACGATCAAGATCATAAATTTGATTTCAATAATGTTACAATTTTAGATTCCTCAAGTAATTCACAAAAAAGACTTTTCTCAGAAATGACTAATATTTTCAAACATTCGGATTGTATAAATTCAAGAAGAGACATAGAAAGTCTCAACGTAATATATACTTACTTACTCCATCTAGACAATAACAACAGATTTCAAATAATTCACTAATTTTCGTACAAATTTAATTTGAGAAACATCAAATTTCATTTTCATAAAATTCAGCAAGGTTCATGTACTATTTTCAACTTCATTTTCATATAGATTATTCAAAAACCAGTAGTTTTATGTCAGTGTCCCCATACATATCAATCATTGCCAATGTCACTTATATCAGTATATTTTAACGATTGAGAACTCTGAACCCCTTCTACCCAATTTTATATATATATTTTACTAGTTTTATACAATATTACAAGATATACAAGTGTGATGGATAAATATAGAATTTGCAGCTTCTTATTTTAATCTCACATTTCGTAAGTTAATTCCCTTATACTGTATTTTAGATATTTAAGAATTGATTTTTGATTGTATAGCGTTCCTGAAGAAGAGCCAAATAGACTCGAAAGCTCGAACTGAAATAAAGAGTACACTTTATTCCTCAGACTGCGAAACCCGACACAATCTCTCATTTTATATATATATATATATATATATATATATATATATACATATATATATATAAATATATTTATATATATATATATAAACGGTCTAAATTTGGAAAATCCTCATGCAATGAAAATTAACCTTGGGGTTGCAGTCATAAATTGAGTTTGGCCTGATATAGTGAAACTCTTTATTAAATTGTCGAGCTTTCGAAAATCTTCATTTTCTTTTTCAAGACATCTGAAAAACAGTGTTTAATGTTACATAAAGCACTAAAACATGTTAAAATTGAACTTACTAATGTGAGAATAGATATGAAACAGCAGACGAAAAATCCTTGTCCATCACAAACAGAAAAAACATTTCCTATCAGAAACATTCATAAAAACTAAACTGGAAAACATGTCTCCGAAAATATCACTAGGAGGAAATGGAACCATTCATCCATATTACATTGAAGTGCACATATTTATACATGTGCATATGATTAACAGAACAATTTGGAAAAAATTTCTCATTTTACATTTTTAACACTAGCGACTTGTTGAGTGAACAGAGCACAGAACAAGTCGCTAGTGTTAAAAATGTAAAATAGGCCAGTCTCAAATCTACCTATGCAATAGGTTTTGGCTGGTCAATTAACAACTACTCCCCTGGCCTGAACGAATTGTTCGAAAGATGATTTGATTCAACGCCAGTCTTGAAGTATGCCCATCGACTACGTCGAATGTTTTTACATTTTCCTCGCAGGAGAAATGGGCGAATTCGGTTTGTTTTTGGAATACCTCGTCCATGGGTAGATGGCGTAATAACTTTGCTGTTCGCATCAGCTTTGGTCGGGGCTTAATACCATGAAGGATTTAGATTTTTAATTATGGGAAGTCATCGACTTTATGTTGATGATGGCTCTGCCTTGTACTGACGACTGGCCAAATAGCCCGAAACCGGTCTACAAGTGTGCCCGTCCCTATAATTGAATATCAATTCCTTCATTTGTATCGCCAAAAGCAAATGCAGTATTTTCTTCTGTGAAGAAACCTGCACTGGCACCGGTTGGATATAATTCAATGCCCTTCGTGGTATTAGCCAGGGAAGTAGTTGTTTTCTGACAGGCGCCAGACAAAACCTACTGCGTAGGTAGATTTGAGACTGGCCTGAACGAATTGTTCGAAAGATGATTTGATTTGACGCCAGTCTTCAAGTAAGCCCATCGACTATGTCGAAGATTTTTCAAACAAACCCCACCTTTAATGACTTTTCTCTTACTTCGGTAGTCGTATTTGTGTGAATTAGTGATTGTTTTCCAGAATATCCGGTTTAACATATTTTTTCAGCATTAGTAACAATGGCTGTCACGTGTCTAGTGAAAAAGGGTCCAAAAACGATAGTTTCAAATAATGAATTGAAAGTTCTTTGAGGCAAGTGTTCTCAAATGTCTATATTTCTTATAATATTGTCCTTCGGGGAAGTGCGGCCAATGCTAGCAGAGTTTTTATCAGACAAAAAAGACTGATTCGTCTAATCTTCGGCATAGATAACCGAATGACCTGTAGGAATCATTTCAAAAAGTTCAAATTACTGACGGTACCATCGATTTACATTTACAAAACTATAACATATGTTACTTAACATCAAGAGCTTCACACAAAATTCTGACTCTCATGACTATGCTACCAGACATGGTGACTTATTCAGAAGTACAAAGCACCGTACCTCACTTTACGAAAGCAATCCTCAGTACAATGGAATACGATTTTTCAATTATCTCTTTAGTTTTTTGGATGAACGATATGTTTGAAGTAATATAGTTATTTATCTACCGTGTGTATGTGTATAAGTGTGCATATGTATATATATATGTATTGTGTGTATACATTTTATGACTTGTCCTATATCATGTGTATCATCTCAAAGGATGAATAAAGATTATTATTATTATTATGACTTACAAAACTGCCGTTGCACGTGCAGGAAATTTGACGTTACGTTACCAGATTCATAAAGTGTGCCTTTATTAAAATCTCTCGAAGGGGTTTCTTCAGTTAAAATTGTTCAAAATCAAGAATGCAAGATATCGAGAATTTGAGCTTACGATTTTTCAGGTATAAGTCAACGCATCAGGGTTTTTATGCATCTTGCTGTTATAATTTAATCAGTCTGGGATTGATTCTCTCGAGATGGATATGATTTTGAATTGACACTATCTTCGGACCAGGTTTTCAATTTATGGTTGGCAAACTTATAGGTATCAGCTGGATCTTGTGCAGCCATTCGAATTCCTCGGTCACCTGATGCCAAGCTGGTGATACAGAACTTGCTCTTACTGGTAAATATAGAACACCATCATTCGATAAATAACAATGTAAATGTAGAAGATATATCCTAGGATTGTACTTTCACTCAGCAATTCTACAACTATAGGTTCATTACATTCGTGAATACCTTCAAGTCTGATCAAAGGCCGAAATGCATCAAATATATTCCGATTCAAACATAACGACAGAAGTTATGTTTGATTGAGATGGACCCATTAAATAGAAGTTTCGAATTCATGAAATGTCATCAACCATTTCCCATTGAGAGACTGTAATATGCATAATATGGGCTTTCTATCTCCTCATCAAGTTAAACAAACATGGCCTCCTCCATCGAAGAATACACGAAACGTTCCTGAGCGCTACCTGCTGTGCGACATGGCCTTTGATACGACCAACTACATGCAATGCATATTTCAAACGTTATACCTCATAATGGAAAAGGGCAGACTCAAGGGGGTAACACCGAGCTCGCTTCATTCCGGGTAATTTATATTAATGAAGGCATTCAACGTTGATAAAGCTCCACTTTTCAAACGTCAAATAAGCTCCATTTGTATTTCTCTCGTGGACGAATAGGTAATACAGTAGAAGGTTCGTGCACGAAAAACAAACGAACTACGAATAAAAGAGAGTGCTTATTAGTTGGATTATACTCCATAGTGATTTTTCTTCAACTGTTAAAACGGCTTTGTCAGTATACCTTTTGCACGTTTTAATTCTGTAGAATAGCCAAGGAAAACTTTTTATTGTTCTAAGTGAAACTTAGTTGGAATTGTTAATTCCTGATTTTTTTCTGATTTGTCTGATTTTCGACTTTAAAGTTTTTTCTAGAATCTTGGGTACTACTATATCATACGAGTTGTGAATCAAGTGTAAGTATATAATAAACATGTTCACATCAACCTCGTCATTCTCATTCAATCTCTCGGCTTTTAATTCTCTCATTCATATGAGAAGGACCTCAGTTTATAAATAAACATTATTTGAAGGTTTGAGTATATCTTTCACAGACTGTTCGTTCATCACAGAAAAAATCCATCTAAACAACCACTTCCCTATCTACATGGCATGCCGGGCGTTGCATTACATAGAAAAAACTTCTCCATGCATATTTTGTAACCCAATCATACGTACGTACAGTCAGATAACATATACACAAATACATTTCAGTTCTTTCTGATATGGAGGATTTGTTTCCTTTTTCCAATGAGTTGGAGAAGTGAAAGCTGAACACTTTTCCCAAGATATATCGTTTCTTTTGTGAAATCAGAGGAATGTTCTGTCAGCAGAAGATCATCAGATTTCCTTGCATACAACGTCTTCATCAAATACTGATCATGCATGGGATCATTCTCAAAGATGAGCATATGTAGTGCTTTGTGTCAAGTTCAACACTGATGATTTTCAATTCTATATACATCTGTATCCGAAACGAAAAGTTGATACACATGACACAAGATTCGGGTACAATTTTTTGAAGTTGCTAGAGCAAAGATATCGAGGTTTCTTTTTCATCTGATTAGGGGTGTGGTGATTAAGATAGCTACCTATTACACCTAAATTCATGAGTCTTCCATCACAAAACAAATCATATCGTCTGAGTGATGACGATTCAAATCTCATTGATTTTCAGCGAGAATAATTTAGATTAATTCATTAATTAATCTAATTTCACAAACTCGGTAACGATTGTATCGAAACGGTTAGGAATAACGATCGATAACGAACGAGTGGTAAAATCGGGGCCCTGAAGTTGAAAAAATACCTCAACAGGTAACGAGGATACTCTTAAGAGACTGCCACTGAAGAACCACCTTAGTAAAATGGACAGGTTAAAGGTATTGTGGAAGCAGTCAGAACATCTACTTCGCGAAAGCCAAACTCTGCTTTAATGTTCCGAGTAGTAGTGGAACTGTTACCCAGCGGAACTAGTTCCCAGCAAGCTGATCGACTTTATTTTCTCGAATAAACTGTAGTCATGAATAAAAGGGCTCATTAGCCCTAACACTGTTGAGTTTGATGTATCTGTTTGATGCCCTACATCTATAATCTAGTGTCAACTCCATTTTACTGTAGGTATCAACGTATCCAGTTCATGTTCTGGCTTTTCTAGTGAGGAAGACTCCCAAGTTTCGAATTATGAATGCTCAATAGTGCAAACTCTTTCGTTTCATATTTTCTTTGGTATCTATGACATGAGAGCGTCTATAGTCGCAAGAGTACGCATGTAATTCGAGCATTCGTAATTCGAAACTTGCGAGTAGTGTTCACTAGAAAAGCCAAAACACAAGACAGAAGAGGGAGCAGACACACAGAGGATCATCACAAAGACGAAATATTTGTTTACCAGGCTCGCGTCAGTGTGTGTATGTGCATGCGATTTTCTTGTATCGCCGTTCGCTTTTCATCCTCGTTTCTAAAGCCATCCTCCTGCGAGCTCCTTCAACTCTAACCCCGGCGACAAGGGTCCTCACGACGTCACTCTAAGCGATCTCGAAAACGACGACGGCGGATTTTGAATATGCCTGCTCCGGTACTTCATTATTTAAATTGATTTTCAGGCAGGCGGGGGTCGGATATTTGATATGCGTCGCATGATGGAGTTAACGTACATTTTCATTACGTCAGCAGTTAAGGAAGAGGTTGATAATCTCGAATTAATTCCGTCGAATGAAAAATCAGGAATGGAGGTGAACGAATGCGGTCGTCGATGGAGTTCGTTGGAGCAGTGGAAGTCGCATGAACCATTATCGATGAACCGTGATAGTTGGTGACTTATTGAACTTTTTTGTAGACCGTATATAACATGCTTTAGGCTTGGATTCTGGGCATCTACCTCTCAAGAAATTAGTTGATTGATTCAAAACAAAAATTTGACTCCTGCGGGTACGAATTTGCGATAACCATCATAAACGCAGTTCGAAGTTCTCACGAGTCTGTGAGTGACCGATCTCTAAATGGTTCTCAGAACAATTTTTTTTCAAGAATTCCAATTCCAAAACTTTGATTGAAAAACTATAGCTGTTCATTTTTATTCATATAATGTTTCTTGGAAATGAATGAATGATTGAATTAATTCATTTCATCAGCAACATATGTCACGACATACTCAGGAACACTATTAAACCAGTTGATACATTAATGGCTCCAATAAAGCTTTCGAGAGATAAAATGCTAGATACAATGTTCAACGGTTGTATAATGTAGCCCCTAGCACTAGTAAGTCCTTAAAAATTATAATGTTACGATATTTCCTTGGAAAATCTTACTTCTGACACCACTGTTACGATTTATCCCTGGGTTCGATGATTAAAATACCAAACAACACTGAACTTCTTTTATTTTAAGTCTCTATCACAATACAATACAACACAAGCACTTAAATCGCTCCGATAGCTTTCCAATGCTCGGTACTTAAACTCTCTGTACTAAAAATTCCACTTCCGCACAAAGCTCTGCTCCACTTAGCTCTCAATAACTCTCGTCACTTAGCTCTGAATAAAACCGCCAAATCACTAACTCTACGAATAAAAACTTGTCTCGTTACTAACTCTGCCCGCGACGAAGTCTCTCCCGTATATATACCTGCGTACCTATCGAGAATCCTCGAGAGAAGCCCCGATGACGTGTCTCGAATTCTCCAGGCGGCAACCAACAGTTCCTGGAAAATGACGACGCTACGACGCGATCCCTCATCTGCGTTTACGATCTCGTCAGGGCCGGCGCTAGGGCGTAACAATAAGATGCGATCAAGGAAATTGGGTGGTAGATCACTATGATTAAAAAAACTTATAATTCCTATCAAACTGAAATATATCCATCGAATTTGGTTACTATTGAGAATGTTTTTTTTTCTGCCTAAGACTTTGATTTGGATGGATCTATTGGAAACTGGAGTTATTCTTGTATTATATTCATTGATATGATTCTCGGATAGGCATTCAAGAGTGGGTTTCTCAGATCAACAATAAAACATACATAGGGCCGATTCGAAATAACAAGCAATGCTGTGAACCGAAGATAGCCTTCATGTGTTGGGTTAGTTGATAGTCGAAATAAATCAAAATACGTAGCAAAGTGCCGTTTATTTCGCAAACCTAGAAGGATTTAATCATTGTGTCTCATTAAACCACTGCATAACTACAACCAAACAAAATCGAGGAAATCTGTTGCAAAATTTCTCAACTAAACCGGCACATACGTCAAGGAACAACGGTCGGTAATACCAGAAGTGTTGGCAAGATTGAACAAAATATATCTCTCGCTAGATTTTCTTCCACCTTAATAAAAATACATATTTACCTAGAATTTCACGATCCTTTCACAACATTGCTTGTTCAGTTGGTATCGGGCCTATCTGTTTTACTGTTGATCTCAGGTGGGTATTCTCTCGCTAGTTGTTCTGCATTGCTGCGGGTACTTGAAAAGTGAACATTTCTTTTCAACTTTCCAATGAATATATTTTAACTCACTTGCATATCAATATCGCATTGTGATTGCTATTTTCATCGTTTTCATCGATGATCATATTCGAATTTATGAGCTGTATTGACAACAGATTCAGATATTTTCGACCAAAAAATAATTTCAGAATGTTTCGAAACTTTTCATTTTCAGGTAGGTTTCAACTAAATGTGTTTACTTAATTTACTTCTGTACCGTAGAAACTTATGACAAGAACTAATTGAAAAGAATTTTTGTCAGTTTGAAACGGAATTGCCAAGATAAATAATATTTCCGAACATTTCGGTTTGTGACATTATCCTGCGAAATTTCAGTTTCACATAACTAGCGTTAGTATTAATCTGATACCTGTTGAATTCCGATAGTTTATTGAACGGTCACAAATCTAAAATTTATGATTTTGAGTTCAGATAATTGATTAACTACCTTTTTTGTGACTCATAATACATAATTATCAGATTGACATTGAAGCATCAAAAAACATGCATTGCATTATGTTTGATAACTAAAAAATCTTGAAAGTATGAATGACCTCCATATTTAATATATAATGCATAAATTATAGTTATAATACTGAAATCATTTTGAATAGAGGAAATTGAATGAATATCTACCGATGATTGCTCTGTAAGTGAATCGTATGAGAGGAATAAATATTATCCGATTTGGTGTCGGAACCTTAATTTCTTGTGAATCAAAATTCTTCCACCAAATATTTGAATTTACCGTTGCACATTTTGGCGGAAGAGCCAGTTTGAACGGAAACTTTTTAGTGGTGGTCATGATAAAACTCACGAAACATTCAGTTTGAGGCAGCACAAACGATAGCATGATGGATTTGGAAAAATCTGAGACTCATAAATTCCACAAGTTTTGCTATCTCTGGAAAAAATTAATATTAATTTTTGAATTGTTAGCATATTCAGTGTGACGATTAAACATATGAAAGATATCTGTCTGAATCTTATTTTGCCATCTTGTGCTGGTGGTGACGAAATTCAGTTTCATCGGAATGAAAAAATATTGGTTAACCTTTCATTTTGACGCTCATGCAGAAAATGACATACGAATTTCAATTCTCAGAGCCACAGGTTGCTCCAAATTGTATTCAAACAAATGATACTCATATGTACACAGTTGAAGCTTTTGATCGAAACAATGGCTCATTGGCTTTGTATTGGTTTATTGAAGGTTCATTATCCTTTTTGTATAATTAAAGCAGTATATGATAATCGCAATGATAGCATTCTACTCAATGCTACTCCTTACATTAGATTTGTTTACCTGTTGTTGATCCTATCTTATATGCCAATGTAGTATGAAGAGAGTTACTATATTTAGTCGTGTTCCGTCGCATATCTGAATTTAAACGACGTTTATCACCCATCGTATGATCTCGATGGTTGACCTAACATGGATAGACTCTCACTCTTTATTCTCCCTCGTGCTAGAAATCATACCTTGAAAGGTAAGACCTCGTTAATAGTCAGCTCACACAAGTTTTGTCTGAGAATCTTATATTACTATCTATCTTCTGAAACAAAAAATTTCCATTAAAGGAAAAGCTTCACAAGTGAATCACATTCTTCACTTATTTGTTGTGAAAAAGAAATATACTCATTCTGTTCTGTTCCAAGAGAAAGGTAATTTATCCACCCCTCGCCATCAAAACCTTCTGATATTTTCTGTAACTGCAATCAAATTAAATTGCCCCAAATGAAAGGCGATGTCCGCATGAGCGATTTGGCGAGTCGCAGGCAGGACAAAAAATATTAATTGTGATTAACTTTTACGCGTTTCTCTCTAGGGTATACGGGCATGTCACCGTTGTCTGGAATGCTATATCGATTCAGTTCCATATGTCTTCATGGAAATACGGAAAGTATTTCCAAAAAAAATGTTGGGAAACATTACCCAATAAATGACTGATGAGCCCTGGAGGATATTCCGCTGTCGAAATTCCAATTTGAATTGTTTGATTATTTAGCTTCTCCCATTGAGTACTATTGGCTTCAGGAATTTCAGATTTTTGGAATGTTTTCGTTGGGTAATTTCGTCACCGGCAAAGTATTTATAATATGCATTGTCGAGAGTGTTTGGTGATGAATGTTGTGAGGATCTGATTTCCTAGATTCATAATGGGGTAAGGAAAACTTTTTGCTCTATGGAAAGAGGTTATTGATAGGATGTCCTCAAGTAAAATGAACTGCTGAATCCAAGAATAAACGAATAGACTGAGCATTCCGCAGTTAGTGAACTTAACTGTGGAACAGAAAATGCTACAGAGACAAATTTTGAGCCAATCAATCAGTATTGTAATACTTACCATATAAATTACTTGAATTTCGCATTGATACCGGGAGAGAAAAAGAGTTTTAGTGGCAAGACTGAATCGGTAAACACACGGTGTGGTGATTTTTAGAGTTAAGTGGAAAAGACGTGGACCAATATGTAAATGTTGACACACGCACTCAACCTTTCAATGATAGAGAGAGGGAATTCGTTGTATGAATTTTCCAAAATTTCTGAGGCTGCGAATAATTTCAAATCGGATTATTATACTGGAGCCAAATAAATAGATACTACTATTAAAAGAAGGAAAATTTACTAATACTGATCCGATCATGAAAATGCTTTCACTAACAGAGACCTACACTATTCAGGAGTGATATGGGCTATATGTAATTATTATTAAACAGAAAACTCAGTGAGAAACGATAGTATATGTAAATCATGTAGGAGAAAAGCGGGCGAGTTGTCGGCATGCGCTGACTAAAAGGTTCGGTTCGACTGCCACGCGGACGAAGTCGCGGCCAACAGCTAGTGAATCATAATATAAACGTCTTTATTTTCATTTCCAATAGGATAAACTGGTACACAAACATTGCTGAAGAATTGTTGAAAAGACATTTCAACATACAAAACAAGGTGAAACCTAGAATGAAATGATAATATAAAAGCTCACACGAGTGTCAGTAGTTATGTACAAATGTTTTTTTGAACTAGAATGAGAAAAATAAGTTGAAAATTTTCAAATTTAGAGATAATGTTTGAATATTTTCACGACACAATGATTTCTAGGTATGGTCGAGAAGAGAGATCTTTTTATGATCTAAATGCTGAACTTACTGCAGCCAGCGGTGTGTTCAACATTTGATGAATGCGCAGACCCAGGACAAGATAATAGTGAGAAATTTTAGAATCAGATAGAGGGGACGCCTTGCAAATACAGTGTGTTTCACTTCTCATGGACACACCCTTGTATCTTCCATAATTTCCGACAAAAACAATGAAATTTTTAGGATCGATAGATACACTGAAAATGGACTCACTGTACAAAATGAGTCATTCTACATAATATACACTGCATGACAGCAGCGATGGAACCACGAATTTATCCGGAGATTTGTAAGGGGGCATAATCGTCCCGGAATTCCCGTGAAAAAATTTCACTGCTGGGATATTATAATTTGTCTCACTTCCCATGGAAACGCCTCCGTAAAAAACTCTTAATATTATGTAATATAAGTGGTGTTGTCCTAAGAGATATACCCCTCAGTTGCGATGGAACTACACACGAACTGCAATTGTGATCAGTATTTGCACCAGATGCATCTCATTTCAAGTGAACACTTGTTTCGATATAGTTTTGGTAATTATCAACTTGTCAGGTCATTTTGGCGGCATATCTAAACAAGTGAATTAGTTCATCTTTCGAACAATCTGTTCAGGCCAGTCTCAAATTACTTACACAGTAGGTTTCGGCTGGCACCTGTCAGAAAACAACTACTCCCCTGGCTAATACCACGAAGGACATTGAATTATATCCGACCGGTGCCAGTGCAGGTTTCTTCACAGAAATAAATCCTGCATTTGCTTTCGTCGATACAAATGAAGGAATTGATCTTCAATTATAGGGACGGACACACTTGCAGACCGGTTTCGGGCTATTTGGCCACTCGTCAGTGCAAGGCAGTGTCATCATCAACATAACGTCGATGATTTCCCATAATTAAAAATCAACCTCCTTCACGGGTGGGTATCAAGCCCCGGCCAAAGCTGATGCGAACAACAAAGTTATTACGCCATCTACCAATGGACGAGGTATTCCAAAAGCAAACCGAATTCGCCCATTCCTCCTGCGAGGAAAATGTAAAAACACTTGACATAGTCTGTGAATTAGTAGTAATTCGAGGATCCTGAACACGAGTACAAAATAAGTTCGGACCTATTGTGTCCCCTAATACAACTTTCCGGCAAAATGGGTGGTTCCACAGATGCAGGCGTGCAGTATATACCACTAAGATGACCTCTCTTGTGCACTGAACTCATTCAAAGTGTATCTATCGAACCTGAAAAATTCATGAGTCTCCATCAAAAATTACGGAAGATACAGGGGCTTTTCCATGGGAAGTCGAACAAATTAGCGATTCTAAGGACTGAACTTTTTTCAAGAGATATACGTATTAGGAGTAATTGGGGGATCATAAACTCCCTAATATAACTTTTCGGGAAAATAGGTTGTTCCTTCGCTACCGGCATGCATTGTATATCACGTAGTATGACTTATTTTGTGCAGTGAGTTCCTTTTCAGTCTATTTATCGATCATGAAAATTTCATGGTTTCACGTCAAAAATTACGGAAGGTACGAGGGTGTTTCAATGAGAAGTGAAACGCACTGTATATTGTATATAAACAAGCTCAATCTACTGGACCAGTACAGTTTTTGATGAAAGCAAACAGCAAGTGGAATAATCGGGAGGGGACACATTGTCTTACAGTTTTTTTTTTTGTGTACTGGTGTTAATGAATTATTTTCAGTTCGGATCGTTCCAATTATTCCCAAGAATCCCGTGATTGGATAGAAAAGCAAGATATTACGATTTCAATCGTGTTACAGTTTGAGATTAAATCCCGCGGATTTTTTATGTGTACAGATTCCAACGAAAGAGAAGCCTTGTAATGTTCGGAGAATACCGCGTGAATCAAAGGACAGGAGATACGAATCAATACTTTGAATTTCGAATTTTTCATCCTCTTCGCTGAGGAGTTTCAGAGTTCAGCTGATCTATTGAAAAAAGTTCCCTGAGCAAGAGAGGTTCGACAGGTCTCCAATCTCACAAGAAAGAAATGGAAGTTCTGCACTAGTCGGGTTATCCTTGTTGATATGGACAAAGGTGGAGCGATTGATGTCAGTTGAAAAGAGCACTGATCGTAAAAATATTTATAAAAGAAAGATAAGTCTTCGACTCTTCTACAATGCTCAAAAGAAGTGAGCGAGCCTGTGAGTGAAGAGTTACAAGACGGACTTCAAAAATAGAAAAACATTTCGCGTTCCGGTGAGTGCTCCATTATTACAGAGCAAAAAATATCAATTGTGATTGACTTTTACGCGCTGCCGCCGAGGGTATACGGGCACGTCACCGTTACCTCGAATTCTACATCGATTCGGCCCGATACGTCTTCATGAATTCCCGCATTTCCGGTAAATTTGTCGGGAAACATTACTCCATAAATTCCTAATGATCCCGGTGAAATATTTCGCTGCGACAATTTCAATTCGGTCCTCGGAGAAAAGAAATGGCCTGGACAAGTGGCACGCATGTCGTGTAAAACGCGATGTTGTCAAAAGGCGCCGGAATAGACGGCCATTGGAAAAATATGACATGGGTGGAGTTGGATAAAAGTTTCGCCAAATGGGAAACTACTGTTTATTTTCTTTATATGTATATCTACGTGATGGCGAATGATTTATAGACAGGCTGTACGGAGCTACCCATTTGGCGTTCGAGATTTACATGAAAAAAGGTCAGATTTGAATAAGAATCCAGTTATGGAAAAGCGTATTTTTCATGAAATAATCACTGAATAATGAATAGGGTGACTGGGAGATGGTTTATAAAAACTAATGAGAATGTAGATTACTCAAATATATATATATATATATGATAGAGAGTAACATTATATCATCAATATAATAAGATACAGGAGTTGATGTTGAGCTGTAAACAATCTTGAGAAATGAATGTTTTTTTTACTCTTGTATACCTATTTATACCTTTTTTCTATGTTTCAGAAGCCCAGCTCAGTCGTTGCACAAAAGAAACTTGCAGTCTCTTTTCTCAAGATGGATTCTTCGAAGGGTCATCAAATATCGAGTTTTGTAAAGTATATATGAGATTGTAATAATATGAATTGAATTTCAATTGTTCAGAAACTCCAAAATGTATGCTTATTATAAGAATTTTTTAGATGTTCTAATAAATTGTGATCTTTGCAATCAAAACCTGATATCTGCATATCCTGCGCAAGATTACTTATCTGAGGAAATACCTTCCAAAGTCAAAAGTAAATAGAACGTCATAACCAACGAATTTGTATGTTCCACGTTGAAATAGAAATCGAAACGCACTATCACAGTTTGACAGAAAAAGCCGTGGAAGTGTATCCCTATAAAATTCCTTGGTTATGTTTGAAAATAACTGTGGAAAAAGAAAATATTTACAAATTGAACTCTATTTTTGCGATAACAATGAATATATATGGAAGAAAAGTTCTTGGGAGGGTATTTTGAAATGTTGAGTTAGTGCCTTGTGCGAGAAAATGAAAGTCTATCAGTAAAAGTTGAAAAAAATAGTCGTAGAAACAGTTGTCGTCGATCTGGATGTGAAATACATGCAGTGGAATACTAGGAACTTTTTCTGAGGATTGGTTTATAGGATGAATACCTTTGGAAATACTACTACCCTTATCGACTGGCTTCTGCAAAATTTCCTGCCCTGGAATTTTTGTTTGTGACTCTGACTGACAGGTGAGTTTTGTATCCCCAGCTTGATTATTCTTTATTCTATTCTTCTAACCTGGATTGTACTCAATCGAATCGATTTCATTCCACAATTTTTCAATTTTCACAAAGCCGGTACCAAATTCAATTTTCACTTTCTGCTTTTCATAAACAATCTCCTAAATCCACAACCCTTCGTTGCCAAGACAATCGATCTTCGTCTTTTTCCACGTCGAAGTTCCTTCCTTGGCATTCGCGATTTTCTGTCAACAATTTTTTCACGTACTTGGTTTTTCAGAATCTTATCCTATTCTTCAACTAATATGTACAATGATGTCTAAAATTCACTCATATCCTATTTTCTATACATTGGTCATATCACAACTTTATTTCCATTCATTTTTGCTCAGAATAATCCAGCTACACTTTTCATCTCTGTCAAACATTCGATATTCATTTCCTAATAGTGATTGCTATGAAAGTTTTTGAATTTATGAATGTTCTGTTTGATTGGATTCTATGAAATTTAAGTTCATTTTTATTCTTTTTTTGCTTATTATTTCCAAAATAATATTTCTGATTATTCATTATTTTAGTTTTGCATTTCGATCAACAATTTATTATTCTTTCAAAGAAGTTGGCTGTTAGTTTAGTCTAGTACGAAGAACTGTATCGGAACAACCTAACTTGCTTCGGAAACCCTGGTGTGTTTACTTATACCTATAAATGTTTGGGATAAAAGTGCCGAAATCTGTATTGCTCGATTTTTGGTGGATGATTGAGCTTTTGGAGGTTTCCGTACAATAAGTAAGGATGTCGCCCAAACGCTCTCGTCAGTCTTGTCTTGGCTTTTTCCATTTATATCCGATTGGCTAGTGAAAAGGGATTGCAACATGAAGGATAACGGGTGGCTAATCGAACACCAGTAGATAACCAGTAAAAACGTTTAATTGTTCAAAAACAATAAAATCACTGAATATACATATGTGACAATTAACTTGACACTTGACATCGAATTTGAAAAATGGGAACATAAAGCCGCCTACCGAAAAAATAGGGGGAAAACTCCAAAAGCATCGATTGTTTTTTTCGCCACAAATATCTAACAAAATCTAATCAGTGGAATCGTCAGGGTTTCTAGGCATCTTGATAAAACCATACGTATCTGATACAACACTCAATCTTACCACTCATACAGCGTATTGCGAAAGTAACGCTCAAATGTCATAATTCTGAAAAGAAATATTGTTTTATAGAAACGTTACTTTTGAAATACGCTGTATATATTGCACTTACGTTCGGAACAGATATACCAATTAGCTCTCTAGGAACAGATAATATAACAATTTGAATTTCCTTATCATCGGGTGAAAAAAATTCTAGAAATGAACTCAATAATAAACCCACCTTCTCAGAAAATAATCAATCAGTGTTTTCTATGAACGCATTTTTCAAATTATTTGCGTTGTTTCACACCCTCCAGCTACACCAATCGAAATTCAAACCCTCAGGAGTCAACTCTTGATAATTTCAAAAAAAAAATTAGCGTCATTTTTTTTAAATGAATTTTTTTCTGGAGTGAATCTCCTTTATGAAAAGTGGAGAGTTTTTTTTACGTTGATAATTCTATCACGAATCCACATCACAAAAGGAGAATTCGTTTCTAGGCTTCGTCACTGACAAAGTTGTTTTCAGATATGAAAACGAAAGAAAATTCCCGTTTTATTTCCATGAATTTACTGTCTAAACAATAGAGGTAGTAGGTAGTCCATTTTCTTGTGAGACAAGCAGTGAAGAAACGCGTCGGAATAGCATACGGAACATATTTCATTTGGGCTTCAGCATTATTTCAAAAAAATGGGAAAAGATCAAAATTTCAATTCAAATGTGATGGATCTTTTTAATTCCATCGTTTCTGGCCACCCGGGATGCACGTTCATGTACGTAACTGCCGTGAAAGGCTGTTCGGCCTTTCATATTTAATGGCGTCTGCCCCTCAAGTCATGGAATGAATATTTTAGTAGCCATTGCAAGAAAATAGGTCTCTTCAGACATACCCTACATTAGAGTACGTTTCTATTTGAAATAAGTTGGTATATTTTTCCGTTCAGGAAATGAATAGTCCATGAGGTGATAGAAAGTTTCAATTTCCTGCTGAAACTTCCGCCGTTTGTTTCCTCCGAATGTTTAGCGAAATAATTTTATGGTACAGTTGCTCATGCTGAACGAAAAGTGTAAGTGGGAAGATATGTGGTTATTCCATGGAGTAAAGCCACATTATTTGCCAAAAAAGGATTGTTCGTTCGTGATACGTGTCAACTAATAATTTTCTGCATCATTTAGGTCAAGGTATATTTGTTGACTTCCTCGAATAGTCATGTTGGATTCAGATTGTTGTTTGTTAGAATTATGAAGTTAATAACAAATATTAATGTTTTTTTTATGACGGGGTTGGATCAGTAACCAGTATAACTATCATGTCTGTGGCGTTGAGTAATCCTTATTTGACAATGATTTATTAAAGAGGAGAACACGACTGACTAAGTGGTACTGGAGGTTTCCTGCGTTATATTGAAATTGAAATATGGAATAGAGTATTCAAGGAACTGCTGACGTTCTTGATAATCGTAAAGCCACGAAGCATTTTGGGCTGCTTCGTGGCTTACGGCCACAGTTCTATCGAGACAAATGGTGTATACGATACAAAGACCTCACCAGCCAGCATTGCAACCTTCGCTCTCCATCCGGAAAAATGTCGGCTTTAAAGAGGATTCGAGGAAACATTGAAGACCATATATGGTTAGCACTACAAGTAGATAGTAAGTAACTATGGAGCACTCTTTTTGCGGTTTCCAGGGTCGCCGGACTCAACCGTTGTCTAACGCAGAGTTGAAAACTACCAACGCTCCGTTTAAAGCGTCTAACGCTCCGTTAAGAACGTCTAACGCTCCATTAAAAGTGTCCAACGCTTCGTCAAAAACAACTAATGCATAGTTAATACGTTTACCGTGTCGTTAAATGCGTATAGCGCTCCTTTAAGAACGTCTAACGCTTCGCTAAAAACGTCTAACGCACCTGTAAAAACGTCTAACGCTGCGTTAGACAACGGTTCGGTCCGGTAACCCTGTAAACCGCAAAAAAGTGCTCTATAGTTACTTACTATCTACTACTACATGGTTATGGGACAAAAATATGGTTTTTAACACGACGAGAGGCACCTTCTCGTACTAATTAATACTAAAGGTCATTCACGACACTTTTTTTCAAATACAACTGCCAAGGCCAGTGTTATGTAAGTTCATAATACAATTTCGAGTGAATTCATAATTACATGAGAAAGAAATCACCCGTACTCTAATGATATTGTTTAAAAGAAATTTTTCCTTGAAAAATTCCCTAGACCATTTTGATCAATATGAATGAACGATGAAAAATTATGAGGCTAGACATCTTTTCCGGGAGGAAATTCACTAGGTCAGTTGAGTAGAGTTGACTGAGTCTTGCTGCACTTTTCATAATTGAGGGAAACTCGTACATTCAGTTGTTTATTACGAGTAAAATGTTGAAATTGTCATTTTCGATCATTTATTCAAGAATTCATACTTATTTTACCTGCGAGTAAAATCATTATTACATCTCTGGTTTCTCGGGCTTGAGGGCCGTGTAGTGGATGCCGCAGATGTAGCCGAAAGCTCCGGAAGTCAAAATTCCACTACACGGCCCTCAAGCCCGAAAAACCAGAGATGTATTAGCACCGGCCGTGGAAGCCTACATTCTTATAAAATAATTATTGTTGCACAGAGTTATTAGAAGAAAAAAGGGAATTAAATTTTCTCAATTTCGGTCCAATGACTATCGGCATTTATCACAAAAGAAACATCCCGTTTGAAGTTCACCGACCATGTCAGTTTTTACACAGCACCGTGAAATAGGTTAAATGTCCCTTTCATCAGAACAATAACAGTATCCGCCTCGTGTGGCACGCGTTTAGGGCTGGAGGTAAACAGGCGAATAGCGAATATACACACTAGAAAGGGACGATTAGTCAGCATTTCTATTCTCACTGCAATCAAGACAGATGCTAAAACAATGGTGGAATAGCAATTGTTCTCCGACATAACAAAGGCGTGTGTTATCTGCCATCGCAAAGACAAAGCTTGATTGGAGTGTTGATGCCTTCGCTGGCAAACCCAAGGGATGTTAAATAAATCTGGCATATTTAATGAATTACAGCGAAGCTTCTGTAGAAACTACATGAATTATTTGAGATACACTCGTGTGAAAATAATCACTTTCTGAAGACCGGGAGGAGTGAAACATTTTTCTGTGAAGTAGTTCCTTGAAGAGGACGTTTATCCACTTGTTTCGGGATATGCTTTACTGTGATATACGTACAAATTCAGGTGGTGTCTGAACAAAAGAAACACAAACACTGATTACCGATGCACATTGCACCAATCAAGTTGTAATCAAGAGAAGAAGATTGGAGCTGATCTTAGCAATCCCAATTTTCATTTTAGATTTTAATTGAAGCTATATATTTTCTTGGAACTATTATGGGAACTGGTAGAAGACATTGCTGCCAGAAATATTGTTGTTTATTCAAAGGTAATACCACGAGTCGTTCGAATTCAATCGATAAATTTTCATTTTCCACAAAAACTTTTTATTTGCAAAAGTATGAAAACAAACCGATTGATAAAATCACGAGTCCGTAGGACGAGTGATTTTATCTAATTCGGCTTGTTTGAATGCTTTTGCCCCAATAAAAAAGTTTGAGTGTTTCGAAAATGAAAATTTATCTTATTAAATTTGAAGAACGAGTTGTATTTGGAGAGATTATTTCTTGAACAAATAGATGGAAGAACAATTTAATTGATCAGTATTTCATTTACATGAGAAGGAACGGAGAATAGGTGAAAATTTTACAAATTTTAAATGTCAAACAACGATGTATGCCGTCTATGGTCCAGAAGAGATATGATGCTTACGCAGTGCATGATAATGCTTGCTGACGATACCAAGAGATGGCGTCACACCTCTCATTGTACAAGGTTCTTATGAGATGAAATTCGCGCCAGAAGGAACATAAAATCATTTGTTATGTCGTTGTATCAAAATCTTCATACAACGGTTCCTTCTCATACAACAAGAAATGAATTGTATTTAATAAAAACTAATTGTACGCCATCTTCATTTGAGTTAAGGAAACCTTAAATATTTGAATCGGTCGTTCGCTATATGTCATAAAGCTGGGGTTATGAGCTATTTACGTGTTTGAGTGTTCATTGAAATGTGTTATTATTATGCTGAAAAAGTGAAAAGTGAATGACTATTGATAATAAGGGAACTCTTCATTCATGATAATTTATATAAATATGAGCCAGTTCAATAGAATCGACGCGGTAAACCTTATAGTTTTGACAGTTCAAAGGTAAACAACGTTTTATCGAAACAATCGAAAGGACCAGGCAGTTTTATCGGTATAATACCCAATGATTGGCCAGAATAACCATAGAATAACCCGCTACTATTGGTTGAAATGTCAAAAATGTCACATTTTGACAAGTGAAAAAAATAATCAAATAAATATTTTATCAGCTATTCACGCTATTTACATATCTATTTTAAATAATATATTTAAATTTTGTATATCAAGTCAACCATTGTAAATGCGCTCTGCCACCCTTCCGAATGGGTTCAATAACAAAGTAAACACGAGAAGACTCCGCTTTGTTTTCTATGGGCTCGCAAATGTCTAGACACCGTATTTTAGTTACATAATTTCTTCATTCAGAATGAACTTTGGGTGGAACATGTAACGTAATATAGAAACCATTCGACTGGAAATAGAGATTGACGAAATGAATTGTAGCAGGAAATATGGTAGTACGCTGTACCAGATAGGTTTCACCTTTTGAATCTTAGCAAACTTTCCGAATATTTTCCAAATTATCAGAATTTTTTGAGCAAGTAGACTATTACAGCTGGCTGCTCTCGATGAAACTGCTTCAGACGAAACGACTGACGATACTTGATAGAGAATTTCACTTATTATTTATATAGGTATATCATTTATTTTTTTAATTTTTTCGAAAGTGTATGATGGGATGTATGAAATACTTTAAAAATTTTATAGGGGGTTTTATTCCCTATTCAATCGTGCGAAGGAATTGAAATTTGCTACATTGATTCAAAAGTTATTATTGTTTAAGAATAACGACAATTAACGTATTGTATCGACTATTTATACTCGAACATCCAAAATCACTTACAAAAACGTGCAGTTGAGAAATACTCAACTTGACTCTGAACCAAAGCAGATATCATACTGTGTCGAATTTTTCATTCGTGAGGGAACCACGTTCATTGTCGTTACTGAAACAATCATAACTTATGGATTATTGTAGCAAATTCCTCTACACAGTGAAATAGAAAATAAAATCCCCTATCAAATGAGGTATCACTCACCACCCCATGCTATTCAAATTTTTCGACAGGGTTGCTCCCCTCCAGAAAGGGATAAAATTAGTGGTAACTATTCATACAAAAATGTACAGTGTAGAAATAAAAAATCGACATGTCTTGGCGATTTTCCTAACACGAGTTCAGGAACGAGTTATATAGGAGGGTAACCCTTAAAATGCAGCACACTGTATTATGTCAAATATATCGCATGATTACTGCTTTGTTTCATCTTTTTTCGACAGTTAAAGATGCTACTTTTGTCTTCTTACGACTTCTATACTCAGGGTCTGAACCTAAGAGTGAAGCGATCACGACCCACAGAAATAGATATTGAGGAGGTGGAAAGCTCTAAAGGAAGAAACTATATATTTTCTGTTCGTTCGGTAGTAATAAAGTACATCTTGTCAGAGTTACAGCTTATTCAATCCATCTTGTCACTAAGTTAGTTACTTTTTCAGTTACACAATGGTAGTGTAGACAATGACGAAACTAAAAACATCTTCTAGGAATGAATTTCAATATAGTGAACACATAATTGGTGTTTCTTTATAAAAGTATATTTCACAGAGATTGCTGGGCAGATGCATCATTAGTTCTGTGCCAAGATGGATTGGATAACTACATCGGTGTCTGAATTTTGGTAGTAGTTTGGAAAAGACAAAATACTTTTTCAACTTCTTCTTGAGGAACAATCGATAAAAAAAAATAGAAATTGATTGAGAGTATAATTGAGTAATAATTCGGATTACCAATTTCCTGGTTATTTCATGATCACATAATGTAGATCTTCATTCTCACAAGTCAGTAACTGAAGTTGATTGTAAGACGAGTTGATCGGCGAGGTGTGAGCCAAACTCCGAAATACATCAAATGATCAATAGAGCTGAATATATTTCACATTAAAAATTGGTAATTGTTTCCCGAAGTATTCCTGTTCAAGCGTAGGGAAACACATAACATGTTAATTGTCTAGAATTTGGAATCTTCTTGGAGTTGACTCATTTTCCGAAAATATGAAGATTCTTTGGCTTTCTGTCTGACTCTCCTAGTTACGTCCATCTAAAAACTGGAAAAATGTTATGTTCACCGGATTTGTCCAATTTCCACGCGTATCGCGTTTTTTACACCTACCCAACCTTCTCATCATATCCATCATTTCGTACGATTATTTATACACGAAGTTGCTTCATTCAAGCGGTGGCATTAAATTGCCTACAAAAGCACTCAGCTTGATTAATGCGCTGTTCCATTTCCCTGACAACCGTGTTTCGCGTTATTCTATCACAGGCTTCTTTTTAGACCGCGATCTGGCAACATACTCGATTTTTTCCTTGACTAATAGTTATTAATGCAAATTCAATTAGCTGCTAACAGCGCTAAGTGGTGGCGCTTCGTATATCTCAATTTACAAAATTCCGAGACAATTATGTTTCTAAGTTCCCTTCCATCATGGCGAAATATTCGTGTCCGTTGATATTATTCAAGCATGATGTCAGATGAACGAACGGTTCTTCAAAATTGAATTTTAATTCACTCAAATGAAACCGTTTAGTCTAAATTAACTTGAAGGATCGTTGGACCACAAATGATCAACAACAGTAAATGGTGGAAATTGATTGAAAAACGTTCAATCGAAGGAAGAATGCGAAAAATTGGTCTTTCGATTATACAGGCACATCAAAACACTGAAGAGGCAAAACATGGAATTATAATTGTGGGAACAGTAGAAGCCATAATTGATCCTGATGGAAATGAGCCCACTGATGACATTGTTCTATAAGTTGATTCATAAAGCAGCAACGCTCTGAATATAATTCTGGGTGGGCCATTGCCCCCATAGATGGTGGTGTGATTTGTTCTATGGGTGGATATAAGGAAGGGCCATTGAAATTGGTAAAATGACCCTCCTTGATTTCACACGAGCATTTCATTCATGACAAGTGTACAAGAAGTTCATTGGTTGTTCGATAATCAGTTCTTCATTTTGGATGAATGAGCAACACTTTAAATTTATTCATTTCTTTTAAGATATTGCCTGGATATCAATCCTGATTGGTGGGATATCTTGATAGAATGCACCCCAGCCTAGGAACACTGTGGGTTTTTCTGGGTTTTCCTACACTTGAAATAGCGAATGCGCTACCGTAAAAAAGAGTAAGATGCCTCAGAGCATCCCGTATGGAAGCAAAAATTAGAGAGCTGTTGGGTTCCATTGTGTGTTTGAAGTATTTCTCTTGGAATTTATTTTTCTCAACGTTCAACAGTTTTACTTTCACGAAGTGCATTTCCTCCAAATGAAGGGTATTCACGAGAACGTTTTTCGAAGATTTTCTTTTGGAAATTATTCAATATTTTGAATGCAGATCTTTTTAAAAAATGGCTATGTTCAGAAATACGAGCTGTCCAAACAAATCAGAATTATTAAAATGATGTAAACGTAGGTACTTACTAAAATGCACTATTTTCTAGAAATATAATCGTTTTTGTGAGGAGTAGGTTTTCAACAGAATTTATTCAGATAAATAAGGCAACGTTGGTGTCGTTCCTACCATTTGGCTACGGTGGGCTATTCCGAGAACCAATACCAAATGGATACAAGAGATTCCTTCAGCAAATGCATCGATATCGAAATGGGGGGAATTGAAATTAGAAAATAACAAATATTTTTCATTAAAACTTCTGAAAGGTTGAATGTTTCTTCATAAAAGTCTGGATATCGTCTTATTGCAGTGATTGAGACTTTTTGCTAGAATTCAATTATCATCCTATCACCAAACTGATATTACTTGCATCTTCAGAAAAAATAAATTCAACTCCATTCTATCAGTCCATATAGACCCGATAGACCATAGTTCCGCTTGTCTTCAACACAGGTCTGGAACTTCCAGTTCGAATCACACTTCTCTCAGTGAATATTTCCCCCAAATATAAAGTGTCCCATAAGAGCAATGCAATTATCGAAAACTTACAACGGTAATTGCATTGTATCAAGTCACCATAACAACACTTTTCAAACCGTATCGCTAGACGTCAGCAAACAAAACAAATAAATGTCAGATAGACTTCAAAAATAGAAAAATATTTCGCGTTAAGGTGAGTACTCCATACAATCAGGAAAGTATAAATGAACAAAAAATAACATTTCCTTGAGAATTTCTTTATTCGAGTAATATTTCAAGGAATTGCATTCGTGCATAAAAATGACCAGATAATTTTGCATTCAAGCGTGAAATCTTATACAAATTGCATTCGGTTATTTTCATATTTTGTAAAAAAGCCCTCGTCCTTCGGACTTGGGCATTTTCGCCAAAATATGAAAATAAACTTGCAATTTTTAGATATCACGCTTTCTTGCAAAATTATCGGTAATTTTCATGCACTCGTGCAATTATAACCGATAAGATGCTGGAAGAGAACTGACAGGCAAGCATCAGTTAAGGAAGTTGATACAGTAATATCAGTTTGGTGTTGAGGTAATTGGTGTCTCAAAATGGTCACAACTTTCACAAGGAAGGTTCCAATCTCATTGTTTACTCAAGAGTGATTCCTCCAGTGGAAAATCAAATTTCTACGATCATTCAGGAGCTTGCAGTAGAAGCAATCGTCTTGCGATTCCAATTTTTCATATGTGCAAATTCGTCAGAAAAAACTGTCCATCTTATGAGTAATAAAATGATGGAAAGGCATTTGTCCTAAGAACGTTGTCGTGAAAGATGAGGATTCATAGAATGAATCGACCAAACCTACTGCAAATCACTGAACTTGATTTTTCCTCAGAAGATATGACAGTGCCTGCAATAATAATAATAATAATAATAATAATAATAATACCTTTATTGCTTCTGAAAACATGGTTTTACAGCAAGAGTCGAGTAAGAGGGAAAAAAAATACACAAAAAGAACTAACAAGTGACACAATATCGTATTCTTAAGGAAAAAAATATACATATATATATAGAGGACACAGAAGATTATTCATTATGTATAAAAGACCTGAGCCTCAGAATATTCCATACAAAACTAGAAATAATTTTGGCATCATCTGGAGAAGGTGCCTCTAAGGAGGAAAGTAATGATTCCCACGACTCGAGAGATTTATAATTGGGTTTCAAGACACTATAGATAGGGCACTCAAACAATATATGAGAGATGGTTTCGGTTTCGTGGCAATTGCAGACTGTGCACATCTCATTGGGGTCAATCAGATGAGACGATCCATTCAGAGTAAATTTAATTTTGAAGTTATTGGCCAAACGCAATTGGGCCAAAGTACGGGTGACCTGTATCGGTAGTTGTAGCAGTAAGTAGTCTTTGGGTTTTTTAGAAAAGCTAGAATTACTGTAGAGTGGGAGAAAGGTGCATCTTTGTATCAGTGAAATATCACTTTCAAAAAGTTTATCGTAAAAGCTGGCTAAAATTTTTCTTTTGTTGAACTTTCCATGAATGATGGCATCATTCCATATGTCCTCAGCACCGGCAAAAACAAAACATGATTTCAGCTGACTGGCCCAATTGAATTTTTCATCAGTATTACCTAGTAATTTTATTTGTTGTTTCAAACACAATTTCGGCAACCGGGTGTCTTCCATCTCAAGTATTTTTTGCAGCCAGTTCAACGACATTTTGAATACATTGTAGGCATATTTAACTCTGCCAGTTTCAATTCGAACAACATAATCAGGTGAATTATTGTGAACAAGCAATATTCTTTTGAGGAATAATATTTGAACCCTCTCTAATATATCAACATATCTTAAACCCCAAACAGGTATGCAATTCGACATGGTACTTAACGCAAGAGATTCAAATAATTTTATTCGGGGAAACCAAGTATCAATTTTGGCTTTACACATAATTGGCAAAATTGCGCCTACAGCTTGCTTGGCCTTGTCGACGGTAACTGAGGCCATTTCTCTGAATAGACAGGAAGGAGTAAATGTTACACCCAAATAAACATATTTGTTCGTTACACAGATAGGTTCGTTGTTGAGGTAAAATTTGTGCTTATTTAGTCGAAAACCACCTCTAGAGAAAGACATGATTTTAGTTTTAGCGGTATTAACGGTGAGGTCGAGAAGGGCAGAATACTTTTCGAGAACTTTAAGTTTTTTTGTTACATCAACCTCAGAGTGAGCAAGAATAACTAGGTCATCAGCATAGAGTAAGGTAAGGATATCATTTCTGTCATCTATATTGACCCCTTGAGCCCCATTTGCATAGAAAAATTGATCAATATCAGCTAAAAATAACGAAAATAAAAGAGGACTCAAGGATTCTCCCTGTAGAACACCGCACGTAACCTCAAATGGTTTTGTATATCCATTTTCACCTATAATTGTGACTGTGGCATTATTGTATAAGTTCCTCATTATGCGGATCATACCTGACGAAACCCCAAGACCAAACAATTTTCTCCAAAGCAATATATGATTTACAGAGTCGAAGGCTCGTTTGAAGTCGACAAATATGGCAAATAACTTGCGCTTTCTATGTCTGATATGGAAATGTATAACAGAGTTCAGAACAAAAACATTGTCAATACATCCCCGGTTCGTGCGGAATGCGGCTTGACATTCAGGCAGAATATTGTGCTCAACGGCCCAACTAGAGAGACGATTAAGAATTATATGTGTAAAAATCTTTAGTGAGCAATTTGCAAGAGCTATACCACGATAATTAGAAGGATCGTCAATTGGTCCTCGCTTATGTAACATGGATAGTGAAATTTTGGACCAATTAGAAGGTAGGACAGCTGATTCAAAAATGTTGTTAAATAATGATGTCAAGTATATAATCCAGTTGTTAGGTAGATTCTTAATGAACTCGTAAGGTATATTGTCACTTCCAGGAGATTTATTGTTTTCACATTTACTGAGCACCGAGTAAATTTCATCAGTAGTAATGATAGAATCAAGAAATGGATGACGAACGTCGGTGAAATCGACCATGGAATGTTGCCTAACAGGATATATATTATTATAAAACTCTTCCCAAGCCTGAGTTGGCAAATTTTTTCGTACTAACCTTCCACGGTATTGGTTAACTGTGGACCAGAATTCTTTTGGATTACGCATGTTGGTAAGTTTAGAGATAATATCAGCTTCATAAATACGCTTTTTAGATTTTATCAAGTTCAAGTATACCTTTTTTGTTTCAATATAATAATTTTTTTTATCATCACTAAAATTATTTTTTTTACAATCTGTCAACGCAGAGTTACGTTTTTTCTTCGCAATTGTACATTCAGAGTCAAACCAAGGTTTATTTATTTTGAAAGATCTCAACAAACTACTATGATTTACTTTTACGAGACCAAGTTCGTCAGAGGTTTCGTAGATTGCTTTACAGAAGTTTTCGAAAGAAGTCTCGATATTTGAGATAAAAAATACCCGGTTAGAACTGCGCATCTTAAGCTTGTATGCCAAAATTGCATTCTCATTCCAGTTAAGAGATTTGGGAAGAGAGGGGAAAAATCTCGGATTACTAGGGGATACGCCATCGAGAATTCGAGCAAGTAAAAGTGTCACGGGAAAATGGTCAGACAGAAAATCATCATCATTAACATAGAAGTTAACAACCTCATTCAAATGTGTATTGCTCACCCATACTAGGTCCACCGTACTTCTACCCAGCTTGCTGACGTATGTATACTTGGCCGGTCGGTCCAGCGAAGTCCTACCATTAAGGAGAGTGAAGGAATTATTGTACATAAATTCAAGTAAAGTACGACCCCTTGCGTTCAAAGTCATATCGTTAGATAATCTGTCTTCAAACAGATTACAATTTTCCAGAACCTCGCTAGCCACCGATCCTGCATCAGATACCCGACAGTTGAAATCGCCACCAATTACAATAGGCACTTCAAAATACTCCTCTGTTACATCGTTCAGTATAAGTTGAAACATATCCAAAACAAGCCCAATATCTAGTGAAGGCTTGAAGTAAACATTACACACAATAAAATTATAACTATTGGAAGAAAGCAAGCAGAAAATCCACCAAGGACTTTTGTTTAATAATTTTACACGAAAACCAACGTTATAAAAGATGCATAGACCCCCACTAGGTCTACCCAATGATTTTTCCTTAACAGCAACGGAACATAAAACATTAAAGTGATTCGAAAGACAGGGCGGAACAGTTAATTCAGTCGTGATCCAAGTCTCGCTCAAACAAAGGACATCAATACAATCCACATCACATTCAAAGTTATCCAAATTTTGTAATCCATGACAGTTCCAAAAATTTATGCGGAGTTTTTTTGTTTGCTTAAATCCTTCTTGTTGATTTTCGCTACATTATGTATAGGAGGGGAGTCAGCAGGGCGGGTCCTTTTGTTCGACACGTGAACGATTCTAGGAAAGCCATTAGAAAATTTTATTGCAACATTTTCACCAGCTGATTTTTTCTGCTCAAGTTCTCTATATACTGCACTGAATTCCTTTCTTTGTCTGAGCGTATAGTCGTTTTTCACTTTTAAATGAGGATACGCATTTATTGGTAAATTTGACTTATTCCTCAATACTTTCAAAGCATCATCCCTATTGAAAAACTCAACTCTTATAGGTCGTACTTTATCAATAGCTGCTTGGCCAATTCGTATGATTCTGTTAATTTTCAAAATAGCGGGATATACAGTTTTATTAATAACTTCAGTAACAACCAAATTGATATCGGCCGATTCCTCGATACCAAACAAAACTATATTCTTCTCTTTCTCTATTCTCATTCTTATCTCAGCATGCAAATCAGCTGGGTCCAATACCTGAAGCTTTTCCTCAAGTTCAGACATTTTCGAATGGATCGTGATATTATCACTTTCCAGCGCATTAACCTTGAGAATGCAAGTATCCAGTTTCTCAGATTGCAGGAGTAGGATAGAACGAACATCGTTCAGACTCTGATTTAATTGTGAAAGCTGAGTTGTTATCAGATGTAACTGAGAATCCACACTAACTCCACCACTGGTAGGATGATCCATTGTTTTGATTTGTGCGACGATAATTGAAACCGAGTACACGGCAAAAAACTGTTTCAGCCTTATCGGTACAAAAAAAGCCAAGATGATGTATGAAATGGAATTATGACAAATTAACAAGATATACTTGGTGCACTCCAAATTTACTCCAGATGTGTGTAAGGAGGATGCAACTGCAATTGAGGCCAAACAGGTACACAGCAAAAAAACAGTTCACAACACACACACGAAGCAGTATAAAAAAAAACACCAAATTCCTTTGTTTTGCCACCAAAAATGAACAAAACATACAGTAGCAAATCAATACGTCTATACAGATCGAGAACTCGTACTCAACTTAATACCCGAAAAATATTTGACAAAAGAAAAACTCCCGAATTCGACCGACTGGTGTATTTTTCATTCAATTTTATTTTCAACTGACTCCATTATTATTATTCAACACCCTGTATTTCGCAAACGTGTGATTTCAAAAGAATATCCAACTGAGTTATATATTGTTGTTGTTCTAAAATTGTTCGTACAACTTCATGATGTGCTGTGATATTACTTGTGATTGTGTGTTGTGTTCTGAATAAACCAGATCAATGTTCGAAAAGCCACATATACAGGAAGTGTACCGCCCATTCAACAGGATATTTTGAAACAATTCTGAAAGAACCCCAGTTTACTATCTAGCAGGGCGATTATATTCCTCGAAAGTTTGCTAGATGAGAGATATCATTTTGCCTCCCTTATAAATACCTTATCTCTAGGTTGAAATGAATCACCCATTCATGTATTGTGATTCAATTTACGGCAAATCGAGTTAGAGCGGGAAGGATTACCATACCTGAAACAAAATAAAAATGAATCAATAAAGGTGGGAGCAAGATGGCTGAAAAAGTCTTCAAATAACAATGAAAACGTCAACGACGCCGGGCAATATTTTTAATTGATCGCAGTGAGGGCGTGACTGGAATATTTTGATATTGGAATGACTTTGGGTACGCCTCGAAGATCAGCAAGCATTGCAAAAGGCCGGAAGAATATTCAGGAACTGTGAGATAATGGAGTATAGAAATTCCCATCCATTCGGAGGAGAAAATGCCAAAAAATAGTTCCTTGAACCGTTAAAATGTATCATAAAATTTTTTCACGGTTGATTTGGAAAATTTGATTATTGGGGATTTGTGATTATTGACTAGAAAAGAGCTCGGATGGCATTTTGTCTTCAGACGTCATAATTAGTTCGGGACTGTCAGTAATAAAATTTCTGAATTCGTAATAAAATCGCTTGGGTTACTATGGAAACTGTTTCCAATCATTTATGTAGAACACTAGCAACTGTAAGGAAATGTCAATTCCAAGGAAATATCATTTTCTTACTGTGAGGGCATCTTGAATTTTTCTTAAATTTTTTGTTTTTGGAATTTCAAAATTTCCGATTAGCGGAAAAAGTTTTTGTTTTTTATAGTTAGCTGACTCCAGTATTCGTTTAAAAGTGACTTACTTTACATATTGTCACTATGCCGTTATAAATTGATTGCTATGAAAATGGAGGAAATAATAAACAAGTTTCGTGATATATAGGCTGCTTAGCACTTTTCGGTGTTCTTAGGTACACATTACTATCTATGGATTGCTATGCGAGGCATTTGACATACTCATTCTGAAGGATGAAAATATTTTATCTGGATCGTGACAAATGTGTTATTCTTGTTTTCGATAATTTTCAAATTTATAAAAATATCTTGATTTGAAATGGAATAAACTATCTACTAATCTTGCATTTGTTCTCGCATCTTCCTAATCGTTTTTCAAAAACCATTTCAAAAATATTGTGTGAATTCATACAAAAAGATCGTAGGCAACCGGTATATCTATTCATATTTTGAAAGTTATAGATTGTATGGATGATAAAATTGTTATGAATAATATATAAAACTCAAATGAATATTATAAAAATTTGAGAACTGTCGAATCTAAAAAAGTAGAATATTAACAAACTTTTTTCATATTCTGCATTTAGTGTTCAATATTTTATTGAGTATATTATGATATATTCTCAATATTATTCATCTACATTTCTTCACACAAAATTCATAACTTCGGTTTAGTGAAACTAGATTAAACTTTTTCAGAGTTATTGAGATAAGCCATATACGAGAAGAACATGTAACAACTGATTAAATATTTTCGTTAATTTTTTTCGTCAAAAGACACCTTCATTAGAATTGGACTTGGCAACATCCTGAGTTTTTGTACAATTCCGCCGTCCAGATCAGGCGAAAAATGGGTTTACACATTATCAAATGGTGAATTGTTCTGGTAAGGTGATTTAGATGAGGTTTAACTAGTCATTTCAAGATTTATAAGCACAAGGGTCTAATCAGAACCTCATTATATTAAACAATGTTTCCAATTGGATCCGAAATCATCGAAACATATATTGATTACTGACGGAACGACACACAAATCGTCGCTGGAGAAAGTGCAGCAAACTAAAAGAATTTACTCGTGGCAAAAATTGACACCTACAAATTTAGTTGATATGGATCACACTCGACTGAACCTCCAATAGATTTCCATAAAACGACGAATAAATCGCATAATATTCTATACGATGGACGGTGAAAAAAAATTCTGATATTTCTGTGGCTTATAAACTGATCATTTTGTGGAATGATACCAAAGTTTTTTATTGGAATATTTTCTCCATCACTGGGCAGGACGGTTGATTTGAAAACTATTATAAAAAATAAACTCTTCCAAAAAAATATTCAGTTAATACATCACCATGTATTTTAATATTTAAAAAATGATCTTTCTGCCTGGATAAGTTCTTAAGATTTCTCTTACTTCATAAAAAGGAGTTTTTAGGCATACTGAATATGAATATGAAAATGATTTCTATTTAGATTGCCATTGAAACAATTCAGGAGTTTTGAAAATTTCAATACCAGAACAATTCTACTCTAGCAATGGAATTTTCCTAGGATAAAAGTTTTCCATGTACCTTATATTTGATTCTACAAGTACTTGTTCTTTACTCTAAAGCAAGTTTTAATTCTTCAATGTGACATGTGACAGACTACAAAGTACGAAACTACATCTAGAATATTTGAAATGAACCTATTCAGAGCGTGTTGATTTAGGTCATGTTAGGTTGGGGTGTTCAATTCAAAGTTGAGGCTGGCTCAAAATGGAAATCCACTACCATGTTTTGCTCAGGATCTTTTTGCCGATACGGATAATATTTTGAGGTCGAAATGTCATTTTCAACTTCGATAAAGTATCTGCTGAAAACTAGGTATCAAGAAATCGCCCGCGACAATTTGTACTAAGAACATCGTTATTCGGTGGAGAACACCACAAAATCCTCTCCCACAAAAAAATGACCTGTCATTACCCAGTATTGACTCCTGTGCAATAGTTCAACTTACCGGCGTGTTTGCATGCACAACCAGTTATAAAATATACCGGTGGGGTTTGTCGTGCTGGAATTTCACCGGGACAGATTGTAACGAAAGAGAAAATGTAAATGCCAAAATAATTCATAATGTTTCATTTGCATATTGATCATTAAAATGCCGTTTAGAGTAAGCAAGGGTGAAACGGGTTGCGAAAGAAAACGAATGAACGAAAAATTTAATAAACCGAACAAAGAACTCTGTTTGAGTGGATTAGAACTGAGGATGAAAAGAGTTTTGAAGAGTGCTTAGAGATGTCTGGGAATATGTGGCGACAGAAAAACAAAAAGAACTTAGATATAAATTCAGTTTATTTTTCCAGAGTCGCTCATCAAAATATCCTTCAGCGCTCGTAAAGTTGATGCTTATGTGAATTTGAATTGTTTTATTTTGTGCTTCATAGCGGAAAACTGTAATGTTAGGTTAATGTGAAATACGACGTTATTTATTTGTCGTCGTTTTCCAGTTCTTTTTCATAGGTCGTTTAGCGGAGGATTACGAATACGGAGTTTCCATTGAATTCGCTTTTCGGGTATCAATAGTTGCTCATACGATTTGTCCGACGTTAATATTACTAACATAATTGGATTAACAAACATCGACTTGAGGCATATTCTGAAGAATCAAATTGATCAGTAGGTAGGCCTGAAAACGCTTCAATCACTACTCCGTTTTTCTTCAGCAAAATTCATTCCCAGTCGAAGTTTACGAACTTGTAAAATACGTCAACCTGACAAGCGATGTGATGAACAAACTTAATAGGTACCACTAGAATATTGTAGACCAAACAATTCCATCATTTGAAAATGATTCGAAAATATTTTCTACCAAACTAATTGTTGTATTGTTATAGATATTGAAACTTTTTCCAACTGGTTGTATGAGTACCTTTTGCAGGTTCATTTAGTTCACATTCATATTTGGAGAATCAGTTGAGGAATCCATAAAAATATTCAACATTTTCTCGGTGTGTTTGGCCAAGCCGTCTAAGGTGCTGTCATTATGTCCAATTTGGCTCTTTTACTTTTGGTCCAATTGGCGGTCAGGGCAGAATTTTTATGACCGGCTCGGTGCGATATTCAATTGTTAGTTGCCTAGATACCAATCCTGGCAAGTGGGGTATCTGATCGGTAGCACTGTGGTTTTCATGGGTGTACCTTTAGTTGAATGTGCTACTGTGAAATCAGTAAGACGTCCCAGAGCACTTCAGCACCCAAGACAATCAGCCGATCCTTGCCCGCATAAGGCTCAGCTTTCTGGACGCACTCTAAAGGTTAAGTGTGTTTGATGAAGGAATAAATAGATGAAATTGAATGAAAAAACAGTGTATTAATTTTACCATGAACAGGGCCTGCAGAGAAGTTCCATATTTCCATACACTTTTTCAATAACTCATTTCATTCAATGATTTGCAGTACATGTTTATCGGATCAGGGATTCAAACAAGGCCTACGAGAGACGAATGAGCCCTGGGAATTAGGAAAGTTTAACTAGTCCATTTAGTAATTTCAATCATCAATCATTATCATCTGATGTGCTACTCAGAATGCCCTTCAAGACAAGACAAAATGAACCCGCATTAAGGTGAAAATCCACGAAATAAGCTGAGAGCAATCAATTCAATATAAAGTTTTTTAATTCGTTTCGACTCGGAGAAAACGAAACAGAAAAAGTTACGCCTTGAAATCTGATCGTTCACAATTAGAAGTCAGCGAAAGTTTGGCTGATGTTCCATTGTTCGAAGAAGGTTGTTAGAAGAGGGATAACGAAATATGATCGTTTTGAACTTATTAAGGGTTTTGATTTGTTCAAACTTTCTGGACTGGAATCCGACGCGACATGAATTGATTAACAAGCGGTAAGTTTATTACGAATGCTTGAATTGAAAAATTATTTCTCCTTTCAAGGACATTAACTCAATAAACATGTCTGGAAAACAGATATCGATCCATATGATTTTCAATTCAAAGTTGACCAGCTCAAAATAATAGATTTGGTTGCGACGGACTATCAATTATTCGATTTAACATTTCTGTTATCAATCAGGCAGGCGTTCGCATGCTTCCTGTGTTTCAGATGTTTCCGGTAAAAAGTAGGGGGCAAGGTGGTTCAATTTATTAGTTGATATTTCAAGGCAATCAAATCCTCTAATTGTATACTACTCGACTGTTGCATGGTTCACATTGTATTGATTTTTATGCCAAACATTTTCTCCACAACTGTACATTGAGGATAACGAGAAAACTCAGATGAAGCTCAATTTCAATCATAAATATCAACCACAAAAGTCATAGAATTCTCAAGAATTGTTCTCGAGAACAATTTACGTCCATTTAGTGGAATGAGGCGAGGGAGTTGGCGCAGTAGGTTCTATTATTCGATTCATACTCTCAATTCATAGGGACCCAGTATTATCTTGATTTTATGTACAGATAATGGTCATGAGTAGTTGAATAACTGATGAATTTAAAAAATATGAAATTCAGTGAATTACATTTTCAAGCAATTCATTCACAAAAGAGACAATTTATCTTAATGAAAAGAAAAATTAATCATAACAAACGTAAGTAATCCACGTATAACAAGTAAGGTGGAGTAGGTTTCACAAGGGAAATATAGAGTGATGAATTGTCAGCAATATAATGTGTGAATAGAGGCAGTTCGTTAACCTCACCTTCCTCTTCTTTCAATGAAAAGCCAGGTCATCAGTTTCCGTTCGATTATCATGTCGATCCATTTTTTCGACCAGGGCTACCATTCTCAGTCAATTCGTATACGTTACAAATGTTGTTTCGCAGTTCAACATACACATTTCATATAGCATATGTTCTTCTACTCGCGTGAAAACTTGTTTCACATGATTTGAAACTAGGGCTTCGAAACTCTTTTGTCATTCAAAACAGACAACCATTTTGTCGAAATAATTTCAAAATTCAAAATTGCAGAATCGCATTGCATATCAGATGGACGTCATAGTCAATTGACACCATCATAGAATCTGCGATTCAGTATCATCACTTTGCTGGCTGTTGACCCTGAGCTTTCAAATTCTGAGCGGAAAGGCGGCTGTTTCGTTTCCAAAGAATCTGTGTTCTGTGGTTCACATATTTGATTTGTTTCATAAGCACCGATTGATCTGCATAGGATTGTGAACTCTCAATGAGCAGAGATGAAAACAATCGTATCCGGAATCAAATTGGTCGGAGCTTGATGAAATAATGTTATAAATTTTGGCGGTTTTTTCAATATGGCGGGCGAAGTAGAGATGGAGATGACGAAAACTTCAATCGATAACTTCCTGATGATCCTTAATAACACATCCAAAACATAAAACTACATTCCTTTTAAAAAAAACTTCTTTCATGAGATTATTCATTGAGGTATATATAATGAGTAGTTCAGGAAGGCGTGAGAATACATTCTTTAAGTTACATACGCTCACAATGCTCTTTCAAAGTTACTTGGAATGAGAAAAATATCATAAGATGTTATAATTAGGCAGAGACCAATAAGTGAATTGACTAAAGAAAAGAACGTGTCAAAAATGTTAATTAAGAACTGATTGAGTGTTTTATTTTGTAATCCTGAACATTTATTCAGTATTTGTGACTTGCCATAAATATACTCTAGTATTTCAAATGGCCAAATGAAGTACTCTACTCTATAGAAATCGTGTTACTGGTAAAAAATGTTTGATATGTCGGAAGTGCAGTACAGATGGAACACCTTATTGTGTTGTTTCTAGGATATCAAAGTCATGATTTTTTCTTCTGGTGTTTCGATAGATCACTGTTTAGATGACATCTTCTTGGAAGCATCCACCGCCAACTGTATTTGCAGATTTATATAACAATAGATTTTGAACAATCTCGAAACAATCTGTGATTGAACACTTCCTTTGGGTACTCTTGAAATGTACGTAAGTGTATGAATTTTGAGTTAAATGATTATCAAGCGCAGATTAATTTCCTACTCAAGCAGGACGAAAATTGTGGTTTAGTTTCAGGAGATGAAATAAGGTACTTATGATAATGTGATATGAATAAGAAAATAAAAGGGAAAAAAGGTGAAAATCAATGATTTCATAAACTCGTTAACACGTCGGAACTTGTCACAAAATAAATAATACATTTCTGTTGCTCACAACTGCATAAATCGCGTTTATTTCGGATCTGAGAATAATCGTGTAATAAATATGGAAATGAATTTTCCATATCAAGAGTTTCAACGAACAGAAACGAAGTTATAGTTTCGGTGACACCAAAAGTAAAAAAAAAACACTCGAGACTTCAGTTTCGCGAAACACGAGACAGACACCACTCATAACAATGGAAATAATATTCCCGGATAGAGAAGACATATCTGATATCCCCGGCGTATTTATGATTCTTTTATTGTCGCTCTTGAATAGCATTTGCGTTTTCGCGATAAAATGAATGCCAAAAAATGGATATTTTAAATTGATGCGCTCATACGATATCCAACGGATTCATACATATCTCCCCGTGAAATTTTCTTTTGTGGTTTGGTTATCGAATTGGAATATACAATGTTTCATCTATCCTGACAAAAGTTCGAACAAGACAGGCAACTCTCTGAATCATATAAAATATCGTCAAAACGGACGAATAGAAGATAACAGTTGGGGTGATTGTTGAAGAAATACAGGTTAAAAGTGAAAACCTGTAGCGAAGCATTGTTTTTCGATGATAATGAGAGTGAACTATTCAATTAATTTCCATGCACACATGTTTGTCTCGTTTCACAAAAACAAACTTTCAATATAGAGAATAGGGATGCACGAGAAAATTTGGTGAAGCCCTTGATCTTTCAAAAGGTAGTGAGCCTCCGATAAAATGATTAGCGGTAGAAGGGTGGGATCACTGAAAGCGACTGGTACTGTTTAATATTTCCTGTAAAGCAAAGATCCTTGGTAGTACACCTGTTTATGGGTTTCAGGTGATACTGAAAGAATTTCTTCGAGTCGTAATTTCAACATTATGACTATAAGCACTCTGATATCATATGGTAGTTCCTTCAATATCAACTACCAGAGTCTTTATTCATGAGCCAATCTGAATCACTGAGATGGGGGAAGAGAAAACACTAAAAATATTTTTATGGTGGGAAGCAATGTTGAAGCAAAACGAAATTTCGATTGCTGTCGAAATTGCAGCTTTCTCTGTCAGTTGACAGAAGACGACTATCGATCACGATGGAATAACTGTTGAAGCTTGACTGTACGATGTACCAGTTGTTAGATATCCCCAGCAGTTCGTATATCTGTAGTTTGGTCTTTCGTCATTCAGTAACTGGATGGTAATATTGTGTACATTACCCGTTCGATACGATGAAGTGTTTTGTTGAGGATTGTGGTAATTCCTGGAGAAAGGGGAAGAAAACAGAAATCGTTACTTTCCATAAATGAGTTCTTGAAAAACCTGTTGAAAGTGTCTCTAGAATAAAGGAAACGTTTTCAGATTTCAGCTTTCAGAAAATGGTTTCGTAGATTAGGAAGTGATCTACATTTGGAGTGGCCTCAACCACAGCATTACAAAATCAAAATCAGCACTGAACATGTTCATTTTTAAAAAACATGTTTTCAATGTAATTTTCATTGTAGTAGTAGGATATAGGAATAATTTATTGGTGTGAATCAAGATCTCATTTCGTATCTTCTATTCAAGGATTTTTTTATTATGAAACGTCTATGGATAAAACGATATTTTTACTGTTCTGATGTTCCATTTCAAACTGAAATTTCCAGTTTCATAAAACCATCCCATTGCCGATCCCCAAGTTACGCACGTTGTATTTTGCGCCGCTACTGTGAAGAGGACATTTACAGTGTTGCAGGTTATGCATGATTTGTCCATCCGCCATATCTGAAACTCATTCTAGTTATAATTATGAGTTCTGTGGTCGTAGGAGGTAAATGGGCAACTAATAAAAAGTCATCTGAGTCAATGTAGATAACACACGATTTAAAACAATATTTTTTATTAACTATATGAGTACCATGATTTTTTATGATGGATCGATGAATGAACGTGACATCGAGAATAGCGGAATATTATTTCTGTGCTATTTATGTCCATACCAACTGAAGACGGATTCCCAAAACTGCTGAACAGTTGAAAGTTAGATCTAGACAGCATAAATAATAAATGGGAAGATAGAAAACTCTACATCATCATACTTCACAAAAATATATCCTAGCTCCATCAAAATATTGATATGGACACTTGGATATCACAGATTTGAATTTATCCCGGTTTCACTTGCAATTAGTCACTCGAGTTATCTCAATCGAGTGGAAATGATTACAAAAATGAAAACGTTCTGCTCTTATCTCGCTAAATATTCCTATTTCACACCGAATTAATCCGAGTTCGTTATTCAAATACACCGGCTTCTTTATTACTCATTATTCTCATTTAATCAGAGATAGCAGAAACGGAATCAGTGAAGCTTTGTTAAAATTAAATAGTAGATACTCCGAAATAGGAATGAACGAGAACAAAAAGAGACATAATGTAACACGAAGGAAATTAAGTAATTCTGTTCAAGCGATATTAGAGGTTTTTCACGTTTCATACTGTAACAAGTAACTGAATAATAGTGTATGGAGGGAGTCCAATGTATTAGATATGCTAGATATCCCAATTTACAATTTCATATGTACCATTAACTAGAATGATTTTTTGCGAGTAACCGGGTTTCAAATGGTAACGATTTTCAGTAACCGGTTGCATTTTAGCGATATGCGGTAATAGAGGGGAAGTTGAAATGACGTCATTAATGATGTCACTATTTATTACCGTGTTGCTGAAAACGTAACCTTGCTCGACAGCAGGGTTATAGGCGGTTATATGAGAAGATGATAAAAACGACAGAGACAGAGGAAGAGAAACACACAATTGTAGACAGTTCACAGTGCATTCAGCATGCAAACTGGCTGAAAGTGTATTTTTTTTATTCGAAATAGCTGGAAAAACGAAAAACGTATTTTCATATTACTGGTTCAACTTAATATTATGATCTATTGGCATCCTTGAATGAGTTTCACATGTTTTTCCTATTGGTAATCGTGAATCTCAATCATTAATCGAGTTCAAAATGTGGAAATATAAATTATTGTCACTTGAGAAGAAATCTTCGAAAAGAACTTGATATTTCAATATTTCCATATCTACAAAAAATATATTACAGTTTCCTGTATGATTTTCACTCACAATGGGTTTACAAAACCGCGACACGTGTTTCGCTCTTGCAAGATAAATCTTGCTTGAAGAAGCTATTGTAATAGCGAAACACGTGTCGCAGTTTTGTAAACCCATTGTGAGTGAAAATCATACAGGAAACTGTAATATATTTTTTGTTAATATGGATTTTCATCAAGTATCGGCCAGTTCAATTCAATATTTCCATATCTATTAAACTTTCAAAATAAATAGTAAACAATAACAACATAACCTCCCTGTTTTTCATTTAAAATTAAAATATAACCAGATCTTTCACGCATGTTTTTGCGAAATCAAGTTTGTGTTACCAGTTTTGAAATTTCTGAAGTGGGGGTTATAACTTGACGGTTACCGACTTTTGTAACCGGGTTACTCGCAAAAAATCATTTAGGTTACTCGCTCGAAGCGAAAAGCGAATTATGATTCGAGACTTGCGACAATTTTGACACTTGACGGTGAGCTTAGGCATTGCTTATAGAAAAATGGGATAATTAGTCAATGTCTGTGTGAAAAAGTTTAGAAGCCTTCTGGTTACGCCATCTACACTACAAAGTCGATATTTCCGTTTACTCCGAATTGATTGACATGTTATGGCATATGTATAAGCATTGTTTATAGAGATATAATAAGTCAATATAATGAAAATATCATTTGAAGGGGTGGATACCACTACTAGATGATTTCGTTTCCAAGTCAAGTATTTTCTTTCATTTTTCTTACGGACGTCGTAGCGTGAATCACACATTTTCTTAATTACTCATACATGATACCAAAAGATTGCAACCAATGCAAAAACAGAAGTATAATTTGTTATCGTTAACTCTATTTTGAAGCTTCATTGTTTTTCTTTCAATAATTGTCAAACTGACAGACAGAACTCTGTTCCTATTTTTGCCCCCAGAGTAGGAAACTTTGTCGTGCATTGTCAAGTGAACGGAGTTATCGACTTTAAACTGTAGATGGCGTAACAAAACCGCTTCAAATCCTTTTTACACAGGAAAATGACTAACTAATGGGAAGTTCATAATTTTATGCGACGTCTAGAGGAAATATAACGCACTGCTATAATTTCACAAACAAACGGCTTCCATTTTATGTGTGTGAATTTATTGAGTTCTTTGGTGTTGATTTAGGAAATCTCATCTGAAGTTGTAATTTTTTTTGATTAATAATAACAAACAATCATGGATGCAGATCGCTCAGTGAGCCGTATAAAGTGTTGGGTGCCAAGTTGCCGCAACTCTAGGAACCGAAATCCAAAATTGTCTTTCCACACGTTCCCAAAGAGAAATACATCTTTGGTGGGAAACATTACGGAAAGTGGATTGAAAAAGAAAATTGAGAGGTACAAGGCTTGGAACATTAAACTGAAACTGCATGAATCACCACACAGAGCGGCTTTAGTGTGTTACTTGCATTTCAAGAGAGATGATTTCTTGTTACCTGGTGAGTCTGTTTGTCTATTTTTAGGCGAAGTTATGGCGCATTTCATCATCCATGTAATAAAAGCCTCTTTGGATCACTAACACTACACTAAAACTAAAAAATGTCCTGGAACAAATATCATTAGATTTTAAAACACAATGCATCTATGTTCACCTCCAATGAATGGTATTGTGCGGCTATTCAAAGCATCATGAACACAGTTATATTAACCTCCACGAGAAAAATTTCGTACAATGAAAATATAGCAAAAAAAAACATCAAAATCTTGTCTAGCGAGGGCAACTGATGACTGGATTTCAGTTTGGGGCGTATTATTTCACAAACGTAAACAAGGTAACTATTTCAAAATGGTGGATATAGTTTAACCACCACCAGCGTCCTCATTGGTCGATATTCTTCCCTATATCTCTATTAACAATGGTATAAGTTTTCAAGAGAATGTGCGATTCAAGCTACGACATCCGCAGGAAGAATATAAGAAAAAACATGACTTGGAAATGAACTCACTAACGACATCTATTTGTAGTATCCAGCCCTTCAAATGATATTTACGTATTATTGACTAACTCTTTTTATAAAAATGATATAAACAATGGTTTAGGTCAATTTTTGGCACTATACTTCATCACCAAGTGTGTGGAAGTGATATATGCAAACAAATCGTATGAAGCAGTTTCTCATTCCGATCAAGGATTACTAAGTGGCAATGGCAATAAGACGAAATAGTTAAGACTTTCGTGGCTAAGGTTTTCAGTCAGTATCACTCTTCGGGTTTGTTCGGGTTTGAAGGCCGTCGTTTTCTGGAATTTCTTCCTGACTTTCGCTGGCGAGAGTGGCTATCTTCTTCAGAGGCTCATACATCTTGAGTTTGACTCCGATGACTGGGTGTTACGATTTCCTAAAGCATATTTATATGGATCCCGGTAGTTTTGAGTGCTAATTACTTTTTGGTCGATTCGTAGAATTTTCATTAATATCAATTAAAAAAATCAAAAATAACTAATATCATGACGACAGGTACTGCGGCAATTAGTACTAATGATACTTCTCCGAATCCAAAAAAGTAATTAGCACTCCAAAGTACCTGAATCTAATAAATATGCTTTACGAAGTCGTAACATACAATCATCGGAGTCAAACTCAAGATATATGAGCCTCTGAAGAAGCTACCCACTCGCGCCAGCCAAAAAACGACGGCCGTCAAACTCGAACGCAAGTAGTGACACTGAATGGCAATGAGAACACGACATGAACAAATCTTTAAAAAACATTCCCAATCTCGAGTACACTGGGTACTACTATTACCATGAGTATGGTGTGGTATTGTAGGTTCGTATTAGGCGATACCACACAATAATACGAAATTGATAGATGTCGCCATCGTATCGCTATTTCACAAGTCTGCATATCATTCAGTAGCTTCAATTCACAACTAGAGACTTGAATGTCTACATCTAATGCCTTATATGACGAAATGTGGGTATATGTTCGCCTTCCTCAAATGGTCAATATTATTGTGCCAACATCGATAATGATCAATATATGAACTAAGAAGTATCCTGAAATAATTGTCTTGATGCCATTGAAGGCCGTCAATATTATTGACAACTGTAACCTTCCGGAGGTCACGCGCGGGCTCTCGCTCCGCACGATTTGTATTATTGCTATAATTCCGTACTGATACTCCCTTTTCTGATGAAACTCAGTCTGTTTTCCTCAATGAGGTCGAAAATGATCAGTATACAAGTATAGGTAAAACGGTCACCCGTGTCGTTTCTGTGTGCTACTGGGACTGAGAGTCTGCCAGCGATTTTTCGTGTATAACTTTTTCTCAAAGTTCATTTTCGGTTTTTTCTTCATTCGTTACTGTTGAAGGTAAGTTTATGGTAAAAAATGCGGAGATACGTTTATGAAGTTTGAGGAATGTTTTCAGATGTGCTCATGGAAAGAAGAACAAGAGTATTTGCAGAATCTCATGACATTGTTTGGATGAGGACGACTCACTACTACTACTATTGAGTTGACAGTAGTAAGGACGAAGACCAAGAAGATAATGTGAAAGTGGGAAATAATGACACAAAACAAGATATTTCGAACTCTGATGACAGAAATTAAATTGATTTTTCAGTGCCAGCATTTGAAGGCAAAGACAATGTAACCACAGGGTCAAAATATCCAAAACCAAGGTATAGAAAAGCTAGAAAAGAGAATCTGATGAAGAATCTTTGCGATATGAAAGCATCAAGAATCTGAAGAACGGATCAGGAATTTGAAATAACTGTTTTTCTGAATTTTTAACATTATCGTAGATTGCACAAATCAACATATTCGAGCGAATCGTGATCAGTTTCAAAGAGAGAAAGATTTGGCTTCCGTTTTCAATCATATATTGCAACAATGATATTCTTTCTATAATGTTTATCGTGTAAAAGTCGTTTCAGAGTGTAAGGTAGATTTCGAGTAATATAAAATTTGCTGATATTTCTAATGTTAAAAATAATCTATTTTTATACTTCTCTCATTGTCAATCACTCTCACGAGAACGCAGAGTCTTGTGCGGGTACGGGATGGCTAATGTTCTTGAGTGTCGTACTGATCTGGGGCGTCTTAGATTTATTCGGTAGTGCATTTGCTATTCTAAAAATAGACTGGCGAGAAGAATAACATTAAACGAAATGGAATATGTATGTTGAAATAAATTATCAATATATTATACCTGTAAATTATTGGAAAAATCCCTAAAACTCAGGGAGTAAGACGATTCAATCCTTATGAACTGAAAACTTTCTTTCCGGGATTCATTTTTCATTTACAAATATAATAAGATCCTCCAGATAATGCATGTACCACTTTTGTTCCCATGCTCCACATAATTTTCAAGTTATGACGTAAAGAATGGAAAATGAGATGCAGGGATGCTAGCACTAAAGACAGGAGGGGCTCACCCACGTCTTCTTATCAACTTATCTTGGGATAATCCATCTCATCCCTGTCCTGGAATCACCAACCAAACAACAAACACCCATTCCTGGGAGAGTGTAACGTTACAGGTGTAATGAAATATACAGACTCCGTCTATTCGGCGTAGCACAGTGAAATTAACTCAGAAATAGAGTTAGGAAATTATTTGATGGGAGTGTTGAGAAAGTTATGGAAAGTAAAACTATTGAAATGAGGGTTCGAGTCATGAAAGTCAATTCAAAGTCATTTGCGCAAATAGTTCAGGGAGAAAGAGGAAAGGCGGTTTGGAATGCGAATAATGAATCCTGGATTCGAAGGTATGTAGGGTGACAACGAACCCATTGTAGAAGACATCATTGAGTTGTTTGTGGGACAGAAAATATGATATTCAGAACAGTATAGTTTACCGAGGCCGATTTCAGTCATTTCCTTACGGGGCTAGAAAACGGCTCTCTATGGCGAGGCTATGGTTTGTGACGTCACTTCCTTTATTGGGGCTTATCCGTCATGTGTTCACACAGTTCTGTTATGTGCACAACATATCATGGTAGGAGAATCCTGGGTGTAATGGGTTTAAATAAGCGGTTTTTCGTTGCTGCTGGTGTAAATCCAGGCTAAGTTTTCATCAGCTTCCTGAGTGAAATCGATTGAGGAAAGAGGTGTTTTTTGTTTGGGATATCTTTGGTGAGAGGGTGTGTATGATATCGGAAAAGTGAATTATGTCACCAAACGTAAAGCACTCTGGTTGTTCATGAAAAAATCGGTTTATCGACCACCCCAAACAAGTTTCCCAACCAAATCAATTCTTTTACATTATCAATAGTTGCACTGTATTCAGACTCCGTTGTTGAGAGAGCAACTATGTTTTGTCGATGAGCACCCGAAGATATAGGTGCTCCTTCGAAAAGGAAAACGAAACCAGTCATGGGTCGTCTCGTTTCTGAAACACCCGCAAAATCTGCATCACTATACACTTTCAGAACAGACTTTTCAACACATCTGAACCAAATTCCGTGAGAAATAGTCCCTTTCAGATATCTGATTCTTTTATTCACCTCAGTCCAATGTTTCCGAGTCGGATTTTCCAAATGCTGGCTCACCCCGTTCACTGCGAAAGCTATATCTGGCATTGTTGACATAACCAGATATATGAGGTTTCCAACCGCTTCTCGATAGGGTGTCTTCTCTCCCAATAGTTCAGAACCTTTTTCCAAACAATCTAGACTTGCTGGCACTGATGAAGGTTTTGAACTTTCCGTTCCAAATTTCCGTATATTTTTTTTATCAAGGGTGTTTTTTACTGTTTTGAATAATGTTGTTAGTTACAAAAATAAATCTCGACACACTGACAATTTTGTTTAATCCTCTACAAAATACTACTCAAAAGTTATTTATTTCAACTGATATTCTTTGAGTTTTCTCAGTTCGACAAGACCCGAGACTGAGGAATGTATTCTATATTTCAATTAGTGTTTTTCAATTCATCGATCCTTGGATCTGACTAGGGTGTATCCCGATTAAACTACGGTGGACCTGTCAACACAATCCTTTTTTTTTCTTTCAGTATACTTATATATCACGCGTAGGTTATTCGGGCCACAACAGCAATATAGCGACAGCAAGAAGAATACTCGCCAATTTGGAGAACATACCTTCGTGACTCGACTGAGAAATCTTCTAAATATGCAAACAATGCCCCGTCTTCATTCATCTTTCTCTTGAATAAGATGTTTGTTGAACGGATTGCTGAACGTTGTGGTTAGCGAATTATTCTTGCCGGAGGAGTGACTTGATTTTGAAATTGTTGGAATAACGGGAAAGGCAGCAGTATGAAAATTAAAGAAAACGAAACACGTCATGGTTAGGCCATTTCTCAACATTAACCCCATACCATTGTTGTGCAATAGTGGAGCGAATATTGATTCTATATATCGTATATCAATATTATCAGTGTATTTTTACCTCTCCCACCACGAAAAAATAGATCATTTGTAAATTTTAGTTTTTCCTCCTTGATAATCCGTTTTGTAAAATGTTTTTGTTGAGCATGTTTGTGTTATTTAATTTTGGCTCTTTTCCTACTAGAAAACTGATTTGAAGCATTGATAGCAATTAGTGATGAGAGATGCTGTAAGGGAATTAATACTAAGAATACAGCAAGAACCACAGAAGGTGCTAATCGTAGTAATATTGCTCCAACTGAGCTGAGGTGTAGCTACTGAACAATAGACATGCAATGGAGTTTCAAAAAATTTTTGAGGCATTGCTTATAGAGAATCAAAGTAGTTAGCCAACCACGTTTTCAAGTCAAATCGTACATTTTCTTGATTACTTATACATAATGCCAAAAGATAGCAATGTATTCAGAAACACTTCTATTTGTCAATGTTGTAGATCATTCATATATGGAAGATTATGTTGATGTCCAAACTTTTATTTCCTCAACTTTTTTTTCAACGTTTCAGTCAAACTGACAAACATGTAGAATCTTGTGAAACAACCAGATTAATAGGTATCATAATTGGCTACAAAACTTAGATGGATACCACGTATTGACACACTCTGTGATATTGTCCAATTTCTGTTGTGGAGAGATCTTCTTGAGTTAGTATTACGGGACCATACATTGTCATCTGCGATATCGGATTTTTAATTAGGGTTTGTGGTCCTCTTCGGGAAGAAATTTTATTTCGGAAAAAATCAGATTGAGTGCCCTCTATCAAAAACGCATTCTAACCAATCAACCACGCTACGGATGACCAGCAAAATCACGATACTGACTTCGTCAGCCTGTTTCACCTTCAAATCACTGGTATATATAATAATCTTCCCACAATTAGGCCAGGCAGCTAGATAGAACTCCATATATAGTTCCGTTGGTCAAACGGCATCGCTCAATCAGAACGGGCAAGACGTTCAGGAGTGGTGCTAAAATAAAAGTTTTTTCACGGTCGTTGAAATATAGAGAATAGTCCGTTCATGGGTGCCGTAGCGCTCCGAGGTGTGTTATTGAATTTTTTGGTATCGCCTTTGGTATTCCAACCATGGGTGAACCCAGAAAAACCTACAGCGCTACCGTATTCGTTTAAACTTCTATACTCATTCATTTAACCCCTTGGGATACTCGTAGAGCCCGATACGTTTTCTTATATAGTGGTGATGAAAAATATACTTTCGAATAAAATCGTCGAATTGCCTTGCTGCAGGTACCTATAATGAAATTGAAAATCATGATTCGTTCAATCTCTCATATGATATGAATATTTCAATAAGTTTCGATGTCAGTTCCGCCTGATATTCCAAGACGCTCATTATAAATTCAATATGTGACTTGCGAAAGGTAATAAAAACGAAAATTCAATTGATGGCAGAAGGTCGAAATATGCGGCCACATCCACCTATACCGCGTGCATGTATATACAGATATAAACCGGGGTATATTGGAAAATGTCTGTTAGCATAATTGCGTTACATGTTTGGCTGAGCGTGGAACCGTATGCGTACGTTATGAGCCACCTGGAGAGCGGCGGAGTTTTCAATTTCCCACCGAGATTCCTGGCAAAAATTCAAGAGCAGAAGCAGTCAGGGGAAAATTTTATATTGTGGATATTATGGCCAGGTAATTCAGTTGTGTTGCGCAACAGAACGTGGATACTTCATATCAAAACATTGGAAAGAAGAGATTCGAAAATCATGTCATTCCCAACAAATCGACAATTTTGATAAAAGTTCACCGATACTTCACACCAAAAAATTGTTAAATGATAATATTCACATGAGGAAATATACGATATTGTTACGTACTTTGTTGTACTATGGCTTCCTTCTTGGAATGGTTGTTTTCACGAACGCTCAAATAGGAAAAATTGTCTTTCCATTCGCAAATTGATTCGTGTACAAACTGGATAATTTTCAATAACTTATGGACAGATATCCATCAGTAGTGATAAAATCAAACAAATTTCTTACCATTGGCCAACCAAACTACAAGATCGACTTCAACTTCTCATTTGGAGTGCGATTTATCGGTATACGCAATACTCTCAGGGCCATTAGAACCTTTTGAGATTCTATCAGCCACAGCAACATTGATAAATCAGGTCCCTTGTCGTCAACAACAAAACATCTCGAACGAATTGATTCTCTGATCAAAAGTCTGTGGAATCATTCATTTCAACATTATTTCCGAATTGGCGTGATTTTTTCAAGAGCAACCATGGACCAGATTCTAAAAAATGCTAATGGAATCGTAAGGAATTCTAAAGGTCGAACTGGAATTCGGAGTGAAGTCGAGGAGTATTCCCATCCCCCATATATCGTAACATATATATCCTCCGCCTTACTGCCCTCCATGAATGACCACTCTCATTGAATTGGGACATATTCTAGTTAGAGTTGACTAGGTTGGTATATTCAAATTGTATCTAATTGTCGTTCATAATTCGTTTTTCCTAACATTTTATGTACAGCAATTATTTTTCCAATTTGCATATTGTTTTAACTACAAATTCCCAACTTTCAGTCATTTGCCAATTATTGGGGTCTAAGACCCCTCCCACACCCCCCGTCGTGACAGACACATAAATAGTTTATTACACACCGAGATGGAAAGTGATTCATTCTTGTCGTGAGATCAGTGCCCAGATTCTATTTCACGAATTCGATTATCGAATTGTTCAGATTATGCGTATACCTATTTTCGGTACAGCGCATGCTTCAGTAACAGTCTGAGCTACTCGACAATCGAATTCGTGAAATAGGATCGGGGGCAGTTAGTTAACCGAGACGCAAGTCGAGGTTAGCTATGATCTCGAGACGGGAATGAAACTTCCTACCGAGGTTTGATTACTATTTCATTTACAACCATCATACTACGATTAAAATAAATAAATCTCTGTTTCGTTCTGAACAAATCTGAAATATTACATTTAACGACAAATCACCAAGAACGCGGTTTTCTCAGAATAATCAAGTAGATATATTGTTACCGTGACTACGGGGTATACAATTGTCACCAATATAAATAAATGCCAGATATAGTCAATAATAGTATATTATGCAACGATCGTGTAATGATGGTTATTAATATATGAGCATAAACCGGGATACGAAACGAGCCGAAGGTGAGTTTCGTATGGTTTATGCGAGTGTATTAATAACCATTACATGAGAGTTGCATACGCTATTTTATCTACACCCAATAAATAATGAAGAACTAAAAATATTATAATATTAGGTATTTATATTGAACACAATAATAGTAGGTAATCAATCGTATTTCTTTGAAAAATTCTACAGAATTATAATTAATGGTATAACCACGGAAAATACAACAATGGGAAGAAAAAAAAATAAAAAAAGTCTTTGCCGAGGTCTGGGATTGAACCCGGGACGTTTGTAATGACTGTCCGCGCCGCTGACCACTTGGCCATGAAAGAACATCACATTTTGACGAAAACAACAACATATATCATGCATTTGTGAAATGAAAAAATAATCCTTTCAATTGTATTTTTTTCTTGTTTAAGACATCCGTGGAGAGTCGCTGGTAATTCTTCTATATCCCTGCTATAAGACATTTCCATTCGAATATCGAAAATTGACTGAATTCTTCAAAAATTCAATACCTACTGATTTTGACTTGACAAACGTCAAAATGCAAAGCTTGCACATCATGCTTGATTGAAAAATAATGGGTTTCTATTGGTTGAAAATCTGTATCGTAATGAAAATCTGTATCGTAATGGATTTCATTATAAAACGGGTTGTGGGCATATAAGTGTATTATTAGAGTATGGGTGTAGATAAATGACATATAAAGTCTAGAATAGATGGAATGAGGGCGGTAAGTAGAGATGTGTAATGTGACACTTCTCGACCTTCAATGACGTTAGTAATGACAGCTTCACATATATGGTTGTAAATGAACTATTTCTTTCCTCCGTAGAAAATCTTATTCCCAGTTATCTATGTTCAAGCGGAAGCCAAACTTTAAGGGTATATATACGCAACAATCAAAGATATAGGAATATTCGGAACATTCGAAATGTTTTTTTCATTTCTGTAAGGCATTCGAACTCAGTTAGTTCCGTCGTAGTATCTGTTATGTTTTAATGATTGAACTGTTGTTGATTTAATTATCTGTATTTTCATTTGCTACTTGTAACGTTGACATCCCAGTCTGTCTCAGTTCTAATTCTATCACGTTCTGTTGGTTATACCATGGGACAATAACGCCTGGTGAATTACTATTTTCAAGCGTAGTCTTATTTTCAACTAGCCCTATTGAACTTGGTTCACGTCTCACTTGGTGAATTCCGGCTTGAATCGAAGTGAACCATACATAATTAACGCACATTTCCGTTGAAACTCGACCCTTTGTTTTCATTTCATTTTGCGAATGAACGTAAATATTCAATCCAATTACTCCAAACTACTCCCTTCGCCGAACCCATTCGCCAGGCAACTCCGCCAACCCTTAATTGACTTTTGCAAATATTCGCTGCGTCTACGTCATACGTTAAAAAGTAAGTAGTTTTTCCGGCGATACGTGATAGCCGATCGTTTTCAGAATACGACTTTTAGAGCCCAAGTTTGTGTTGAGAATACGTGCGATGCATCCGAAAGAGTTCAAGTGTCGGAGATGCTCCGAATAAAAAGCTGAAAGCTTTCCGCTAACCCAGTTAGATGGCGAAGCTGAAACGCACAAATGGGATTATAATTAGAGATTTTTCTTTGACGACGTTCAAGGACCGGAATGAAATATTACGAAGATCGAAGAAGAATTTCCTTATCCGGGTAACAAGAGCGGAATGAGGAATTTCTTTTTTGAAGCGCGCCTAGCGTTGCCTTTGTTACTATGCTGAACTGTACACTAATAGGAAACAACGTTCATCACGAATACTTTGTTGTTGCCGCTAGAGGTACAAAGTCTGATTTGAATGAGGAAATAGAACAATACAAAATACAATTACTATCCTGAAAAAAAATTTGTTTTCATGTTCATCATTATTAAATTTTCTGTTGGTAGGACAAGGAAATTCCACCCGGAGAATGAATTGACGGGATGATCTCTTGAAAATATCGAGTCCTCTGCAAAACTGAATCTCCCAAAAGCCACTACTTGAAATTATCTCAATATATTTCATATATCATATTTATGGCCTGGTAGTTTGATGAATGGATCTTCAATTATTGTTCGTACCAAGTAATTTCCGGTCGGTTAGCTGAATTGATGAAGCAATTCAGGAAATTCCGAGAGGAAAATACTGACTTGAAGAAACGAGTCAAAGAATTGTCGGAATCAAAAGATGAGAAACAGCCAGTGAGAGACCCCAGACCCGTAGTACAAGATACGAACGTGGTCAAAAACCTAAGTACGGACGAGTTCAGCGAAACGGAAAGTGAAATGTCGGTTGGCCAACCGGACATGCCCCCATCCACGTCCACCAAAAGGACGCTCGACACGTCCGCATCAGTGTCCGGGACGGACACAGAGGATGAGAACAAATCCCCCAAATCACGCCCAAACGGCCGCACCAGGCAAAGAAGGGCAAAGAAGCTGGCGAGGGATACAGAGGAAAAAATCGACAAGAGCGGCCCACCAACATCCCAGGAAGTGGCCCCGGTCGACGAAACAACCACGGAAATAGCGTCCACCTCGGATGCAACCCCGAAGAACACCTAGCCCCAGGACCCCACAAAACCACCATCGGTCGTTCTACGAGCGAACGACAAGTGGAACGCCGTCTCGACTGAATTGGCAAACCGCCAAATTCAGTATACGAAAGCCAAACTCCTCGCTGACGGCATACATATCAGCACGGCGGACGAGGCAAGCTGGAGGAAACTCACAAAGTTCCTCGACGAACAAAGGCTGGAGTTCCACACCTTCAGCCTAAAAAAGGAGATCCCGCTGCACGCGGTCATCAGGGGAATACCTGAAAATGTCGCAGCCAGCGACGTGACATCCAGCCTGGAAGCTCAGGGGATTACAGTCCTCGAGTGTCACAGGATGACGTCAAGGAGAACAAGGAAAGAACTGCCACTCTTCCTTGTAAAAGTCCCACGGACCGAGGAAAAAATATTCAAGGTGAACAGGTGCGTTCACCTAGTCGTGAGGGTGGAGCCTCAACGGCAGCGGCGGGGAGTGATGTCCCAGTGCCATAACTGCCAATTATTTGGACACTCGCAGCGATGCTGTCACGCAACGGCCCGTTGCGTGAAATGTGGTGAAAACCACGAAAGTCGAACCTGCGAAAAACCAAGGGAGGAACCGGCAAAGTGCGCCAACTGCAAGGAGGCGCACCCAGCCAGCTACAGGGGATGCAAGATGTTCCCTAAAGCCTGGCAAACGCCGCACAGGCTACTCCAGGCAAAACAACGCCCATCCCATAGACCCGACAACCCCCGAGGAAGTCAGAGGCATCGTAAGAAGTCTCGCTACCCGGAAAGCCCCAGGCCCGGATCAAATACCGAACCGGGCACTCAAAGCCCTACCCAGGAAAGGAATAGTAGCATTGACTAACGTCATAAATGCTATTCTCCGGTTCCAACACTTTCCATCCCAGTTCAAGGAGGCCACGGTCATCGTGATCCCGAAGCCAAACAAGAACCATACCTTCCCAGAGAACCACAGGCCGATAAGTCTGACATCCTCGATGAGTAAGGTGGCGGAACGCGTCATTCTGAAAAGACTCGAGGAACAGACAGAAGAACTGAACGTCCTGCCAGACGAACAGTTCGGATTCAGGTCGGAACACTCGACAGAACTCCAAGTTCTTAGAGTGGTCGAATTTGCGACAGAAGGCTTCAACCTAGCGAAAGGACACCACACAGGAGCGATATTTCTAGACGTTTCCAAGGCGTTCGAAAGGGTCTGGCACGACGGACTCGTGGCCAAAATGTCTGATTTTGGATACACGGGGCCAATGGTCAGACTAATCGACTCATTCCTGAGGGACCGACGATGTCAATGCAGAGTGGGGAGTGTGCTTTCCAAATGGAGAGTCCTGGAAGCAGGAGTCCCACAAGGAGCAGTACTTTCCCCGCACCTCTTCTCAGTGTACACAGCAGACGTACCAAGGCCGGAGAACAACCATAACAAGTTGGCACTCTACGCTGATGATACAGCTCTGCTGGCGAGATCCCCCAGCCACACGTTGGTTACGAGGTACCTGCAACGGCAGGTAGATAGACTCGGGCAATGGGCCAGTCTATGGAAAATAGCGATCAACCCTGATAAGAGCCAGGCGATACTATTTTCACGGAGGAGAGTAGAACCTGCAGGACACGTCATCCACGACGGTCGAGAAATCCCATGGACGAACGAAGCCAAGTATCTAGGAGTCTACTTGGACAACAAGCTGACTTTCAGGTCCCACACCCGACAGAGGTTGAACCTGGCGAAAGCCGCACGGCACAACCTCAATCCCATAATAGGTCGCAGAAGTAACATGGAACTCCAGGTGAAACTGCTTCTTATCAAAACGATCCTGCTCCCCATTGCACTGTATGCCTCGGCGGCATGGGGCCATTGCGCGCAGTCATACAGATCAATGTTCCAAACGTTTATGAACGTCTGCTTGCGGGCGGCCGTAAACGCTCCTTATTACTGCCCCAACCGATACATCTACCGGGACCTGAACCTAAGTATTTGGCACGTCGACGAATACCTGCGAGACCACGCCGAAAGCATCTTCGAGCGTATCAGGAGCAATCCAAACCCAGCGCTGCGTGACCTCCACAACGCACTGAACATGGACGATCCCAGATTCCGCGAGAGGGACAAACACCCGAGGCCTTCCAAGCAAAACCTGAGACCACATCCAAGAGTCGCCCGCAGGCGGCTTAGGTGAGTATAAGAGTCGCATCAGCGACTCGGGTAAGTACACTCCACACTACACACACAGACATCGCGCGCGAACACATAAACCGATCCGCGACAGGCGAGAACTGTCCCGGAGAGGTCGGGGGGACCACCATGCAAAAACTGCAACGCAGCAGAGTCAGGTAGAAACCAAAGTAAGAGACAGAGAGGAAGCAATAGCACCTAAAGGCTGATTTCCAACCGAAGCAGGTTAGATATCAATCTTGCTGAAGTGCCCATCAGCAGGTTGAGGACCGCTCCTGAGAGGGTGAGGGTGGAAAGGAAAATGGAGGATGGCGAGGTCTCGTATCCAGGCAACTGGATATGGCATCACGTCATCTTGGGCGCATGGTGGAAGTAATTTCCGGTCGGTTAGCTGAATGAGCTGGATGATCAAATGTAGCTGATAGGTTTGGGTCGAAAAACACCCCGCCTCTCCTTAATTGCATAAAGACGATTAAATTATTTATATTATTTTCTTCGTCTGAAAAAACCTAGTCGTGTCTGTACTCCCCACTGGCTCTGGGAATTGTGATTCCTGAGGAGACGCAACGAACCAAGATTAACGGCCTTCTGCATGCGGCCGGCCAAGATCGTCGCATTTCGGCAGGCCTGAATCTTTGTCCGTTTTTCCTCCTCTTTTCGGACGATTTCGTTTCGTTGGTGCCGAAAATTCAATAACGATTATCGCCTTACTTCGGTGGTTGAAGAGGGCTAGATCAAGCTTATTGGCTTGTATTTGCCTGAGGGTGGGGAATGAAAAGTTCCAAAACAATTGACACCTTTCATTTTAGACAACGGACTCAATATCCCCTGGAGTAGTGGGTGAAAGGGCACGACAGGAGCAAAGGTAACCGCATTGCTGACTCTCTGGCCAGGATGGCGGCTGGACTGAAAATTTTGGGACCAGGTGTCACCCATGGCTTGACGACTTCGACAATTGCGGAACTAGCCAAACGTTACACCCATACTTAATCCCTTAAGAGATGGGATGGAACCAAAGGATGCAGTTTTGCCAGGATCGCAATTGTCCATCCTGCCTGGATAAGGCAGACAATGTCCTAGGAGGGCGACTCCTTGGGAGGATGTACAATGGTTCACATATTGTGGCCTAAGTGCTGTGGGTCTACACTCACCCTCCCTACTCCACAGATACAGATCCCCTGGAGTATAAGGCAGTACCGGTATCCTGTCTATTTCATACGAGTGCCGAAGGAAATGATAAAGCACTCGTAAAGCCGCGTTATGGCGATGGATATAGATAGAGACCGCATAAACTCCACAAGATGACAGCAAAGGCATCAAAGTCTCAGGCGCCTGTCGAAAGACCCTGCAACTAGTATCAGGAACATTTTTCCTCATCAACCCGCTCCGGTAGACAAGGGTGTTGTAGACACCGTCTACCGGCTCACCTGACCTGAAGAAGGCAAATGTCAGCTTAACAGACAAGCCATGGTCCTCGATGTTCTCAAAGAATACCCCATGCATGGGCTTTTCTATATGCAGCTGTAGCATTTTAGTTTTCTCTGCAGCCTTGATGTGAACTTTTCTCCGTGCTGGCTCCAACTCGGTTGCAGACAGTTGGTTTACCCGCTTGGTGTCGGAGACTATAGCAAGTTCATCAGCAGCGCGCCTCGCTGCCTTGGCCGAAAAGGCTCCGATTCTTGCATATTCAAGGTCTCAGACCATGCGGGATCCGAACTCATGATGACTCTACAGACTCCATCCAGTACCATCTTGTTGTGGAGACACTCCGAACTCAAAAGTCCACGGCCCCCTTGTTGTCGAAGGAGATATAACCGTGGAACGCACCTTTTGGGATGCATGCTTCTGTGCATATGCATCATTTCACGAGTCTTCACGTCAAGTTGCCGCAACTCTTCTTGAGTCCATTCGACTACTCCGAAGGGGTAGAGTAGAATCACAATGGCAAGCATGTTGGTGGCAAAAACTTTGTTTCTGCTCGACAGCTCTGAGGACCAGATCTGCCGTAGTTCATGCCTATACTTGTCACGGAGAGCATTGTCTACCGAGTCTACCTCCTAGGTGTGATGCTGTCCCACACCCAAATAGGTCTATGTCTCTCTGGCATTCAAATCATGAGAATACTTCCGACGAGCTTGAAACATTTGAACGATTAACCAGTCCCATTTCACAAACTCAGTATTGGTTATATAAAACTAAAGGATCCAGTCCACCAACCAACTATGTAGGTGAATTGAAAAGAGGTTTTTGAGAGTATCGTTTGAATTTCTCAATTCAATCTTGGCCACAACCTCAGTCTCCGAGTAAGGTCTCACCGATTCGAAATTGTGAGTTTATATTTTGCCATTCAAGAGGTATGAGCGATTGAACGCTTTTTATTCGATATTCTTGTCTACAAGCATATGGCACGCTGACGGCTTGTTTACTCTTCGAGATATGATACCCGTGAAGGAAGAATTTTGTATTATGGGAAGAATTGAAAATTGATCCCGGTTGTTGAATTCTAAGAAACATTGCGAAAATTTCCTTCGTGAGGATTCCGGCAATGCAACCGCCGGATATAATTCAATACTCTCAGACTAGTTGCTGATATTATATCATTTTCCTTTTTTTCATAAAACGATCGTGAATTTGAAAAAATCCTCGAAACAGTATCCTGAAAATTGAAATATGTATCTGTTCTTCCTGATGAAACATATTCTTTGTTTGTTAGACAAGAAATATGTTCTCGAGGAACAAAATAGGCTGCTCATTGTAGAATGTTGTAGAAATCTTCTATCAAACCACTGTATTAAACAAGTTCTAAGCAAGGATTTCCCCAGATCCACTATGATATTACACTTTAAATGGATTACTATTTTCATATCATTGGAGTGCCATGATGCATATTACATAAAGAGAAAAAATTGTTCGCCCTAAACAATGGCCTTTAACTATTTATATTGATTTTACGATGATATAGTTGTTTGAAAACGACGCCCGATAATTATTGAATTATTGCTTCATTCTGTCGGAACATTTCCTCAACAAGGCATTTTCACTTGGAGATGCAAATTGAAATGCTATTCTCTTACTAATACCGACGGAAATGACAATTGTTTTCTATTATGCTCCTTCATGAGTATCATTCGTATTCGTGTTGAGGGTTGAGTCTCCAGTCATACCAATCTATTGGCACCCCGCTTAAACTGAGGATTTTCGATTCAATATCAAGCCTAGACATCGGAAGGAAACCATTGTTTCAACATAACTATAGCAGAATGAAGATACTTAATCGAAACGCCCCCCGTAATTTGTTTGTCTTAAACAGAAAGAGAAAACGCCGTTCGTCATGATATATCGTTTTAACAAAACTCCTTATCTTATTAGAATGGGGAGAAGACGCTGATAATTAGTATCCAATTATCATGAAAATCGATGTTCGTTTTCGTGCTAATTCACCCATTGTTATATTCTTCTTTTTTAATGTCCTGACAAGGAATTTCCATTCGGATCAGACTGCTAATTTCTTATATCTTCTTTCCTATCAGAAAACTGACAGTTTTTTCATGTCACTATGAATTTTTCCTTTTGTGGCCTCAGCATGTATTTTGAACACGGTAGTACATTTCCATACAAAATTTTACTCGCAGAATATTGATGAATTACACATGGTGTTAACCCATCCTACTACCAGAATGAGGGGAAGACGCATTTTGACTATTATCCAATTATTTTGGAAATGTCGTTCAGCACATAGTTTTGCGGACGACAGTACTCTTCATACTGGTTTCTTTTCCAGAGTCCCAGCTCGAGAAACAAAAATTCAAAGAAACATTCCCTTCAAAAAATTAACGATGACTTAATACTTCACTTCTCGTCAGCTTCTCACGATCTACAAGGCTCAGATAAGACCTATCTTGGAATATAGTTCTCCTGTATGGAGTTCGGCACCTAAACATTCTTTGAAGCTAATCGATTTTGTTCAGAGAAAGGCAATCCATCTCGCTCACTTCATTGGAGCATCGTAGAAGGATCGGAGACTTGTCTCCCTTCTATAGATATTTTCACGGTCGCGACTCTTCTGAATTGTTATCAATCGTTCCACCCTTGGCAATATCTGAACTTAGAGACCTGTCGAACCTCTCTTGCTCAAGGATCTTTTTTTGAATAGAACAGCTGAGCTTTAGAACTCCTTGCCGAGAGAGGTTTTCCGTGTGGCTTACAAACTTCAGAAATTCAAAGTGAATGTTGATTTGTATCTCCCGTCCCTTCATACACGCTGTGTTCTATGAACATTACAGGGCTTTCCTTTCATGTGAATCTGCATAAAAAAGGCTAACTGACCCCACCGGCTACAGTTTCTACTGCTGCGCTTCCAATTTCAATCGCACTGTTGATTTGTTTCAGATCTATATGAAGATTGAGTACGGGGATTATTGTATTATTCATTAGTGACAAAACCTGTCGTCAAAGAGTGGAATTTTATCAGGGCTTTCTGTTCAGAAAAACATGATTCGTCTTACACAAATCCTAAATAACAGGAAACGCTCCATATCAATCCAATTTCCCTTCATTTACATCATATCTGAAAGCCAAAGTCATAAATCCTATGAAATCGGTAGCATTTGGACTATGTAGAAGTAAAATATATGGAAGTGAAACCAAGGCTATATGACTGACGTCCATAAAAGAGACGAAAACTGGTTGAAAATCTATATAATAAACCTAAACACACATTAAATTTGTTGAAAGACCTGCTTCCTAATATATTTTCCCAATCGAATTCGAAAACGTGTCAAATTCCGAAAAGAACCGATATCACATCCCTGCCATCTTGTGCTCGCCTGAAGGAGATGTTAATGCTGTAGTGAATATTTTGGTGAATATGCCGAAATCGATCAATTCTGTGGTTGATGAATTATCCGGCACCTTTTTGGCCGAGTTAATAGGAAGGAAGGAAAGGAAAGAAATTATAATCGTTCTGGGTGCCTTGCCCTCTAGTTTTCACAACCAGAGTGGTGTGCTGTAGGGTGATTGCTTAGCATAGCAGACAGCTGGCATTGAAGAGGAAGAAATGAAAAATATCCGGATGCTCACAGACTGCCGAAAGAAGGATTCAAAAATTGTGCTAGATACAAGAGAATTGAGGAGAAACTATCGAAACAATTATTGCAGATGCTTTCAGGTGGGTACTTGAGGAACACCGTCTTTCAGCAAGATCAGTATAAACAAATCAACATTAATTTGTTGATTTCAGAGCCAGGAATTCCAAAAGTCACATTGAAATGAAATCATACGGTTGAGGGCAGAAACAAATGAGAAAACAACCAAAGAAACATTTGTTTTCCACTCCCTCCCGTAAATATGCTCATTTCTTTATAATTAACGAAACGGATAAGTAGGCGATTCCAGTCAACTGAATCGTTATGATTTCATATCCACAAGTAATACAGATAATGGAGGATTTTGTTTTGCAAAATTAGGCAGGAGTTATTTTATTGCATGGATAGTTGCAGTCTAACGTACTCAACCTAAAAACACAAAATACTTACAAAAATGGCGAACGGAAGTGCCGCCATTTTGTGACAAACCGTTTGGGCCTGTATCTCCGTAACCGTGCACTTTAGGCCCACAATTATAAACCTTTTTTATAGATAATTGAATTTCATATCTTTTTTATTCAAACATTTTTGGTGTAGTACTCACCGTTCGCGACTCATATTATTATTACTTTTTGTTTATTCACTTTTTTACCGATATCTCTTTAAATGATTGTTTAAACAATGAATTCTTTACGATAAAACTTTTGAATTGATAAATTTTCTACAACTTTTATACGAAACTTTTTTCTCAAAAGTTAATAATTTTGAAGTTACAAAGCGTTCAATGTGCTACCGAGTACAAGGTTATTAATAACGAAGTATGCATAGCGTAATAATGCGAATCGTCAACAGCACAAAATGGTGCAACATCGATGAAGATATTGGTGATGATTCTAACGACAAATTAATAAAGGCGTTACAATCTTTATATGCCACTGACGAAGATAACGAAGAGGAAGAGGAGAATGTAACCAACATCGAAACTTCACTACCCTCTAAACGCCAAAGAGTCAGAGAAGACATATGATTCATTTTGGTAAACATTTGTAAAAATAAATTTCACATATATTCTTCAATAAATATTCCATTTTTTTATTTGCGTGTTTAATTATGGCATTAGTTTTGAAATTAATCATAGTAATATTTAATTGTTTAAAAAAATACAAAGAAAAATTCTTAATGGGTATTTGCTATTTCTTGCAGAGAACTAGAATTATTAATTATTTATTAAATCAAAAAATTCTAAAATCAATATTTTTTTAATTATGTATCGGATTTGCAGTACAACATTGAACGCGTTGTAACTTCAAAATTATTAATTTTAGAGAAAAAAGTTTTGTATAAAAGTTGTAGAAAATTTATCGATTCAAAAGTTTTATTATAAACAATTCATTGTTTAAACAATTATTTGAAGAGATATCGGTGAAAAAGTGAATAAACAAAAGAAAATAATAATATAAGTCGCGAACGGTGAGTGCTACAAAAAAATTATTGAATAAAAAAGATATGAAATTCAATTATCTATAAAAAAGGTTCTCATAATTGTGGGCCTGGCGATATCTTGAATTTCTTCAAGCCACGGGGGATACCTAATATTTTTCTCTATGAAGAAGAGAACATTGGCAGATCAAGATCTTCAGATGAAGTGCTGCTGTAGATTTTACCGGCTGAAAAAGCAAATGCACCACTGGAATCAATCAAGTCGCCCCAATTAATTTTGTTGTTTCATAATCTGTATTACTTTCGTTTGAACTGTGAGTTTGAGGCAGTAACTATGCGAGCATGGGTAGTTTGATTCAGCTTCCCAAGGCAATGAACACACCAGGAATATTAATTCTATGATTCTTTTCTCCTGATGAAGAATACATCACAAATATACATATATATATATATATATATATATATATATATATATATATATATATATATATATATATATATATATATATATATAGAACCCCTCCTTGAGAAGGGTCTATGCATATACCTGGCCAATAGCCCAGCTAGCGTTGATCTCCCAGATACAAGACGATTGAATTTAACGCGTTGTAACTTCGAAAATATTAAATTTAGAGAAAAAAGTTTTGAATGAAAGTTGTAGAAAATTTATCGATTTAAAAGTTTTACTGAAAACAATTTATTGTTCAAACAATTATTTAAAGAGATATCGGTAAAGAAGTGAATAAACAAAAAGTAATAATAATATAAGTCGTGAACGGTAAGTGCTACGAAAAAAAAATTGAATGAAAAAGATAGGAAATTTAATTATCTATAAAAAAGGTCTTCATAATTGTGGGCCTAAAGTGCACTGTTACGGAGATACAGGCCCAAACGGTTTTTCACAAAATGGCGGCACTTCCGTTCGCCATTTTTGTAAGTATTTTGTGTTTTTAGGTTGAGTACGTCAGACTGCAACTATCTATGAAATAAAATAACTCCTGCCTAATTATGCATTATGGACACGAGTAGCTCGCTCTCTATTACCTGTACTACAGGGTAGGATACGGATTCCACCAATCACAGAAAACAAATTACTTGTTCAGCAGGAACAACCTTGAGAAACGTCTCAATTCTGATTTGTCAACCTATAAATTCCGTTCCAGGTTGTTTCCTTCAAGCATGAATAAATCTACGTTTGCTTGAAAGTGGTTGACAATGTTCCTTGCTGAATGGTAATTTCGGGCATCCATTGTCTATATTATTAACTCTGTTGAAACCTGTTGCTAGAAACGGAAAGATTAAAATACAAATCGAGCGAGAAAAAATCAAATCAAAATCAAATTTTTGGTCAATGATGAAAGTAGGGATTGATTGATCATAGAAAACACTGTTGTTACAAAAATTCGAGATTTCGAATATGAAATATAAGTCAAAAAAAATTTTTAAATAACGAAATGAATGAAATAATATTGTGACAAGAAAATTGAGGTATCGAATATGAAATAGTAGTCAAAAAAATGTAAATAAAGAAATTGAATGGAATATTATGAAAAAATGTTGAAACCAAGTTTCAAGTTGAGTTTACTCAGGACGTTTCGGTTGCTGGTATCCGCAATCGTCTTCGGCTGATGATTGACAATATTTCGAGGTGTAGTCGGTTATAAAGCCCTCCGATTTCCCTTTGGTGGGGGAAAAAGATGCTACTACCAAGGAGGCGAGCGGGTGCTACTACTGGAAGTGTGCCAATCGATCTTCAGCGGAAATGGATGTATTGGCGCGAGACTATCTCTCATCGAGCCGCAGCCGGTCCATGCCTTGGATAAGCGGCCTCCACACATTCCGGATCTCCACGCTGGCATGACTGACGCGAAGACGATTGCGGATACCAGCAATCGAAACGTCGTGAGTAAACTCAACTTGAAACTTGGTTTCAACATTTTTTCATAATATTCCATTCAATTTCTTTATTTCATATTCGATACCTCAATTTTCACAATATTATTACATTCATTTCGTTATTTAAAAATTTTTTTCGACTTATATTTCATATTCGAAATTTCGATTTTTCTGTAACAACATTGTTTTCTTTGATCAATCAATCCCTAATTTCATCATTGACCAAAAATTTTATTTTGATTTTTTCTCACTCGATTTCTATTTTTTGTATTTTAATCTTTCCGTTCCTAGCAACAGGTTTCAATAGAGTTAAAAATATAGACAATGGAAGTCCGAACCATTACCATTCATAAAAAATCTACTTATATCTGAAATATTCTCTAGTTTCAGTCAAGTTTGAATTGTCAAAATTGATGTGCAGTTGAAGGACTTACATCTACTGTCCACACCAATAATTTACTAAAATTGTACATTCCAAATGGCCTAGCTTGTTTAGGCGTACGCCCTTTGTGATGATTCACTTTATAATCGTTGATTCGAGTGCCACCAATACCGATTTTTTTATGTACTTTTATCAATTCGACGTAAGGGATTTGATTTGTATCGTTCAATATTGAATACGATAAAGTTCATTTTCTCTGAGTTTTTCATTGAAATCGAAAAAATACTCTATATCTACAATCGTGCTCAAACTTCGTCCTCGTACGATATGGCCACCATATCCATTGTTGTACAAATTGCTATCGAAAGAGAGTTGAATCTCTTGTACTCGAAAGGCGTTTCGCTATCAAAGTTATGGTTACTGCTATTTTCTACATTACATCAGATGTTTGATAGACTACCAGATTGGGAATTAGGTGATGTAGGTAATTCGATTATATATAATGAATACTTCTCTTCAGTTCATATTGATGATTTCATAATCACTTTCATCAAAAACATCCTCCAAATTGCCACCACCGCCTTTTAGGTTATAAGGCGTTCCATTAATCTATTCAAGGTTTGCAGTGCTCTATTTCCATTTCTTGATGAAGTCTACTATGAAATTAGTTGTTTGAAATGGGAGGCATATATGTAGATTCGGAACAAGGCCGCCAAAAACCTCAATTACATTTCATTGGAAAGAACGCTGGAAAATCTAGCCACCAATTTGCAGTTCAAGAACAAATATATTTTTGTATTCTATTTCCGGAAACGTAGGACACAAAAAAGAAGAAGGAATCATAATATTTCACAGATTTGTTGAATCTCCTGTGGTGTGTCGTCAAATCCTAGATTTATTTGCTACATCAGATGTGTTCTGAGGCATTACCGTTATAGACGAACCTGTGAATAAGTCTATGAGTTCTTCACTTGTAGCTCAATTTGTAAGTCGTCACAGATGTTTTCAAAGGACCCAAAACTTAACACGATTGCGTTCATGGCAATGGCCGAAAATTGCCCTCCAAACCCAGAAAAATTGGTTTCCCGCCAATATCTGGCTAAATATATGAATTAGAGAATTGTCGTTCATACAAAAATTGAAGATCGTCTCATTATCTACAAAAATGACCCTTACCATTTTTTCCGAAAACTCAACAGTTTTCGAGATAAAGGGACCCAAAACTCTCCTCATTTCAGCTGCCGCTTTTTCTATAGGAATTCTGTTGTGTATGCATTCGCTTGGAGGCGGGTGGACGAATTGTTCCATAACTCAGGCAAAAGCTGACATTTTGCAATGATTCAAAGTTCAAGATAATGAGGAAACCCGTAAGCTATGATTCCATGTATTTCGAAGTTCTTTCTTATTTGGCAAAAATATTTAATAAGGTGTGAAAGTTTTTTTCCGCACCATTCCGACACTGTTTCATTAATTTGTTAAAATTTTTTCAAAAATAGTCTTTTTTCGGAAATTTTTCTTTATAATGGGTCCTTTGTTCATTTGCATTTTTCATGCGATTTCGGAGTTATGTAGAATCTGCGGAACAACCGCGAATTAAAAAATTATCAGCCATTTTATCGACTTGCCATGCACATCGTTTTGAGGCCAAGATGCTCTAGTTTCCGAATACATATATATTTTTCGTGGCTAAAAAATAATAAGGGTCATTTTTGTAGATAATGACACGATCTTTAATTTTTGTATATTTAGCCAGATATTGGCGGGAAACCCATTTTTCTGGGTTTGGGGTGCCATTTTCGGCCATTGCCATGAACACAATCGTGTTAAGTTTTGGGTCTTTTGAAAACATCTGTGACGACCTACAAATTGTGCCACAAGTGAAGAACGCATAGACTCGTTCACAGCTTTCCCTAGTTTCGGATCTTCAGTTACTGGACTATTAGTGTGGATATTGATTTTCCAACGGAATTTTATATATAATCGCACCAATCAGCCATCATTGGGGGCGCCAATAACCTAAACAACATTCCATTGGAAAGATCTGTAGAAAGATCTGTAGAAAATCTCTAGCCACCAATTCACAGTTCACAAACAAACGTAATTGTCGACCGACCTGCGTCACCGTATATTTTTCCATTCCATTTCCGAAAACGTGTCGAACACCGAAAAGAAGCTATTTCACCTTCCGACCTCACAATAAATTCCAGCAATCTTCGAGTGCCCGCCCAAAAGAGAGGCTAATGCGAAGTAAATATCTCGGTAAATATTCCGATAGCACAACTTCGGCTAAAAAGGGTGGAGATTATTACACCGGCTTATAAATTTTCCGGTGATCCGGAGCGCGAGTTAGTGTTTTCTATAAAATGGAGATACAGGAGAACGTTCTGAAAGATTAGAGGTAGTTTGCACATCCAAAGCATCCGCTACTCGAGTAAATTGAAAATGCTCTCGCTTGAAGATTTCTCTGGCTTATCTGTAAAGTTCCCGGCTGTATGGTCATGTGAGGTTAGGCACACCTCGTCGAAGATGAACTATTAACTGATGTTTGCCTAAGAGAATTTGAATTTATGGGGATATTGGTAGAGGGAACTAATCGGTGATGTGTTCGATATAGCGCCGCGCTCAGTGTTTCGAACGGTTTTCTATTAGGCATTGAAGATTTCCCGGATGGTTTGTTTGAAAAGTGGATATTTCACTCGAATAGCAGGGAATTTCCAATGAGGGCAAAGGTTCTACAGTTTCAATAACGGAAATGAGTCGTTGTAAATAACGTATTTAAGAAGAAAGGATCATTATTAATTATATTCGTGAGATTTTGAAATGAAAATTTTGATTTTTATTGATGGGATATTTGGCCAATGAAGTAGGGTGCCATTATTTCATCCCGATATTCGTTTGTTTTATTTTATATGGAAAAAAATATCTATTGTATCGAACTGTTTTTCTAAGGAAAGCTGATCCTGACCCCAACAACCGTTTTAACAATAAGTCATTGGTTCACTAGACTATCTGTCTGAAAATATCCATGTTAATAAGTTAGAAGATCTTGAGAACCTACCTCTAGATTTTTGTAATGTGGTGAGTAAAAGCTTAACAAAAGAAAAGTATAGATCCTGTGGTTAACATACTATGAAACCAAGCGGAGTGAACTTGTCATAATGGTCTTACCATTTTCGCTTAGATACTCGTAAACCCTCTACTTTTTATTATAACGACATATGACATGTTTCATCCGATCAAAAATTTGTTTACTAAATAATTTTGGGATTGAGAGATATATTGATTGTGCCTCAATTGTAGGAGAATATTTCCTGTTGAAGTATTAGAAAACTGACGCTGAAACATAAAAAAAAACTTATGAAAGATACAAATCGAATAAGGCAATCAAATCCAAACAAAAAAGATTGGGATGGATTTGAAAAGGTTTGATTAATCAACGAAAATAATCACTCAAGAAAAAAAATGTCGTATGCAGTTCTGGAACGCGGTAAGAGAACATCAAAAGGATTGTTGCAATATGGAGGTTGGTAAAAGAGTTTTGCTCTAGCTGAAAATGTGATTGATGACAGATAACGGAAAAATAACTGGCAGATACTAGTTAAATTAAACACACGAAGTGCGGATAATCACGTCAAGCCTTAGATGTTTCTCTGTCTGATATTGAAAATGGTCGGTGATTTTCGTTCATCCTTGATATTACATTATGGAATATAACTACCAGTTTACTACCAGCTTCTTCACTGTGAGTTGATATCGAGTCATCTGAAAGTTGATGTGGATGTTCGAAAGTTCAATCATCCGTGAAACAACATACTAAAGTTCCGAACTCGGCCTGGATCAACTCGAGATTTCCCCTGTCTCTGTACCGCGCGATATTGTTTTCCTCAAGTTGACGTTGTGGACGAACATCTGTCACGGAAAATGGAGAAGGGCATTTTCTTGCTTTGAAATTATATCACAGATGTGGTATATTGCTCGGGATAAAGAAAATCTTTGAAGATTGTATTCAGTTGTAGAGTTCCGGGGGCACAACGGGTTTTTACGACACAATCCGAATGTCTTCAGAGTAAATAGTGCGCTTTGATTATTTTTGATATTTTAACGAATACTTCATGGAAAACTTCCGTTTCAAGCGATAATTTATACACTGTCAATAGAGTAATCTGAATATGTCAAACTGAGATACTTAAAAACTCTGGTACATCTACCGATTCGATATTGTTTAGAATTTCTTGACGAAAAACAATCGACGATTATGATAGCTTCATAATTTTTTATACGGGGCGTTATATTAGAATACTGACGTAAGTTTGATGTTATTGTTGTCAATCTTTGTTTGAATTTCTGTTGATATTACTTCCTTAATAATTATCATATATTTTTATTTCTTTTCAGATATTGAAATTGAAAGACTGGGTGCTCCTGAAGCATTAAACATTATGTAAAATCATATAAAAACTATAAGTACTCCAGTGAATTGATATAGCTCACGATGAGATGCTACTGAATAAGATGTATATGGTAAACTATTGCCTTCCAAGACAATGGTGCCAGACGATTCATAAAATTCTTCTCTTTCTCACAGAGAATCCATACATATTTTCATTTGTATTTGCCATCAATGATTCAATATAAAAGCCTTCAAATCACATTCATTGAAAGTGATTGAAAAATGGTATCATTTGTATGCATTCATAAATTGTTTTCAACTTGAGCGAAGTCCAGTTATATCGAGGAAGAAACATATATACCTTGAATGTTATCAGTTGAAGATTGAAAACGAAGTAATCCGTATTTTGAACCAAGACAGTGTGACTATCACATTCATTATACTAGCATATTTAAAATAAAAAAGGAAACTCATTCTCAAGTGAAAGGATAAACTATATTTTCTCTGGATTAAAGTCTAGTGTTACAAACGAAAATAAGAACATTAAAAAGTAGCAGTTGACAGTGACAGGTTGTTAACGGTACATTTCCACGTTTCATACGCATTTCCAGAAAATGCATTCGATTGGCTGTCACGGCTGTCAAAATCTCACTAGCTAAATAAAAAACAGTACTGCAAAATTCGCTTGCACATTTCTGTCTGGTGGAAATTAAGGTTCTAATTATAAATGACGGAACGCCATCTACAATAGCGATCTGAAGTTTTTATGATCTCAAAAATCAAGCAATCACTTTTCGCCAAGTTTATCACAAAATTATACAGGTATAAGTCGATACACCAGGGTTTCTAGACATCTTATGTCAAACCAACTGATTTTGGCGGCATGAAAATGAATCCTGGTGATTGACTATAATATATTTGTTACCTGTGGTACTAGTAAAAGCTAACCCAACCTCTTGGAACCATTATATTTTTTGTTGTTCTCGTTTTGCCACCAAACTCAGTTTCATCAAAAACTTTTAGCAATACTAGTGAATTTTCTGATTTCTATGAACAAAATGATTTCAATTCACAATTTGAACTGAGGTGTCTTTCACACTCATCCCAAACCTGTACATTTTGGTTCATGTATGAGGTCTGTTCGTGTTCTCATGGAACCTGGTTCAGGATAAGTTCAAAGCAGTTGGACAGTTGTACTGTGGCAAGTTTCAGGCAATCCTAGTTTGAATAGTTAGATGGACGACTTTTGACTGGTCTGAAACCGTTCTCAATTGAGAACAATCCTATTAGTCCAAGAGACAGAATAGAGGTCGACTTTCACCAATCTGTTTACCGGATGAAACATACTCTTTAAAGGGTTCCATAAATAGACGAATACGCCTATAATGGCTTGCCTATCAAAATGTGGTCCAGACTACATTAAGTGGGATTCAAAAATTTTCACTCTATGGAAAACTTCTTCATTCCTCATTAAAATTGGTGTACCGCAGAATACTTGCATATGAGTTGTCAGAATTTCAAATTTCCGAACAGTGTACAGAGGAGAACGAAAAATATGAATTTTGATCAGATGTAAACCACATCTCATTTTTGACAAAATCGAAAAGTTCATTCAGAGGAGTCGTTTAGAATTGGAATCAATATTCTATTCTACTATTTTACTCTTGATCAAAATTTTATTTTTTAACTCATATGCAAATATTCTGCTAAACACCAATTTTTATGAGGAATGAAATTTTCTGACAGATCGATAATGAAAAAGTTTTTCTTATGGTGGAAATTCTTTAATCTCACTGTATATAGTCTGGACCAATTTTGATAGGCAAGCCATTATAGGCGTATTTGTCTATTTATGAAACCCAATAAAAATAATAAATACCATCAGGTAAACAGATGAAGGAAGGCTGATTTCTATTCACTCTCTTGGACTATATTAACTATTCAACCTTATCAAATAAGATGGGAGTAAAACGATGATTTGGTCTTTGTTGGAAGTGGAAGAACAGCGTGAAAGGGTCGATTGGCACAGCTGAACTTGTGTTTTCAGATCATTGTATTAAAGTATCATATTTATTATTATATATTCACCACCCATTTACAATTTCATATGAGAGGTATGATTTCTTGCTGAGATGTTGGAAAAGGATAAAACAGATTCAAAATGTTCATCGATTGATACTGTTATTCCACTTCGGATATTGCGTGCAGGATATTCGAAATAATTATTCGTCTTGTTTCTACGATCTGACAGAGAATAATGAGAAACCGCATGTTAATAGTATATTATGCAACGATCGTGTAATGATGGTTATTAATATATGAGCATAAACCGGGATACGAAACGAGCCGAAGGTGACTTTCGTATGGTTTATGCGAGTGTATTCATGATCATTACATGAGAGTTGCATACGCTATTTTATCTACACCCGATAAGTAGTGAAGACCTACAAATATTATATTTATATTTGTATTGCACACAATAATACTAATTTAACGAATTTTTTTGAAAGATTCCACAGAATTGTAATTAATAGTATTACTTCGATGAGATATGAAAAGGAGATCAAAAATCAAAGAAGAAAAAAGATTACTCCAGACCGGAATCGAACCAATGTCTCCTCCAGCTAGAATAATTAATGTCAGCGCCACAGACGGCTCGAGAGGGAGAGCCAACAAAATTTGCTGAGAAAATAAGTGATAAATCATGCATTTGTCAAATGAAAAATTTAATCATTCTAACTGTATTTCTGTCGATGAAGGTGTCGAAGGTGATTCTCCCATATCGCTGGTATCAGACATTTTGTTATGATTATCGAAGTTTGGCTATATTCTTCAAAAGTTCAATACTTAGGTATACCGATTTTGACTTGACAAATGTCAAATGCAGAGCATGCACATCATGCTTGATTGAAAAATAATGGGTTTCTATTGGTTGAAAATCTGTATCGTAATGAAAAATCTGTATCGTAATGGATTTCATTATAAAACGGGTTGTGGGCATATAAGTGTATTATTAGAGTACGGGTGTAGATAAATAGTATATTATGCAACGATCGTGTAATGATGGTTATTAATATATGAGCATAAACCGGGATACTAAACGAGCCGAAGGTGAGTTTCGTATGGTTTATGCGAGTGTATTAATAACCATTACATGAGAGTTGCATACGCTATTTTATCTACACCCGATAAATAGTGAAGAACTACAAATATTATATTTATATTGCACACAATAATACTAATTTAACGAATTTCTTTGAAAATTTCCACAGAATTGTAATTAATAGTATTACTACGAAAAATAAAACGATGAGATATAAAAAGAAGATCAAAAATCAAAGAAAAAATACATTACTCGAGACCGAAATTGAACCAATGTCTCCTCCAGCTAGAATAATCAATATCAGCGCCACAGACGGCTCGGCTACGGAGAGCCCACAAAATTTGATGAAAGAATAAGTAATAAATCATGCATTTGTAAAATGAAAAATTTAATCATTCTAACTGTATTTCTGTCGGTGAAGGTGTCGAAGATGATTCTCCCATATCGCTGGTATCAGACATTTTGTTATGATTATCGAAGTTTGGCTATATTCTTCAAAAATTCAATACCTATACCGATTTTGACTTGACAAACGTCAAATTCAGAGCATGCACATCATGCTTGATTGAAAAATAATGGGTTTCTATTGGTTGAAAATCTGTATCATAATGAAAATCTGTATCATAATGAAAATCTGTATCGTAATGGATTTCATTATAAAACGGGTTGTGGGCATGTAAGTGTATTATTAGAGTACGGGTGTAGATGAAAATATATTTCAGAACCATACTCTCCCCTGCCGCGTGATTACAAGAGACGCCAGCTAGCAGAAAACTTGAGGAAGATTGCATACATGTATGCCACATACATTCGAATATCCTCCCGACACTAACCAGGAAAGGTTCTTACTCTTGATTTGTGAGAAACCAATGGCCAAGAGTCCTTCAATTGTAAAGCCACTTTGTTTTGGCTTCAATGATGATGAAAACGTGGGCATCTTCCAAGTTCACTTGAGCGAACAGTTACTATAAACTCAAATGAAATGAACTCTTTCTAAGTGAATATTATGATAACTCCTTGTCTGACAAATTCACCAACTGGACAGAATATTTCTGTTACGCCTCTGCAATGGGGTAATAAATTTCCATAATTCGTTATAGAAATGGAAAGGATTTTCCTCAATGCAATTAAGCTATTCTATATCACCAGCAATAGAATCACTCAACTTGAGAATATCTGGCAATTATCGAAGTCGAACTCATCAAATCCAACTTCGATCCAATTAGTTATCTCCCTCACCTCAGGTCCCGACTGCCAAGCAGCGAAGAACTCTCAATATTGAATCGAATAAATAATAAAGAGAACGTCGAAAAATCCGGATTCTCCTACTTTTCATGTTTCTTGGCGGAAATTTAATGGATTAAGGGTATACAGGCGAGATATAAAAAATATGTTCAATTTTGCTGAGTGCATTTATGAGGGGGAGTCTATATCAAAATTGAAAGTCACCTTTACAGATTCTCTTCTAGTAGCTCGCTGAATGTGACATTCATTCTAAATCGGCAGAAATTCGTATGACTATGAATAATACTTACTTATTAACGGGAAGAGTTTGTTAATCCTTTTATATTACTCCTTTTATAGAAGTTTCAAGGTTTTTTTTCAAAAATTGTCAAAAAACACTTCATCAAAACTTATCCTAAATTACTTGTTTTGTGTGCTACTGTGATCCATTTACTGAAGCTCTGCAATTTCTTGTGGATATCATTGTAATGGTTTCGATTGTTGATTAAAGTATATTATTATTTATGAATATCACCGAAATGTCAATTAAAACTAATGACATTAATGTCATCGGAATGTCGATTTATTCCGATGACTAGTCATCGGAATAATAGATGAGAGATGAGTAAGCCTCTGAAGAAGCTAGCCACTCCAGCTAGCGAAAAGCTAGGAAGAAATTCCAAAGAACGACGGCCTTCAAACCCGAAGAAAAGTAGAATTTTCAATATTTCTTGATCTTTTCCGATTGTGGTTGGTTACTAACCCAAAAAACTACGAATAAAAAATAAATCGTGCCATTATCCGAACCATGAACAAATTGCATAAAAAAACGCGTTTTATTAATCACGGTCTTGCACTTATAGATAATGAAAATTGTAAAGTCAGGAATAAAATTGCAGCGGTTTCTGCACTTCTGATATGTTTCCTATTTTCTAGAGTGGTCATTTGTACTATCCGTTCACTTCTGGTTAGGAACATATTTGTTATTTCTTCAAATATTCCAAAATTATTGACACTATGTTCAGAGGTTTGAAACGAAAATAATTTAGGTCTAACCGAATGCTCGCTTAAAATCTCAAGACTTAGAGAAGGGCTAAGCTCCTGCTGAAGCCACTCAAAAAAATATGGTTACACCTAACTTATAAGCATGAAGGCAGAAGTGGGAATTCAGTTTTTATAATTTTTAGCATACATTTTCGTCAGTTCAATTCTTTGTTTCTCTGTTCATTTCTATTGAATTAGGAACTCCAATCTTTTTGTCAATGAGAGGCATATGGAATTGGCATAAATCTCATTTCCTCAAAAATGTGGACTTCAGTCCAACTACTTCTCACATACAGAATGACAAGCCTTCTTCGAGTCCTGTCATCATATAAACCAGGATTTATTGAAGACAAAGATATTTTAAAATTGAATCTACATAATTCTAACATGAATGTCCGTAAATACAACCCCGCTTCAACAGATCTATCAAAAAAAAATTTCAATGATAATAACTGGAGTTGCGTGACGAAATTCTGATTGCGCGGTGTGAATACAATGCTGACTGGCAAATTTTGAGAATAGTATAAGGATATCTCCTACCTCGAATTTGAACTTTCAGGCTCCGACAACAGTTTGGAATTTATACTTTTTGGTCCAGGACAAACACTGCGATACTTCTTTGGGTAAAATTCCGTTAATCGGGCTCCGCCTCGAAATTAAAAAATTTTTGGTGGAACTAACGTATTTTGGCCTCCTGAATAGAATATTCAAATGAAATTTTTGTGGCTCTCAACTCTTTTCGGAGATACGGCCCCCCAAAGGCATGAAATCCGGGTTTTACGCCTATGTTTGTTTCTCAGCCTGTTCCGCTCGAAATTCCTCCTTCTTTCTATCAGCACAATATACACATTCTATATCACCTTCTTCATCACTCTATAATTGAATTATAAGCATTTTTCACTACAAAACTCTTAAAGGTAAATCGTCATAGGGATTCGAGGTTAGCAAAACAGTAGAACGCGCGATGCGGGTTCTACTGTTTTGCTAACCTCGAATTCTTTTGACGATTTACATTTCAGAGTTTTGTAGTGAAAAATGAAAAAATGCATATAATTCGGTTGGAAAGTGATGAAGAAGGTGATATAGAATGTGTATATTGTGCTGATAGAAAGAAGGAGGAACATCGAGCGGAACTGGCTGAGAAACAAACATAGGCGTAAAACCCCGATTTCCTGCCTTTGGGGGGCCGTATCTCCGGAACGAGTTGAGAGCCCCATAAAATTTCATTTGAATTTTTTGTTCAGGAGGCCAAAATACGAAAGTTCCACTAAAAATTTTTTATTTTCGAGGCGGAGCCCGATTAACGGAATTTTACCTTTCTTTGAATCGAAATTGCCGATAACTATCAACGATTTGGCCCTTAACTTCAGATTCTCAATTGACAACCTCCCTATCAAACTGACATCTCCTCTCCATCACATTGTCCTCGCGCACAGGACCGCACTTACCCCTCTTTTAGATGATTACATACAAATAAACGGTTTTTGGTTGATAAAAAACCTAATTTCATTCAGAAAAATTATCACAGCAAAACATTGACGGTCTACAAATGAATTATTGTAGGCTGAACTATTGTAAGATGAGTGTTGATAGTACTGATACTTATTTACAAAAAAATGCTACCCCACTCCCCCGATAATAAAAACATTTTTGTGTTTCAGATCGATGATATTTCAGTTTATACATCTGATACTGTCTGAATCGCAATTAACAAGACCCGAATTCCATTTGAAATTTTATCAATTACAGTTGACTATTCTGAATTCTAATCAGTATTTTCTGATATATAATCACAATTGGAAAAAATTATGAAGATTTCAAGTGTGAATATGACTCAAGGAAAGCACTTATTCTTGATTAGGCCTATTGTGATCTCTTCTCATGAGCTAATGTACCTTCCTCAGGAATTTTTAAGCCCTATAGTTTCAAGATAATCGATAGCCTTCCTCTCATGTCGACTGAATCTACTAAATCGACTCTTTGAACATGATTTTTTTCGATGAGAAAGCTGGACTCATATATGACATCCTCTAAGAATTCGTCTTCCTATTTGCAGCACCTGCAAAGACCTGGATCAGTTACCTATATGATCATAGCTGATTGGCACATGTTAGAGCATTCGTGTTTCTCTGGAGATCATTTCTTGCCATTGAAAGTTATTCCTTGCCTAGTTATGCATTGAAGTAGAACTCTTGAGAGAGTAAACCTGATGCTTGGATCCCAGTGCCTTTTGAAGTTGACATGGGAGTGCTCTCTGATGAGTTGGCGATCCAGGCAGCCTTCCTGATCCGAAAGTCGTAGCAATAACCACTTATGTGAGATATGAATAAGGGCATGGGAGCCTTCTAATTCTAGCATAAATGTAACTCGTGATCTATTGTGAGATAGCAGTATACCTTTTGTCAGTTCGGTTTGGAGTACACCGCCAAATTTTCTCAAGGACCACTTATATTTAGTTACAAAAATCTGCCTTCAGTCATTTTTAATACATGCCATGGTCATTCTAGATACCTCCTGCGAGTTTGTCAAGGGGGGTGAGACTGAGCATTTCTTCCCTAGCTCTTGTTGACGTGGTTTCCATGGCTCACTGAGGAGGAGTTTTTGTTAATTCGGTCTACTTTTTTGATAGCTGCCCCCTAGTTGGTCTTGGAGGACCGGATGACAGCACAGTAAGTTAGTATCTGTCATTTGGTGTCTTCTTATAATTCAACTTTAAGGCTTCAGCCCCAGTCCGTATGCTTGTCCCATGACATTGCTCATATGACAATAATCGAAGAATGCACTATAAGAGTTATAGTCACCTCAAGCTGCAAGACATGCTCTTGATTTCCATCCCTGTTTTGTATTTTCGAAAACCTCCGTTCCTAGATTAATAACATTTCTCCATAATATTTAGCAGAGTTGTTTTGGAGTCTAAAACGATAGAGATATTCTGAACCGCATTCTTGACGAAACGATCAATATTAGCTCTTTCATTCGCCATCAATCGAATGGCGAGCACTGCACAAACATTTATCACCAACCTATTACAATATTCATCGCTCCGTATATATCAGCGGCGGATTATATCACTCGAATCATTCGCTCGGCTTATTGGCATAGTTTGATTTGTAACCTATTCGAACAGTTCCGTACCAAATAGCTAAGCAGTTTAATTATCATCTAACAACGCCAATTTCAATATGGGAGCGCCGGATCTCGATCAATTAGCAGGATGCGGCTCGATGTTAAATATTCAGAATGCCAATAGATAGAATAACTATCTGCCCCCGGCCAGTTGATGATCACGGAGTGTTGTTAGGATTGTGGTCATGGACATTTATCACCCGATGTGATGATAATAGATAGGGATCTGTACAGGAAGTTCACGCGAGCATTTCGTACAGTGTTGAAATTCTGGCTGTTATCTTTATTGCTTTCATGATTTCTCGACCATTTTGACCCTGTAATGAGTTCAAATATTCAAGTCAAGTAGTTTAATATTCTAACAACTACCTGAGATGACTCAAAAATAAAGCTCGTGACAATTCACATGCTTGACTTGACTTGATTTGAGATATTTATCACTTGACTCGAAAGCAATCTACTTGATCTTGATAGGGACGTGTCGCACGGCGTATTTCTGCAAGCTCACTCGCGTAGACAAATACGGGGATTCCCTGAGCTCCAAGCTGACTGAATCAAACGCGCAGTCTGGCTCAGCGTTGTGCTCAGTGTTACAAACGTAACACTTTGGTGACATTTCGCACCCTGTGTGTCACAGCCTCTAAAAAAAAATTGAGAAATGTTTTACATTTCAGCATTCTACTCAGGCTGATAATGAATGAAATTATAAAATGTCAAAACTGACAAATTATTTCGTGAGGTTATAAAACATGACAAACTAATGTCCTGACGCTATGAGTGAAGTATTTCACACAAACTACCACTAAATTTGATGAAAAATATGTTGTTGGAGTTGTCTGTCTATTTTTCGAATAGTTTAGGAATTGTTTTTTGTGTTGTTTCTACATTTGATATTTTTTTATTTGTTTTGGTGGATATATCAGTTAACCCATTTTTTTCTTCGTATCAAGATATCAAAGAAAACAGGATCCGAATGTCTTGATCATTTTCTGTGTTATTTTTTTATTTGAAATTCGTTTTTGATACTAACTCTACCACTAGTCCTCCTCCGCTTTGGACATCAAAATAGACTGATATTTGAAAATCTTTGTTTCTTGTTTGTGGTATTTTTACATTCGAATGTTTCAGTTGTTTTGATAGAGTTTATGATAATTTCATATTTCACCCAAGATATAACATATTTTATCATGAGAATTTGGTTCAATTTTCTTCTTTTGCTACTTCTGCTATAATTTCTCTCAGAACGTAGAACTCTCACAGCCAGAATTCTTTTTTTCAACAATAAGTTTCATAAATGAAGGTGTTCTTCGCAAGGTTAATTTTCATTATTTTCATCATTCATAAAACTGCTAAAAATCAAGTAGCTTGATAAAAAGCACTTTGTTTTTCCAAGTACTTGATAAATAAATACTTGAATTGACATTACAAACTACTACTTGCTTTGAACTTGACTTGATTTCAACTCAGGTCAAGTTGAGTCAATTAGCTTGGATATCAAGTCAAGCCGTGAATCTTTGAATCTGTTCGATCACAACCATTCCAAAACTCACATAATAGTACCTACTTATTAATTATGCGGGACAATTAGTATTTGTTTCCAAGAAGAAGAGGAGGTCGTAACAAACATCTGAATGACACTTTCTAACCACCTATTTGAATCGTCACTCCTCAACGACCTGCCAAGCTGGTCACATCTTGCCTTTCCTGCATGTATACATATTTTACTTATACAAGATATTTCCCAAGTGTTGTAAACAATTTCAGTGGGAGATTCCCCGTGACATGTTATGAAGAAGATGTTTCTAAGAATATAAATTTAAAATTGCACAGTATTGGAGATACAAGATATGTGCTACTGTAAAACATCAAACTCTGAACAAATATATGAATTTGATCAGAATGTATTCTCAGTCACTATAAAGAACATCTCCAGGGCATGAATTATAGCCTTTTTCGAAATATGAAGTTTCTATTTTAAATAGTTCTCGAGATATCTGGAAAAATGGAAGATTTCATTGTGACTTTCGACAGTCTATATTGTTGAAATTGACGTTGCATCGTTAACACACTGAATTCTCTCTCACAGGGAGGAATAATACCAAAAATCATTTGGGAGTTTATTGTATATAATTAATTATTATTATATGATTAATTTTAGGGTTCATGTCATCATGACCATATTTAAGGTAGATTTTCCATTGTCGTAATCTAATTTGGTGATGAGGCTTTTTTTGATACTGGGCAAATCAAAACTTGACAACAATCATTTCCTCATTCCATGTGTAGAATCACATCGAAGAGTAGTTTCTGAATATGAAGAGTTTCTTAGATATTTACCAAGCGATTCGAAAATTTTAACAGAAAAGTATCAAAAAATACATATTATTTTCTCCATTGGAATTTTTGAGAAAAAAATTCGTGAGAATTTCTGGGTGACATATATTCGGGACAAGAAGATCATATATTTGGGTTACTAATCCTACTTGGATACGGAAACGTTTCAAACTTCGTGCTCAAACTTCGTCCTCGTGCGATATGGCCATTATATCCATCTTGTTGTACAAACTACTATTTTCTGTCCATTGATTTGCAATGATGAGAAAAATGGACATGACTCCTCTGATAATTTTGACTTCTAAATATAAATTCGTCTCAGACACATCATTCCCAATTCATCGGAGTCAATTCAACTTACCCACCCGGCATTACCAAAATGATGTTTTCTTCGATGGATGCTTACCTGAAACAAAGAAGAGATGTATCATCGATTTCTTGATTGTAAAACTAGATGTTATTGAATAGTTTTATCAGGCATGAAGCGACACAACCCCCAAATTTGATTTTATAATCAAATAGCGACCTGCCCCGGCTCCGCATGGATAAAAATGGTTATTGTGGGTGATCCCTAATAGATTTCGCAGGGTTCAGCCAGCGTTTGCAATGTAAGCGCAAAAAAATGTGTTGATTTAAGACATCTCATTAGAAACATCTACAATCATCAGTATTTCTCTACTATATTACGCATGTATTATACATATAAACCTCACTTTATCTATGAAAAACTAAGATTCAAAATCTGTTGAGTAGTTTTAAAAATCTTAGCATACACAAGGACAGACAGACAGCGGAAAGCTACTTCGTATTATACTATGTAGTGATAGTGATTTCACTTGAAATGCAAATTTTCGGCTGATATTACATATGAAGTTGTAGATTGAGTTAATATTACCCTACTTTACGATCTCTTTGATCAGAAACAGTTCATGAAATTTTATCGGACTTGAAATGCTTGATATTATATAGATGATATTCCTCGATAACAGAAATAATTGAAAGTACTGTAACTCAAAATTCAAACTGGAATATATTTTGGCTAAATGTAACGGCTATTTCGTCTGGAAGAGAGGAGTTCCCCAAAAAAGTATTCATTTCCATCAGACCTAATAAGATTGAAACGACTAAAAGATTGACTCATCATAAAAAATACTGTACGCAAAACATTTCATGCAGAAAATTATTAAAATGCTGTACGTAAGCATGAATAAATGAACTTCATACTTTTTGCTAACTGATATCAGGGTAAAATTAGAATTGATGGAAAGATTCGTAATGAAAATTTATAAGTACAACAACATATATTCAGCAAATTTGATAACAGCTGCATCTTTATTCATCTACTTTCAGAATTTTTCATTGGTTGCCAGTTATTAAAAAATATTAACTCATTTTATGACCTAGAAGGTAATTGAAGGAATTGCGAGGAAAGCAAACACCAAGGTAGTTCCAAAAAGTCATGAAAGATCTGATGGAAAAAGTTTAACGATGTTATGAAGAGATGTAATAGAGGAGGGATGAAAAAGTGAACTGGAAACGAATAGGTTTGTGCTATATGGAAGGAAGTTCAGAAGTGAGTGGGTCTTCTTCTCCAAATATTGAAACATTATTCATTCTCCAAAATCGATGAAAAACTGATGTAAATATATATATATATATATATATATATATATATATATATATATATATATATATATATATATATCGAAATGAAATAGTAGAGATTGAATTGAACCTACCGATATTTGATTGAAAGCCTTATTGGAAAAAAAAAACAAATTGTGGTTTAGTGAACGACGTCCTATACGGACATAAACTGACCTGATGTACAGGGTTTTGTAAACCCGTTATTAGTGAGAAAAAACCAGAACAGTTTTTGATGGAGCTCTGATAGAACAAAATAGAAAAAATTGACAAGGAAAAGTAATAAATTGTGATGAAATATATGAAAAATGCACAATGGGAAGTGAACTGAAAAAATACTGTGGTGAGATTGAGGAAAAGTTTGAGTCATTAGTAAATATATATATATATATATATATATATATATATATATATATATATATATATATATATATATATATATATATATATATATATATATATATATATATATATATATATATGCTGGCTGCGAGGTGATCGATCTCCAGTGATGATAGCCAGCTAGTAAGAAAACTCAGACCTAGACGCAAGGTCACTAAGTCTTGAAAATGGCTCCGAAATGGGAGCCGAAACGTAGACAAGTAAATCATTCCAGGCGCGGATCAACCGGAAGTTCCAGCCAGCACATTTCTAGCCGCAGAAGCCTAGCCGATCAAATATATATATATATATATATATATATATATATATATATATATTGAAAAAAAAATTTACAAAAACAACGAAACGTATTTAAACCAAATTCCAAATTTGGCTGTTGCTATGAAGAAGCGACTATTTGCACAGTAAAGCCTAGTATCGACAGTGCGAGGCAGCTCGCCGCGAATGCCTCGTGGCGAATGCTCGGCTTTGCCTCGGACTGTGCATACCGGGGTTGCTCGCCTCACATTGCGCGACTCGAACGCCTCATAGCGAGCAACCCCGGTATCCACAGTCCGAGGCAAAGCCGAGCATTCGTCACGAGGCATTCGCGGCAAGCTGCCTCGCACTTTCGATACTAGACTTTATACTTTCGTGAACTGTGTCCATATAGATATCATCAGAGATCTACACAATGTGAGAAAAAACCGAAGTAAGGATGTTCATATTGAAATTTTCTTCACTCGGGATATTTATTTCGAATGAAATTTGTATTGTTCGTGATGTCAGAAAAACATCGATCGATTTCGTCAGCTATTATTTGCTAGTGATACATGAAAACATGAAAGATATTTTTTTAATGGGAAGGTAATTCATGATAATAATAAGTATGGTTTCTGATATGTTGAAGCCATTGATTGGAAATAGGTTTACCACCATCGTAGTAGTAATTTTGAAGTGGACAAAAAAGAGGTTAACAATACCCAAATACTAAAGATGAATGTTTTTACGGACGCTGGAATATTCATAATGGTCCTTTCGGGTATTAATCCGTGTGCGAGTTGTTGAAATGTTCGACGTTTCGACTCTCATGCTGGATTATTCATCAAGAACTTGAATACATATCTTCATAAATACAGCTAATCTGGTCTAGTCGTAAGGTGGTGGATTAGCTGAATTGCTGTATTGATGGAGATAAATATGTATTCAAATTCTTGATAAAGACTCCATCATGAGAGTCGAAACGACGAACATTTCAACAATTCGCATACGGACTATTACCCGAAAGGACTATGATCATTACTCGAAAAGTTTCGCCTGAGCCAAATATCAGCTATCATCTGATATAGTTGGTAATGTTCGTCACTCCTCAGGTTAGATTCTATTAATGAGTCATAGATGTTCTCATTACATCATTCCCTTTCGAATTTTCTATCATCCAAGTATATTCACCAGATGATTTCTGAGATGAAGACGTTGTCAGAAGTTTGTGGCATGTTTCCAGTTCTTTGCTGGTTATTTTTTATATTATTGGTGACATGGCTCGGATTCAAAATTTGGGGATATCCTATACTATTCATCATCAAGGACAGATCTATAAGCTGTACGGTTAAAGTTTCGATTCTTTTTATCCCGAGATTTATTATCTGGATCATTTTCAAGTTCTCATTTTCTTCCTGTATGACACACATATTCATATTTTCAGATGTTATTTATTTGAAAATCTTGCTTTCGTCATGGTGATCTATAAAAGCAAAAACAACAGAATGTTTTCATAATATTCTTGTACTGAACGCAATCCAAAGAACTAGCAAGAAATATATATATATATATATATGTTACCGGCAAAGTGTAATATCAGGCATTCTATAGAATACCTAGGCATTCTATACATTGCCAAAAGTAAGCAGGCAAAGTTTGAAATTTTAAACATTTCATACTTTGCCTAGGCATTCTATAGAATGCCTGCTGGAGTTCAGGCAGAGTTAAAAATCTGTCTGTTCCATTGTTTTCAAGTTAAGGTTAACCTAACCTAACCTAACCTAACCCAAGCTAAGAAAATGAAAGCTAATTATTCACTAATATTTCACTTTTAAATTTTACTCTAGTAAAATATGAGGATTTTCAGATCCTATGTTTAATACATTTCATGTTTGTTATTTGCAATAAACAATGTTTAACAATGTTGTTCATTTTATACTTTGCCTGCAAAACTTTCGACATTCTATATAATGCCTAGGCAAAGTTTGTACAATTGTTAAGAAATGAGTTTATTTCATATGTTGCCTGGATTCACTCGGCAATGTATACAATGCCTAGGTATTCCATACAATGCCTGAATCATACACATTGCCGGTAACATATATATATATATATATATATATATATATATATATATATATATATATATTCCTTTTTGATACAGACTAATGACTCGTGTTACATAAACATTGTTGATATGCAGACCAACGAATAAAAACCCTTTTCACTTTTGGAAATGTGTATGAGAGAAATGCGCATTGGAAACTGGCAATCACGTTTTTATGGCCGGAGCATTATGAAAACGGGAACGTTTCGCCGGAAAATATATTCATAGAGTTTTTCATTCCGAACAGCTTCATACCGGAATACCAGCAATGAGAATAATATAGGAAGTTCTATATATATCACGGATATCATATTGCGTTTTATATGAATCGCAAAAGGGTCGTATTCACAGAATGGATATGTTCTTCCTGTGAGAGAGTTATGCTGAATAAATAACTATGTTTGTAGCGATATTTCAGGTTTTTTTACAGATTATCTGTTGTCTGCAGTAGATTCTGAAAAAGCATGGATACAAAGTGACTGTGAGTATTTCAGGCTCAAATCCTGGAATCTATGATTGGAAATTAGAATCGATCAGAAACATGAGGTTGGAAACTTCTATGAGAGAAGAAACATCAAATATTCATCAAACACTCTTTGTTGATGTACAAATCATTTATAGACGTTTAATTCATTCACAAAAAAGAAAAAGATCACAAATAGCTACTTCTCTACAGATTTTCCTCTATACGTAAAGGAATATCCTATAAATGGTATCTGTTTGATTCAAGTTCCGAGTGAGTGGTACAAAAATTGTACAAGAAATGGTGACTTCTATGTGATCTAGCGCCTGTCGCGCCATATACGGAGGGAAGTAGCTGTTTCATAGACTTTTTCTTCCTTTTTGTGAATGAATTGAACATCTTTGAAGGATTTGCACACAAAAAGAGAGTGTTTCCGAAATATTTTTTCATGCTTCATAGAAGATTTGTCTTTTCCACATTCACTTGTATTGCAAAGTGTTCCGGAGATATGAAAATCTCCCTTTCACCCACAAGATTTCTAGTGAAAACGTGAAAGCCCCCCGTTCTAATTGCAGTGTTGCCAGGTACAGTTTGCTAGAACAGGATTAAATTTTGGAATCTCTGTTTTCCTATCTTTTATTCGCAAGTTGATTAATTCTCCCCCTTCTCTCTTGCACACAATCAATGAAATCAATCACAGTATACTTCATTGTAAGAAGAAATTAAAATCTAATTTACTAAGTCATTTGAAGTCCTATACATTAATACAAGTTGGTAGGTAAAGCAAATGGTGAGAGAAGAAAACAAAAATTAAATAAAATTCAAGCTCTAGGTGGACACAGGGGGACACGAGGTTGAATAAAATTGGGCGAAGACATTCGCATTATTATTCATTTGAATTTCAATGAGAATAAAAAACATATCAGAAACCTACCTGGAGCTAGCTCAGGGTTTCATGACGCCAATGACCCTCCTAGAGTTGCCCTTGAGAGACTTACGCTTTGCAGTTTCGAATCGATTCGATGAAAATTTAACTCCTAACTGTAATAACTCAGTTATCGCTATCCTGACAATTTTCACTTCCCTTCCGACAACTTTCGGCCCCTTCATCTCCTAAAATGGACGTGAATCTGCCCTTACACCTGTTTGAATAATATTGGTAGTGACATAACATAGATATGATTGGTCTTGTCAGTTTGTATGCATTGAAATCGAAAATATCACCTATAGGTACATGTGAAACTGACAAGTTCACTTATTTCCACTCATATCACTACCAGTACCAATGAGGGATAACTAAATAGTGAGTAAGTCACTACACAAACCATATCAGATGCAATTGCAAGAAGTGCAATATCTTTTTCGCAAAACGTGTTCAAGGACATTCAAGTTTTCACTGAATGTTTGAATTAAGGATAAAATTCATACTATTCTGGAAACGGAAGAATATAATAGCAAAATTAAAGAACCTCTAGACCCACGAACTACCGCAAACTCAGAAGGGACCCAACCCGATCATGGTTGAGGAATGTCAAAAAACTCATTAAGTCTTCCTCACTAATGGGAACCATACAGAAAACCATTCTCAGAACTGAAGCATTGCCCTCTAGGCTATACGGTCTTCCGAAAGTACATAAACCCAACATGCCACTGAGACCAATAGTCAGTGCCCCAGGCTCGCCTACCTATCAGTTGGCAACACATCTGGCCTCGCTCCTCCAGAACAAATTCCTAAGTCAGGGATTCGACAGACTTCGTTGCTAAAATTGAAGGCTTAACTTTGGAGCCGACAGATATTATGGTCAGTTTCAATGTAGTGTCCTTGTTTATCAACGTCCTACTGGAAGACTCTGGGAGTTACTTTCAATGGAGAGGAAACTTCTTCGAGCAATTAGATGGCGTGGCGATGGGTCCACTTAGCCCATTAATAACCAACTTCTACATGGTACGTTTGGAAAAGAAATCAATCAACGCCTTTAATTTGAAGCTGACCTTGTGGCTACGTTACGTGGATGACACCTTCGTCATCTGGAAACATGGAAAGGACGCTCTGAACCTTTTCCTAGACCACCTGAACGCTCAACACCCTAGCATCAAGTTCACCGTGGAAACTGAACAGAAGCAGCGGATAGCATTCCACCACCACCACCCACTGTCAGCAGCAGGGGTTTATCGCATACCGTGCACCTGTGGGAAGGTATACATCGGTACCACCAGAAGATTAATGGAAACAAGGACAAAAGAGCATGAAAGAAACTACAGACCAGGGCGAACTGACAGATCGATTGTAGCGGAAAAAGTAATTACGGCAATTAATATTTACAAAAATTCTCCAAATCCAGATAAAATAATTAGCAGTCCAAACTACCGGAATACATATAAATACGCTTTACCAAGTCGTAATACCCAGTCACCCTAGTCAAACTTAAGATGTATGAGCCTCTGAAGAAGGTAGCCACTCGCGCCAGCGAAACGTCAGGAAAAAATTTCAAAAAATGACAGCTTTCAAACCCGAGCCAAAGTAGTGAAGCCTCAACCATTTTGTCAGATTTCATACTGCTTGTGTATCATATTATAATGAAATTCGTTCATGTAAATGTTAATCCATTTCGATCCCCTAATCAGTTTCGAGATGACTTTATCCCGGAGCGACATCTTTTTTGTTAATGAAACAAAAACCGGACACGATATCCCATTCTAGCAGTCGCTGCGGATGACGAGTTTGTCATTCAGACGAATGAACGCAAAGCAAAGCGGATAGAAATAATTAATTTGTTGGAACAATACTGTGAATATGTGGGACGTTGGACGAAGTGACACGACCATTACTACAGGGAAAATAGACAAAAAAGGGGTCAGGGTAGCAAATAACTACGTGGATTCGTAGTGCCTTATTAGTGAGGATGGATGATGGGGGTGTGGAATGTGCAAACGCCATAGTTCCGTTCAGGATCGCCCGAACGGTGCCTTGTATTCCAAAAAATTGGAAGATTGTATTTTCAGGGGTAATATAATAAGTGGTATGATTATTACCGATAATTTTTTGGAATATTAATGAATTGCAATCCCAAAGCTGAAAATACAACGAGTCCGCAGGACGAGTTGTATTTTCTTGCATTGGGATTGCCAATGAATTGATATTCCAAAAAATTATAGGTTATTAATCATACCACGAATTATATTTAGGACGACAATATAACCCCTGTTTGAGCAAAAATTGTTGAATTGCCTGGTAATTGATTCTTTATTTCTGACCGTATTCAAGGGAATACTCTTTTCCACTGCTTCATCTATGATACCAATCGCCATTTGTCCCCAACGATCGCTCATATTGATTAAGAAATATAATCAATCAAAACACATAGATTTGACGTTTATAATTTAAATCATTATTTTCACTTGACAGCTAGTAAAACAAAAACTAAGCAGGTTTATCACCGTGAAAATACAGCGACAAGCTATATTTTCACTGTAATTCGGATTCTATTGGCTGAATTTCAAAATTTGAAATAGACTGATTGGTTGTTAAGCAAGGAGATATATTGTCGTAGAAAATAAAATTGAGAATTCTCTTTTGTCCACTTTATATTCCGGGTACAATAAGTACTTATTAGTATACTTATAATTACTCAGCATCAATGTCACGAGCACACTTATTTTTGGAAATATCTCTGTTGTGATTGTTGATCCCACAGGGTAATCACTTTCAAGTCGACCTCTGCAGGAAATTGCATTTTTTTCCGAATTGAAAATCTACTTATTTTGGAGGTAAGAATGTTTTGTCCTCAAAACCTTTTTCTTCTGAATTATGATACGTGAATCCACGATTCAATAAATACATCAATTCAATTATTTCCGAAATATGCTAGATTATACATGAAGATGAAACCGTGTTGTGAATTTCGAGTGTTCATAATAATCAAGATAGGATAGTGATGGCGATATGAATATCGATAGCACTCCTTCGGAGCTGCGGAGATGGGCAACTACAGCTTGGATTTACTTCACTAGAAATCGTGATTTCAATGTTAAAACAATACAACACATTTAAGAATTGAAGTCGGGATCTTAATGTCTAGAATATTCAGAAAATGCTCGTCTGGTATAATTTTCTAGTAAAACCGGAAATAAAAGGAAAATAGGGCCGAGTCTGTAGTTCTGAAAGTGGGAATAGTTAGATATCAACTAATAGGTGGGTGCACATAAAACAGAAAAAAATTTAGAAATGTACCAGCCGCCTTTCCGTGCAAAAGTTTAGGGTCAAAGATCACCGAAGGTGCTGATGGCGGTTATTTTGTACCAACTAGGAGTGAAGATAGTGAAACGTAGACTTCTATAATAGTTTCAATTCAGTCTATCTGTCATGTAATACCTTTTTGAAATTTTTAATACTCTGAATTGTGAGTTTTAAATTTATTTCGACGGAATAGTTCTCCGCGAGTTATGAATTGTTTTTTAATCAATAGTAGATAAAGACATTCTTCCCTAAAAAATGCGCTGAAAAGTCATCGTTTACTCCAAGAATAACCCAGTTACTTTCTATACTTGGTTCGAGTGAATGAAACCCAAACTATAAGAATCTTTTTAGAATCAAATTTTCATCCCTTATTTTGTGTTCAAAGTATAGTTCTCTTCGGAATCCACGCTGCCATTATTGAAAGAAGACTTAACGTTCTCATTTCTCTCAGAATTCCAGGTGAGTTAAGGTGAGTTTAAACAGCAAATGAAATGAAATAAGGAACAAAATAAAACAAAATAAGAAAGATAAACATATGGATCTTTATGAAAGCGTTCATACAAGAAATAATATATAATGAGAAATAAGAATAACAACAAAAGATGCCATCTTTCACTATTTTATTTGGAAATTGATAATGCGCATGACCGAAATATTTTCTGTACTCAACGTTCCATGTTTGAAATTATTTTAACTTCTTTCCTTACAATAACAACCTCAGAATATTCTTTACTGGTAATCTTTGCTATATGTAATAGAATCAAAATTCATAATATCAACAATTAGGAGGTTAGTTACTGTAGCCACTGTCAAAACGAAATTATGATATTCACAGAACATAAAAGTCATTGTCAAAAAAGGTGCAATTTTATTGGTTCATTCTTATTTTATTTCAGTCATCTGTATGAACACACGTTTTCTGTCCTTATTCTTAATTAGTTTCTTATTTTATTCTTATCTTATTTTATTTGCTGTTTAAACTCTCCTTTAAAGAAAAGGCGTATTCGTTTGAACTGCGTCATATAATATATTCGTCTTAGGCAAGTGACGCTATAATATCCGAATAAAACTGCTTCTCGCTCAGGAAATGTGTTGTAATTTGGTGACGAAATAAATTTTGATTTTTGGTAGATCAAGTATGGAAAATCCATCAAGCAGTCGTCGATAATACAGTATTCTCCATTTGTAGTTTCTACAGTTTTCTCTAATCCATCCAATCAAGTTGAATAGTTTGGGTCAAAAACCGCCACAGTGATTGCGCACACACTATTTGGTTTTTACAAGTATGTTGTTGACTATCTGAACTTGTTTCTGTGATCTGTCAGTGGATTCTCTCTTTCTGAAAGGTATGTGAGAGTAGATGAAAAAAGTAAATATGCAACTAGGAAAAAAACAATCTATTGTTTCTTTAGGTGAACATCTATGTGAACATGGAAAATTTTGATATAGAGATCTTCCATCATTATCAAATAAAATAAAAACAAGGGTTTGATTCCACAAACATACCGAGATGTACCTTTCTGTGAGTTATGTTAATGTTATGTTTTTCAAATGTTATTATTTGGTGAATGAACCCGTTGTTATGGAACTGAAAGTTCCTAAAAACAATAAAAATTCGAATAAATCATATTTATGGAAGATTCACAACAACAGATATATTTCAAGGGATACGTGCACTTCCAATTCTGATGCGAGCGGGACAACAAGGAAAGAACACAAAAATCTTGGAAGAAATATTCTTCAAAAATAACCTGTTTCTGAGGTATCACATATTCCCCTTCCCCATTGAAATTGACAGTCACGAGGCATCCTCTTATCATTCCCAAAGAGAAACATAAACGTTATTTTTATGCACCAAATCCTAATTCCCCTGGAGTACGTTCGCTCTAGTAAGCTGAGCTAACGATCATTAGTCGAGATGTCGAGGTTGGAAGCAGTGGATGCTCGAACAATTGGGTACTTGACAAATTACCCTTTTATCATATACATTCATACGTGGCACTGTCGAGAGTGATGTCAAATACTCACCATTTCTACCGAAACCCATACAGAATTTGGATCAGTCAGCCAGCATAGGAAATGGGTGGTAATGGAAAGAAATGTAACAAATGTAATATATCGTCGTACTTTATACACTATTCATGATATAGAATCACGAAATTATTTTTCATTATTTCATGACATTCTATGAGCACTCCTAATGAAACATGTATCTTGAGCTAAAATACCAGTTTTCTGTACGATTCTCACCATCACTCGAAACCGTCACATGTTAATCATGCTTGAGGAAGGTTTTGTATTGTGGAACACGGTTCGCGGTTCTGTTGGTGACAATCGTATAAAAAACTGAAGTATATTTTGTTGATTATGGATTTTCATCGAGTATCAGCAAGTTCAATAAAACGTAAGAAAATTAGTTGTTGAATTGCAATCAGAGAAAGGAGAAAATTGTTATATATGGTCGAATTATTCGGAAAAGAGACATTGTTCTCAACTTCTGCGCATGTCATAGAAAATAATGACATTCGTTGGGACTTCATGTAGTTAGTCTATTTCTCGTGGGAGAAATGTTAACTTTTGCTTGCTTCGGTGTTTGTGATATCGTGTTAGTATTAGCTTCTTATATATGAATACGTTGGTTACTATTTTATTCACAATCATTTGGGTTGATATTATAAAATATCAAGAAATGAATATTTGCAAGAACAATTTCATATTGCCAGTAGGCAATGCGAATAGATGATCTACATCAGATGAAACTCCCAACAAATGTCATTAATGTCATTATTCACAAATGATATTTGTCTAGGTTGAGGTTGAGAAATTTTCACATTCACTATGCTTTTGACTTGCCATCAGTATCTCAAAAATCACTTATGCTTCACGAAGATGGCTACATATAAGCAATGTTGGAATTAATTGATAAACAAGAAATTTTTGACAGTAGATATTGACAGACGTTTCATTTCTGGGAACTGATGTTGGGTTATTTTTTTGAGAAAGTTGGAAGAAAAAACTGATTAGATATCTAAATTCTTGCATCCGTTCGCTACTAAGAAAGTGTGTGATATCGTGTTAGTATTAGCTTCTTATATATGAATACGTTGGTGTACACGTTAGCAGATATCCGAACAAATCCTAGATTCCGATGAGTAGAATGACGTTCTGAGTAGATATAAGAGGAGGACATTCAACATGCAAATTGACTTCATGATTACAGTTCACTATCCCGTAAATTTGAATTTACCGCCAAAACATGACATTATACACCCCGAACTGTCAAATTGACATTCGAGTATCCTTACATGGCTATGGTATACTGAGGTACAGTATAGTTGAACTCAGAACCATTGACATTACACCTAGGCCCGGATTCTCAACGGCGCGGCGATAGAATAGAAACTTTCTCAGGGAGCGATCCCCGATTTGTTTCTACTCCCCCATTTCAAAACGAGAAGTCGTTATTCTTGAACGTCAGGGAGGTTTTCGAATAAGGGTTTCCCGAGGAGCAATGTTGCCAGAGGTTCTAATCAATCATAAACAACTATTTTTTGACAGAAGAATAGGAACTGATAACTCGGTAGCCGATTACAGTTTCCTTCTTTTTTTTTTTCTTACTCTGCTATAAAATAATTGCTCTCCATTAACAATGAACAAAAAGTTATTGCTAGAGCTTATTCATAGATTTTCCAGTTTATTCTACTGATTTCACTGTGTTCCAGTTCATTTTTAAGAAGTTTCATAGTTGGGTTTATTGTTTTTACATTGTTTTCCAGTTTGGTTTAACGTGTTCAAAGTTTTCTCATTAGGATGATTGTTAGTTCAACGGATGAAATGTATTTTTCATTGAATATGAAATGTATTTTATTAGCCTGGACAGAATCAGGAATGATTTTCAATAATGAACAAACTGCAAAAAACTTGAACATCGTTATTTGTTGGCAATGATAAAAAGTTATTCAACTTCATAAAATATATACGATCATAATAAATATCTATAGTTGAAGAGGTATTCTATGAATATATTTTGGGGGATTTCGCTTGGGAAATTATATATCGAAGATACAATAAAATTACTTTTCCAATGTAATTCAATAATGAATGAACAAGGAAATATATTGTAAATATAAACTTAACCTGTTCTATCTTCTGACAGATATATCATCTGGTTTCTGTTGCTGGGGTAGGTTTATGTTATTATGTAATTAGATCTCATTGATATTCTCATAGGAATATTTCAGATCCCAAAAAACCCGGGATTGGCTTTTCACAATCCCGGTGGATTTTTTCTTCCGGAATCCCGGGCTCCCATACCCCGGGATTACATTTCCTAATCCCTGCTCGAGGAAGCTATTATCTTGCGAAACACGTGTCGCTGTTCTGTAAACCAATTGTTAATGAGAGAGAAATCAGTGATAATTTTCATTATTTTTCACAACTCATCATTTTTCGATAACGATTTTAGATATATTTGAAGATGTACAGCTCATCCAATCCATTTTGGCACAGAACTAATGACGTATATGCCCAGCAATCTCTGTGAAGTATACTAAGATAAAAAACCTATTATATGTGTTCACTGTGTTGAAATGTATTCCTAGAAGGTGTTTCCAAACGAAAAGAGGTCACCGCGTTAACTGCATTTCTTGAGCTTTCTTACAGTTGAAATAACGAGTATTCTATCAAAAAATCCTCAAGTTCCTCCAAAGCCCTGCGGAAATTGCAACGATGGCTGTTATTTACCGCACCACTCACTTTGATGAGAGAAAATGAAAAATGGAATTCGAAAATTAGAAATCTGGTTTTAATGTTCACCCTTTACTTTATTCCACTCCCTAATTGTTGATTCCTCAATGCCTGTTTCTCCAGTAGAATATGAAGCTTGCCAAGTATTTATCGTCGTAATTCATAATTATATTATTCATGAGGAGATTGCATGAACTCTCCTGGATACCGATATCGATTCTGAATGAAGCAGGCTTCAAATCCTTTTCAACTTGACTCGCCGTGCAATTTTCACGAAGATATAAATTAATTAGAGCTTCAATTATAGGTTCTGCCATATTGTTTACCCTAACTCAGTTTCCGCGATGGCGATGAGGAAAGTTTGCAATAATTCTGAAAATATCGTTGTTTCGGCTTACTGATTAAATTTGGGTTTGACTTGGTAAAAGTTTGGAATGGATGAATAATGGACACAGTTCCTGTCTGTTTGGTTCGGACTTGTGATTATTTCAGCCGCATTGCCTGTTGTGAGTTTCTCTCTATGTACAAATCGTTTTTGTTATCCGTAACCACACCTATCTGAAAAACTCATGGTCGTCATGACGCCATAGACTGATAACTCAATCATCAGCTTCCCTATCAGTTGTAGATCTGAAGAAATGCCTAATAAAAACTGGGAAAAGTTTTGCACTATAGAACAAAAAATGAACGGTGATAACCTGACTAGAATGGATATTATAAGAAAGGTATAATATATAAATAGTTTCATTTTATCTGAAGTTTGGTATTTGTTACTAAATACTACCCTCACCGAAAAAACACAGCCCAAAAATCGTAATGGGAACTGCAAAATTTTCAAGGAAAGGAAACTTTTATCGACCATCTAGAAAACAACTAGGTATAGGACGTTCAAGAAAGGGGAAGTCCGAAATTGATAAATGTCAAATTGAAATCTCAAGTACTTTTGATGAGAAAATATATAATACAATTCTTTCATGAATGACGAGTTTGTGAGTGTGAATCACCATGACGTACCACAAAGATTCAGGTTTATTGAGAACATGATACACGAACAAAATCTTACGATAACGACACAATATCAGTATGAAAAACTTTTGGAAGAAATAGTACCTGCTATACAAGAAAAGCTGCTAAATGTACAGTGGTAAATAATATGGAACCAGTGGTATAATCACAATATCAGTATGAAAAACTTTTAGAAGAAATAGTACCTGCTATACAAGAAAAGCTGCTAAATGTACAGTGGTAAATAATATGGAACCAGTGGTATAATCAAAATATATACACAAAATGGAGGGCAGCAACATACAAGGTTTCGAATGACACATACCTTGATAACGCTAATCTACAGAAACATGGCTCCTTCCAAACCAAAAATTGTACTAAGTGTGGGGATGAAGATGCGCTTGACCACAAACAGAAGACATGTGCATGATCCCAGGATAATACTGCGTTATAACTTTTATGGAAAACAAGAACAAATTCCTCATTGAATATAACGATATGTCCCTGTATATGGTCTCGGTAGTGTAGTGGTTAGCATATCTGCCTATCAAGCGGAAGGCCGGGGTTCGAATCCTCGCCGGTCCACCGTGCTGGGTAATCGCACGTTAAAAGGTAAGGCCTCGTTGATCCATTGCTCGCACAAGTTTCGACTTCTGAGGGTTGACGTTCGTCAGCTGGTTAACGGAAACGAACAATTTTAGAACAATTTTTTAGAACAATAATATTTTCATTACAAAAGCGTTTCCTACAACAAAAAAAAAACGGCAATGTCTGGACATGGTTATGGCAAGCGTTGATCTATTTCAATTTCTTCAAAATGGAATCAAGAAGAGTTCAGACATCTTATCAGAAATGATAGATACTATAAGATCAATTGAAATAAGTGTAGTGATATTTTCAGTTAAAAAATATTCTGTGTTCGAAATTATTTTCTTCATATAATGAATCAGTATGTATATGAAATAATGTACTCATAAACTCTATGAATATATTATGAATGGCGGTTAAAAAAAACAGTCCGAACAAAAACGTGTCATAATTATCGGAATTGATCCATACAATATCATTTCTTCAAAGTTTTTGAATTCATAGTTTTACAAAATCTGAAGGAATAAGGAATTTATGTTGAAATCTATATAGGTGTACACATGCAGACTTCTGATTTATCCCAAAAGTGTTTACGTAAATGAAATCAGTTTGAAGAGTTTCTCAAGAATGGGCGTCATCAAAGTGAACAAGAAATGAATATGTGCCAGAATAATTTCAATAAATTTTGTGTTTCATATGAAATATGAATCGTGGACTTGAAGAAATGACTATTGAAACGGTGATGTGCCATTTTGGGAAACTAGTGTGTTAGTTATTGAAGAGATTTGCGGTATTTAAGAAGAAACTGAGAACCTTCATCTTTTCTGTCTGTTTAGTTTTGAGAGGTAAAATAACTTTAATATCATTTCAGGAACTTGTTGGTTTGTGTAACTGCATAGGTGGGTACACATATGCAGGGATATAATTTATGAATTGCGATGAGCATAATGACGTTTCGAATAAAATAAGAAGACATTGTCCAAAAAGTGCCAGGAGGCCAGCAAAGTTTTTGCTGACTTCGTCTTCTTCTAAGTGAAGAAATGGCCACTTTATAACCTGTAAGGAGGTTAAAAATAAGCATATTTTCGAAAGATTGCAAAAGAAATCATTTATCTTGGTTAACAGCGTTTTCAAAACTGATTCACAGTTGGATTTTTCGATGCTTCTTTTTGAAAATCTGTCAGTGATCTGAAATTTGAACAAGTATTCATATTACTTATAATGACTGTACAAAAACAACATGCCTATGTGAACTGAATAGCAACAGAATCCATTGGCAAGCATTATTCGGATTTACTTTCCTTCCCGTGTAAACTTGAAAAAACTAAAAAAAAATTGTTTGTTCGAATCATAATAAATCCTCGACTCAAATATTTTTTTCCTTGCCGTCTCTGGATGGAATCCAGTATGGAATATTCATCGCGAATAAAAACTCTCCTAAGTGAACGGAGTTTACGCTATGTCGAAGCTCTAGACTGAATCAAGGATCACATTCGGATTCAGTCTACGATAAAAGATGATAAAACGTAGAGTACGAACTTCCGCAAACAGTTCGAACTTCCGAACAGAAGAAGAGCTGCAACTCGTGTCCGCCAAGCCATCCGGATGATTCGACAAGCGCAAATCTCACCATAAATATTGAAAGGTCTGTAGAACATCTACGAGAATGACGGGGAATTTTCGCAGACAGATCAATTCAATTTCCTCCTTACTGTGACGACAGCTTTCAGTAGGAAGTTGAGCCACATAACTATCACCTCCACTGTGGGAATAAGCGGGAAATGGGATTGGAAAGTTTTCCGCGTTATTTCGAATGGAGTTACTTCACGGTTTAGTCATTCCGTGAAAATGTATTTCTCTACTTTTTAGAGTATCTCACGTGCGACTAGCACTTTTCGAAAATCCTGCAGCGATGATGATTCCATTTGAGATGTACGTAATGACCGTGTACTTTGAATGGAATATCGAGATTGTTTCATTCTACACTCTCTGATAATTTTTGAAAATTCAATTCTTTATCGAACTGTAATTTTGCATCCACAAATGGTGTCTGTTATATCTGTCCAATATTTATAGTATTAGTAAATGTCGTTTTTCTTCTCCCACCATTTAAAATGTTCATTAGGTATTTGACAGCTGTAAGCTAAAGGATTCTTTGAAATACACGTGCATTGTAAATCAATAGGAACCACTTCCGTTATTTTTTTTTCAAAAAAGATGATATGTAACATTCAACCTGATAAATTTGACTACATCCAATGGTCCAAAAGCGAAATTCAGGAAATTTTCGATCCAAATTCTTCGTAAAATGAATCGAAAATAATTTTTTTTGGGAAATTTATTCTTCAACAGTTCGTTGGTTGGTACTGTATCTAGTTATATCCATGAACTCAAGGAGGCCAGGGTGGTTCCTGTATTCGAAAGCGGTGTCCGAAAAAATTCTCATAATCACAGACCTATATCAATTTTGTCCGCCCTTTCAAAAATATTCGAAAAAATTATAAAGAGAAGGCTCATTTCCTATCTAAATAAAAACAATATAATATCCAAAGCACAATACGGATTCCAAGAACACATTTCAGCACATGATGCGATTGCCAAAGTCACATCATTTATATATGAAGCAATAGATGAAAAAAAAAAACGTGCGTTGGTATATTTCTTGATCTGGCAAAGGCCTTTGATACCGTCAGTCACATACTTTTGCTGGAGAAATTGGAAAGTATTGGTATGAGAGGCACGGTGTACGAATTATTCAAGGATTACCTAGAGGGACGTAAACAAAGAGTGGGGATTGGGAAGTATCTGAAAGAACTGTGTCATGTGGGGTAACACAGGGCACAGTGCTTGGACCGATAGTATCCTTGATCTACCTGAACTCTCTTCTCTCACTTGATATATCAGGATCAATAATCTCGTTTGCGGATGATACAGTTGTACTTTTCAAAGCTGATAGCTGGAACGAAGTAAAAAAAGCAACTGAAAATGACATGAAAAAGATTCTGAACTGGCTGCAAGGTAACTTGCTGACTGTCAATGTGGAAAAAACTAAGATAATTCTATTCACTTCATATAAAAACTACCTATCAAACTTCAATTCTTTCACATTAAATGAACAACCTGTTGCAATTTCACTTTCTACTAAATATCTAGGAATCCACATAGATTCGTACCTACGTTGGAATATACATGCTCATAATCTGAAAAATAAATTAAGAGGACTTATTTTAAAATTTTATCAATTCCGTACCGTAGTAGGCTTAAATCAGCTCGAAATCCTCTACTATTCTTCATTCGTATCATTGCTGCAGTATGGAATTATTATCGGGTGGGGAGGCATATCCAAAACGTACTTAGATCAGATAACAAAATCACAGAAAAAGATTCTAAGATCCTGTACTTTAAAAACTCTAGATATTCTTCAGATGCATTATATGCAGAACTGCGTGAGACAATTATTAGTTATGAATACTCTGATGTTTGTTTATAAGAATAAGACATATCTACAGGTGATCAAGCACAACTGCAATACTAGAGCTCAAATAGCAGCTCATGCTTATACATCAAGAGCAAATAAATCCATAGGTCAGAGAACTTTCGGTTATCTTGCACCGCGGATATATAACCTTATTCCATACAGCCTAACACAAATCAACAATATCAATGTATACAAGAGATGCATAAAAAAATGGCTCTTACATTCTTGTAGGCAGTCTTTTGATGATCTTATAGAACAGGGATGGCGAACCTTTATGCATCAACGTGCCATTTTTTCTGAAAAATGTTTGATGAGATCATAGACGTGCCATCAAATGATTTTGACTTTCTGGTTATTTGGAAAATAATAATAATAATAATGAAAACCATCAAAACTATTTATTTACTACATTTCACAATGTTTTTATCACACCAGTAATTCAAATTGTTGTAAAATCAGTGTGATTTCTGTTGTTGTAGGTCCGATGACAAATAAGATATATTGGGGTTGTAAGATGTCACTTTCAGCAAGATGCATGCTGAACTGGATTCATCTGTCAAACGGTTTCTAACCGAGCTTTTAATGTTATTCATCTCTGAAAATAATGACTCAGAGGCATAGGTAGATGAAAACATTGTCAAAATAGCATGAGCCAGCTTCTTCAAACAGCTAAATGTGTCTGGTAACGCATTCCATGTTTCCAGAATTTTTTTATTAGCATTTTCACTTGAAATTTTTGTCAATCTTCTTGTTTCAATTAAGTCCAACTCTTTTCTTGTTTCAATAAATTTTTGATTCCATATTGAACTAGACTGGAAATCAATCAGCTGCATTTAAAATTTTTCAATTTCCAACCAATCGAATTGAGAGAAGTTCAGTTTATGAAATGATGTCACGTCAGGGTACATAATAAACTTGAGTATTTCCGACAATTCTTCGAACTGAGAAAATCTCGCTGAGAATTCCTTGATGAAAGAATCAATCACAGAAATAAATTCTTCAGTGAATTTTTTTTTTGTTTGATATCTCGTGAATATCAAAATCGTTGATATGTTTTTTCAAGTGGGGAAAATACTTGTAGTTTATTGTGATAATGTCGTTCCTAAAAACTTGCAGTTTAGCCTCGAAAGCGCGAATGAGATCTATCATGACAATAATTGTTTTGTTTGTCCCTTGAAGTTTCACGTTGAGTGCATTCAAATGTTGGCATATGTCTGTGAAAAACATCAATTTTGAAAGCCACATAACGTTCAACAACTGTGGGTATTGTTCAACTTTTCCCTCATTTTGCAGAAACAGTCGGATTTCTTCCAAACAATCAACAAATCAACACTCCGAAGCGTAGGGTAGGATCACTCGCGTTCGATCGTCATAAAATATAGTTGGACTGTTGAGGCGTGAAGGATTTGTCTCGAATATATCTACAATACTTGAGTGGGTGACTATTTCGAACCGTCCTGGATGAGTATGTATTACGAACCCGAATACGACTGTTGTGAACCCGAACACACCCATCACTTTTTGTTAGTTCATAATGAATTTCGTTATAGGTGACGTGCCCAAAATATTGTGAGGCGTGCCATCAATGGCACGCGTGCCATTGGTTCGCCATCCCTGTTATAGAACATCTTATGAGCTGATTTCCGAAATGGAACTGATTTCGAAACTAAAGGTAGAATAACTGCAAATATAAATGCCCGTGTACTTCTCAACTGACAAGGATATATAATATCTTCCAAAGGTTAAATTGAACTATAACGTAAATATGTGTATGTGTTTATATGTGTTTATCTGATGGCATGTCATAATGACAACGTTATGTCACTCAATTTTGATGACATAAGGAAGCTCATTATGGGACTAAGTACCATAATGAATTCATTATGAGACTAAGTACCATAATGAATTTCATTATGGTACTAAGTACCATAATGAAATTCTATAAGGAAAACATGTAATGGTTTGATCAAGAAAGTTTATTCAAATGTATTGATATAAATGCCATCAGATAAAATTTTGTATGTAATACGAATCATAAACAATCATTATGGCACACGCCGTGTTATCGGACTCGGCTACGCCTCGCCCGATAACATTCACGACTTGTACCATAATGATCGTCTTTATGATCCTTATTACATAAATAACTATTATATATGTATATATAAATCATTAATCAGCTGCAATGAAGAAATGTAACAAATCGCAGACAGGCACCCAGAGAGCCTAAGTGGTATAAATGTATGCTACATTTCATATTTTATATATTATACTTATGTCTATATTTATATATACTACTCTGTGTTTTAAAAGTGGCTTAATACTACCCAAAATGAAGTATGTATGTATGTATTGTACCTATTAGGTATATCAATCATTATCAGTATGTATAATTTTAATCTAATCATATTTGTTTGTTTGTATTTTATACCCTTAGTGTATACGTCCACATACAAGCAGAACCCTCTGCTTCTGTGGCATGTCCCTTTATTCACTACCATATTGTGAGTAGTTGAATTATTCTGTAACATTTTGTGAATGAATATTATTATTAATCGATAAGCAATTGAATGAAAACGAAGAAATTTGTACTACACCAAAGAAAATGAATGAATACAAACATCCTAAGAGTTGGCGGAGGATTGATCAATTGATATGTGATTTACATATTGCACGTTTTGTGAAAAACCTAATAAAATGAACAGTGTGCCTAATACAACTTGAAATAAAAATAGTGACAAGAATTCATGAAGCGTACAGAGAAAGAATACCTATAGTGTGTCCAACAAACCCAAATTCTGGTATTCACAAGAAGTTTTTCCCAGAGCGTACAGTTTTCTGTAGTTAATTTGTTCCAGTTCTTAGTATGTTCTCTTTCAGAGACAGACTGTGATAAATTGGAACAAGCAAATCTGGGCTGAAGCTTTGTGTCGGAATAATCGAAAAATATCAGAAATTCATTTTTCTGAAGCTAGCAGTGAGTGCTCAATCCACAAATATCCTGTTCGAAAAGTCCAGATTCACAACATACTGAACTTCTATTGAAAACAAAACGATTTATCTTGCGCTTTAGGGGATTCCTTTCATGTTTCCTGGAAACGTCAATCCGCCCACGGCACCACTATAAGAAAAACTGTAAGAGGCAAATGGACCACATCAAATTGGTTCCATTCGAAGCGAGCGCAGACTATCCAAAAACAAATTGTTGTGTTGTATGCTACGAAATTTGCAATTTATTTTCATTGGCCAATAACTTCTTTTTGTGTGAAGATTGAGGTGAGGTTCTTCAAGGGTCAGCAGTGGATTGGAATACAATCTAGACATGTCCAACTTATGCCAGTGGCGTCTCGTTTGAAATACCTGTGTAGACAGGACGTATCGATGAACGAATGAAGAAAAAATACTTATATAATCACATCTTTTTCGAGGCAGAAAAAACAAATGCTGGAGAAACGTGAAGTGGACAGAACTTGGAGGCCAGTAATGATACTACCTGTTCAGCAGGGAATACTAGTGAATGTGTGTTTCGGAAAATGAAAACATATTTGGGAATCATCAGATTGATCAATATCAATCGAGGATTTGATATGATTTTTCAGTTCTGAGAAATAAAAATCTAACACTCACGATATACAGGTGGACCATTGAGTGTACAACAAATGGGATTTTCTTTATTAGTTGCACAATACGAATTTGAAGACCTCCAAAAATGATTGGATTTTCAACGTACACATAAAATGCACTCCGAATGGCAGGTCAAAAAAATTGAATTTGTTCAAGAATGAAGCATCTTCGTTGCTGCTAACAACTTGAGAGGACCCGTACCCACTGAAATATGCTGGTATACTGGTTATTGAATGCATCGTGGCAGAGGAAGAATGGAATATACGTACAAAGATCGGTGTGAAGTATAGTCCAAAAAAAAAAATTGCAGTAGAATAAAAGGTCTAATTTGCCAGTCAGTGACTATTCCTACCCGGAAGTTCATGTAGATCTGAAATTGAGAGCAATCTCCAAGTACCTAATGAGAATTTTATATTGATGTAATGAAATATCAATAATTGGAAATGTACCTACCCATCATTTTATTCACTTGGGGTTATATCAATTGAGTTCAATCATTTCGAGCATTATATTTGCTATATTTTGCACCAGGCCAGTTATTATAGAAATGAGTTCGTTAAAAATACTACGGGTGTTCAATATGAAATGAATTCCAAGAATCCTAGTTTGTTTATACAATTTCCTAATGGAATTTTCACTTCTCCTGCCACATCGATTAAAATTTTAGGAGTTTTTTAAATTTACTAGAAGTCAAAGAAATTTACTATTAAATTACGAACGAAAAATGTCCTCAGCATAAAGCTGAAAGCACATTTTGTTATATTTGTGATATTTTAAAAATTTTCATTCATAGTTATTTTGAAATAATACCAAAATTGAGTTGTAGATTATTTTCTCCACCATCAATCAGATCATACATTTGAAAAACTATAATGGGGTACATATAAACTCCTTCGACAAAATATTCATTTCAAAAATTATTAGAATTTTTGAGTTTCAAAACTGAAGTACTTCACGAGATGAGAAGGGGTATTCAGGCATGGTGAATTCGATTATGGTGACGCTTTTCAATCAGATCGGTTAATAATATAATTTGAGAGTAAAGGGAATATTACAAAAAATTACGCATAATTTGACTTCATAGAACGCCCGTTACAACTTTAATTCTCCAGTTTAAACTGGCAAAATGTCGATTTAGTACTCCACCTTATTAATGTATTCTTTCTGGGTATCAATCTTCTATGTACCTTAGAGTTGATTTCTGACGCATCTACCTGTTTCTATTATAGTTCACGTTTTTTTTCGGTTGTGGATGTTGCCATGGTGACTTCAAAACAACAGGCGCCTTTCTAAAAGTCGTACTTTGCATGAGCAGAATACGGTATCAAGAAAAATATTACAGACCGCTTGAAACCTGTGGAATATTCAACTTCCAACACGCCGCTGTTCTCTGTTTATTGACCCTCGAAGCGACTCCGTAAACGTACCGGAGTTTCCCCTCTGCGAGGAATTTCCACCAAAAATTCCAATGAAAGTCGCGTGTCACGATACATTTTTCCTTCGCGTCGCAGCACTTTTTTACGAACTGCGATGACTTTTTTCCATTTGGTGTTATACCCAACACAACGGACAAAAAACAATCAAAAAATATTATTCTCTTTCTTTTAATGAAGTGAGACTCTCGCAACGAACTCCCCGCGATGCTTTTTTTGGCGAGAAGTTTTTCCTTCGGCAATATAAACTAATACTGGAAACGAAAAAGCAGATGTAACACTGAAATTCGGTTGGAATAATATAGTAAATAAGCGCAAATCTATGGAGGTGAATTGCCCCATCGACTTCCAATGTTTTGGATTAAAAAAAGGAGAATCGGATATGTCTTTCTCTCCTTTTACACCTCCTGACAATACGTTACCCTACTACAAGCAACGAGCTTGAGCATGATTGCTAATGGAATCAAATTTCACTATGGATTTGTCCACATTGAGGTTCAGTAATTTGAATGAATGTTTCAATTCAAAGGGGTTAGATTCAATGGACGATTTCAATGTCAATTCACAGTCTTTTCTCAAACCAATCGCGTGAAGGATATTAATTTGGAATACAAATATATGAAATTCATTTATTTTTCGAAATCCATCAAAATAATGATAATAATTTCTTCAATATTAAACCGTTCAAGTGAATGCAGTAATCATGAATAAAAAACTTAAAAAAACACTATAATTCCTACTGATGAATGAATAACAAATATAAATGTGGAAATAATTAACAAATTAGAATTTGATGTTGGAAGTTACAATTAACATATGAAGTCATATCAGTTAAGTTTCAGTAGTAGAAGCATAACTAAATACAGTTACTACTACAACTTTATAGTAAGTATATGACGTAACTTACTCAAATGAATTTTTGAATCAAAACTTTGAATAACTGAAATTGATAATGATTCTTGTGATTCTTGTGTTATTTTCGCATATATTTTAATTCAACTGCTTTCTGAATATTTTGGAGGATTTATTGTTTCTTACATTTTCTGGTTGGTCATATATTTTTCGAGCAATGTGAATTTTGGAATGCTGTTTTATATGAATGTGAAATTAGATCGAGAGTATCGATGTCATCACTAGAATATATTCAGATTCAGATTCAGAATTTTTATTGTTTATAAAAACATTATAGTTTCATAACAATTGTTGTTGTGTTGTTACGAAACTATAATGTTTTTATAAACAATAAAAATTCTGAATCACTAGAATATATCACATCTTTCTGCAGGATCATCCTGAGGAATCGTTTAGGGGAGAACGGTTGTACGTGAAACACCACCTCATGCTCACGTGACTTTCTACACTCAACTATTCATTTCTTTGGGAGAATTTCGTTCACAGATTTCATCATTAATGATACTGGATTATCAAGTTATAGTGGGAGGAAGAAGACGTTCTGGTCTGCAGAAATTTTTCAATGAAAGATGTATCCTTCTAAACTAATTTCTCAAATTGTTTGAGTTTCTTCCGCTTTACTTCAAGATCGTATAATTTTTCATCTTTGTGAATTAACACGGTATCGTTTGCGAAACTGCGTATTTGTACCTTGATATATCGTCCTGAAGTGGAGGAATTTTAAGGCGATTATTGAAGCCTTGAGAGTTATGAAGGATTGTAAATTTGGTGTTTTCACTGCCTCTCACAACTATTGAATAGTTGTTGAATATATGATTTTTTTTGTTCAGATATGTGGATAATCTGAATTAATATCACAATACTTTCATCTGAGATTGGCTTCTCAACGAGAAAAAAGTATGAAGGTTTCCAAGCACTACAACAGAGTCTGAAACTTCGATATCTTAGTATCAGTAGTGGTATATTCCTTGTTCATTGATGATTCTTTCACAAAAAATATTATTGAAGATCATTAATGGAGGATACCTCATTTGTATCCAAATAAATCTTGACTAGGTTTCAAAAAATCATGTGCAATTACTTCTCATAGCCAAGATATCCATCACATTCTATAAGATATTCAAAGTAGATGGCCAAGAGAAAGGTTCGTTTGTGACAAGAATCCTATTACTCCATTGAATTTGGTGGGGAGAGCTCGTATTTTCATTTAATTTCGAATACTTTTCTCACAAAAATAAAAAGTTCAATCTAGCTCCTCGTTCATATATTTCACAACATTCCTGAAATTGTATGAAGGAAAGTTGAGAATTGTTTGAGAATTGTCATAACACAAACCACACATAATCCACGAAAATCTAATTCCAAGAATCCATCCAGTTACACGCCTATACGAATCCACTTCGAATTTGCACTTCGTACGACACGATTTCACTATGCGGGATTGCATATAAAATTTATGTTTTCATTTAGGCTCCGGAAGCTATAAAAACGAAATAGGCCGTTTTTATAACGCGGCCATCTCATCTTTTCGAGAGCCGGGTTCAGAATGGAGGTTTTCGGAATGGAGAGTTTCGAATTATGTGGTGCATGTATTGCAAGTGTAAGAAATGCAGTCATCGGAAAGTTGGCGAGTCAGTTAACTTTCATTCCAACCATAAAACTCAACAAGTTATAGACGGAGAGCGACTGGGTTTTAGTACCTCACTCTTATAGAATTTTATTGAATTTGATATCATTTAAAGCATCATTGAAACTCGGTAACCATAACAATGAAAATGTGGTTTCATATGAAACAGAGAGAAATTTAGAATATGCGTTAACTATACAGGGTGTAACTGAATAAGTGTAAAACATTCAAGGAGGTGATTCCTCATCGAAAAAAAGACAGGATCTTTCATATAAAGAAACTTGATTGGAGCATCCCCTGTTAAGATACAGCCCCTGAAAGGGGGTACATAAAATTTGTATAACAATTTTTTTCACGAGCACTGAAAAAGTTACAATATTGAAATTAACCTGATGTTTTGTACTACCGAAAAGGCACTTAGCCAGTAATTCATTTGGTTCAACCCATGGTTGTAAGGGGTGGAAAACGCAAGCCCTAAAATTCATTTCCAATGTAACTTTTTGTTTTATTACTTGTATACCATTCAAAAATTCCTTTCCGATAGCCTGTTTCATTCTTAACAACAAATGTCTCTTGGGTTTTTTGCTCAAAATAAACCAGTTCGCAGCAAAAAATTATTTTACGAACTACTACATAGATACATCTTCATTAATGCGAAAATACGAAACTAATCTATCTAGAAGGTCGCTATTAGCGATAGTGACAATCAAATTGGTATGACGCTGTCATGTCAATTTCAATATTGTAACTTTTCCAGTGCTTGTGAAAAAAATTGTTATACAAATTTGATGTACCCCCTTAAAGGGGCTTTATTTTAACAAGGGATGCTCCAATGAAGTTTCTTTATATGGAGGATCCTATCTTTTTTTCGATGAGGAATCACCTCCTTAAATGTTTCACACTTATTCAGTTACACCCTGTATATAGCACGTGAAATAACAATTGATGAATACGATTATGGACGTCGAACTCTTCTCACGTTCCTTATAATATCATTTGTTGTAGAAATATTTATATGTCCATTGACAAGGAGTTCAGGCCTTCGTTGGGTGCGGGCATCACGATTGGAAGGTGCTAGGTTCGATTCTTCAATGGTCATATTTTTTTTCCGAGAATCTCTGGTTTAATAAAGAATGACTTCGTCAAGTTTCATGGTTGATGAATACTGAACAACCATGCTGCTCCTGTGGACAGGTGAATTAGGATCAATCCTATTTTACCTCGCACAAATCTCATGAAGACTTTTTCGGTTTACTATTGGGGGTAGCTGATTGACTATAACGGAGGAATGATATGTGCGAATCATGTCATCCATTGAAATTGATGAAATTGTAATATTCAGTCGGATACATTCCACTATCATTTGGTTCAAAGTACCAGCTCTAGAGTGGTATTGGTTTTCACCTCCAGGCGTTGACAGATAAAAATTCGATATCTCGGAATAGAAAACTGTCATTATTCTGTTATTCAACACATTTGATATCAAGCTTGTACATGAATCAGTTAGTGGAACAATTCCCAAATTTGGCATCAAAGTCTCGATCGAACTGGTTGCGAGTGAAATTATTCGTTATACATTTGCAAATCCATGTTGAAATTCGGAGAATCCACCCAAAATCCTTGATGAATCCTTTAATTCTCATCACTCGTTTGAAAATATAGTGAACGTGAGTGAGGTCCACTAATTCTCAGTATGAACAGCCTGAGAAACTGGTCAGACAGAGAGCTATGAAACACAGCATACTGCTCAATAATTTTTTTGGTTTGAGAAAAAATAGTAAGACCTTATTTCAACAGTGGTAGTCAACGGTCAATGGGTACTGATAGACCGTCAGATAATGACAGATTTTGATGACCCATTTTCGCATTAAAGCCTCGTATAGGGTAAAAGAGGATATCGAATTTGAGTATAATGGAGAAAAATTCAAGCGTGGAGAACATATGGAAAAGTCGATTTTCCAGAACAGAAATAAAATGAGTCTGGTTCCTATTTTGCCACGCAAGCCGGGTTCACCGAATTTGTAGTTCATGAAACTCAGTTATGTTATACCAAAAGCTTCTTGAGTGTTGCAGGTGGCTGGAGGGTCGAAATAAGGACGTGATCTTCAAAAACACATAAGTGATTTTGACAGATTTTCCCGTACTAGCCCATCGAGGGTGTAAAACTCCAATAATGAAAGAGTTGGAAAAATATTGTATGGAAATTGGCATATTTTCCCACGCAAGCCGTTTGACATACTTATGCTTAGAAAAAGTTATTCTGAAACTGAACAACAAAAGGCTCATGTGTCATATTATCATATTACAGTGTCACAGTCTTCACTTTGTCAAGATGAGAGCTGGGGGTTAGGGAAACTTAGGCCTCGGTACCAAGTCACGAAGTAGTCTTGAGAATGGCTCCAAAGTGGGAGCCTAAACGTCGATAGAAGAACGATTCCAGACGCGGTTCAACCGGAAGTTCAAGTCATCACATATTAACATCGAAAAAGAAATTAGTTGATCAATCTGAGATTCAATAGAATTCGAAGAATCTTCCTCAATTGGTTTCTAGAATTTATTTCCCATGTCATTCATATGTTTTTACTAGCTATCGTTCTGTAATATTACACGAATATGATCCTCGTGTAGATTATGCTCGTAAAATGGAGTTTTATATAAACTGTATATTGACAGGTGACGTCACATGTTATTAAAACCCCCTTTGCCCAATTTCGGATTTCAAATTTCTGGAGTATTTTCATATATTATAACCATATCGAATTCTTCGAATGAATACTCTTGAATGAGCTTCTGAGGGGTTCCTAAAGAGCCCTGGATGAAAGCAAAACATATACAAGAAATCGCCATTTTATAAAATCAGGTAAGGTGCTTTGAAAACATGATAGGCTAGTAGATAATTCATCACTGTTAGATAACTGGAAATACGTTGACTGCCATTGCTAAACTGGGGAAGGCAGGGGCTAATTATTATTGCGATTTGGTTTTCAGTATATAAGCTACTTCAACAAGTGCGGATTCTCATTATTGCTCCACGTTTGATTTCTAGTCTCTCGAATTGATATTCTGATTCAAACTATTGTTTTTCATTGACTATGGATTTCAATTATTATGTCGTTTAGATTTTATGGACTCAATTTCAGTTCAGTATTTCGATCTGATTAGTTTTTTGACCATTTTAGAGTGAAGCAGATAGACAATGGGTGTTTAAACTGATATGCCTTAGTATGATATTAGGTAAGTTCTTGAAAACATTACTGATGATTGATTATACAAACTATAAATTCGGATGGGTTATGACACAGATAAAGATAAAATGTTACCTAACGTATCCAAAACATTTACCAGCCCCCTGCTAGAAGAGGTGAGAGGCGGTTGTAGGTTTCCATTATGCTATATTATTTATGAAAATGCAAAGTCATGTGATGTTAATATCATTCCGGAGTATACAGCTGCTCCAGAATGTGACGTGATGCAAATGCTGAAATTGACTTCGCACTTTGTCGAGTGCAATATACGGGATGAGGTTTATTTGTCTTCGAAATTGAATGCCATGTCGATATTGTCTGTAGATGAAACTGAATGTATAATAACGAGATAGTGAGATTGAATGCACCGAAAATTCCACTTTACTGGGTAAACGCCAATAGCTACGACGCGACACCGTTGTTTGCAGTTGGTGATCGGATTATACCCGACTTTTTATTGTGTTCCGTGATGCAGAGTATCCTCTTGAGAAAAAAATCTGCCTGTTACCTATAACATATGAAAGCGCTGAAAAAATGTAGGAAAATAGTGTATTATTCACTGTGTCTCCTGAAATGAAATGTAAATGAACTATACGAATATATGTTCTAACATGTTTTCAAACGGATAAATTACATCAAACTCCAGCTCAATCCTCACTTGGTTAACACAGTGATGTATATTCAGCCTTATTCAAGAGGATATTGGGTATTGGTTATCGAAAAATGACCAATTATCGTAGATTCTTTCTATTCAAATCTCGCTTCGAAATTCAATATTTTTTTCAACTTACCATTGTTGGAGAAAACGTAGATTATAATATTGAAAAATATCATATTTTCGAGAAAAACATCGATTTAACACAGCCTTGCAATAGCAATAGCACACCCACTGGGGGATATACTACTGCAGTCGTCCAGAAAACTAAGCAGGCAATATTTATTGTTTTTATCTCATTGAAATATTTGACAATGTTTCTATATAACGGGAAAACCCGAAGTACCTTGTTCCTCCTTGTGAAAGAGAGTATATCCGAAATGAGACTGCTGAGAAAACTTTAGATGACAGTCGGATTCTCAAAAAGTAACTTGTGTTGGATACGTAGCGGTTTGAAAAAAGATGTGAGCAGTTTTTTCATTAATTTAAATGTGAAGGCGTTTTCTGGACAATGAGTAATATAAATGAAATTCACCATTTATTTCAACTGAAGATTCGTGTTCCTTTCATCTCAAGGAGGCGAATATATTTCAAATCTTCATTGCAAGGATTTGCATGACTTTTATTCACATGTCTTCATGTATGTTATATTCATACAAAAAATAATCAATTTCAATTAGGTGTTGAGGTAATTGATCTTTGTTAAAATATATTGATTGGTTTTATGTTTAAGGTTTAAATTTTCTTGAAGTAAGTAAAACGGTATCTTCTCTTCAAAGCATTGCTCGAACTCAATGAATTGTCCAGTTCAAAAAAGGGAGATATAATTGTTACAACTCCACTGAATAGTTCTGAATAACAACAGAAAGTTCTCCGAATGCATTTGGGAAGTGTTATTACGAAAGTCCTCTTTATTTCTCGCTTGGTTCTTCGATAAAACAAATTCTGGAAATGCCGATATATTAACGTGAGATTGTTTTATCTTCATAAAATCTTTGAGTAAAATCCTTTTTCTATCCTGAAGAGTATTACACTCCAGAAGATGAAAACAGAGCAAAGAGACGTACAGATATTTTCTTTCATCTTATCCCTTTGAACGCTTTTTTGACGGAAATAAGAGTAATGCTCCAAAATCAATGGTTGTATTGAAAAATTCAATGAATACATTCATTAGTTCTTGCTGGAATTGTTGAAAATCCTTCAGTAGAGGAGTTATATAAAAAATATTACAATCAAATGAAAAATTTTGCAGCACAGACGTCTTCATTCCAATTGTGATATAAAATGAATTCCACGATTTCCACTGCTTTACTATATTCAAGTAGAGCATAACTCTTTTCCGGGGAAAACAACAATGACTACCTCTCCGTTCTGAGTATTCGAAATATTCAACTGCAGTGTTATAAATACCTTAATCGATTCCTATTGGTAATGTTGAAATATAAGAAAATGAAATTCAGGGAACATTCAAGCACACAAGGCAACGGAAATATATACCTAAAAACTTCACCTTTATCACCTCAAACTCACTGAACTGGACCAAAAACATCCTTTTTACTATACACAATCTAATAGAAGATGGCTTATAATAAATTCGACAATATCTTTTACATTTATCCGAACGGCCTCCATACGCCCAAAAATAGGATTTGAAATATGCACGTCTTGCCCCGATCTCGATTTTCACTACACTTTTACGAAAAGTCTTATAAAAATTCATTTTCTCGAAGCGAGAACTACTTGCAGGGACAAAGCTTAAGCAAAATCCACTTGAGATTACTTTATAGATAGGTGTAGCTCTCTGTAACTCCAGTTTGAGGAGAATCTTATAGTAGTCCGACCGCCAGGGTGGGGCGTTTCGTATACTTTTCGAGGTCCCCTCGGTAACTTGGAGTTATTTTATGTTTTAAGGGTGTTTTTTTGATCCATACTCAGTGAACAAGTAGCCATCTCTCAATTTCCGTTTAATGAAATGCTAGTAACCTCGTTAAAGTTTCCTCTCCTGGAACACTAAGGAAAGAATCTACTTGCATTTTATTAAGCGGAAATGAAGAAATTGCCCCTCGTTCACTGGGTATGGATCAAAGCTGGATGCCTCTTCTGAAAGAGGAAGTTGAACTGGGAAGATTGAATTCAAAGTGGGTTGTGAATGGCAATTGATGCCACTACTCACCAGAAATCTTCATTACAAATCTTCAAAAGGGTTTGAAAACGGAGGCAGACTATCTTTCGACACGTCACCAAAGGGAAGTATATCCAATTTTTAATATATTATTTATGTAATCTATGTAATTTATGTAATCTCCAGATTTAAAGAAAATAGTCGTATCGTATCGGTGCAAATATATCAATTTACCTCAAACAGATATTATAAGAATCCAAAGCTTTTTATTTTCATTTACCACAGGATATAAAACCCAAAATTGGAATTCAGGGCACTTAGAGTGTTGATTGCAAAAAATATTTCGATAGAACAAACCCCCCATGCTTATAATTCTTTCACAACTTCCTCAGGTTCGTTACTTTCAGGTACTGCCCCCCGTATCACGGCCTTGGCGTAGTTCAGGAAATGAAGCATTTTGGCTCGCAATTTTTTCGTCCACCATGGATTTACTCAAAATTTTCACAAAAGGTAGGGAATAGCTCAAGGACCATTTTCTATATCATGCCGCTGTACGCTAGAGCCTTGGGGGTGGTTGCCACCCCATCTCGGGGGTGATTTTTTTTATTATAGTTCAACTGTAGGAACCGACGGTAAAAACAATTCTAAGTTAAAAATGTTCTATACGCTTTTTTCGTAAAAGTAATATTTTTTGAGTTATTCGAAGTTGAAAGTAACAGTTTTTTGACGAAAAAATCAATTTTTTGAATGTTTTTTTGCGAATAACTCTTAAAATATGCATTTCATCAAAAAAAGTGTGCAGAGCCAAATTGTAGCTTTCAAGAAACAAAAACAATGCTTTTTAATTTTCCTACGACAAATACGAACTGAGATACAGCAAATTAATGCTTAGCTTTTTTGTCAAATGTATAAATTGGAAGATCTAAAGCAAAATAACGAGAAAAATTTGCATTTTTCGAAAAAAGCTCATAGAATCTTTTTTAAATTATTGGATTAGGCTTTCAAACAAACAAAAATGTCTCTAGCATGAAAATTGACCGACTTATGATCGAAATAAGATCGGTACCCGCTTTTTTCTACGAAAAAAATCTGTGAAAACAACCCCCAAAGTACCCCCTAATTAAAATTGATCGCCACCCTTCTGTGTTTCTCTTTATATATGCACTATTAATACACACACGAAGTTTGACCGATTCAAAATGCCTAATTTAAAAAAAATAGTTCAAATAGTTTAAAGGGAAAACGATTTTTTTTCAATTTTGTGTTTTGGACCTTATTCTCAAAAATATCTCCCAAAATACTGAAGATACGAAAAAAAAACGATATAGTGATAAATTGTAACTTTTTCAAAGACAAAATATTTTCCCTGTATGCATATTTTTTGTACAGTGAATATTCGGCGAGATATAGCCGTTTAACACCTACATTTACGATCGAACCTTATTCAAGCGCTTTAATCTCTCCCCATTTGAAAATTGAGGGATTTCAAGTGATTTAATTCACATATTCTTATAATAGCTCTTGAAAAGCCCCACAAAATCGTTTCTGGAAAATATTTTCTATCACCTAAAATGAAGGAGCTATGCTTAAAAAACCTTTGATTTTAAAAAAAAATTCGAAAAACCCGTTTCGGAGCGTAGTAATCGATATATTCGGCCGTTATACGTTATATGTTCCACTTTTCCCACTCATATTGAAAGACAGAGCAGAAGAAACATCTGATCACTTGTATGCGTGTGTGAGTGTATATTTCGTTGATTTCTCACTAGTGTAAAGACATATTATTGAAATTTCAATGTTTTCAAGGGTAATTTTAACAAATTGTATCCTATAGCATGAAACAATCACTATTTAACCATTTTCACCCATATTTAGATTTTTAATGTTAATTTATAATTTTTGACAATAAGGGCTAGTTTTCACCCCTAAAAAACAAAAAGCGTACAACGGCACACTGTAGAAAATGAACTAGAGGGTGAAATAAGCCTAATCCCAAATTTTCGCAAAAATCGGTGCTAGGCGAAAAAATTGCGAGGTTTTACCATTTTTTCAGCTTCATATTCTGGCTATGGGTAGCTTCCAAGTGATGTGCTTCCGGAAATTTTAATGAAATGATTCTGCATCACTCGAAAGTTTTTGCCACTTTGGTGATAGTGTTCCGGAAAGAGCACTCCATTCACTCCGCCGAGTATGTTATCTTCGGTATTCAAGCTTCTCGACTTTGATGAATGTTTTCATCTCCGCGCGCGCACACACATAAAAGCGGAAAAACTCCAACTTTTTCACTGCGACCACGGAACCACGACGATCGGCGGAGTCGAACTCCATAAATCACTCGCAGTCACGTTGTCATTCATCTCGAGGATACGATGAATGGAATATCGACAGGGCGAACCCGTTCGCAGGGAGACCCGAGTGAATGTGTTACTTGTGCTAAGATTTGATTATTGCTTCGAGGAGGCGGAAATGGAGCGGTATCGCGAATGATGGATCGTCGTTCGGTAAGCGTCTGTTGCGGGTCTACAAGGAGAAATCGATCTTCGGGGTTTCAGGAGGGATCCTGAATGCAGAAATACAATCATTTCACATATTCCTGGTACATTCAACTCATACCTTCAAACTTCTTCTAGAGATCAATTACCCTAACACTAACTTATATCTGAGCACTCGACGCGCGTTTCGCTAACAAGGTTAGCATCTTCAGGAGAGGACAACTCCTTACTGAATCTGAAGACTAGGGTTAGCTGTTCAAATACATGCAGTTTTTTGGTCCGATACAGACTTCGTTTGCTATTATTAATTATTCTGATTCATTTCTCAACAATAGATCAAAAAGCTGGCTGAAAGGGAGAGGTCTCTTCTTATCATTCATGCATGGGTGTCACCTGGTCCCAAAATTTTCAGTCCAGCCGCCATCCTGCCCAAAGATTCAGAAATGCGGTTACCTTTGCTCCTGTCGTGCCCTTTCACCAACCTTAGTACGATATTATTATCTACCGAGGCGTTAGCTAAATCTTGATGGCACTCTAGTGCTAACCCTGAGATAATACGTTGTCTATTCAAGGTTAGAAGGGCTTGTCTACTATCAGTGCAGATTATTATGTTTTTGCCAGAAATTCCTTTTCTGGTTAGCTCTTTTGTGGCGATTGAGATACCAGCCAGTTCTGTTTGAACCTCGCTGGTATTTTTTCCCATTTCCCACTTGATCCTTAGGCTAAGTGATCTGGAGTAAACTCCACATCCTGATCCTCCTTTGGTTTTTGAGCCGTCTGTGTATATGCCTCTGCCCCAGTATTCTGTTTTATTTGTATTTTGTTGGGTTTATTTTAAACACAAACCTGGGTTCAATTGCGTCACTGGCTGCCTGTAGCAGAGGCACCGCAGTGAGTGCCTCCCTCCACAGACCCAGACTCAGTTGACCCATTCCTACCTCGGGGTTCACACCAGCCGTGCGCAATCGTAGCATGGCCATTAGCGCAACCTCCTTGACGTGCAGGTCCAGAGGTGTCGTACCAGTTACTAATTCCATTGCCGCGGTTGGTGTTGTTTTCATGGCTCCTGTGATGTTCAGACAAGCCATTCGCTTTATTCGATATAGTTATTGGATGGCCGTTGCTTGTAGAGTTTTCGGTCCCCATGCAATGGCTCCTTACGTTAGCATAAGTCTTATTATTGCAGTGTAGATCCAGGTGACTACACGGGGCGAGATACCCCATGTGCGTCCCACTGTCCTCCGACACTGCTCATAGGCCACATATGCTCTTTTTGCTCTGCTCTGAATGTGCGAGTTCCATGTTAACTTCCTGTCGAGGGTAATACCGAGGTATTTCACCTCTTCAGAGTTGTTGGGCGATTTTTCTTTCCTTCCGTATTTCATGTGTGCAAAATTCTTCTTGAAACAGGTTCTAACAGCTCGTCGGCTCTGGCCGATGTACTTGTTGCAATCTTGACAAATGATTTCGTAAATTCCTGACTTTTCTGTATTTTTCAGTTCATCTTTTGAATTTCCAAGGAGCTGTTGTAATTTGTAATAAATTTTATAAGCAACTTTCATATTTACCTTATCGAATATCTGTTCAAGTCCTCTAGTGTACTGAAGGTTCACACGGGATGACTATGAAATTTTTATTACTTTCATTTTTTCGAAAAGTCGGAGATTAAAAAAACTATTTTCCTAAATTCACATTTAATAATTATCTTCTGTCTCTGGGTTGAAACTGTTTACTTCTGCTACGTACCTAATCACTCTCCTCTCATGATTTGTGAATCATTTGGATTTTCGAAAATCTGAAAACTTGTATAATCAACAGGAATTATAGGTATATCTGCTTTTGTTTCAAGAATGTGCTGCAACCTGTTTATGGCTACATTATTGGTAAAATCAAAAAAATGTCATTTATCAGTAAATAATTAATCTATGTTAAGATGCCCCGGTGCAGCTAACTCCCAAAACTGATTCACATTTCACAAATTTTTTTGTAGATCATATTCACGGCACAAATGAATGAAATTCAATGTATCTGTTTGATGATGGTATATCAACTGTATAGCGAAGCACATATAGAGATTTTCTGAACCTTCTTCAGTATACATGTCACAGTACCTTACATCGGTGGTTTTTATTGACTTGATGTTGAATTAATACCAATTCCGTCTTATATTAGGAATTGATAATGGCTTCTAATATAATGCAGGTTGGCGAGTTAGTTGGCACAGGTGGTTATGTGCCAGGCTCACGATTAATAATAGTTACTACTATAAGCAGGTTAGGTATATCTTTAGGGTCAATCCAAGAACCACGGTATGAAACGATATAAAGTAATAGAAAGCATTTTCAATCATCCATGGAAAATAAAGACACCGTACATCTTCGGGTTTTGACTTGCGATGATGAAAACATAAAAAAAGGTAGGACATGAACAAGATTTGCGCTCGATTTTCCATGAATAAGAAATTCCGAATCTACCTAAATATCAGACACTATTACATGAATTGAAAAAATAATAAATAAATTTATAAAATATTGTACTCAGCATAACTTGTAATGATCTTTTCACAAACTGACAGACTGGGGAAATAGACCAGACCGGGCGACACTGATTTTTTCGGTCATTTTTTTACAGTTTGCCTTTGAGAAAAAAACTTCCAAACCAAAACAAATCATGATCTACAGAACATTCACGGTTTACGGAGTACGAAAAAACTAGAGTTTTTGTTTGTTGTAACACACTTGTATATGTCCAAATAGTGTGCCCCATGTCAATTTCTCGAAACTATTTTAAATTGTAATGGGTATACTGTTACGAATTGGTTCGTATCATTTGTCGCAACACAAATCAACTTCTATCCTATGAAACCACATGCCTTCATGATTTTGGTAAATATAGAGATATTTTGTAAGAGATGCAGGGATGTCTGGTTTTTCATGTAGTTTCAGCTTCGGAAATTTTACCTCTTGAAGGAAAACTATAAATTCGACCAGGAAAGTATTTTCAGTTTTCAGAAAAATCCAGAAAAATCGAGATTAATCACTAACATATTGTTTTCGAATAATTTTGAGCTATTTAGTATTGTGTACGCAAATATGAATAAGGTTTCTATTCCATGGTTCTTGTCCTAAGATCATGTAAGCAAGCAGGTGCAAATTTATCCTTCCAGTCATTAATTTTTCTTTCATTATCGTTCCATTCATTCCGTTCACTAATGTTCATCTGATTTGAGGACACCATCACTCAATGATATAATACCTACTATGATATCATTTGAGACCTGCCTATGTATGTCGTCGAAGCAGAAATATTGGTTAATATCACAGAGGAAATCAAGTTGAATTACATCAAAGTTTTTTATAAAAGTAAAATATATCATTGATGTACTTATTATCGCCCACCTGAATCCTCAAATTTTGGTAAAGGAGCTGAGCCAAGAACTGACTTTGTTGATTGCCATTCATTTTGCGACACCATGAAGAATGATATTATACCGATGGTGGAGGTCTCTTAAAATTTTTCGATTTGAATGAAAAATACAAAAATTGGCAGACTCACTACAATTCTGAGAGTCATATTCGAGATCTCATGTAATATCGACGAATCATTCCAGTTTGAAAACTTCCACTTGAACACTTGAAAATTAATCTTCGTGTGAAATCGCATTTCTGCCGTCGGGGAAACAGGAGCATAAAAACATCCGAGAGTTGAAGCGGAGAGAAATTGAACTGACAAACAAGTGCCATAACCGGAAGAAGTGATCTCGAGACATAACGGAATAGCGCGGGACTTTGATTCGAGCCTCGGCGGTCCACGACATATCTCTGATCCGTCCTGCCTAGGGCAGATTGGTAATTAGTGTCGCGGCATTGTATTCGGAGGCACGCCGGCTCTCTGGAGAGAACGAGGGGTTCTATGTAGTCGTCTGAAAAAGCTGTTGGGTCCTCCAAGTGTGGTGACGGAGGGGAAGAAGCCGAAAGAAGAGGAGATCGAGAGTAATTGTGTATTATCCCCGAGATTTATTTGAGTGGCGAAGAAAAAATGGATGTCGCGGAATGTAGAATTAGAAAGACCAGCAAGTATTTTCTCAACATTGCTTAGCAGAATTTGGTTATGTTTTGTTTCTCACAAGTTTTCGACGCTGGAAACTGTATCGATCAAGGTGTCATTAGCACAGAGTAACAGACAAAAAAGAAGCGTAATCGAGCACCAAAGCAGAACAGCCGACATTGCTAAAGTCTGCTGTGTTCGGTTCTACAAGTTTCAGGTTCCTGGAAGGAATAAAACGGTTAACTTCCGAAATCAAGGAACATGTATTCATTCAGCCATTCACATTCTAGAAATAGAGAGGAAGAGAAAAATACTACATATTTTCTGGCTTTTCATGCTGGACATTGGAAATGGAATTCATATAAGTTCCGCACCCTGTATGCTTCCCAGAAACTTGGATTTCTATTTCGTGCGAACAAATACTTCACTTCTCGTCAGCTTCTATTGATCTACAAGGCTCAGATACGACCTTTCATGGAATACAGTTCTCATGTGTGGAGTTCGGCACCAAAACATTCATTGAGGCTTCTCGATTCTATTCAGAGAAAGGCAATCCATCTTGTTGGTGATTCTTCGCTCACAGACTCGCTCACTTCATTGGAACATCGTAGAAGAGTCGGAGACTTGTTTCTTTTCTATAGATACTTTAACGGTCGATGATCTTTCTAATTGTTATCATTCGTTTTCCCCTTGGCAATATCTACACGAATGGCTCGACGAGTACAGAATTCCCATACCCCTTGTTGTGAATTTGGAAACCTGTCGAACCTCTCTTGCTCAGGGATCTTTTGTCAATAGAACAGGTAAGCTTTGGAACTCCTTGCCAAAAGAGGTTCTACCTGAGGCTTACAAACTTCAGAAATTCAAAGTAAATGTTAATTCGTATTTCCTGTCCCTTGATTCACCCGGTGTTCTTTGAACATTACAGGGCTTACCTTCCGTGTGAATCTGAGTATAAAAAAAAATTCAGTTGAAGTTCTGTCTCACATACCTACAGCTAGACGGGATTCAGCAGTATTCATTAATCTGACCGATATATGTTATTTAGATGTTAGTTGGCGCGTAGTCTAAACAAACGTTGCGTTGGCTCGTTGGGTGGTTGCGATTAGCAGGCTTGCGAGCTCTCCAAAAAATGCATAGAATAGCGGCCGATCTTAAATGAGGCAGGAAAGTTTGAGAGAAAGTTTTTCTCTGATGTTAAACGAAGAAGGTTCGAGGTAATCGCGAGTTTGGCACGGGGGATGCTAGCGCCTCGCTCAATCATGGGGTCGCGTTTATTACTAGGGTAACATTTATTTACGGTCAGAAAATAAGATAAAATAAGAACATAGGTATTTCGTGTGCATATGTGTTGTTTGGTTTTGCATATATTTGTATCTGGAAACTAAAAAAAAATGGAGTGGGAGTCGCACAGGATATTAAGGTAGACAGAGGATCAATGTTGATATGTCAATTTTGATGGGTGTTAACGTGAATAACCATTCAATTCATTTTTGAGAAGAGAAGTCATTATTTCTCATTTTTCTTCTGAATGTGGTAACTGATCACTTATTAGGGATCTACTGACTCTTTCCAGTACCTACAGGTTGATGATATTGGCCTAGGGCGACCAATAATATATGTTCATCCGGTAGGGCGATGAAAAGGCATAATAGATTGAGATACATTGGACTTTCGTGATCTGAAAATATTTTTTTTCTGCTTAGGTAATTGTCAATATGGTTCGCATTCTACTGAGAATGCCTTGTTGGCCTTACATGATTTTTGTGAATACTTTTTTTTGTTCAGAGATATACTGGACTCTCGTACTCAAGGGTACATAGTTTGATAGCTTGTTTAGTTTCATACGGTTCAAATTCTATGGGATGACCCTGGTGGTCTCAATTCATTTTTTTGTGCTTACTTTTCTATCATAGTTTAATCAAGTCAATGTTTATTTCACTGTTATGAATTTTTCGATGTCTACTTTTCCTCTTATATTTTCGATTTCGTTCAATTCTTATTTCCAAAAAGCCACCCTATTTCAGAGTATCAGAAAGCAGAAAAATCTTGAGTTCAGCAACTAAAAGAGGCTGTAACTGATCAAACTGTGAAAATCGATTTTCGTCAGTTTGATAGCATAACGTGGCCTTTGAGTACTAATTTTGAGCTTCTCTGGAACAATTTCAGATTGAAAAAAAAACAAAAACAAATACACCTCGGAAACTCTGTTCTTCCCACAAAAATGATGCCATTCCAGTTACGATGGTATATTTGTTGAAACGTTATTGTATAAATCGGATCCGAAGTATCATTCACGGAATATTTATTCGAAAAGTGATTAGATTAGACTCACCAAACTTGGACAGTGGATTATTGTCATATTTCAGCTACTGATTTGCTTACCTGAAAGAGAGAGAAAACAATGGTTGATTGAATATTGGAAATAGAAATTTTTCAGATGAATTTGCTATATTCGTGTATTTATTTAGTGAAATTCGAATATTATGTGGTCATGTGTTTTTTTAAGCTTGAATTCTTTAGGGTGTTGAAAGAGACATTTCTCTAATATTTTATTGTTGTATCAAGAATCTTTTTCCGTTGAAAATAATTCTGTCATCAAAATCATAACAAATCGGATAACTCCATCGCCTATTTTCCATAAGAAAGACATAATTTCATGCTATTTATACAGTTTCCTGTAAGATTTTCACAGTGAAAATCAATTTTAGAAAAGTATTTACCACTGAAGTATGTCGATGACACGATAAGTTTCCTCGAATTCTGACATACAACAAAAAAATCAATTCATTTTCTATTCCAGGTTTTGAAACATTCAGTGTTTCGAAACAAATATTGAGAACGGTTTGGTTTCTTCGCTGAATTCACTCATTACAGGGGATATTTCGTTATAAAATTTCATTTGCGAATTTGATATATGACTGATGTGACGTTTCGAGTCAGAGAAAATCCCACATCGATCCTGCAGCTAGGTAGGGTTTCCACTCAGGTAGCAGTAGGTCTTAATGCGAGCATTTCATTGATTCAAATTCACAGGCATGAAATCGTCGGAATGTGAGAGGTATTCTGCGTGAAAACAAATGTGTGCTCACAAACCCGCACGCTTCTAAAAAAATTTGATAATTGAATGCAGATTTCGTGTGTTTCCATAGTGGGAGAACCAAAGTTCATGAAGATATAAATTGCAATGATGATAAATATACTGATTTGCAAAAAAAACTAGTGGAATCCTAACAATTTCAGTCAGAACGATTGTTCAAGGCAATCAGAAAAATAATTATATTCTAAAGGTGGAATATTGAAGAATAAGAGAGGTTTTTAGTGAGTGGATCCGCCCAGATGTGTTATGCATTCGATTACTGTTCCAGGCATACTAGAAATGAAATTAATTATAGCTCTTGAGGAATGACCTTCCAGGCTTGGTTAAAGAGTCATTTGGTGGTTGAGGCCAGGTGCCGATCACTTCTGATTCATGATCGATTGGTGATAAGTCTGGTAACCAAGCAGCCATAGAAGCAGGTTCTCGTTATTTACTTTTAATAAAATTAAAGTAACTTTTGACCAGTGAGAACGTGCCTTGCCTTTTCGTGAAATTGTTTGAATAATCCCCCGAAGATATGACAGTACAACACATTCCATAAGGAATTATAAGAGTTCAAATTCTTGTCGATAGAAACCAAAGGTGAACTTGTACCTTATGGTATCGCTTCGATCCCATCAGACCCCAGTAAGGGCTGTATAGCGTTGGACAGCAAATCACCTTACCTTCTGCAACCATCGTAGGTCCAAAAGCAGGATCGCGAAAACACAACAAAAATCAATTCACCAAGACATTTGTGGCAGATATATCTGGTTTTCGCATTTTCCTGCAATCAGTATAGTTATTTGAGCAAAAAATAAGGTGTTTAATGTACGAGTTGTAAACAATATTTTAGTGTGTTCATGAAGGAACCAAAATTTTATCGACCGTTAAGAGATGAGTGCAATAGTGCAATAAATAAACATTTTTTCTACTACTTTAGTAAAATGAAGTTTAACTTTTTTCAGGTAAGTAAAAAACTCAATTAATATTCCAATACACAAAAAGTCACCTCTGGAAATGGAAAACATAACAAAAATAAATCTTCTTGATAACACTAGTCTCCTGAATATTCGAAAAACAAAATGTTTTCAGCTGTTTCGGTATATTCTATTTATATACATGCAGAACGATGTTATTACACTATTTGTGAATATTTTGGGGCGCGTTCTGTTCAGTAAGACTTTTTACACAGAAAAATTATGCTAATGTGAGTCCTGGGCCATGCAGGGACAGAGGGCAACGAGCGGGCGGACCAGCTAGCCATGCAAGGATCCAGCCAAACCTACTACGGGCCCGAACCCGCACTTTGTATAACAAGGAGCCTCGTAACAACGGCACTGAATGAGTGTGCCGTTGAAACATTAGGAAGAGAGTGGAGAGGTATAGATGGCTGCAGGCAGTCAAAGCGGATGATATCGGAGGCCAGTAGGTCAAGGACAGCCAAGATTCTGAGGAAGCCAAACCGCTAAGAACTCCGAATCCTGGTGAGAGTTCTAACCGGACACTGCGGCCTCAGGAGACGTCTGAGAGTTGAAGCAGACCCACTATGCGCTGAATGCGAAGAGGAGAAGGACTCCATTCACTTCGTTCGCAAGTATAATACGGTAGGCTCAGACAAAACGTCTTCGGAGCCGCCACTATCAAAGAAGAGAAATTGCACTCTTCGAAATGGAGGGATATTTCCACCTTCATAAGGAGGTCGAAGAGGTTTGAATATGTTTCCGTCATGGGGTGAGTAAGCGAAAATGCCGGGGTTTGCGAAAAGGGCTAACTGAGGCCTAGTCGCTGACGCTTGCCTTCTCCACCCATTAACATTACAAAGTCTTTTTCCCCCATTTTATTGAAGGTTATACGATTTAACTTAAAAAATCTGCACACAGGAAATCACAAACGGTAAAAATTCTATATTTTTTTCTTCAAAATTCTGAGAAACCTCATGTCAGAAGAGACACATTTTCTTCGACCCTGTCAGAAAAAGTCTTACATTGAATAGAAAAACACATCATTAAAATATTTACACATATTTTATAGAAGGTTTCAAAACCAAATATCGAGAATGAAAAACATCGAATTAGATACCGAACGCTCGATGTACCTGTAGTGCGAGCAACCTTTTGGCGGGATCTCACGATGAATATACTATGCAAATGAAGCGATGAAAGGCACAATGAATTACTTGTAAGGCCTGGAATCTGAAATTGGATGTAATAGTCCCTGGTTAAGCGATGTTGATGAAAATCCCGAAACACGCTAATTAATTTTCGCTTTCATGGATTTTCCTACTTCAACCCCTCAATCCCCAGTCACCACGAAAGCTCATGAAAAGTAAATACAATTCATATTGATTCTTTTGTTTCTTAGAAAATTTGATTGGGATTCAATGCGGATTATATGAATTTTCACTTGATAATAATAATATTTCATTCAGTTTCTGGATTGTTGAGAAGCATTTTTTCGAACTACTTACGGAATCCCCTACTGAAAATACTTTGCGAAATTTTACCATTGGATATCTCATATTGAATAATATACACATACCACTTGCTTGACATCTTGTCTGCAATATTATCTCAAAGAAAGATTGAGGCTGGGTGTTCAGGGACGTGTAACCACTAAAGGCATTCAAATCAAAGAGGCAAAGTGAAATTTACTGAACTGTTCGAAACGACACACTTGATGAAGAGAAAATAAATCGTTATATAAAAAAAGTTAAAATAGAATCATTACTCGTGAATAAGTGATAAACTTCGTAACAAACTTTCAAACAACCCTGTTCTTATTTTCAGTAATGTTTTTTTTGAAAAACAAATATATCGATTTACACAACGAAAAATGTTTTTTTCAAAACCGAGAAACGTGTTTCGCTATACAATAGCTTCGATCCTCAAGCTGGATGAGTCAGTTTACACGCATCGCGGTTTTGTAAACCCATTGTTAGTGAGACACGTACAGAAAACTCTGATATTTCTTGTCAAATACGTATATTCTTCAAGTACCCGTCGGTTCAATTCGATTGCAGAGCAGTGCGAAACTTTCGGATTGAACACTGATCACAATTATTTCAGATCGAACAATAATTCATAAAAATGACCAAATATTGTTGTCTTCCATAACCACGATAAACCCTATATTTTTATTACCAATCCTTGGACATGAAACAATCGAAATATTATAATTTATGCCAGAGGTAAACTGGCTCATTGACGACAATTAATTTTTTTTTCATTGATTTTAAGTGGAGCAGTCGGATCACCACACCCAACACAAAACCGCCTGATACACGAATAAAGAATTTCCAAGGTTGCTTCCTGATTTTGGCATCAAGTTTATCAACGGCCAAAAGTAGTTTGGATCAGGCTAGTATATAAGACCAGGCTCGACAATATTGATCATTATACAGTTTTTCGAGTGATCGAACTAGGTATACTCTAATACAAAATGAAGGTGAGATATTTTTTTTTCTTATATATTGACATGATTGTATCATAACTTTCTTGAAAATTCGTTCTCATTTTGATGAATGTAAATTCTTTATTACATACATTGATATTTGTGAACTTTTGAAATCACATAGTCTCAGGAACATTGGGATACCCAGTTACAACTATAAAACGACTGAGCAGGTGAACTATCATCATCACAGACCACTTTCGGATTAACTTTATAAACTTAATTTATCTTCAGGAGTTTATTATGGACGAAACATATAGCATATCTGAGAGGATGTCAGCAGATACTTAGTCAATTCACTTGAATATTTTGAGAACCTCACTATAGATAATTGTTAGGAACAAATTGAACAACTCCATTCGTGAGGTGATAATAGAAAATAATTCTTTCTGGTTGGAGTTCACAGTTCTCAATGAATGTGATCCATAAAAATACCACATGTAAAAACAATTTGTTGGGTGCAACATTCGTTATTCAACATCTCTGTTGAATAATATTTGATAGGAAGTCTCTGGTTTTCTTTATTAATTTGTTCAAATTGGTAATGTCACGGTGTACATTCAGAACTGAAAATTTTTCATGCCGAAAGTAAAAAAGCATAATGGCAATTAAAAAATACCTACTGGTGGAAACATTTTGGAAGCAGAGAGGCATATTCTCATCGGGCATTACCCCAAACTTGCATGAAATGAAGTTACTTCTCACTAGAAGAACATCGGACTATAGAGGGATATTTGGCTATCATGTATTGACTAAAAAATATAGTGATTATACGATTGATTTCGAAGGAAATTCGGGCATTATAATCTTTTAGGCACAGAAAATATGGGAAAGTATATAACTTGTAATAGTTCTAGACCGATTTTTTATACGTTTGACAAGGTAATTGGGTTATGAATTTTCATGAAAAGATAAGTATTGCATTTCGAAAATTTATCAAGTGAAAATAAAAGTTTTTCACAATAAATTTGAGGAAATTACACTTTTTCTTACCCATCCAAGCCATAAGATTGTGATGGACTGTTGTAATTTTTACTTTAAGGGATATTAAAATGTAATTAAAATCCAATTATTTTTTACCCAATTTATTCTCCTCATTCGATGAAGTAACACGGCAAGACGGTAAATTCGGTTGGCTTCGACCATCTTTTACTTTTGGGAGTAAATATCTGAATTTTTTTATTCCTTTATGAAAGTTGTCCAGCGATTATTATGCCTGTTCTTGTCAACAGCTTTTTTTCTATTCCAGGCTATCTTTGTCGCTCTTTTCGCCTGCGTAGCAGTTGCCTCAGCCGGTGTGGTGGTTCCACAAGCCTACAGCTACGGATATGCTCCATATGCTACTCCATACGCTGCCTTCGGCTACGCTGCCCCCCTATCCTATGCTGCCTATACCGCCCCAGTTGCATACACTGCTCCCGCCGTTCAAACTGGGTAATTGTTGCACATGAGTTCTTCACATGGAAATACCTTTATTTTTACCAGAAATAGTCTCAAAGTTTTCAATGATATAATAGAAGAGATTTTTTTTATTCCAACACCACTAAAGGAGTAGACGATTTTCAAAGATTTTCAAAAATCAATGTGTCTCAAATGAAGATCTGGTGACATCGATTGTCACCAAAATTATAATATATTTAATGAATTCATAGCGTAATCATTTACTATAGCCTTGTTTGGCGTTGTTATCATTTCCGTGTTCAATATATATAAAGCTTTTTGGGAATATAACTCATTTCATTTTCAGATATGTAGCCGCTACCAGGGGTTCAGTGCACACTGCTCCTCTCCCAGAAGGACCATTAGCCTTCAGCCACCACCTCAACACTGCTCCCGCCCCTGGTACTTGGTAAATTGATGTATGTTAAATAAATTTTCATGAACAACTATTCGGTATTCTTTCACTCTTCATTCCACAATAAACAACAGTGAAAATTTTATAACGGACCGAACACTTTTGGAATTTATAAACCACACTTATCATAATCTGGAATTACGAAATCCCCATCACGAATATTCCTCTTGAAATGTGCTTGTCGATTCAAATTTCATTTTTGATATGCCACTGGAATGAAATTTCATACTATAATTTCAATATCAGATAAAATTTCATTGCGGTGTTCTATGCATAAGGTCTGTTTATTCAATGAATTATTCATTGCATTAGTTGAACGCCTTGTTTATGCGAAGACGATGAAAGCAATCATTGAAAAAAGAAATTAAAAGAATCCAAAATTACCTTCACCTTCACGAAAGGAAGTTCGAGTATATTATTAACTTAGTAAGTTATTATCAGTTATTATCACAGATTTTTCAAACACAGAAGAAATATCAATTTTATGAATTTCACAACTAACACCAGACAATTAACAAGTTTGAAAGTGCTGAGACATAAACCGCTTAAATTTCAGGCAGCTTCTGTAATTATAAAAAAAATCGAAGTATCATCTTATTGGTCGTATTATAAATTATTTTTGTCATCATCATCTTCTTCATCTTTGAGTTTTTATAGCAGAAATACAATTCAAATCAATGATTTTCAGAGGGAACCAAAGCGATGGAATTGAATTTTTTGAGTTGTAAACTTATTTCAGGAATCATTCCACGCTTGGTTGTTCTGTCAGAAAACGAGAATTAAAAATCAAATTCACAAATATTCTATGGTGCCCCAAAGAAATTAGCGAGTTTGTAGATGATTATTATCAACTTCACAGATTTATATTTCAAAAATCTCAGTAATTCTATAAGATTATGGCACAAAACAAAATAAATTGTGAATTGATTTCAGGTGGCTTTCTATGGAAGATTTCTTATTATGAATTATGAATCCGAATATCGAGACCCATTTGTCATACTAACTATTGACATATAAAATGATACAAATCGGTTTCCTTCGCGAGGAGACATGCCTAGTTTCATGAAATTTGAACTTCTTCATTTGAAATGAATCCGAGAATATTTTTCCAGTCCGAATTCAGCCTGTTGAAATCAACATGCATACACATTACCATTGATGAAATAATCATTAATATTCAATGTTTCTATGGTTTCGAATAGACTCGCACTATTCATTCACACAATTATGAAAAATATGCTTCCTTGTCCTTCATTGCCCACGTTCAGATCCTCTGTTATGGAAATTCTAGATGGAAATTCATTGGTCAAAGATCAAATCATAGCTTCTATTTATTCCACGATCGACTTTCAATGAATGAGGTAATAGTATATGACATAACGAGGCAGAAAGTGCTTCACTTGATGTCTTGGAGCAAGGTGAACACTTTCGCTGATAAAATAACTATTGACAAGGTTGACTCCAACATATTTGGTCTACAGAGTAGACATCCTGCCAATGGGAGAGCAAATATATACACATTGAGATCCCAACCAATTTATGTCATAACCGTCATTTTTCATACCAATATGTCATACCCCTATGTACAGGCAAAATATTGCTCGGGTCACGCATTCGACTTTCCAACCTTATATCAGATATATGATTCTCGATGACTTTATGTCTACATATTTTTTTCGCATTGTGAAACGGTGTTAGGAGTTCGCTCAACAGACAGAGCCTTGTATGGGCAAGAGTCGACTAATTATCATGGGTGCTGAGGCGAAGCGACTACCACAGATAATCAATTTTCCATTGATTCTCGAACATCGATTCATAGATCAATCCCTCTTCCAACTAGTGATCTGGAACTGCTACCAATCCCCGACACTACCTATAAGTACGATAATGGAAAAGGAACGCACCAAAAAATTCCGCTATCATCTCCTTTAATTAACTGTGAAATAATTGTAGAGGTAAATCTCATGCAGCGGCAAGGAGAATTTAATTAACTGGAAATTTGCTCATTATGAAAGTTAGGGAACCGTGTCGGAAAAATATCGTTAACCCTATTGGATTACTCGACGGGAGATAGTCTGTCTGCTGGAAAAAAACAAAATTTTTATGTTCATTTCGGTATATACCAAGACGGTTTTATGAAACACTGTCTGTTATTAAGACAATAACTTTTTTCTACGGCTATATCACAAAAATGCCTTATCTCAACTATTCTTGATACAACAATGGGGCCTATTTCCTTATTCAATTGTATCTAAGTGAAAATTTTTAAATACAATGTATTTGGAATTAAATCATTTCGCTATTGTCAGTATAACCGTCGAAAAGCATAGTGTATAACTCGCATGGAATGCTAATTTTCCATTCGTATATATAGTATACTATTTCTTTAACTACAGGTTCAGCACAATAATTGGTTTGTTGAAATCATCAGTGCGCTAAGTTCTTCAAAGTAAAATGAAATACGTGCATCAATATTTTTTTACTAGCCAACCTGACCCCAATAATGGATATCGGGCGCTATCGAAAGCGTGCCCTTGTGTCTCGTTTTGCGGTTCGGTTCAGTTTGCCGGCAGTTACTCTGGGCAACAGCCGTCAAAAATTTTGCCGGCCGTCATCCTGGAAACGGCCGCAAAATATAATTTTGCGGCCTCTGTTGCGGCTGCGTAATGCTTGTTTCGCGTCCAGTTGCACGAAAATATTGGATACATAAGTTCTTCATGCACCTACCAGATAATAAAAACCGGTCACATATGAAAGGAAAATAAAATATTCAAACGTTCAAATTTCTTCAACATTTCGGTTTGTACGAGGGGTTTAGCAATGGAGACGATAAGAAAATATAAAATGAGAAGGGACCTCACAATGGAACGGGATGAAGACTGCACTCGTCGCCTCAAAAGCGAGGAACTGAAAAAAGCAGAAAAGTGAATCATATTACATGAGAGCAACAATTGTAGAAAATTTCATAGAAATGGTCTCGGAGCGAGTTGAATTGAATTCTTCTCTGCAATGATAATACGGTGATTTCAATATAGGTTTTGTGAATATCAATCCGAAAAAGACTGGGTTTGGGCCATATAAATCAGCAGGGGCTGTAGAATATTTTTGCACGAAATGGAAAGCCAAGATATTTGTATTGCATTTCGCACGGTTTGCCTGTGATGAGGCATCGAAACAAAATCAAAACAAAAATTCAAAGTACTAGGTAAATACGTATTGGCTTTCATTGAGAGGCATGCTTGGGATTTTCGAGCATTGCATTCTTAAATTTCTGTCAGTCTCTATTACAACGTCCACCTACCACCTACAGAATTATAGTTCCGATTGCAGTGATTGTTATGACTTAAGTTCCTGCCGGACAATTCGTGATATATGCTTGTGAAAATAAAATTTTGTGAATTTCAATAAAATGATCAGTTTTGAACAGTAGTTGATGAAAGATGTATCAACTCTTTGGTTTCGTCACTATCCTTTGGAAGCATTGGTGTCATTTATTGTTCCGTATGCTGGTTGATGAAAGTAATATACACACTCTGTTGATATATGTAAATCATCCGTAGAAGTTTGAATCCTCGAAAATGAAAAGAGAGTCTATTCAAAACAGTTAATCCCCTGCTTATATGGAGCGACGGGCGCCGGGTCACAAAGAAATCACTTTTCCTGCTCAATTTATATAGCAATCACTCGAAACAAGAATCAAAAAAATTACATTTATGGGATTTTTCTACATTAATGGAAATAATATTTCATTCTCAAACCCAAACAAGCTTGTTCGTCTAGAGATAAAGGTCCTGTGCTCATAAGTGGGCATATAAAGATGAATAATATAACTTTCTCATTAGATACACCAAACTTTATCAAAAAAGTCAGTTCTCAGCAAATCTAATCTGAATAAATTGACATTAATGACATTTCGATGACTTATACAATCACATGATAATTAAACCGAGTCTTCGGCACTGATATTAAAAAAAAAGGATTATTTTTGTGGAGTGGTTTCGACCTCGAAACTCAATCATCACCTTGAAGATGGCAAATGAGACTTTGCCGAAACGTTGTGACAATTATCCTTCAGAGGATCGAAACCATAGAACACGGAATGAAACCCGAAAAGACAATTCATCATACTTCGTCCGTGAGAAATATATTGTTATGAATAAATGTATAGTATAGCAGGAGTATAAGTGAATTATTGAAAAAATATCATAAAATTTTAGTAATTTTCATCAGAAAGCCAAACAGATACTGTGTCACCTATGAATTCTTCCAATATGCTTAGGAATTATTGAAAGAAACTATGTTTTGTCAACAAAACATAAGTAGAGTCATTGGTAAATAAAATCCAATCTAAAAAGTACAAAAATAATGAAAAATAACATTATGATAAAAATCTGAAACAGTTCGTCACTCAATATATCAAACTTCATGGGAAGTAATTCACAAGTAGAATTCTGTCATTAGAGAGAGAAAAGAAAAGAGGTTGTCAAAATTAGAATCATAAGAGCAACTAGAGCAGGCCTGTCCAACTTCAAGTGGCCCAAGGGCCACTTCAAAAAAAAGGCAGTTTGGAGGGCCCCATTATAAAATCTTTCTTTACAACATTATTACTGAGTTTTAATAGGTATATACTATAATACTATATGGATATGGTATACAAAAATAGTATTTCTATTATTTTTATTCATTCAGAAAATATGAAATTAAACCTCAAAAAAAAATCAGTGGGACATTTGAGGATGTTGGTTTTCTAATACTAATGCATCAATATTAACATTGATATTTGTTGTTGATAAACGAAGTAACTGAGTAAGTGACTTATCAGAGAGGGAACATCTATACTTTGACTTGATAAATTTCATGTTTGCTTCTCGAATATTCGGGGATGATCGGTCCAATTTCCACTGAATGCTCTGCGGCCTGCTATCGGTCGCCAGTGGCGTCACATGTTATTGTATTTTATCGTGAATGTAAGAATTGTGCATATTCGGTATTTGAGAGTGATTTTTACATGTGATGTATATTCGGTATTTGAGTGTAATTTATACATGTGATGTATACATGATGTATACATGACCCGTGAAGCGGGGGCCGCAAGAAAGGAGTTCGCGGGCCGCATGCGGCCCGCGGGCCTTATGTTGGACAGCTATGAACTAGAGGAAATGAAGGGCAACTGAGAAAAATATGAAAACTGTATCATAAAAAAATATGTAAAATTTTATAATATAGGGATAAGAGAGCAATTGTAAATAATTCAGTTAGTTTTAAGAAATTGAATAAATAGTATCGCCAAAAAATGAAAGTGATCAAATGTGCAGTTTGAAAACTAGGAAGATTGATTTGGAAACAAGAAAAAAAAGAAGAGGGGTATCAACAAAGTGAGGGAAAAAGAAATTTTTTTTTTGAGAGAAAAAGGAGGTTTACAAAAAGTTAGTAAAGACTCTAAACAAGAAAATATACAAGAAAAGAAAACCAAAGGAAAACCTACACTACAACCTGAGATTTCAGTATAGTAAGAATAACATACCCTCGAACATACCAAAATCATCCTGATATCGAAGCAAGAATACAAATTCACACAGCCAGGGATCTCTTCAACAAAATATCACCAAGAACCAGGTATTTACCATCATGTACCATAATCTGAACGTTAGCTGACATTGAACATTGAACAAGTCGAACAAGGTCATCGATTTCATATTTTTGAAGTCTCCGAACTATTACTCTTCACAAACTATAATAAATAACTGTGTACAGTGACTCAAACTTTTCCCCATTTGAACTGAACTTCAATAGTCAATAAGAATATTATAATGTTTTGAATGATGTGTTTCCAACAATTAATATACCAAAAAGTATAAAGGTTATAGGTTATGATATTTTTCACTCTGTTTGATGGTCAGTATGCAGTGATTCAAGTATAAGCTGTGGCTATTACACCGATAACAGAACCTTAATGCTCAGTTTGGTAATTTCGTGTTATTTTCATTGTTTTGCTTGGAAACTATAGAATTTGAAGTTTTTATCGCAGGGATTTGATAAAATAGTTATTTGATATTTATGAATGATTGGTACAGTGTTCATATTTTCACATTTTATTGAGTTGCTGATGAATAAAGTATATTTGAATTGATTTTGTCACAAGCATTCATTCGAAAACAATTCATTTACAATACTATTGCACTTATTGATAACCCTTTCTGGAATGACACCCTGAGATTGAGAGATCTACATGTTTTGGCGTACCGACTGAGAAGTAGACATCCTGAAAGAAGGAAAGAAAAGGTAAAACTAAAAAAACAAATGAGTAAGTATCTAGCTGGCAATCTGAAAAGTTATATTGAATACTATAATTTATTCATTATTGAAATACAATAAAAAGAAAATCATATTATAAAATATTACAAATATATAACAATATATATATATATATATATATATATATATATATATATATATATATATATATATATAAATTAAAAAAAAAGATTACTTCTTTCATAGAAGTTTTGTATTCTTTTGGCATTGACTTGGATATGAAAAAGCCAAAAATCTTTTCCTTTTTTTACAAAGATAATCATGTTTTTGAGTAAGATCATTGGGTTGCTACGAATTTAAATGTCAGGCGAGCTATGTAGGCAGAGCAAAGTAGTTCTTTGAGATATTCTCTTTCATTTCCATTCATTCCATTCCTTAGAAATGCATAATTTTTCCTTTCATTGGATGTATATTGTTAAAAAGCAAAGCAAACAGGACAAGGCAATCGCCACCATGTCATTCAACGAATGAACGTATTACTGAACGTTCAAAGAACCACAACGGGCATAACATATTTCCAATGCCTCCCCAGTCATGAATAATCAAAACAAGCCATTCGAAATCGAATAATGCCGGTTGCATTGATTAGAAAGTCATCCGGTCGCGGTGAGTTACTCACGCACTTCCGCACAAAATATACTATCGACCGATGCTTCCATATGGGGCTCGAATGGCACTGCGAAGCCCCTTACCCCAAACCGCGAATCGGAATGACAATGTAACCGCTAAACCTTTTCGAAACGTTTTCGGGGAAAACGCATTAGCTGAATTAGTTTTCCCGGAAACACGTTCGTCGGAATCGTTAGAAAATTTATTTGAGTGTCGTGTGAAACGTATTCCGGAGAAAAATACCCGCTCATTAGAAACTGACATACTGGATGCTGTTTTGTAAGTTTAATGGACCCGATCATCAGAGCTACTGAAATCGCTATTGGTTCGTTGCCAACGTTTCGACGTTTATCAAGTAATCTTTTGGTCACCTCAAAGTATGTAAATAAAATTTCAAAACTGTTGTACATCATCGATAACGACATTGAATCAACGCACTGGTATCATTCATTGATGGAAATGCATTGGGACGTTTATATTGAATATTGAATTTGGCACCTGTTATTCATTGGTATTCGGTTGGCAACCCTCTCGATGTTGCCGCAATGTGCTTGGAGTCTGTTATTTACCAAGTGATAGTTGTCATTTGAAAGTGACAGTTTTGTGTTTAGGTTAAACAAAATGTCTATATTTTCATGCCCATAATATTATCTCTAACTCATCTTCTCTAACATATCGAGATGATAATAACATAATTGAATCAACTACAACAACAAAGTCCTTGGGCTTGAATATATATTCCAATCTCAGGTGAACAGAGCAAGTTCACGAAGATAACATAAAACTGAATAAGGCTTTTTATGCAATTGCAAGAATTAAAGACTGCATACCCACCAGTGCAGTAATAAATGTCTACTACAGTTCAGTAAACTCGCACTTATGCTATAATGTAATATTATGGGGAAATTCCGTAGATGCCAGTACAATATTTGTAACCCAAAAAAATTATACGAAAAATGTTCAGCCTAGGCTTCAAAGAAACAAGTAAGCCCACATTTATCAAATACAAAATTATACCTTTTCACAGCATATACATGTACCACTCCATTTTATATGTTAGGAAAGACATCGAAAAATTTCAACTCAACTCTTCGAATCATAATTATAATACCAGGAATTCTGATCATCTATGTGTTCCCAAACACAAAACTACTGAACTCGAAAATAGTTTTAGATATATGGGGATGAAGTGTTACAATAAACTTCCGTCATCCATCAATCCTTCACTATTTTCAAAAAAACAATAAAATGTTTGATGATGGATAAATGTTATTATAGTGTGAAAGAATACTTCCATGACAACTTGTGAAAATTCCAGTGTTTTTATTTTGTCGACTGTATTTTGTTGCATAATATATGTTTCATTTCAATGTTATACCTATTTATAAGACAATTTCAAACACACTTCTTAGAGTAAGTGATCCGACTTGTCTTATACATTTTTTTGATGTCACAACGGATAAATGAATAAATATTTCTATTTCTAATATTTAGGGATATTTGATCTAATTCCACATGAATTTTTATAAAAAACCTTATGGAAGATCTTCAGAAAATATTCAGAAATTTCTTAATTTAGGTGGCAGACTCGAAATAATTAGACTATTATGATTTGAATAGAGAAGTTATTAAATAAGTAATTGATACAGTATAAGAACCAATTATTCTTTCATTCAAACCATGGATAGAGGCTGGTTCTCTCCGGACTAATTACAGAAGTTTGGCCTATTTTGAAGAGGGGATAAATATCTTGTTGATAACTATCGACCCATCTCAATCATTCCAGTAATAGGAAAATTATTTGAAATCATTTCAAGCTGAAAAAATTGAATTTAATGGAATGGGGAGATTGCCTCTTCAACCGTTCAAGTCTTATCCGTCGAACAGGACTCATAGTTTATATGTCAATGATGCTTACTCCAACATATAGAATATCAAACATGGTGTTTCTGAAGGTTTGGTTTTGGGACCAATTTCATTTTTTCGGTAACACGTTATAAATATTGAAACAACAATAACAATGACTTCAGGAAAGCTTTCCGATCATTCACTACTGGATAATCTGAACTGAATGATGATAAGACACGTGCAATAATAATTCAAACAGCAAATTAACTTGGGCACCTCACGTGAGGAAACTCAGTGGCTAATTATCGAAAAAATATTATTCAGACATCTGAAAAATGTGTTAATATTGAGGCTATTATAAGAGTGCATATTTCACAATAGTTCATTCATATCTCAGTAGTATAGCAAAGTATTTACCATGACCGAGATCCCGGTCACCGTACATACCTTGCGTATATCGAGCGATTTAGGGAACATACTACGCCTATGTCGTCGTAGCGGGGTACGGGGGGCGGGGGCCCCTGTAACCCCGTTGGTACTCCGCCCATGTCCGCTAACGGTCGTCGCCGACATGTCGAGACCTGCAAAAGTTCGAACGGCGAGTTCCCAGGCTCACGTGCAAGGCGGCTCTTTTGTCGGCATGTTCGTCGAAGATATCATCGAATGATTAATGGGTTTTCGGGTGAATCCCAACCGCCGAGCTGTTTACGAAAACAAACGTGATGACTCATGCGTTTTTCCGAGAATTGCAGAAGGTCATGCGTCTCACTGTCGCCTGAGACTTGCAAAACAAAATACGTGGGGAATCCCAGATGACGCAAGCGCTTTTCCGAGAAATGCAGAAGGTCATACGCGGCTCGCTTCGGAAACGTTCGGGCGGCATCGTAGAACCGCACCCATTTCGAGCGGGAATATTTGAACTGGAAGCGTCTTTCGCTTCAGGCGGCGTTCATGACACATGTGGCGGGAATATTTGAACTGCAGGAGGTGTTTTATGACACAGGCAATGCTGTCTTAACCGCACACAGAGGTGAAGAGTGGAGGGGGCGTAGCCATAAGGAAAATGGTTATGATCGACGATTGTCAGTGTGAAAATGTCCTCTGAAGAATATAGACGTAAATTGGAGGAATTTGGTGCGCGAGTACGAGCTATAGCCAAAGACTTGGAGTTTTACGAAGACAAGCTGAATTGCACGAAACAACTGGAGAAGTTGGCCATATCTGCTGCATATTGGGACAAGGTGTTCGAAAGGTACACCACAACTGCAGTACCGCAATCGCCCATAGGACCTGTCAGAAGAATTCAGCCAGAACCACTCTAAAGATGGCGGCGGCGGCCAACTTATACGTTCTGCTCGTATTTGTCAGTATGGCAGGCAGATTGTACGTCAATGCTCCGAAAGATGTACATGAAGCTGAAGTTTGTTTTGGAAAATGTATCGACGACGACGACGGCGCGCAGTGGCAGAAAATGGAGCGAACTCATGTAAATGGAGGGCTAGAGGTGTTCTGCTCCCATCAACTACTGACCATGGGCGACGACGACAATTCGACGTACCTCAACTTCAAGCTGAAGCTCAAGACAGAAGAACGAACCATCATGCTGGATTCCTCCTCCTTGATGAAGAATGGATCGATGTCACTCGAATCGGTTGCTGAACAAGAAACGCACGACTTGTTCGTCATTGCATGTGTCATCATGACCTTGATGAGTGTAGCCATATTGAAATTTCTTGTTATGAGCATACGCAATAACCTACTCGATTCATCATGTAATTTGAAAGTGAATGCTTGAATAAAGATGTGTGAGAACGAAAAAAAAAGAGGTCTTTCATTTTTGAGGCAGATGGCTGAGACTCTCCGTCGACGCCATCTATCCACGCCACTGTGAGGCAACTCATAAGGGTGAGCTCCTCCGAGGACGCCATCTATTCACGCCACTGTGAACCAACTCATAAGTGTGAGTGACAGATGACGCCGCCTTCGAGGACGCCATCTATCCACGCCACTGTGAGGCCGACTCATAAGTGTGAGCTCCTCCGAGGGCGCCATCTATCCACGCCACTCTGAACCAATGCGTGAGTGACAGATGACACCGCCTTCGAGGACGCCATCTATCCACGCCACTCTGAACCAATGCGTAAGTGTGATTGACAGATGACGCCCTCGGAGGAGCTCACACTTGTGAGGCCGACTCATAAGTGTGAGTGACAGATGACGCTCCTCGGAGGACGCCATCTATCCACGACACTCAGAACCACCCATCGCACAGTGATCTGTGCCCCACACTCTTGTTTTTTGTCATTTTATTTTTTCCCACCCCACAATCTGAAAGAGAAAAAAAAAACAACCCTTTCGAAAATTCGATTTATTGATCGAAAAAAAACATACATTTCTCTCAACGAGGTAAAACATTATTGGAGAACCATCTAAGCATAGAGTCCACATTGAACTGTGTACACATAAACTTGGAATTGTAGGCGGCGGCTATGTGGTTCGGGCATGGCGTGGGCGTTGGCTGGAAATTCTCCTCCATTCCCTGCGTCGTACCGTCGAACTGAGAGACGTCCTGGACATTGGGGAAGACCACTCCGATTTCTCGTACCTTCTTCGAGAGGAACTCGGCTTTCTGGCTGCCTCTCACATATATGATTTCGGCCGAGTGCAGAAGGTATTTCTGCAAGATGGCATCGACGTCGTGGTATTCAATGTCCCCCGAAGAATACGGGATGCTGTGTATGAACTTTTCCAAATAGCGGGTGGTCTTCTTATCTTTGTCCGTCAGCACGACAAAGGGCATTGGCGGCTTGAAGAGGAAATTCTGCCTCTGATGTCCGATGTGGATGGTAAGTTCTTTGGGGTGGAACGCCCCATTGACGATGAAACCTTGTATGTCGACGAAAGCGATTCTCATGGTGTGTGTGTGCGTCTTGTACTCGTGATAGCTGGCAACTGAATGACGAAGCGCGCTAGAGAGCGTCACTTCTCCCACTTCTCCCACCACCACCGCAGCGCCGCCTATGAGAGATTTCTCATGACTTCGGTGAGGGGGAAGTACTCCATCAGACAATCGTGTATGATGATGCAATATACGCGGGTTTTATCGGGAAAACCCACGCTGGCCTCGATGTCGAGACGGACGTCAACCGTCGAGGATTTCATCCGTTCTTCTTGTTTCGAGCAGTCTATGACGAAGAGGGCGCGCTCCTTGAAAGCGACGTAATTCAGGAGAGCCGACTTCTTTGCCGCCATATTGGTGTAGCTCGGCAGGAACTCGGTGTAATTGAAATGGGCGTCCGTATAGTGATTTCGCTGGAAATCCAACTGCATACGTTCATTGGGCCAATACTCCCCGTTCAGAGACAGACGAATGTTCTGAATGTGAACGTGATCGAAGGACGTCGGGTCGGCAGCTGCGACGTCGCGTTTGTCCGTCTGGAAACATACTACGACGAAACGTGGTCTTTCTACAGCCGTACTCGTCTTGACAGCCCAAATTTCTCGTTTAGCGTCCTTCGTGATGGCAGGCAGTTCGTTCAACTCCCATTTTCGAAACGGTATAACTATAGGTTCATCCGCCTGAATGGCCCTCATCAACTGCTCCCGAATGTCATCGTTCGGATAGATGTGTTTGATTTTCAGCTCGATATTCTCGATGACAACTTTGACGGTGGTGGGTCCTGCAGCAGCCGCCGCTGCCCCCAATTCTCGTATGATTACGCAATCGGTATCGTTGCGAGCTCGAACGAACCGAAGTGTCTGTCTGCCGCACGTTATGAGCGGGTAATCGTTGAAAATGTTGAATATGTGCTTCAGCGGAACAAGTACGCTGAACGACTTGTCTTGATCGTTGAGAACAGGCGGAGAATCGGGATAATTCCATCCGGCTATTGCCATGTGTGAGGAGTCTTGGCGCTCATAGCAAACCATGGCTCGGATGGCGCTTACGATCCCAGGATCACGAACCGTTTCGATTTCTCGAGCGCTCTCGCTGTAGGTGCAAGAGTCGAAGAGGAAGGCGGCGAAATTGGGGGCGAGCGATACGTTGCCCGTCCCGGTAATTTCCAGCTTTCCATTGATCGACATCTGAGACTCGTTCATGGCGAAATACGAGTCGACCTGATTGATGTTGAACTCTACGATATCGTTGCAGTTGTACGACTTGATGAAAGGTGTGTACGAGCGGTATTCGGCCTTGCGAATAGTTTCGTCGAATTTCGGCTTCCGAAACACGTCGAATATCGTGGTCGGTGGCTCAGAGGGCCCCGTCGACGACGACTCAAAGTCATTACGTCTTCTTTTGCTTGTTTGCGGCATAGCTCTTGAAGGCACCGTCACCCAATGTGTATGCGGTAAGAACTTGTTTGAGGAACGCTCTGTTTGCACAAGTCAATTGGTGGTGACGCTTTGAAGGCTGCTTCACAACTAACTGACCTCGTGCAGCGCGTTTTCCTTTATTGGATTCGAAGATCAGTCCCATCTGTCCCGGGCAACTCGCACCTCCAAGACGATGGTGCTTTTTTCACCTTGAAAGTCTACGGGTCGACCGTCCTGATCGAGGGCTAATACGGTAACGTTGGTGATTTCTCGCTGCGGAATCACCGGTAGGTACAACAGATTCGAAGGTGTTTCGTTGATTGCGTATCCGGGGTCCACTTGAATGGCGAATTCGTAGATGGTGTGCGCAGGCGTGTCACCGTCGAAGGCTCCCCAAGTAATACTGCACTCGAAACGTATTGTCGATACTTTTATAATGTTGACAGGTAGATCCGACGAATGCAGTTGGTTGACAGGTAGGAATTTCGAAGAAAAGCCCAAAATGTGTCCAATATTGCCCTGCTCTTCGAACGAAATGTCAAAGTACTTGCTGTACATTTCACATTTCAACGTGTTATTGTTGGGTTTGAGCGAAAAGGTGGCATCTTGCTCTGCACCGCTCAGGTGCGAAATGTTCATCTTTTTCCGTATGAACGCCTCGATATCGGCAATTTCGTAACATCCTCGAGGAAACTCGATGGTTTCGAGTGTGCCCTCACGGTTGTAGTAGAAGAACTTTGACCCTCTCTCGATGTTCGGAATAGAGTTGTACGAATGAAACGACCTCAACGCCAACTCGTACTCTTTGTTCGGGTTGAGCACGATAGGCGCTTGCGGCCTAAAGGAAAACACGTGATTGTGACTGTTCACTCTCAACAGCTGCGACATGACGACTGATGATGGATGGATAGGTGCAGAGATATAAATAGCCACTGAAGTCAATCAACGTTTATTCGTAATACAATCTGAGACAAAATACACAGCGTGTCTCCATGCGAGGGCCGCAAACGTCAGGCCACACGTGACGATTGTAGTTCCGGTTGCAAGGCAGAAAACGTTTCAGCTTCTGACGTACATCTTCGGGGAACCACAGCCACGTTTCGATGGTAATGTTCCTCATCAGGACGACGATGACGAACCACATTTCCTCCTCGGACAAGTCCATTACGCGGTGGTCCATAGAAATTGCAAACAAAGATGGCCGCAATTGTATTGATTGTACGTCTGGTATTGTTCGTTGTTGTAGACGATGGTGCAGTCTTTGAGGTATCGCACAAGTTCTCTCATCGGTTTCAGATTGCCGAATGAGTCAAAGTACTCGACGCGATCGTTTATCTTCCTATAAGCTACCCAATGCGTTCCAGGATTGTGGGAAACGTCCAAGTTGACGATGGCGCACTCCCGACGACGCGCTTTAGCGGGAAGCGTGTCTCGCATGAAGACGCCGCGGAAATGCGCGATTTTCAACTGCTTGGCGTAATGACGAAGTTCGTGATCGAACAGCGCCCTATCGGGTAGCTTTATTGGGAGTTTTTTTGTTTCTTCAGAAAGAGACCGTATCCACCTTTGGCGTTCTTCCTCAGGTACAATCCTTTGCCGTTGATGGCTTCCATCGCCTTGTTGTGGCGCTTCTCCTCGTCGAGTTTCTTTTGGGCGTTTTTGGCATCCAGGACCGTCTTGGCGATTCCTGCTGCGCCCCCACTCAGAGCGCCCAGAGCGCTTAAACCGGCAAACAGCGGTATGAGAGGTAGGACTCCACCTGATTTTGCATTTTCTATGGGTATGATTCTGGGAATTCGAATGCGTTTCCTTCCCCCAACCTTCTTCACGGCCACTCGAGCCGCCTTCAAGGCGTTGATGGCGGCCTCCTTGAGCGTCGTCGCCGATGGTTTCATACCCTTCTTCACCTTTTGAATGATGTGACGTTTGAATGACAGAGTGGTGGGTGATACGCCCATGCCAAGCTTTCTTTTGGCCTTCATGGCTCCGGTGACAACTAGTGCGTTGGCTCGTTCACCCAAAGAAGCGTCTTTTGCTCGAAACCGATTCCAAGCCTCGTCCTCGAGCACCTTATCGGCTTTATGTCTATCTTCAAGCAGCGAAGACTTGGAGTAGGCTATGTCGTGGATGCGACACGCGGCGTCGAGCTTATTGATTCCGGGATCGCCGCGCGCAAGGCGTTTTTGAAGTTTGGTTCCCGCTGAGAAAGTATTTGAGGTTAGATTTCCCCATTCGTGTGAGTGTGACTACTGTTACAACTTACGTCCACAGTATTGGTATCCCCCCGGTAGATGAAGTTCGAACGGCAGCTTGGTGATCAAGTTGTTGACTAGACCTTCACCCTCGTACACCAACATTGAAACTGATTGGTCGTTCACGTACGCCCCTATATATATATATATATGCGACACCCAGTATACTATTTATAGGCGAACACTCTGTATCCAACAAACACAACATGCAGACCTTTCGACAAGAACACACGCTTCCAATCAACAACTTCGATGACGTCATCAGCGATGAGTCATCGAAGCGAAGAAAACACAGCAACTTGTTGCCGAACAGTTTTCGAGCCATCATTTGTGGACCGAGCGGATGCGGAAAGACGAACATCATGCTGTCTCTGTTGTTCCATCCGAATGGCGCTAAATTTGAAAACGTCTACGTGTACTCAAAGTCGCTGTACCAGCCCAAGTACGAGCTGTTGCGTGAGGTGTTGGGCGGCGTGAAGGGGGTCGGGTATTTCCCATTCAAGGACAACGAAGAAATTACAAGTCCACACGAGGCGAAACCGAACTCTGTGTTCATTTTCGACGACGTCGCCTGCGACGGCCAGCAGAAAATTCGAGAATACTACTCTATGGGCCGGCACAAGGACATCGATGCCGCCTACCTATGTCAGACGTACTCGAAAATACCCAAACAACTCATCCGAGATAACTGCAATTTGATCGTACTCTTCAAGCAGGACGAAATCAATATGAAACATGTGTTCGACGAACACGTCTCACCTGACATGTCTTTTGATCAATTCAAACGAATGTGTTCGGCATGTTGGGACGCTCCCTTCGGCACTCTCGTCATCGTCAAAGATTTCAATCTGAACGAGGGACGTTACCGCAAAGGTTTCGACACATATATAAAAGTATGAAACCATCGTCATCACCTGTCATTCCGCTTCAAGATGTCGTCCGATCGAGTTGCCATCGCTACACGCAAAAGAAAAATCACCGAACTCGCACGCTCCATTCGAAAAAAGTACTTGGCCCTAAAACTGGGCAAATCCGAACAAGACGAATCTATCGGAAAGCTGTTCAAACCCATTTCGCAACCGCTGCAACAGATTGCCCGATCCTCCAAGGCCATATTGATTCGTACGGCTGCCGCCAAAAAGATCAAAAAGGAAGCGGCTTTGAAGCAGGAGAAACCCGAGAAAAAAGAAACCGACGACGACGACGGCAGTGAAGAGGAATTCGACGATGCCGCACCGTGGCTACCTTCGAATTTTACCAATGACGTAATGGACGACTACCTGAATCGATATCCGAGCATAGCCCAACCCTACCTGTACGAGCACCTGAAAAACGACAAAAAAATCGACAAAGTATACGGTCCCGTATACGATGCGAGTTCTTCGTCGTGGTTGTTGGGCACCGCACCCATCAACTTTGAAGCGGACGGCTCGATAAAAATCAATAATGTGCACACGTTCGAGGGAACGCCCTCCTTGTACGATCTCATCTTCTACGACGACCCCGACGACGATGACATTCAACAAGATGACTTCGATGCGTATCGCCGAATACTGGAATTGACCAATGTTCACCGAGACGCTAGGGGACGTCTGAAGGGCTCCTCCAAGCGCAAGTACAGAAACATCATAAAACCCATGTTTACACATCATGCAGGTAGCGGCGGCCGCAGTACATTGACGTACAACGACAAACCGATGGAGTACATCTATTGGGACGACCCGAACGAGCTGGTGGATCGCCTGCGGCTCCTGATGGCCTCCAAACAGGCGGGAAATACGTCTCACGACAACGAAATCGTCGCCATCATCAATGAACTGAAGGAGGCCGATATAATACGTTTACGAAACGTTCGTCCCTCATTCACATCATGAGCGTCGACAAATTCGGTCATCGTTCCGGAGGCGCCACGTCGTCGTCGGCGGTCACCCTGTCATCCATTCTACATATTCCGCCAACGTTCCTGCGCACTCCCGACGGCGACTTGGACATTGAGAATGTGAAAATTTGTAACTTGAAAGAACCGAAGGTCGACAGCGATGCCGTCACCAAGCGATACGTCGACTCTATTGCGTCTCAGCTGAACGAAGCGATGACTGGGCATGTGGCAACGCTGCATGACTCATCGCGCAAGTATGCAGACGAGATAAGCGCACGTGCAAAGAAAGATTTGCGAAAGGAAATAACAAGTTTGAAACGCCGCATCGAACAACAAGAAAATACGTTGAATAAGCGGCTGAATTTGGATTCGGACCAACTTACTCTGCTGGAAGGTCGAATGACGGACATATCCAAAATGATGTTCGAAATACAAGATAAATTGGGCAAACACCTGGACGGTAAGGTCATTATCGATCTGGACTCGAAGCAGCAGCAGCATTGATATGGCTACGAAAAAACACGTGGTGGACGAACTGCATCGGCAGGCTCGTCGAAGGTTTCCGCGACGCCGAACCATCGTCAGGGGCTTGGACGATACTTGGCAAATGGACTTGGCCGATTTGCGGTTGTACAGCACTCTCAATAAAAACCACACCATGATAATGGTGGTCATCGATTGCTTCTCGAAATTTCTATGGACGCGGCCGCTGAAAACGAAGACGGGGGCCGAAATCACCGAGGCATTCAAGGACATCCTCGACAAGTCGCAGCGGTGTCCCAAAAATCTACACACCGATCAGGGCACAGAGTTTTTCAATGCCAAATTTCAAAGTCTGATGCGTGAGAGGAACATCAACCACTACAACACGTATACCATCATGAAAGCCGCCATTGCAGAACGGGTAATACGGACGCTCAAAGCCAAATTGTTCAAGTATTTCAGCTTGAAGGGTTCGTACAAGTGGTTGGACGTTCTGCCGAAAATCACCGACGAATACAACGCCACCAAACATAGAACGATCGGCTGCAAGCCCTCCGAAGTGAACAAATCCAACGAAAAAATCGTCGTCGTCAAGTACGCATATTCGAATCGAAAAGTTGTGCGACGAGCGCCCAAGTTCAAGAAAGGTGACGTCGTACGCATTTCCAAGGCGAAACACGTTTTCGAGAAAGGTTATGTGCCCAACTGGACCACAGAGCTGTTCGTTGTGAGCGCCGTCAGGGTTACCAACCCCATAACGTATATGCTGGAAGACCAACAGGGCAACCCCATAAAAGGTGCGTTCTACGAGGAAGAACTGCAAAAGACGCGCAACCCAGACGTCTATCTCATCGAAAAGGTATTGCGCAGAAAAGGAAAGAAGATATACGTCAAGTGGCTCGGTTTTGACAACCGACACAACAGTTGGATAGACTGCTCCGATGTGGTGGGGGAAGACGATGCTTAGTGTTGCGCTGGGCCGCGTCCCTCTCAGTTCAACTTCAGTCATGAGTCAAGACAGTGGCTATTCAAGCGGTTGCAGCATCACAAGTATGCTTTCGAGTTCGAGTCGATTCAGTGGCGGCGGCGGCGGCAGTAGTGACGAATCCAATTGGTATTCGACAGACGGCAACTTTGATCGACATTTGACACGTATATTGGAGAAGTACGAGATGGCTGCCAGAATCGAGGAACATATGTTGCTGCAGTTCTCCTTCATTGTGGAGGGTTTCGAAATACGTGTGGGACTTTCTCCGGCAAGAACCTTCAGCCCGTCCATCATACTCGCTCATCCGTACAGGTGGGCAAAGTTTTCGAAGATTTCCTTCAGTGCCTACGAATGGTCTGTGCTCTGTGACCTGTTTGGACAGAAAATGGATGACTTTTTCCGCGAACCGATCACCGACGATTATGATCCGATAACTTTCCCAGTGGGCGACTACTGCAAAGTGACGCAGACCATGTGGGAAGATACAAGAATGCTGCTCGTGGAGAAGCATGGCGAGTGCTTGGAGCTGCAGGAAAATGACGTTTGGAAAATCTTCTCGGCGAACAGCACAATAGTGAAGAACCGAGTCGCCATGTTGGATTCCATCAACTTTTGTGCCTACTACCACAATCTGCTAGATGGCGTTAGACGCTACTTTCGCTGCAACCCGGACGCCACCGTGGGAGGCATGCAACTTCTGACGACGTTCAGCGACATCTGCCCCGACAGTTTGCTGAGCAACGCCATGAACGATTATCTTTTCTTCTATAGAACCAATATTTTGAATGATCTATTGAAAGATGAATAAACTTGTTTGTACGTACACTGTGTGTCTTATTTTTGAGGTTTTTGATGTCATTTTTTCGTCGGAAAAACGCGTCATTTTTGATGCAGTTTTTCGACGAAAAAATTGCATCAAAACGCACCATTTTTGACGTGTTTTTCGACACTCATTTTCGATGCGTCGAAGTGACAGAAAAACGTCGTTTTTCACGCGTTTTTTCGACGCTCATTTTCGATGCGTGAAAACGCGTGAAAAACGAAGGTTTTTTGTCACTTCGACGCACCGAAAATGAGCATCGAAAAAACAGGCAAAAAACGACGTATTTTGGTCACTTTGAAAATGACAAATTTTGGGCGAGAAACAGTCGATGAAAACTGCACAATTTTCATCCCATTTTACATGTATTCTTATGGGAAAAACTGGCGATTTTGATCGACTCATTTTCGCACAAAAATCATCGAAAAACGATCAGTTTTTCACGATATTTCGGTGCTCATTTTCGGTGCGTCGAAGTGACAGAAAAACGTCGTTTTTCACGTGTTTTTTCGACGCTCATTTTCGATGCGTGAAAACGCGTGAAAAACGATGTTTTTCTGTCACTTCGACGCATCGAAAATGAGCATCGAAAAAACACGCAAAAAACGACGTTTTTTGGTCACTTTTGACGCGTCAAAAACGCACCGTTTTTGTGCTGTTTTTTCGCCTCAAAAATGGCATGTTTTCGTGCACTTTTTTGCTTGCAAAAAGCATGCTATTTTTGATGTGTGCCTGAAGGGCCTCTCTCTCTCTCTCTCTCTCTCTCACACACACAAAATCAAAGTCAGTAGATTTCAGATACAAGTATATATATTTCCTATAACATATAATTCTCTATATATATGGATATGTACAATTGTTGAGACAGATGGGGAAAAAAACTCAACTTTACACCAAGTCATCGTCGTCAACATCTTCCATGACGTCGACGTTTTCGAAAGCGTCGGGATTCACTGAACCGCCGGCGTTTTCGGAAACGTCGTCGACGACGTCCTCCAAAACCGAATAATGGCCCCACGGATATGTATCGAAGCTATTCGGGATCAGTTTCCTCTTGTCATCGTGAGGACTTAGCGCGATTTTCGTCTGTTCAACACTAAAAACGTTGTGCGCATACGAACGAATGCACCTTTGAGTTGCGAGTTTTTCGCGATTTTCCTGCAGGCATTTCAGGTAATCCTCAAAGGTGATATCGTTCGCAACCACATTGTATTTGACCCCTTTGGACTTTTTGACGCATTTTTGCCCCTGAATTTTGAAAGTGTACATTTTTGCCCGCAACCCCACGAAATCTGTCATGATGCACCCGTTGGCTTCATCTTTCATCAAACCGGGTACTTTTTTGTTTGCTTGCGGAATTTCGAATTGGTTATCGCTTGGGTAATCGCTCGTATCGAATTTATCCAGGTGAGACGCAATGAGATCTCGGTAGGCGTCATCACAGGTGAGTTCGTACACCAAAGAGTCCGTATCGGTATACATGAGTTTGCACTGGTCTCGCGTATACTTTTTCATCATGAAATCATAATGGAAATCGTATACGCAGACCTTGGATATGTCGAGGATGGACATGCCGATATACAGGGGTTTGTTGAACTCCAAATCGCACTTGAGGAGTTCGATAGCCATGAGGTCGTTGTCGAAGATGGTTCGACTATGGAATTTGGGACTGCTAATGAGATTTTTGGCACCGTACCTGCCGTGCCACCGGTTGACCAATTTCACCACTCGGTGTTTCCGGATGTTTTCCATTGTTTTGCCGAAAACACTGTTGTTGGCAAGCTTGTAGTGGTTTTTGCCAAAGGTCGTGGTCGCCTGCGCCCGCAACCTCGTATTCAGTTCAATGTAGGGCTTGAGCCAAGCCTGCTGCTTGAACTGAAGTGCTTTGTGTACTTTTGTGAGTACAAGTCCGTGCGCTAGTGCCTGTTTCAGTAGCCGATAGTGTACGACGTATCTTTCCTTTCGGTACAGGGTGGTCATCAATTTTGGGTGTTTTGAGTTTGGCGGTACTCGGTGTTCGGCGCACATCGGAAAATCTCGATGTTTGTCGTGGAGATGCTCGGGGTACTCCAAGTCGACCTCGAGGATATACCCTACGTCGGACGAGTCCGAAACGTTGCGAATATCCAGATCGTCGAAGTTTTCGACCCATTTGAATTGGCCCACCGGCAAATGTTCCATCATGGCCCATCCATAGAGGTTGTTGACGTCGAAATACATCAAGTACTTGGACGGTTTCGAGGGATCGAACTCGGCCATGTACTTGTTGTTGGCTTTCGAGTAGCGGTTACAGCACTGGCTGATACCGCCTCGAATGCCCCGCTCTATGAATAGCACCATGTCGACGTCTCTGAGAAGTTCCAACTTACACTTTGTATACTTCAACATACACGACCACGTATAGCCGGGCATGGTGAAGTACCAAGCGGGATCGAGCCCGTAGGTGCTGTGGCCGATCTTGCGGAAATTCTCAAAGATGTCGGTCAGCAACAATATGTCGGTTTTCATGTACAGATCCGAATATTCGCCGAGGGTTTTCACTCCGAACGATTGCCACACCCGTTGCGCATGCTCGTACTCGCTTTCGGTGATGCCGCAATCGTTCAGTTTATTGTGAAATTCCTCGAGAGCTGGCAACTGTGTACACTCCAGTTTGTCCAGCGTGTCGACAAAGTCGTATGGGAATACCCCTTTGCGCGTGAGCAGTTCGTATTGTTCGGCGCTCACGTGACTGAATTCTTTGCGCGTTGCGCGCAAGTCTTCAGTTTTCATCGTGCGCACCAACCCATCCAAACTCATACTCAAAAATCGGAAAGAGTCGATGAAGCGGAATTTGATGGTCGTCTCCTCGTCGTACTGTGTAAAGGAAATGTACTTTTCCTTATTGATCGGCAACAGGACTATGCGTCCACGTTTAGCCAAGTCCCTGATGATGAAATGGCTGTCGTAGCCGCCCAAGTTGTGGAACACAATGGGCACTACGAACTGCTTCTTGTACTGGAGGTTGCATTGCGCATGCGCCCAGCCCCGGAATAATCCGGTGAAATGGTCGTGGTCGACCACCTTTGCGTCCTCCGCCTTGAAGGGGAGTTCGCAAATGTGGCAGATTTTGGCAGAGTCTCGGCCCGACGGATATACATCCATCGGTACGATATGATGGATTTTGGCCTCAACCTCTTTGGCAATGTCCTTCATTCGATCGGCGAACCATTCCATCGAGTCTGCCCCCCGATGGCTATCGTAAAACGACAAAGAATCGTCGTAAGTGCATTTGAAATAGAAACCTGCGCTGAAAGCCGAATGTTTTTGGTATTTTTCGGTTTTGCTCATTTTGGACTTGGTCAAACTGTCATCAAACGGTTCCAAAATGCTCTCGAAATCCGCGTAGATCACAAAAGGAGCTTTCTCCTTGAAAACGAAATTTCGAAATTCGATATGGGTGTATTTTGGAAATCTAATTTTGCATGAATTTTGAGCCTCACAGTCAGCCGTATGACTATCGAGTTTCTCCTGCGTCGAAAAATAGTTCAAACATCGGTCACAAATGAATTTTTTACTCGTATGCTTGCTGAGTTGTTTACTGACAAGTCGAGACAAGTCTTTGATCCAGCAGTAATGTCCGCGGATGTTTGTGACGTCATCGTCCGTGTCGTCTTCGTCTTCCTCGTGTATTGTCGGTAGTGGGTCATAGTCATTGATTTTTGGTGTGTAGGTTTGTTCGATCAAAAGTAAATTTACATGTCTGTCCAATTTCTTTTTCGTCTGTCGAATGGGAGCAACATCGAAATAGGGTCGAGCGTCTGATGACGGTTTGATCAATTCCAAAATGAACACATTGACCGAAATTGAGTTCAATTTTTCGAATTTGTCGATTTGTTTGATGGTCATGGGAAATTTCAAACCCTCTGTATTCAACTTCTCACGCCAATCCGGATACGATGATGTGCGTGCAGGATTTTTCCCTGCCGGAGATGGATATAGAGCCGAAACGATTGCCCAAGCGAAACATGCATCATCATTGTTTTTGACGTTGATGCATGCTTGTTTTCTCTTGATTGGTTCCGGAAGTTCGATGAAAAATGAACCGCGCCCATTCCCGAACCCCGATTTATTGATATTTATTTCCAAACTCACGATTTTCCTCAAAGACCACCCGCTTTCCCTCCCGCTGAATTCGTCCAATTTGGTCAAAATTTTACCCTCGATATTTTCTTTGAACCACGCTTTCAAGTCCGTCCCCTGGTCAATTACTTCGTTTTTAGTGTTGAAATATTTCATTTCCACACTTTCTTGTTGATCGGCGGAAATTTTGAAGAACTCTCCGCAGAAAGCTGCATTCACTTTCAGCGACGCTCCGACCTTCTTCAGTGCGTTCATTATGCGACGCTTGAATAGGCTGAAAGCATCGCTGAAAAATTGAAGTACATCTTTGTGCTTCAAGTTTATGATCACCCCTGTACGTACGCGCCCCTGAAAGGTGGAAATCAAGTCCTCCCAGATGACGCGGCTTTTCAACTTTCGCGCCCCTCCCCCCGCTGCCAACCCCCGCCCCTCGATAGGATTTTTCAGAAAATTTTGAAATGCTTTCACATGGCCTAAATTTGTTTGAAGTTTTCTCAAAATGCCGATTGAAGAGGAATCCGACACCCGAATAGCTTTTTTCAATATACAAACAGATCGTTTGCTATGCTTTAGCCAAAGTTCGCGTTCCGCCGCGCTGAATTTTGTCCCCAAAGTTTTCCGAATTTCCCCAAATTTTGCGATCATTTCGTCACTGACGGCGGATATGTCTGCCATTATTCGGTTTTATGGAAATATGGTGCAAACAGAGTATTTTCCTCACCTGCTCAATCAGTTTTCGACAAATTCGAAGGGGATCGTCTTTGCGGCGGTGGTAGCTCCCCCGTCCTTGATGACTATCGAGTATTTTCCTGGAGTGAACTGCTCCAATTTATCCCGCAGGACTGTGACCACTCGTCTAGGCAGGAATACTTCGTTATCTGGGAGATCTGCAACGACGGCCTCCCCAAACTTTGTCTTCACAAGACGCAGCTTCTGAATAGGATAGGGCAGGTTTTTCTGCAATGTGCTCAGCGGAATAGTCTGCTTGTATCCAGATGAGCTGGCGACTGCGTTTATATCTGCAATTTCCATCTAAAATGAGTGATCATCGTTTCAGAAAAAAATATCAAGTGCCCAAAGGAAAAAAAAAATTTTGCCACCCAGCCGAAAAATACGAGAAAATTTTTGGCTCACCCTGTATACGTCTGAAAAAACTCACACACTGTATGAGCTAACCCACCCCACATGAAAAATATTTGGATGTCATGAGCAATTGGGACACTTTGACAGAAAAAAGGTTTTCGACACACACTGTATATGCCGTTCGAAAAACTCATACACTGAGCTAATGGAAACAGTTTCGACACACGCTGTATATGTCGATCGAAAAACTCACACACTGAGCCAACGGAAAAAGTTTTCGACACACACTGTATATATGCCGTTCGAAAAAATTTACACTGAGCCAACGGAAAAAGTTTTCGACACACGCTGTATATGCCGTTCGAAAAAATCACACTGAGCCAACGAAAAAAGTTTCGATCTGTATATGTCGAAGATCGCACTCAACCTGTATGAGAGCCGTTTTGCGCGAAAAAACACTCCCGAGTATGAAGGAAAAAAGGTACTTACATTTTTTCGTATGAAGACACTGGACACAAACACAACACTTTGTTGATTGAGAGAGAGCGTATTGACTGAGATGTTCACTCGTCGAATTCTCGAAGCAAAATGATGCGCGTCGCTTGTCGATCATAGCCAAGTTGACGCAGTCCCCTCCCGCGCCGCGTCTATCTCGTTGACCTCTAGAAGAATATGACAGCATTGCCTCAACGTACCACCCACGTGTGTCATGAACGCCGCCTGAAGCGAAAGACGCTCTCTGTTCAAATATTCCCGCTCGAAATGGGTGCGGTTCTACGATACCGCCCGAACGTTTCCGATAAGACGCCGCGTATGACCTTCTGCATTTCTCGGAAAAGCGCTTGCGTCATCTGGGATTCCCCACGTATTTTGTTTTGCAAGTCTCAGGCGACAGTGAGACGCATGACCTTCTGCAATTCTCGGAAAAACGCATGAGTCATCACGTTTGTTTTCGTAAACAGCTCGGCGGTTGGGATTCACCCGAAAACCCATTAATCATTCGATGATATCTTCGACGAACATGCCGACAAAAGAGCCGCCTTGCACGTGAGCCTGGGAACTCGCCGTTCGAACTTTTGCAGGTCTCGACATGTCGGCGACGACCGTTAGCGGACATGGGCGGAGTACCAACGGGGTTACAGGGGCCCCCGCCCCCCGTACCCCGCTACGACGACATAGGCGTAGTATGTTCCCTAAATCGCTCGATATACGCAAGGTATGTACGGTGACCGGGATCTCGGTCATGGTAAATACTTTGCTATACTACTTATCTCTGCTATGGAGTAGTTTCATGAGGTGATTATGCTCATGCCTTGAAAGTTTCCAGGCTTCAAAAATAATTAGAGGATAATGATGTATCAACAATCCCAAGAACATTGTGAACTGTAGGTATTTTTGAGAATAGGTATATCATCTCTACCTCTTTTTTACATTTATAGGTCACTCATTGCAATTCATGGGAACAACTCTCATCATATGGTCTTACAAATTAGCTGCCCAGCTCTTGATTCATATTATCGACTCTCGAAATCCCATAAAAAAATCACCTAATTTTAAGCATTCAGCAGGAAATATCAAGCTACTCAATCCTAAACATCTGAAATCATGAAAACTTCCTCAGATTATAGGCTTCACAAAATTTCATGCGAAGATATAAAAAAATTCATTTAACGAAATTTGAAAAAAAACTTATATATTATCTCTGAGGAACTACTTCTACCCAATCACTGATTACATTAAAACTTCGGTATGATATAGGTTTGTGTTCAATAATTCTTATTTGTCCGAACTCTCTTCGAACCTATAAGTCGCTCTCATTCACAGTTCAGATATTTTTATATGACCTGCTAAAAACATTATTTATGAGTAATGTAGTCAAATAGATCGTATATTCAGAACTGAGTTTGTTGGCCAACACCAACAAGGAATTGATAGAGGTTTTCTCTGATCATTAGAAACCGACTTTATCGCTCTACGAATTTCTCTACACTTTATAATTCTCGCAAACAGTCAACTCGAAAAACAAGTTATACAAGAATACGAGAAAAGTTCGGATTTTATATTGAGTTCTCAGTTTAAAAGTTTGGCGAACTCGACAAGTATTCTGGATATTAACGAACAATTCAGTACTCTTCTTGAATTATACACGAAATAACCTCCAGCGTAGTTTCATTTCATCGATACTTTTCAAGAGTTAATTGGTCGTGTAAATTAGAATATGGTGCATTTAATCCTAACTTTTTCACAAATCAATACGAATAGCTAACTTCAGTAACTTTCAGTTGAATATGTAACACATGAAAGTCGAAGCGAAATCATTTTTCTGTATTTATATCAATCATGTGGTGATGTTCGGAAAACGAGATATTTCAAATGAGCAATACACATGCGCGAAAATATCTTTGATTCCAATTGAATATTGATCGTCAAGTGGATATGGATGGCTCCAGTGGATATTTTGCCCCAAAACCCTGGATAATATAGACAAAATTGAATAATATGAATTCTGGAATAGATGTTGAAGTTTTCAACCTGTCACCAATGAATATGAATAATTCAATTCGAATTCAATTCTCAGTGATACCATTTGAGAATGTTGTTGGGGATGCTATGGAGGTGTTTGTTTTCAGACACGATAGCCTATCAATCTATGTGTAGGTAGTTGTGACTGGCCTGAACGTGTCGTTAACTTTTCAATTTGATGATGATTCGCTAGTCTTTGAGTATGGCTCATCGACTACATCAGTCGTGAAATTCTTTAACAGTTTGTATATTTCGTCAGGTAATTATAACACAGCACAGGAGATTCTTTTCGACTCAACAATTTGCAGGCAGTATAAAAAAAATGTGTGCGATTGAAAACCCTAGGGACGAAAGCTATTCATGAAATAAGGGTGAAAAAAGATAACTCAAATGAAAAACAAAGCCACTTTTTTTTGTGAAACAGGACGAAAGCAATTCAGATACAGAATCCCTTCGGCGAATATTGAATTATTATAACTTCTCATTCGATATTTTGTCATACAAGTTCATTATTGCTTAGTTACCATCGTTTCAATTTTCACTGTTGTGTTTCTCTAGCAAACATAATATAGTTAAAATCGAAAAGAAATATGTTTTTGTATGCAAATATTAATTTTTTGATGCGTTAACTAACTCTTTATAAATTGGTATGCATCACAGGTATAAACAGATGTATCTGCCTCCCGGCTCTGTGAGATAGTCGCCCTCAGGTCATCAAAATCTACTTTATACCCATGACAGATAAATAACTATTTCGTTACGTTTTTTTAAAGGATGTTGTAGAAGTTCCTTCTTTCGTCTGAAAAGACATGCACTGTTTCAATCAGCATTGGAACATTTTCATTGAAATACAAAGTACCTATATTTCAACATTAGAATAACCAACATCCTCCGACTTAATGGTTCTTCATCTTTGAATTGAAACGAATAGAGTCTTACAACAAAATGCTCTGTTTTTCCCAGTTCGTATGTTCATTAATGAGAATAAAATTCGAGAAACCTTATTTCGACCAATGCAGTTTCTTGTCACTGAAATTAACAAGCCCTGCCATTCAACCAACGCATACGGTACAAGATCTATTATAAACACGAAACAAATTTGGTACAACAGTCTAGATTATGGGATGAACGTTGAACAACATTACTATACTCGACACATTTCAATAATTATTATAGTTTGATCAACAACCAAAATTATGCTCTACTAAGTCGAATAACAACGCATTCACAACAGTAAACAGAAACCGTGAACGCTACCGATATGATGCAGTTTTCATTCAAATTTTAGCCAACTCAAGCGTTAATAGAAATGTAATTGGATCCTGTCCAAATTAGTATTAATTATCATATCGATTTCGTGTCATAAGTCCCGAGCATTTTGTGTAGTGGAACAAATTGAGAGCTGACGATAGCTACGGTGTTGAATAATACAGATTTGGCAAATCCCACATTGAGAATAAGCCGTACCACACAATGATTATTGTTGAACATAATATACTGTCTACATGAGTACAGGAGAATATCGCCAGCGACATAATCAACATGCATACAATTCTCAGGCATTGACGCCATTGTGAGCTTTGAATCTCTCAAATCGAAAAACGGTTTCCAGAGCCATAGAAACTCCTATGAGCTTATTCAAAACCAGTTTCATCCACTAGAAATAGACAGACTATATGAAAGTTCATCCCATCAGCATCTTTCATTTTGAAAACGATGACTATTCCAGAATAATACTCATCTAGTGATTATTAGCTGCTAAAACGCACCTCAACTTTGTCATAATCCTATAAAAGAACATACACTTCATGGTGATTTTCTTTCTTTAGGTACATTCTGATTTCAAAACGATATATATATATAGAGATAAATTCAATGTTTTGAATATTTCAATGTGTCCCATGTAATTATAAAATATTTCATCTATCTGTACACCAAATATAAAACCATTCCAGATATGAGAAAGGTATAACAAATGAAATATTCTTTGGCATTCAAAGGGGAAGAATTCGACAACTTTTCAGGAGTATTTATTGCCATGTCACTTTAGCAGCGAGAAATTGGCAGAAGTGATAATTTTTTCAAACTGATTAGGAATCGTCTGGTGCTTTCGTAGTTCCTTTTCAATTCTCCCGAAGTCACGTACGTCACCAAATACTGGCAACCTTTATCAACTAGAATATAATGATTACATATGTACAGCTCATCCAATCCATTTTAGCACAAACTCAGATACTTTTCCAGCTGCACACAGATAATGTAGACCATGACGAAAGAAAAAACACCTTCTGGTAACAAATTTCAACATAGTGAATACATATAATAGGTGTTTTTTTTATCTTAGTATACGTCACAGAGATTGCTGGGCATATACGTTATAAGTTCTGTGCCAAGGTGGATTGGATAAGCTGTAACTTAACACCTTCATCACTTCATGAAATCTTTATTATCAATAATAAGTTGAATATTGTTTTTATTTTAAATCGATACCAGGGATGTTCAGAATGTAAATAAAACCAATATTCAAGAAATGTGTCTTGACACCCTCATCCACTTATGTCTTCAATTCATAGGTCTTCAGCGTTTTTTTACTTTTTATAAGGAGGTTTATCACGAATTGTGTTTGATAAACATTTCAGTTATAATTTGAATCATATGCCGAGGTTTCAAAATATTAGCGCAGGCTTCAACTGAATTGCACCACTTTAACAACTTGATATAACACCTACAAGAGCATGTTTTCACAACACAAGGCTAAAGGGGACCGTTATATTGGAACGAATGAGAAAAATAGAATAAAGCTCGCAATTCTAAAATAGTGACATAAATTTGCTTTGAATAATAAAATCCGATTTAACTTCTTTGAGAACCGCTTTTTGACATTTTAGTCCCATATTCTTTTCAGAAATATTCCTGTAACTTCAGTTTCAATAATAGTGATCTGCCGTTGGACTCATTTTTTCACCAACCGGGATCTTATCAGGAACTTCCGAGTGAAGGGTTTTCCTGAAGCTCACAATCCATTAGCTCACGTGCTCTTTGGTATAGACCCTTTTACACTTTCTACATTTTTTTTTTATCAAATTCTGGTCGGTCGAAAGTCCCAAGAAAGCAAACAACAGTGTATTATCAATTTCAACAACGAGAGTGTTCATATCCACTCACCCTTCTTTCAGATATCAAATCGGGTTCTATTTCGATGAATAGCGATTCTCTTTGATCATGTACGTCCTTGAATATCAGGAAACCGCGAACAGTCTATAAAGTAATCCTGTTAGAGCCTATCAGGCTTGTACTAATCTTCATCAAATGATTCTTGTAAAACGGTTTCGTCCTCGCTCACTCTAATTGCGCAATAAATCGCGAGAAAACGATTGGAAGCAAACAACAGGCGCGGACTGGCCACAACGAACTGTTTTATTGAGAAGTCCTTTCGAGTGAATCTTACATGCAGCAGATTCATGACGTAACACGAAGTGAATCCGTGGTTAGTTCGAATCATTCTTTACGCTGGTCGTTGCTATGAATATAGAGTGGCCCATTTCAGCAAATTCTTGCGAATAGTTAGTATAGTTATTGTATGGTTCATTTCTCAGTTTGTACAAAAAAAATGCTCACATTCGTCAAAACAAATGAAATACACACAATTGTCAACAGATAAATGTACAATTATAGTGGGAAACAAACACAATATAAACATTTTGAAGGAACACCTTCAAAATTGATAGAAAAAATATCAAGAATGAAAAGGCATGCTTCATCCTGTCACAGTAATCGTTCATGTTATTGAAGCACAAATCGCGCATAACAACTTTGATTTTGGTTTCAAACCTAACGAAAAGAAACACCCGTATATTTTTCAGTAGTCGTTTGAAATATCTTATCCCTACAACTTCAGTTTTGTTGATTCTATAATTTGGTGGAATTATGTGATTTTTTCCTTTAGTGTCATATAAGTGGATTGTGGTATGATTAGAGAAATTGTCGATATATATTTTTAAACATGTAAAATTATCGGTTGTAATTGCACGAGTGCATAAAAATTACCGATAATTTTGCAAGAAAGCGTGATATCTAAAAATTGCAAGTTTATTTTCATATTTTGGCGAAAGCGCCCGAGTCCGAAGGACGAGGGCTCTTTTACAAAATATGAAAATAACCGAATGCAATTTGAATAAGATATCACGCTTGAATGCAAAATTATCTGGTTATTTTTATGCACGAATGTAATTCATTGGAATATTTCAAGAATAAAGAAATTCTCGAGGAAATGTTATTTTTTGTTCATTTATACTTACCTCTATAGATTGTAGGAGCACTCACCAAAACGCGAAATGTTTTTCTATTTTTGAAGTCTATCTGACATTTATTTGTGTTGTTTACTGACGTCTAGCGATACGGTTTTGTTATGGTGACTTGAAACAATGCAATTACCGCTGTGAGTTTTCGATAATTGCATTGCTCTTATGGGACATTTTATATATGAGGGAAATATTCGTATATAGTTCTGCAATAGGATGCCATGATACACAGTTGTTTGAAGATCGGTATGCAAGAGTCATCGTATTTGGCTTTTACAATTCGACTCACAGCAGCCTACCTGACTGTAAATAGTGTTTGTGAATTAGTATCAGAATTTGGTATATAATAACCGACTGAAAGAGTTAACAAAAAATGTTAGTGCTATTTCTGTATTAACAGATGGTGTTATGCTACGTACTGCAAATACTATTTTCGACCAACCATGACATAAATGATTATTCTGTGGTAACCAAGACAGACGGTCATCTGAAAATACTCTCTTGTAATACCACTAGTGTCTGAATTATCGGAATTTTTTTCGAGATCACGAATATTTCGAAAATGATCCCGAGCCGCTGTCCGGAGCAAAGTTGCAACCTCAGTATATGAATCTGTATAAATACTGACGGAAGTCAAGCTCATGTAAAAAAATTTCATAAACTATTGAATGTTCATCCACTTCAAAATAGTTTCAGAACATTTTCAGAATGCAGCCCATCTAATTTTCGTCGAATCTGCTTGGTAGCAGTATATTGTGAGTTCTTGGTGATTGTTTGTAGTTTCTTTTTGAAAATTCCTTAGCGTATTTTTTTCGTTTTCTGGAATACATTTTTTTTCAATCTCCAAATGAGTTTTCTCATTATTTGGATCAATGTAGTTCAGGTGAAACAGCGATAAATTATCTCGAAATGAGCAAAGTGAGTACTGAGTTGCGACACGTGGTGGAGGCGCCTTCACTTTCATGCTACACGTTCAGAAACTCTTATCTGATGTTCCTTCAAACAAGTTTTCCTCGGTATGTTCAATGCACTCACAATTTTCTATATAATAATTATCGGCATATTAATGATACAGTATCCAGGATCTTCCCCTGTAACATTCGACATGGTATTTATTGTCTTTTCGGTGCTTGTAAAATTTTGAATTCTTACTTACTGATTCCTATTACTTGAATAACTCGACGGTATCAAACCTAGGTAGACACCTACGCATGGTATACCTCCTTCTCAACATTCGTATATGGTATTGGTCGAAGTTTGAATTGCGTCTTGTATGAATTTGAGTTTCCTGAAGCCGTAGGTAGTGTGAAGCAGGCAGAAAATTTATCCAAAATTCATTCAGCCTTTTTTCATGATTTATTTTTCTATTACTTTACTAAGTGGAGTTATAAGAGAAATGGGTCGGTGATTCGCAACATTTGTCTATCCTCTTTTTCACGTATGGTATTGACAATTGACAAATTGAAAGTGGTCGGAAAATGGCCTAGTTCAAAAGACTCTTTCTTATATGAGTTAAAGGAGTAGTGGTTATAACTTTGGTTGTTCAAGAATATTAACGTCTGTATTCAATGAAAACCTCAGTTTGGAAGGGACTTTTTTACTCTTCAGTGAGCCCAACATGAACTGTGTTTACCGAGAGACAATGAACCAAACGCTTTGCAATTTTGGTCCACCGCCCAAGAAAAATAATAATTGTGTCAGACGTGGGGTTATTGCAAGGGTGTTCCTGGTGAGGAATCTAGTTTTTGGCTCTATTTTTGGAATTTAGTTCCAGAAAATCCACGCAAAATTCCAATTGAGGGTGTATGGTGGAAAAACGAAGTTGAGCGAGTGATTTTACAATTATTTCTCACGTCACGATGACCATAAGCTGATTGGAATATTCTGTAGGAGCTTTAGGATACTGAGAATCAGATAATAAACCAAATACATGCACTACAACTTCAATTTTTCTTCCTCATCACAAAACTGGCTTCGATAAGAACTCCGGGCAGCTGGTAATCAGAGAACCGAAATACGGTTGAAGCACCGGTAATAATCCCGATTCCATTCACCCAGATCCATATCCCCAGAATGACTTACTCATTCCCGCTAACCACAATACAAATCATCCCCACAACACTTACAATTTTACCCCGAATCAATAACTCACCGGTGACGGTGACGCACGTAATATTACGTCGGCCTAATCCCCACAGGTGAAACGTTCATCCATCATTTCTAATAGTACGGAGACTTCCGAAGGGCGGATGACACTTCCTTTTCGTGTCCCCAGACCAAATATTGATGTTGCGGCCCGAGTTCTATTTCTCATTGTCCCAACACGTGGTCAGGATCGATATCGGCGGCGGCCGTGAGAATTCGTGGGTATCGGTGAACCGCCAACAAATTCCCCGGTTGGGGGCGAGAGACTGACCACGCAAGAAATTAGGAAGCTGGTTATATTCAGACACCACCAATATCATGATGGACTATTCTGTTACTTCTCCGATTGAAATTAAATAAAATGAAACTGCTATAAGTGAGTGAACTAACATCAAATAACACTGGTCTGCAAAACAATATTTTTTTCTCTCTTTCAGATTTTATGCTTGTTGTATAATAATTTCAATATTTTTCTTTAGGAATATGGTATGAAAAATTACGAAACACGTATAATTTTATTATTTTATAATTTTTGGATCGAATTTCTGAAAAAAATTCCTATTTTATTTTATTTATTCAAAAAAATTAAACGATATTGAGTAAAATCTGTCGAAAATCCTCGAAAACAATTACATAAATGTAAATACGTTTTCTTAGTAGTATTCACACGAAAAAAAGTACTGGAAGGACTTAGGTCACCTGTACTGAACGGGATAGAAATTCCATTTGCCCAAGAGGCAAAATACTTAGGAGTTATCTTCGACCATAAGTTGACCTGGAATCAACACCTACAAAAAACCATAGAAAAAGGTACTGTAGCCTTCAATCTGTGCAGAAGAATGTGCGGAAAAAATTGGGGACTACAACCAATAATGACTACATGGCTCTATGCCAGAGTTATCAGACCCATGATAACGTATGGATCGGTGGCATGGTGGCCAAAGACCAAGCAGGTAGGAGTGGTTCGACGGCTAGGAGGACTGCAAAGACAAGCATGTCTGAGTGCCACCGGGGCCATGAGAACCACCCCAACAGCCGCTTTAGAGGTCTTGCTCAACCTGCCCCCACTACACATATACATCCAAGCCGAAGCCAGGTCTGTCGCGAGCAGGTTGCTCAGAGGACAAGCTCCCATAAGCAACATGCACGGGAGAGACTACAACAAGCTATATGAGGAGTTGGAAAACGACCCGGTTACAAGAATGCCATCAGATGGCATACTTACCAGATATAGCTTTGACAAAACTTTCAAGACAAGTATAACGGACAGGGACGCGTGGAAGCGGGGGCCTCCCATCAATGCGGAAATCGCTGTCTACACCGATGGCTCCAAAACGAATGAAGGTGCAGGAGCCGGCATTTACGGAACCAAGCCGAAGATGAAAATCTCATTGAGCTTGGGCAAATATGCGACGATATTTCAAGCGGAAATCGTTGCAATACACCATTGTGCACAAGAGCTAATAAGGCATGATTTTTCAGGAAAAAACATTGTCATATACTCAGATAGCCAAGCTGCAATAAAAGCAGTCAACTCAATGCAAGTTACCTCAAAACTTGTTTGGGACTGCATAGACGCCCTAAAAGAGCTGGGCAGTCAGAACAGACTGACCTTAGCCTGGGTACCAGCACATACAGGTTATAGAGGCAATGAAGAGGCCGATACACTAGCCCGAGAAGGAGCAAGTAAGGCCCTGAATGGCCCAGAACCATTTTGCGGTATAGCAAAAGCTGTACTAAAAACAAACACTAAATCATGGATTCAGCAGAAGTCTCAAGATTGGTGGAACAATGCACCAGGAATGAGACAGGCCAAAGAGTTTATCAAACAACCGCTGCCAACATTCACAGACTATCTACTAGGCCAGAAGAGGAACACTACTAGAATAGTAGTAGGACTTCTCACAGGGCACTGTAGGCTCAATAAACATATGAGTACAATAGGCCTGGCAGAAGAAATGCTATGCAGGTTCTGTCAGGAAGAAGGGGAAACATCAGTACACATACTATGCCACTGCGAGGGCTTGTCAAGACAAAGGTTTCTAACACTGGGAGAAGAAAAACCAAGAGCTCCCAAATTCATGGGAGTTCTAAGAACTAGCCTGTGGAGTCTCGTAAAGAAGACAGGGTTAGACAAAGAACTCTAAACGATCTCGAGGACAAACACAATAGATCTGTAAAGGTCGCGGTGTAAAGGCTCGTAGCACGAAAGTCCCTAACATATAATCTAATCTAATCTTAGTAGTATTCTCTTTGTAGATTTCTTTCTTTCTATATTTTCAGAAGGTGTTTCACAACAAATCGACCAAAAAAATCGGCAAGCTTCTGACCATTTTCCGTTGTAGCGGCTCTCTATGTGCAATATATTTTGGCGAAACCTTTCACCATGTTCATGTGATACTGCGCCAAGATTTTCGGTAAAGAAATGTAAGTGAGAGTCTAGAAAATGAATTTTGAGGGATATTATTTCATAACCGGAAAATGATGTTTGCTTTTGAAATCAGAATAACGTTCTAATTATCTGATTTTATTTTGCTTTATAGTTGAATAAACAATTATTTGTAAATATAATTCATAACTCACCAAAATATCCGGTATGAATTGAAAAATATTCACTATACAACTTTTTAACGTACTACATGCTACGAAATAACATCTACAACTGCCGTGACGCAAGCATTGGTGTTTAAACACCGTCAGGTGATATCTTTCTCTCTATTTCTATCAATACAAACCGTTTTTGTGGATTCAAATGGAACTTGAATTGAATAAAACATCGTTATAGCAAAAACGACCGAGAGAATACCTAATATTGAGCTATTAAAAAATATCATTTGAAAAAAATATATATGAGATAAGAGGAAATAGCAAGCAAATCTAATTTTAACATGTTTAACTCCTATTCATCATCATTTCATTCAGTGGAGGATTTCGTTGCGGACCAGTGTAATCATCACAGTACGAATGTGAACACAAATAAAACCATTCTACTGTAGCCTGCTCTAACAGTCAGTGGCGTGTCTAGAGGGGGGAGCAGAGCCCCTCCCCTCCAAAGCAGCTCGTGTTGCTCGAAAATCTCCGATCATCCACTCTGAAATGATGCTTAATGAAATCTACTGATGATTAATTAATATATGATCATTTCTTTGCTACACGTATGTATAGGTAGGTATGAATATATATATATATATATATATATATATATATATATGTATACATGCGAAATTGGTATTCTGGGAGTTTATCCGTTGGTTTGTCGGTATTGACTTTCGACGTTTCGCCAACATCTTGATAGATTTCAAAAACACCAAAACCGTTGCCACAGCCAAAACCCTCCAAACCAGAATTACCCGTGAAGCCATTGAAATCGAAAAACGTCCCAACTGTCTCAATAAACGCGACGATTCTCAAAGACTCCCCAATACCTGGAAACCACTCTTGGTCCGACATACTTCTATTTACTCCGACTTGGGAACTAATCCGTTCGAACCTCCCATCGACCGTCCGATACCTGATCCTGCCATAATTACTAATGAACCCTTAAATCCCACCAACCTTCAATCCTCGATCTCTAGTGATGATAGCCAGCTAGTAAGACAACTCAGACCTAGACGCAAGGTCACTCAGTCTTGAAAATGGCTCCGAAATGGGAGCCGAAACGTAGACAAGTAAATCTTTCCAGACGCGGATCAACCGGAAGTTCCAGCCAGCACATTTCTGACCGCGGAAGCCTAGCCGATCATATATGTATATATATATATATATATATATATATATATATATATATATACCGTGTGATCGAGAGGAAGAAGACACGAATAAACATTCACTTCGAATTTTTGAAGTTTGTAAGCCTCAGGAAAAAACTCTCTCGGCAAGTTCGGCTGTTCTATTGAAAAAAGATCCCTGGACCAGAGATGTTCAACAGCTATCCAACCCACAACAAAAGGGTTGGAATTCTGTACTCGTCGGGTCATCCATGTAGAAACTGCCAAGAATGGAACGACTGACGACAATCCAGAAGAGCATCGGCCGTGAAAATGTCTATAGACGAGAGACAAGTCTCCAACCCTTCTACGATACTCCAACGAAGCCAGCGAGTCAGTGAACGAAGAATCACCCACGAGACAAATCTCTGAAAAGAATCAAGAAGCTTGAATCAATATTTTGGTGTCGAGCTCCATACATGAGAACTATATTCCAAGACCATTATAAGCTGACAATTTCTTCGTACGAAATAGAAATCAAAGCTTCTGGAAGCACCCTTAACGATCGATCTCATATGGTGTCCCATTATGACTGATCGTTATTCCTAGCATCGAGATACTTGACTTTGTGGGACATATGAATACTGGATAAAGATAGATCGGCTTTCTTTGAGAAGAGACAGGCCTGCGTTGCCCCAGCATTAAATTCCACCAACTGAATGTCATCCCATTCTATAATTTTTTCCAAGTCTTCGTAGATACAATTGACGCTAATGCTTTTTTAAATTTTTGTTCCACGTACTGGTATGGGGACTCTGAAAGGGAAACAGGTATGAAGAATACAGTCGTCCACAGAACTATGCACTGTTCTTGTTTCTTCCAACAAATCATTGATATGAAGTAGAAACAAACTGAACCCTGTGGAACAGCTGCATTTATTGAGATATTATCAGACGATACTTCATCAACAACTACATACAGATACCTATCTGACAAAAAACTTTTCAACAAAGCACAAATGTTTAATTCATTCATAAGAATGAAAATTCTATGTAAAACAGTTACTTATATGGCTCGAAGGGACTGAATCATCCCATCATAGACTTCACCTTCTTACTCAATTTGTATAGTTATAAGTAGTAATAAGTACACGAAACTTGAATGAAATGGCATTTATAGGATATTTCTACGGAACAATAAAAAAAGAGTGTGGATTGTAATGAAATGTGTCTTACCAGGGTAAACTTTCATTATCTAACCCTTACAAGTTTGGATATAACATATGGATGAATTACTGAACTTTCTCACAAGATACACCAAACATTTCCGAAAAAGGATATTCGGCGCTGAATGAATTTACATTTCGACACATCCTTTATTATGGACTACTAAACCGAGTCTTTGGTGATGATATTAGGATTTATTTTGATTGTTTTTTGGGTTGTTAACCTACCATAATTCGAAAAAGTTAGGAATTGGTATTGGAATCTATACAAGTGTAGAGGGTTAGATTTTTGAAGTACCCCAAAGAATTGCGGAGTCATTTAAAAATGGGGAAAAATATTGAATTCTTTACAATCATTTTTTCAGAAACTTTAAAGAAAAACACTCCTACATATCAAGATTGTACTGTGTCACTTGTTGTGATTTCAAATAATAGTCTGATATTTTAACAGGACTAGTTTCATGCTGAAAAAGTTATCCAAACTTGAAGGAGTCTTATTTATCGAACAACTTCAGCAAAACATTCCTTCATTAAGTCAACAAAAGGAGTAACTATCGAATTCGTTTAAAAAAACACATTTTTTCGAAGCTCTAAAAACTGTATGGGAGAATATTCATCATCTCTCTGACAGGGAATGAGCTCTACTTATGGCTGAACGCTGACGACCGTAACATTTCATTTTATTCGTCGAATAATGGTTCATTTGTAACCAGAATTACTGTATGGTCGTGACCTGAAATTTTGGCCTGTCAACAACATGATTGATATTCCCTCTTCCCCAATCTAATTTTATCGTTCAAAGTTGATTCATTTCCACCCTTCTTTGTTAACGAAAATACAAATAGTCGACTAAAATCATTAAAAGTTTCGATTTTCTTCGGGACCGCTTCTCGAAACCACCGACTTATACCAAAATCAATTTTAATGTGAGTTATACAATTGCCCGGAAATTGTGAAAACCAACGGATATACCTCAACAGCAGTAAATTTTCACAATTTATTCTGGAATATTCTTAGTCTTCTCACTATGATGAAGAGCTGTTTAGGAGACTCTGTTAAAAGTTCTCTTCTCAGCAGTGTTGATTCGTTTTTTATATTATTTTTTCCATTTATTCTCTCTTTATATCGGACTCACTTGTCATTTTCACTACCGCTACCAGGGGGTAATGTTTCTTACTGAAAAAGTAAATCATCAATGCCCTCAGAGGGTCTACCTTGTTGCATTTCCCCAGAGTGAGAATAATCACTGAAATATCAGAAATAGAAAATTTTAACTGGAAATGGTCCATTCGTGTAGCAGAGTACAATCTGTCAGATCAGACTGTATAGTGGTATATTTATCGGGATCATTATTTCATATAGTTTTGATAGGTACTCACCAAGTGACGTCAACCTATATTTATTGCAATGATGACTCACCTGAAAAAAAAGAAAATGATTATTATCAGACAATTGAGTGATATGAACAAAAATGAGCAAAGTAGCATCGAAATAGAACAATGCTTGGTTTATAGAAGGGAAAATAAAATTTAGGAACACGTAGATTGGATTAAAAAACATGAGCATATTCTTGAATTATTGACACGAACAAAACTCAGTTTCAGGTGTTTTCATAAGAAATGAATAACAATGATGTATAATAAATCACCCTTTCGTTTCCGTTTGAATATTTTTATAGCGTCCATTCCAGCCATTGTGTCGACCTTATCTCACTACGAATATAGCAAAAAATATTCCTGAACTAATCAGGTCACGAGAAGTGAAGAAAAAAAACCATCAAGAGCTTTTTCACTTGAGCGGCTGAAGGGCATGACGGAATGTTTCACGGTGTGGACGGAGCGAATAGATGGTCATTTTTCAGAAAATGTTTTGTTCGAGAGTCGAAAAAAAAATAGATGTATACGAGCTGCCTTACTGGTAGCCGTCATTTGAGAGAATAGCACACATTTCAGAGTAGATGATGCTACTTTTTTAGGGATTCTAACGACTCTGGAAATACATTGAAATTGAACAGAGACCAGCATATATTCAATAATGAAAAAGCAGAGTGCAATAGTATATATATATATATATATATATATATATATATATATATATATATATATATATATAAACCGTCTAAATTTGGAAAAAAATTAACCTTGGGATTACAGTCATAAATTGAGTTTGGCCTGATATAGTGAAACTCTTTATTAAATTGTCGAGCTTTCGGAAATCTTTATTTTCTTTTTCAGGACATCTGAAAAACAGTGTGTTGGTAAGTTTTGATGTGGTTTCGCTTTTTACTAATTTACCTTTTGAAGTTGTCAGATCTAGCCTTTCTAATAAATGGGAGACGATTAGCAACCATTGTTCTTCAACATGGAGTGCGTTTATTGACATTTTGGAATTCATTTTTGAATCCAATTTTCTCACTTTTAATGACACTTATTATAAACAAATTTTTGTTACCCCAATGGGTTCTTAAATTTCTCCAATTTTAGTTAATTTCGTGCTTGATGAATTTGTTGAGGACGTGACGTCCCTGGTTCCTTTTGATATTCCTTTCGTGAAAAGGTATGTGGATGACCTGATACTTGCAGTGCCCTTTGGCAGAGTAGATGAAGCTCTCTACTATTAGTTATGACTTAAACCTCCAGTTCACTGCAGAAATTGAGGAGAATCATAGTATCCCATTTCTTGACATGATGATCCACAGAGGTCCAGACAACGTGCTACGCACCAAATGGTACAGGAAACCAATCTGTTCCAACAGATTCCTGAATTTTCACTCATCCCATCATCATAGTATGAAGAGCAATCTAGTTCTAGCTTTGAAGAGCAGAGTAGTCGGTCTGTCCCATCCTGAGTATCATGTGGAGTGTTTGAATGAACTCAGGGATATTCTGAAAGAAAATTCTCATCCTCTTAAATTCACCAATAAATTTTTATTCAACACTGATTCAAATATGTCTCTCTCATCTTTTTCTAATATTCGTAATGAAATCAATGATCAAACCATTAATAATAATAATATTACTCAAGTTGTAACAACATTTAAGTACAGAACCCTCCCATACATCCAGGAACTTACACCAAGACTTTCCAACATTTTTAAATTGGATGATTTGAGAATAGCCAAAAAGAATTTGAAACTTATTGGCAATTCAAATACTAAAACAAAAACACCATTTTCTGAATTTGAACAATCTCATGTCATTTACAAAATTCCTTGCTTTGAATTTGATAAAGTTTACATTGGACAAACCAGTAGAAACTTGTCTGGACGCATCACGTGGCTGAACACAATATTAACACGAATCATATCATTAACTTTGGTAACCCTACAATTTTAGCAGTTGAAGATATTTACAATAAACTTTTTGGAGATGGTTTATATCAATAAACAACAAAATCCGATGAATAAGAGGTCTGATATAGCAAACCTCAGTATTATTTATAATTATATTTTGAATTTTGATCATCAAAAACAACTTGCCCAAACTTAACTGAAATTTTTCCTTTTGTAACTTGAAGTTAATAAACTCCGACCCTGAGAATGGAACACATGCTCTGGTTTTGGACACGGAATAGTGGAGCTATTGACAGGTGACAAGACGTTGTCAAACATCATTTGGTTCTGTTGTGTGCTGCCTTCCCTGCAGTTCCATGCTCCGTGCTCACACTGGGCCATGTGCTCTGTTCACTCAACAAGTCGCTTTTGTTAAAAATGTAAAATGAAATTTTTTTTTCCAAATTGTTCTGTTAATCATATGCACATGTATTAATTCGTGCACTTTAATGTAATATGGATGAATGGTTCCATTTGTTCTCAGTGATATTTTCGGAGACATGGTTTCCAGTTTAGTTTTTATGAATGTTTCTGATAAGAAATGTTTTTTCTGTTTGTGATGGACAAGGATTTGTCGTCTGCTGTTTTATATCTAATTTCAATTTCAAGTTCAATTTTAACATGTTTTAGTGCTTTATGTAACAACAAACACTGTTTTTCAGATGTCTTGAAAAAGAAAATAAAGATTTTCGAAAGCTCGACAATTTAATAAAGAGTTTCACTTTATCAAGCCAAACTCAATTTATGACTGCAACCCCAAAGTTGATTTTCATTGCATGAGGATTTTCCAAATTTAGACGGTTTTTTCAACTAGTCCAGTCAAAAGACTACCCTTCTCTCTCACTCTCTCTCTCTCTCTCTCTCTCTCTCTATATATATATATATATATATATATATATATATATATATATATATATATTTATATATATATATATATAAAACTAGGTGAGATTGGAGATAGCAGCGAGTCAAAATGGTACTCTTTTATAGAGGTTATTCCGAGCTTTCGTAAATTTTATTTACATCTTCAGGGAACTACAAAGAATTATACATGGCATGTTTTTCAATTCATTAAATAGTGACATCACAGTTTGAAATTGTAAATGGATGAAAAGGTTATTATCTATAAGAAGTTTAACGAATATAAATCACAGACAAAATTCATCCTCAAAATATTCGAAAACAAAGGACTTGTTGTTTTATATCTAAGGGCTATACATCAGATGTCAATAGAAAGGAATCTGTGAAGTTCAAGTCAATGTCGCCGACTGGAATCATGTACAAAGTGTTGAAAATTGGTGTATAAAAATATATTGTTTCGTTAATGGGAAGAGTTACATTTCTAATTGAGTTGTTATTGATATAATAATAAACAACTATGGTTCCAAATGGAGGCTCTCGGATGTTCATTGTAATTCGCCTGAAGATTCCATTGTTTAGTGAAACACGTTTAGTTGTTTCGTATACTGTCTAGTCAAAATCACACAAAGTTTTTTTCTGTTTTCTAAGAGAGTTGTTACAATGCTGATCAATGAAAGCGTTGTTGCAATGATCTCAAACATTAATTTTTGAAGTGCACTGTCAAGCGACCAATCGGAAAACTATGCTATTCGAGCTGGCTCAAAAGAAGCAAAATGTATTATCATATTCATGAGAAACGAAAGGAACATGAGCTTGGAAAATTTGACTGGTATTCTGAACGAATAATATAGGCTCTCAATCGGTCAACGTCCTGAAGTAAATGTATAGCCATCCGACTGGTCGGCTGACTATGCAATTCCTAGGAAATTTGTGAATCTTTTCACTGTAAGCTCCATCTTAACTGATTTTATGGAGGACGCCATGAAACATATTATCCTAAACTTGAACAGGTATGAATATCAACCCCAAAGTAATTAGACATCTTAGATAAAGTATAAGTTCAGTCTATGAATCAGCCACTATCTGATGATAGCAGTTTCGAACCACTAACCATACGTTCTTTCAACTACAAAAAGTATTCATATTCACGAAGAGCTAATCATTTTATTTTCAGTATTTTCGATTCAGTGGAAAGTAAAACCACCTTAACATCTACGGTACCGTAAACACAAATGAATCTACGCTGGAATTCAGAAACAAAGCTAATTAGAATTAGCGCTCAGGTAATTATTTCGCACAATTTCACGAAGCAGAACTCATTTTCCAAGCCATAGTCACAATAAAACTAAGCCAAACTCTCTCGAAGCCGAAAACTTTCTTCTCGAAGCCAATATATCACAAAGGAAATCTAAAGGCTTTCGTGTTCCCACCGAAATGAATATAAACTATAGGCAAGTACAAGAAGTTGGTATCCTGTAATGAATATGGAGCGTTGCTGAGAGGACAATATATTTTGTGGTATCCTTTCATATGGCTCCGAAGAGGACACACTAGATAAAAACTTAGGTTTTGTTGAAGGTCGTTAATCATTCTGAAATATTATACACAGTACTCAAGAAAAAACACGATGTTATATCATCCCATTTCGCCGTTGTCGAATCTGATATCTTAAAAAATCAGTCTATTTCTGAAAATTTCAAAATGGCCACTAAAAAAAATTGACCAGTTATTAACACTATACCTGTCCATCAAATTACAATTATTTTTCTCATTGCCACTGGAAATATTGCCTTGTGGGAATAATATATTAAACCGTTGTCAGAAAACACGTTTACTTTCGGAAATTAGTCTTTGTCGTTGCAGATTCTGCTCGATGTGGAATGTACATATATATTCAACTTAATTTTTACCTTAGGAGGAGCAAATTACATTTTATATCCGACAATACAACTCTGAGCTAGTTTCACATTGAAAGTCATCAAATCTGAGAGATTTTATTCAACGATATATATTGCTTTTCTTTAAAGCCCCATCCTCTTAATTTTTGAACAAGTCAAAACAAAAAGTCGAAACTTGGGATAATGAAATTGATGCATGAATACTATATTCAGGAGTGGAATCGACAGATGAAAATTCCAAGATGGCGAGTGGGCGCGAACTGAAAAATAATGAATGGAAAGGGGGTGTTTTAATACATAATTTTGCAGCTCCTGACGAATACTTTGAAACCCTAGAATATGAAGTCAATATCTCAACCTACTACAAAATGACGGAACATCCAATAATAACCTGAATGCAAACACATTAATATCGATATTTCTAGAAATATTCGTTTTTCTCTGCCACATGGTAATCTCAACAACCCAATAAGATTTGATAGGTTATTTTTTGTTCATAATGAAAGATGACAATGCCAGGTGTCACTACGTTAACTATCTCCAAAATGGTCAAATGAACAAAATTTTACAGGGGAACTATATTTGAATATGCTGGAAACTACTGATCCTCTAATCACCGAAATCGTCGAAGTGAATCCTAATGAATTCGATATGGATATTATTATTCCAACAAGACGGAGCACCACCACATTACTCAGAAAAATAAAATACTATTTGGATAATACTTTCCATGGTCGTTGGATTGGTCATCGTGGTTCTACGGAATGGCCAACCCTGCCAGATTTGACACCTTCAGACTTTATTTCTGGGGCTATTCGAAGCTGTTCTTATGTCAAGAAGTTTGAGGCAACCATTTCGGGCGTCTTATGAACTCATCTTATTTCTTCAACGTATGAAGAGTTAAACGTCGATGTATTCAGGCAATTATTGAATGTTCTGGCATTTTGAGGCGGCCAGTCGCCATCTTGAACATTTGATCTGGCAATTCAACTCCAAAATATAGTATTCATGCATCAATTTCATCATCCCAAGTTTTTATTTTTTCCGATAACCCGTTCAAAAAATAAAAGGGGGGCATTCAAGAAAAGCACATTATTCTTTATATTATTCGATAACTTCAGACTCTATTCTTTGTCAAAAACTCTTACTGTAGACTCTACCAATGAGTAGGTGGAAACCATGTACAAATGCTTCAAGTAGACTTTAAAAACACATTTCTCCTCAGGCAGATAGAGAGTTGAGGAATTTGTTCATTTCAACGCTCCCCATCCATTGAATAGTATGCAAAATGTAGCAAATGCTTCAATCAACTCTCAGGTCTCCCACTTGAACAAAAAAGTCATACGACCACTTATTTAATATATCAAGTATTTCAAACTAACAAGCTCCATGACGACTAACTTGAATTTGAAAATATGTATGAATATTCGACATATTATGTGGGTGAATATATAATACAATATAGGTAATTTTTCATCGGAGCTAGCAGGAAAAATAATACTTCCTTCTTGCGGCTAGTTTGAATGCTGTTGGGGAATTTATTGTATAGCAAAACACATGTGCGGTTTTGTGAATTCGTCTTGGTGCCTACAGGAAACTGTATGTTCTGCTAAATATGGATTTTCATTGAGCATTGGCTATTTCAATTGAATGTAGTTGAAAAAATATTCATCCGATATAAAAATATGTGATCGTATATATTTTTTTGAAGATTGAAGCGCATGTGAATATACTGAATCAACAATGAATAAATGAAGCTAATTTGGATGATCAATATATGTTTGTTGTTTATTTATATAACTGATAGATCATTCGCCATATCTCGTTTGGATTGAAATATATTACTTGATATATTTGATGTTGATGGACTTTCATCAAAATCAAACGTAATCATTCACAGCATCGAGTGGGTGCATATTTATCACTTGACACAACAATCAACTTTTTTTCGATTGGGAATTTTGAGATGATGCGTGAGTTTGGTGTTCTCATCTCGAGTTATTTTGCTTGGCTCATCTAGTAGAAAACTCGCTAGTAAAATTGATTTTTTTTCCAACTGGTAACTTAGTTAGGCATGCGTATGTTACCGAAAGAGTAAGTCAGAACTATCAGTCGCAATATATTGCAATCAAACTGAATTGCATATAGTTGATTTCTCAATAGTAGCTATTTTCCGGGTTGCGAACAATACATTTTTAATATAACCTCAATTCATTTAAAAAAATAGGAAAATTTGGAAAATATTGTAGAATATCTGTTGAAAAACTAGAATTGTACAATTTTGTTTTTTTTTTGCCAATAATACACATGCATGCATATTAGTGAATTGTTAAAAAAATCGACATGTGTCACACTGTTCAATAGACCAAATCCCGATTCATGACACCCTACCGGTAAAACTTAAATACGTATCTATCATCCGAACCCTAACCACGAACAGGTGGTCCATAGAAAGGGAATTCAAATGACGTCCGAGCAAATTATCTCGACGATTAATTCGTCGACAGCAGCCGCAGCCTACTGGACGTGATCACAATATCAAGTCGAGAGGAACACAAATAAAACATTTTATATAAACACCTTGCGAGAGCACACCTGTTCAGGTGGCGGACACCTATCGATCGACACACTCGCGGCGCCATCATGTCGAGTAACGTCCGTCGTGGGGGCGGGTGCTGGTTCAATTGCACTGAAGAAATTTGGGTGCGCTCGGAGATCCAAAGGATATTTTTTTTCACGATTCACTCCCTACAAGATATGTCGTTCAAAATGACAGCGTTAGAAATGACGAAAAATACATCATTCGAACAGAGGGGAATTTTTAAGTCTAATTACATGATGGAATGGAACGAATGAACCCGAAATCAACGCATTTTTCTGCCCTTATTACCAACAGAAATGTCTGAAGAGTTTTCATTCAGGATTAATATTTGGAACGTCGCGTCGCAAGGAGAGAGTTTTACCGCTCTGTTGCGTTTCGAAAATGCAACATTATTCTTTACAACTATGTACTCTCAAATGATGATCTTGAGAATTTATATCGTCTAGTCCCTACTTCAGTGATGTTCCGAATATTACTCTAGAACTGAAAATATTTCTTGATGATCAGGGCAAAAAGGCAAGAAATGCTTTTATTTCTGTTTTTTTGATAAAATATCTTCTGTGATTATCTTCTGATGGTGCCATTTTTTTTGGAAGTTTTTGTAGAAAAGTGATATGGCTGCATATAGAGTGTGTAGGGAGGATGCCTCTCTTTCAAGCATTCGCTTCTTCCTTTCTTTGACCTTCATTCAAAGCATTTCCCTCCCCCTTTTTGGCAGGTTCAGCATGAGAAATGAAATACTGGTCAATGATCCTATGAGACCGATGAATCGACTGGTGGTCTTGAACATTGTACATCAATCTACAGTATGAATGAGGAGAAAGTTTTTAATTTGTGGATTCAAATTATTTTTAATGACAGAATAAGTGAACATTCTTCACACATTGAATTATGTCTGTATCAACAGGGTGATCAAGGAAATCAATAATTCAAAATTTTGGTATCAAACTGAACCAAATATCGTATTTTGAACATGAAATGATGGAAAACGTTTCAAAAAAGTATAACGGGAAAATTACTTCTCTTGAAGTTATAGCCTACTGAATCATGAACATGGACTATTCATACTGGGAAAAACCGATTGGCATAATAGAAGAACTGAATCATTGACATGCTGGGTTAGTTTTGAATGCGTTCAAAGATGTCAAATTCTGTGATTTTTTTTTGTGAATGCTTCTTAAACTCCTGAACTAAACATCAATCACAAGAAATTCAAAACAGTAAATTCTTTGAACTGATAGGACGGATTGTCAAATCTGTGTTTCGGAACCAAGCTAGTGTAACTTCAAAATGCCATATTTTCTTGTATGGATTACCTATTTATTAGATTTTGTGATCTCTTACTATATCATGAGATATGAATTCTGCTAGTTTGGTTCGAGGTCACAAAAATTAGCGGCAACAAATTGAAACTATAAATAATCGATGTAGAGTGAAATATTCTTTTTTAATTGAGTTTGCTGAAAATGAGATTTTTATAGGCATCCGCAAAACTCAAATTTGTGATAATTTCATTAGGTAGAAATTATGTTAGAAATTCCTGCTACCTTTTGAAAGATACGCTACTGGTTATCACAAATACCCATCATAAAAAAAAACGAACCATTCATAATCAGACTCAAGTAAAAATATCGCATGGAAAAAATGAGTGGCCTTCAAGAGAATATTATTTCATTCTAAGCATATTATATAAACGTCTTTTGCGAATGGGTTTTACTTTTATAACGTAGAAATTCTCCCAGAGTTCACAGGTATGTTTTGGAATATGCTGGTTCTCACAAAGACCCATTGAAAATTGAGACACCTAGAAAATTTAGATCAAGCTGAAGTGAAACTATCAGATTAATTATTGATGGAAATGGTTTTGTAGTTATTCAAATTGTATGAAATCAAATCACAGCCTCCCAAATTCTCGAACTATCAGACTCTTTGTACATGACTCTAAAATATATTCAGGCTCATGGAGACTCCTAATCAGGATGATTACTCAACATAATGTTACTTTCAGGAAAATGGCCTATTGCAGAAAACTCGTAGAACTGTTGTTACAGTAACGGCAACCTCAGTAGATGGTGTCCTGCGAGTATTCCTGCTACTATTTTAAGGTCTCATTGAATCCTATAACTCATTCAGCTTCCTTGGGTGAGATGCTGATGAACCTTGTTTCTGTTCGTTATTCCAATTGATGGAAAACCCTTGGTCACTATTCCTACTTCATAAGGCTTCGTCATTATCTTAGAGTTCTCTGTTATATGACAAAATAGGAGTTACCTGAGTTTTATGTGACACGGATACTTTCAATCCCTGTGTCATTTTTGTTATTATTCACGTTAAAAGTGCGACTTCAGAGTTTTTCGTTCTCCCTAAGTTGGCGTCCTTCTATATTAGAAGATAATAAATCGATGTTGAAATAATACATGGAATCAATATTACGTTGAAATATTATCCAAACAATAAACGGAAAATAGGTTTTCACGTTTTCATATAAATCCTGCAGAATATAAGGATTTTGCAGGAAAGTACTCATCCAAAGATGTATCGAATCGAATGCGTCCAAAAGCCCAGTTCTGTGCAATAGGTATTGCACCAACTCATTTCTGATAAACTCTAGCATGAAGTCCCCCATCAAATTAGCCCGCATGTAATAAAAGGGCAACACCTGCCCGTTTATGTGATATAATGTAACACAGGAAGCCACCCATTATCCATCCAAAATTAATCGATTTGGACCGTTATAGCTTACCTGTTTTGGAGCCAGTAAATTTTGAAGAACGCTTCAATACAAGAACGTACTCTTTTATCTTTTTCCATTTGTATCAACCATGCGTTACAAGCTGGAAGTTCTATTGATAATAAAATCGTATTTTCAACAACAGAATAATTGTTTGAAGTGATTCAAGAAAATGATTTATTACTTCAACTTCAAATGTTCGACGTTCTATATTGAAGTTGATGTCGTCTACATATCGCATATAAATTATGACCATATTTAATTTTTATTGACAACTGCGAAAATAGCAGAACGAGATTGAAATTTAAAAAGATAAATGATAATTCAAACAGTCTGTGGAAAATCTTTTACTGACGAATGCTTTCTATTCATCAGATGAAGTCTACTGTCAGAACTTTTAATGTTGTGAAGTTCGACTTTGTCTTATAGTCCTATTAATACATTATTGCTCAATTTGAGTGTTTCAGTGATATTCATTGATTATTTATATTTTTATTTAACTTATATTTTATACTTCCACATGTTTTTGTCTATAATGTATTATTCTCTATGTGTTTTATATTTGTGTTTCATTGTATTATGATTATTATTCGTTTTTCAACAGACCGTCTTATAGACAGATATTTAATGATTATCATTGTTTTCTTGTTTTTCGTTATAAAAGACTTCGTCAATGAGAACTACGTTCTTCAGACAATGAAGTATATTTGATTTGATATACCTAGTAAAAAAAAACGATGGAGTAACTACTTCTTCTTAGAAACTTGGGTATTTTTGTGGAGGAAATGAATTTTGAAGATTTACTTTTGGGCTTTCTTCTTTTCCGAATCCAAGAATAGAAATGACAACTTCCATGAAAGAGAGAGAAATCAAAAAATCACAATCACTCTCCGTTGATAGGTACCTGTATATCTTCCAAAGAGTGTTTGTATATTTTTTGATTCCACCTCTTTCATAGAATTCATAATTCCTATATTTTGATTTGGAGAAGAAGAACACCAAAAATAATTCCTCAAACTATCTCTTCTGAGATATAAAATCAGACTTTGGAAATTCAGTCAGACTATTTCGAATAATCTCCTGCAAACGACTGATAACATGTTCATACAGTTACCTACTGATGTATTGAATATTTTGAAACGCAGCAGTTCAACTTCCTTGGGAATAAGAAAATCAGATGTCGAAAATCTCAGCAAAATATACTCTTACCTTTTCAAACTAGAGCGTGACAGTTTTCGTCATCTAACTCAAAATCGAAATTTCAAGACTACCCTTCTTCTATATATATATATTATTATATTCTTTTGTGTGATAATGAATTATGTGTTTATTATTGAATTTTGTAATTTTATATAATACACATCATAATATAATATTCTCAGGGTTTTTCAAAAAAAAATTTATATATATAAATGATATTTATCTCAGGGCTTTCAAAATTATAAATGAAATTTCTTTTCAAGTTTAGACTCTTCTAAAAGTTTCTGCTTTACCTACCTTGGTCATAGCATTTCTTTTTACCTCAGGTGGATTCAAATCAGGAAGGAAATCCAAGACTCAAAGTACTTCATGAGAAGTTAAGAACCTTTCAGCATTTTTTTTTAAGAAACAAGAATTGAATTTCATGCTTTTTAATAATGAATAGAAATTTTGAAATGAAATGTGACAACACAGAATTAATAACAACAATAACCTATCATATATGGATTAAAATAACCTTAATCTTAAATTCATATTCTAATATACATGTCTGGTAATTTGAACGCTTTTCGTATCTACGAACGTGGTTCTGTATCAAGTTCATTGGTTATACTTCGCCGGTAAGTCTGCAATATGACATATTAGTGCATTTCCGAACGTTCTAAATGGTAACTCGCGTCAATGTCAATTGTCATTCTAACTTATGTTTACTTTCACTATTTCCATTCACAAAAAAATTGTTAAATGTTCTTCAGAAAAATGGGGATAAAAAAAGTTCATTTAGCTCAGGGAAATAGTTTATGTGCACAAGAAAATAGATATATGCGTTGCAACGATATATGGAAAGTGTTTACCATGCTGGTTTCCCTCGATGTGGTGATTGGCGACTCCAACAAGCAATTTCTAGCCTGCTGAGTGATTTTCGTTGCTGTGTTGATGTTCATCAGGAACTGAATGTGAGGTTAATAATAATAAGGATTATTAACCTCACATTCAGTTCCTGATGAAGAGCCAATAAAGACTCGAAAGCTTGAACAGAATAAAGAGTTCACTTTTTCCAATTCCTTGTTGACTGCACACCCGAATATTTAAAGGCATATTTATATATATATATATATATATATATATATATATATATATATATATATATATATATATATATATATATGGAGTGATTCAGAATTCTTATCCCAGGTATCTAGTAAACGAAATACTATTTTGTGAAAGAACAATATCAATTCCATTGATACCAAAATTGAAAAACATTTTTCATAATGACAATATGAAAATATAAAAAAAATATCGTAACAAATTTTCAATTTACATAATGGAATTAAGCCTCCAATTTCGATTAAAAATAGATCAAATGTGATATATAATATCCCTTGTATGGATTATCCCTGAATCATATATTGGCCAATCATCTAGAACACTCAACAGTCGTATAATTCACCATGAAAGTGACTGTAGAAGAAATGTAAATTCTTGTGCGTCATCTGAACATGTTGATGGCAGAGTTCACCGTATGAATTACGGACAAGCTGAGATTTTGGATAGTTAAATGAATCTTTTTAAACGTGTATTTTTCTATTTTTGGAAATAATACATATCAATAATAATGACCATTCCATGAAGAAGAGAACCGATTTAATTGGTCTCAGCAAAATTTACACACATATTTAATAAAATACGAGAAGGATAAAAAAAAAGGTTAATGGGTAATAAATCCAAAGCAACCTGTGGAAATGTTCAGGCATTTCACCTTTCGATGATAGACTGTAAAAAACGGTCCCAAAAATATGTCACTGCCGTCCACTTTATATTGACAAACCGATACTGATAATATAAATATCGGGTTCCAGCAAGAACCCCTCACGGGAACCTCATACTTCCGTCGCCATTTTATCGAGCGAAAGCTCAAATACAACTTCACGCGTTGTAGGTGCCTTTAAAAAAAACAAATTTTGAACCAACTCTATCCAATCATATCAAATCGTGTAATTTGCTAAGCACCAAGACGAAAATGTGGGAATAATGAAGACACAAACTAACGGAAGAATACAATGTCATCAAATCGCAATCCCTTTCCGCCACTCACACTCGAAGCGACGACTAATGCCTACTGAAATAATACCGACGCAGTAGACGGCGATGTCTTCCTGGGGGAGCGAAAAGCCATCAAACGGCAGACAATCGGAATACGGGATCCCGCTCATTCGCTCCCTGAATGAATAAACTCGTTGCTTTATTTATCCGTTCCTACGTCAATTTGCCCTGTCGTCCCGAGTCGAGCGTCATCGCAGGATGGGTTGTAGTCGCAGAAAAGAATGTTCCTGCTAAAGTGCATTCGACTCTGGCGTTCTGTGAAAGCGGAAGGAGTTAATGTCATCGTTATATGTTCGTTTGAGAGTTATTCTTTTCATGAATCTCCGTGGAGTTCTGTTTTCAGGTCCTAATGAAGCAAGTTTTTTATTATGATATCTCTCGGAATCATGTTCCGCAGGTTTATGGCTTTTTTAAATTCAGTTGAAGAAGGTTGTGAGAGCAGAAAATAGACAGCTTTCATGAGATGAATAGGGAATTTTCTGTAGAGTTAGTCATTAGCGTTAAAATTGCGTAGAAAACTGAAAGCAGTGACTGGAATGTGTCCAATAATCATCGAATAAATAGGCATTATATAGGGTCACACAAAACGCTATAGTCACCCTAAATATGATGATGAATTTGGAGGAGAGTATCAGAAAGAGAAACTGAACTAAATGAATGATAGCCAGATCCAGTTAGATCTTTCATGGCATATCGTTTCACAGGCCAATATTGATTGCCAAACGTGTATCAGTAGACCAAAACATAATTCAGATAACTCCGAGAAAATAGTTTATCATGGCGACATGCTGGTGATGGGATTATCACAGTTGGAAATGAGGGAAACAATTTTAATTCACCTTCATATCAAGGCAGCGCTTGAAACATAAAAAATCAGCTGAGCTATATCTGCCCTACCATTTTGTCTTAAGCGTCATTGCAAGATATATAAGTAGCAGAAAATAATGTTTTCGTTAAAATGTATTTGACTGCGGAAATGATTGATTTCCTTGTTACATGTTCGTTCGATAATTATTATATACTATTCAGGGATCTTTATATTCAGGTTTTTCAGGTTCTGATTCGGCTCCTGTTCCGCATGTTTCTGCCATTTTCAAATTCAATTATGACTAATACGGAGAGTATTGAGAGTAAAAGAGGTCGTTTCGCTCGTTCCACAATTAGCGAATGAAGAACCTGCTTAAACACTGCTTGATAGCTACTGGTTCACAGATGGATCGATAATATCCACAGGTACTAGTGCAGGTGTATACAATCATAGATCCAGGAGAGAGATATCCTATGCAACATTATTACAGGCGGGAATGTATTCCATTGATTTATCTATAGAGAGATTGAAGGAAACCCACCTCACACACAATAAAGATGATCTCGGATAGCCAAGCTGCCACGGAAAAACTGTAACCGAAGAGCCAGAAAAACTCAAATAACTATATCTGGTATGAATTTCCTTGTGCACTGGTCTAGAACGTGATCAAGTTGCTGCTGATTTCCTTACAAGAGAAAGCGCTGCAAGCGATTTCCTGAACTGCAAAAAGACTTTCAGACTTCTAGCAGACTCCACCAGGATTGGTACTTTCTGAGGTAATGATGTAACTTTCCAAGAATGTCATCAAACAATAGTGAGACTACAGATTACCTTGTCTAACAGGACAGTCTGAAGATAAGGCACATACGTTGTGCCTACCCCGCCACGGTCCGAATAAGGTTTTTTGTCCTAGCTTGATTGTTTGGCAGAATTCCAGTCTCGTTATTGGAACTGATCCTACGACTCGGCTTCATTAAGAAGCTTGACGATCAAAAAACCTCCACGGTTTGCAGAGGAGGGTAGAATAAACCCTCTAACCTCAAGCCAAACCTGAATGAATCTCAACAAACTGTCGGATCTGTGACAACCATATACATTAAAACTAATGAACTGGCCAACATGACAGTTCTTCACATAGCATGATACGGAATACATCGGAGAGCGAAAGGATATGCACATCGAATATCAGTAAGGAACATTGTCAACAACATTCAAGCAAACATACTACTTTCCGTTATGACTTCCGAGAAAATCGAGATTGGGTATTGAAGAAGTGCACTAAAATGTTCGAGAGCTTGTCGTGGATTGAATTTTACTTGTCAACTGAGCAAATTCTATCTTTTGTCATGGTGGCGTCATATCAAATTTGAAAAAATGACTCCTTTTGCCGTATGGCCACTTGTGTAATATCGTTGAAAAGAGAACTTCATGCTCTATCGATAGATCTTAAAAAAATATACTTTAATTTTTCATCTTAAACTTCCGAAGTGGCTTGCAATCATTTCATTCTTTAGAGACGTGTCACGAAATCCATTTTTTGGGAAAAAGAAACGTCGCCAAGGGAAAGTATATGCATTTTTTGCTTTATTTTTTTCAATGTCCGAGTTCATCAAACAATACGACGTAACTGACGAAATAATCAGTCAAATTTGCTTTTTAATAATATTGCTGTTACGTATCAAGGCAATAAATATACCGATTTCCCCTTACAAACGGATATTATAAGATATTTTAGCTCTTTCTTTTCGATTTACAGGGAAGTGAAAATCCAGTAAATGGATTTCAATGATATCAGCTGTAATGGGTAGATCTGTCGTTATCTATACAGTGTTACTTCAAACAGGATTGATTCAGTGATTGACGATTTTGAATGAAACCCTTACTTTTTGTTTGTCTTGAATAAGGAGTGGTACTTTCCGATGATATTTCTATAGCTCAGCAATCTGTATCGGTGGCATCAGAAGAGGTAACCGTTGCTTTTGTATGTAAATGATATTTGCCAGTATCAACTCCGTACATCATAACTTATTATTCGATATTATTTGCTTCCAAAGTTGTAAACATATTTGACGAGAAACATTGACAGAATGAATCGAAGAAAACGACATGGCATGCCGTCTTGCTTTCTGGCTACTGGAAAGGAGTAGACGTAATAGGGATCTTCTTCGACTCGAGTAGAGCATTTGAAACAATCAATCCAAATTATAAGAGCAAAGAACACTTTAAATTAGGAATACGAGGCTCCCTCAATGAATGGTTCAAGTCCTACATTAGTAACAGAAAAATAGTAATAAAGGTAAACGAAGAATTATCTGATCCATTCGGTGTGAGTCTGGGCACGCCTCAGGGAGGGGTACTCGGTCCGTTATTATTTCTTTTGTATTTGAATGATCTACGCTTGAACGTGAAGGATGGACGAATTTTCATGTATGCCGACGATACTACCATCATTGTGGTGTCGCCGGACTTCCACGGTATGGAAAGTAAAACAACAAGAGTTGTTTTGGCCTTTGAGAAATGGTGTGATCGTAATCACCTCATCAATAATAGAAATAAAACAAAATTCATACAGTTCTCGAGTAAATATAACAATCACATTCATTTTACGTTTGCAGTTTGAATTGGAAAAGTGTACAAAATTTTTAGGTACTCAATTGGACTATAAATTGAATTCCTGCACACATATTAATGAACTGTGACGAGCTCTTAATAAAACATACTTTGCTTTTCTAACCTTGAAATGTAACTTGGTTAGTCAGTATCTTGTCGATAATTATTATTCTTTGGTATATTCGAAACTGAGCGTGAATATTAGTGTATGGGGTCAATCACCGGAAATAGATAGGGTTTTCAGGATACAAAAAAGATTTATGAGGTCGATATTTGATCTGAAGTATAGAGAATCCTGTAGGGATGCGTTCAGAAGAAATCGGATCCTTACAATCATTGGAATCTATCTCTATAAGCTGATAAGCTACATCCATTTGAATTTCCAATCAGTAACACAAAATAAGCAAATACACGTTTATTGCACAAGAAAGAACAATGACATTCATTTGGAAAAATTCAATCATTTCGAATATAAAAAATCACCCCTTCACGCAGGATCTAGTTTTTTCAATAGACTACCAGACATTATTGAAAGTGAAATAAATCATGTTGAATTCTGAAAAAAAACTAAAAAAATTTCTACTCGACAATTGTTTTTACTCCCTAAAAGAATTTTAATGTCATAGGGAATTTTGTTTTATACCCTGTCACTTATTGTATGTGGGTGATTGTTCAAGTGTATCCATATTATACATAATCTGAAAGATACCAATTTTTGAAATTGATTTTTTTATATATGTTATTTGTACGGTTCGTTTATAAATGTACACTTTTTTATAATGCTACACATTACCAGCTTGTTTTGTATTTTGACTTATCCTATAGCTTTGTTAGCTCATTTTATGGATCGATAAATGTGTCTGTCTGTCTGTCTTCGGATTCGATTTCCTCTCAAAATGACACTTCTATCATCATTACTGCCCAGATTGCTAACATAATCATAACAAATCAGGCCACTGTCAAATTACGGATTATCGAACTGCTCTGCTGCTTGGTTAGTTGAATTGAGTTTCTGCAATCCTCAATTCGCTACGCTCGGGTCATCCTTTAGGGATCTCCGGCATCATTTATCATGGTTCCTAATCAAGTTATGTGCCAAGTTGTTTGTTTGTTTCCGTTCTAGGAATACAGTAATCAAACAGCGAGGTAAACGGATTGTTCGAATACAAATCCTCGTTTTGATACTATATTGTTTGCATTTAATCTGGTCGGGGATATGAAGCAATTAAGGGAGTACGGAGTGGTCGTGTTTACATACCAGTATCCCATAAGCCTGGAGACCATCCGGTGGGTTCCAGAACATTATATATGTATTCACTTACGGAATTGAGAATTTTGCTCGAGATATGTGATTCCTTCTCTTCAGAATTCGACTAGGTTCAAACAGAGCTCAATTAGATACCTTAACTAAATGCAATCGTACGCATCGCACGTTTTGCTACCTGCAATTTTTTTCTGCGGGAAACTATCTGACGAAAGTATTCGTCTACAACTTACTGCTACAGAATAGTTATCCTTAGTAACTTTCTGAAATTCGATTAAATATCGGAATGAAAGAAATTGGCCCTTTGTCACTATTTATTCTACCACTACATTCAACTATGTCCATCCAGTTTTATTGCAATGTTCACAACTGAAATCGTATACATTTGCCTTTTGATTGGGAATAAGATGCCCGTGTGAAAGGTCACCAAAATGACCACTACATTATCACCAATTTGAGATTGATACCTCAATTGCACATAATATTTTCCCGTTAACCAAATTACACCCATGTGTCAACTACGGGCAACCATAGAAATGGGTTGATTTCAGTCTCCATCAAGGCAACAGTAATGAAACTAGAGAATGCCGAGTAAATGTTCCATTATCAAAGCATAAATTGCAAAAATTAATTCAGCAGCTACTGAAACCTCTGAAGGGTAATAAAAACCTACCTGATGGAAACAAATATATCTGTATCCCGAAGAGATTTTATCATACTACTGGTGGGATATTGCTAATGGAAATTACTTGTACGTGCTCATAAAGCTATTAAAAAAGTCGACGGAAAATGATACCAGTGGATATTAAAACGCTCCGGTTGTCACAATAATGTGTTAGTCAGAATTAGTGATATCTTTTTGCATTTATATCCAGTTCTACTGAAGGCAACTACCAGTGCATAAAAATGAATCATTACATTTCATTCCGAATTTCAGGTTTATTACATTATGATGTGAATGACCACACTATCGATGTATTTAGTGAACTACCTCATTCAACAAAATATTGCATTTTTGCTTCAGAGAACACTTCCTCACAACACAAGGTTATTCCAAAAATTCATGATGATTCTCTGTTAGTTGACTATTATTTACAACGAAATAATACTGGTTTCAACTCAAGGAGGGCTAGTCTAATTCTCAAAAATGAACATGTGTTGGGCAGAGAATTGAAAGACCTATCCACAAAACTTGAAGACATCCTTCGGAAATGATTCTTATGAACTTTGTCCGATCTTGATATCCCGTTTCAAAACCTAGAGGGGTGGACATTCTGTTGTGAAATTCAGTAAATATGCTATTATGAATTTCCGTGCTTCATTCAGCAAGTTGACCAAAGTGGAAGCCTATCGAGTAGAATAACTATAAAAATGTAATGATGATCATTAAGTAAGCTAGTTGCGATCTCTCAACTGCTGCAGCTTGAAGGACAAAAATTAAAATGAATTAATGCCTCTTACCCCTGCACCGATTGCAGATCATCCCCGAAACATAGTAACATTTCGTCGCTTATGTGATTTAAACAAGGTGTTTCGGTGTTGAGATGACTACAGTTGAACCATATTCTTTTGCTGGGTAATCCCACGTTAAAGGTAAGGCTTCGTTGATACATGGCTCGCACAAGTTTCGACTTCTGAGGGTTGAGGTTCGTCAGCTGGTTAACGGAAACGAACAATTTTAGAACAAAGAAATACAGACATTTAGATTTTAGCCTACTTTTGAGTTCATCTGACCAACAAAATTTAATTTTTGGATATCTCCCACCCAAAATCCGAATAGGAAGGTAGGTATTTTTGTATTCGATAGGCAGAAACGAGCAGTATGTCCAAGAAGATGATGGATCATGCATATAGTATATATAACATATGAGAATAGTTTTGTATAATGTCTCGCCCTTCGATGGAGCTAACAGCTTAACATATATATTGTTGCCAGAGTTCCTCACTTAAACAAAATGTGTATGGATAAAATATTTTGGACTAAAACGAGAAGCAAACTTCTTGGCAAGAACTCTGAATATTGAGCGCAAATTGGTTTTTCAAAAAAGATTTCGAACATCTATCCAGTTTAGGGTGATAGACTGGTTTCGTGATGAAAGGAATCTACCACATGACAAACTGCATGCAAACATGTACTTTGCTTATAAGGCTCGAGTAACTACAACTGTAAACCGAATTATTTCGATTGAACCGACAACACCTATTCATACCATCATCTCGTAAACCGCACCAAACGTCTTTCGCATCTCCAACAACCCGAACGAATGAAATGTAACTGCATAGTGAATTAGTCAAATACGTGCAGCTTTGTATTCTGCTACCAACAAGACAATTCCGGGCCCTCTCATTACCGTCTAATTATCTCTGTTTACCCCATATTACAACGGCCGAGGTGTGTTTATTTTCCTCGGTTTCGTGGTTTCACTGATTCACTCGTATTTCCGGATTATTCTGCTTTTTAATGGCTCTGGTCGGATGGGTTGGAAAAAAGGGATCTACACCAGTATTGAGAGGGGGCGAAAGGAACCAAATTGTTTATATTTTCGATTCTCAGTTTAGCGAGAAATAAAATAACGTTCTACTGATTTGTTCTTCCATGTCTGAAACAACAAGAGACATGAAATTTCAAAACGTGACAAAGGGGAGATTAGTGTTTAAACCAAGATGCATAATAACGCTGGTGCTTGCATTTATACCTGGAAAACATTAGTATGAAATTCTCAAAGTATAGCCTTCTTGATCAATGTTTTTCCAACTTTCATCAACAGGTTTGTCATTTTAATGTGGAACAATCTTATCCCAGTTACGGAAGACAGCAAAATGGGAGGCATGTGTCGTTCTCAAGGATTTATCTTTTGTACAGGTCGCCTTGTATGATTGGGCAAAGATTGCTAAATTAACTTCTATCAAACACCAAATTATATGTTACTCTTCGGCTTAGTTTTCATTACGGAATGTTATTTCGATAGCGACATTATGGACCGTTTCTTTTGCCTCATCATTATCATCTGGTTTGTTCAATTATTTGTCGAGTCAACTGATTCCGACTTGTGAGGTACACCTGAACGATGTGAAATTACAATAATATCAACGGCTTTTAATCTTTCAATACTGCACAGGTGTTAACACCAGAATTTCAATGCATCTTAGTGTTAACGATCAGAAAACAACTCCATTGAGTTTGAAATGTTTTTTTTCCGTTACGCCTTTTCTACGAACATCAATCGTAATACATCGAAACTTGTGAAAGCTGAAAATTCACTAGGTTTGATCACTTTCACAAAGAGAGGTGAAAGTTTGCCAAGCTCTGTAGCCAATATACATGGTAGCCGCTCAAGATGTTGCTTGAATTCAAATAGTCGCCTACCAGCCACCGCCGTCTTCATTGGCAAGGATTCACACAGTGGAAGAGTTTTCAATATGACAAGAACAAGGTTAATAGACAGCAGTCGCCTGGTCAATATCGATGGAACTTATAGAGGCGGGACGGTTGATGAACAACGACCATAGGAAATGAATCATTGATTCTTCTCCAGAAATCCGAAGGCTTCAAAGATGATGAACATTTATTTCTGTTCGATTATAACCTTCATAAAATATTCCTGCTACTGCACTAGGTTGCGGACAAGACAATGTTCAACGATGTTCTTGCCTAGACTTCACTACCAATTACTGAACTTTTAGAGGTGCATTTGCTATTTCGATTGTAGGGGACCTGAAAAAACTCATAAGTCTTACTAAAATTGTACTGTATTTATGGTTAAAAGTAAATCATTTTCCTGCAGGAGGAAAGCTAGTTTTTTCCGTACAAGTATTCTTGGCAATGGACCAAAATGCCCAATTTTCGACTGATGCGACTATATTTTCATACATATAGAATGACATAGAGCAATATCATATGGGCTCAAACTCTAGAATACAGCCCTTGAGCAAGTAACAGGAAGGTTCCTGTGGGTAGCATTCATAACGTTCGCACTTCTTATTTGTTGGTTTCAAGTTTCGGTTTGCTAGTTTTCTCAACACCGATGGGTTACTCTGTTTTCGTGTCCAAGAAGTTAGTTGCCATCTCTGAATGAATTATCAGGACACTGCTTGTTGTTTCGTATATACTTTAGAAATATGGAACTGATAGTTCCTTCAACTACCACATGGAAAGTAATGAGTCCTAGAGGAGTGTTGAGAATATAAAGTTCTTCATACGCAACACGTTTTTGGTATGGAATAATCTCACAGCATAAAATGCCACAATTGAAAGGATTCATTAGGAGAACTTAACCACTTTTGGTTAGATGTTTCAGTCCAAACTACCTAATATCAGTTCTATTAGTTCGGATTTCCATTGCCAATATAATCAACTTCATTGACACATGCTGCAGAAACTTTGCAAGATGGAAACGAAAGTAAAACAAGAAATGTTTGAACGTGATTATTTTGTGGTGGATCGAAATTCGTTCCGTAGTTTTCTGGGTTTGTAACCTACCACAATCTGAAAAAATAAGTATCAATATTGGAATCTATACAAGTGTAGAAGGGCAGATTTTCAATCCACCCCGAAAAGTTGCTGCGTCTATTGAAAAAATGTTCTTTCCGGATGGAACAAATCCAATTACTCAGCAACTTCTCGTATGACTCAGATTTTGTCTATCAAAAAAATAATAAGAACTAATATATATATGAAAATAATTATCGTTAACGTTTTGAAAACTAAATCCGCTTCCGTTCTCAAAACTTATACTCAAATTCCTGAACAAATCCAAATATCTCATGTAGGTAATCTTGGTTATTGACATTTGTCAAATATTTCCAATTTGACATAAAGTTATGTCCATCAGGAGGGGTAGCCATGCGCGATCCATATCAAGCGAACTCATAGATATGCATTCTTCACCAGAAAGCAGATTCCTTCAATTTTCATTTCCTGCCATTGCTCTCTTGCGTCATAATTTCATTGTCATTCCATTATACTGTGTGATCTCCATCGGAGGTGAGAATGTGTTCTGATAATTTAGAACCACCTAGCCGTCTGTTCCTGATGTACATCTTGTGTTCACTCTTTCGCACTTCCAATGGTCGAGACGATTCACCGATATATTTTTGACCGCACGAACAAGGAATTTGATAAATACAATTTTTTGTGTTTTCCGTTGTGTTCTTGGTTTGGTATGTGTCAGTATGGACCTTAAAGTATTTGTTGTTTTGAATGTTGTTCTAATATTATATCTGTTGCCGATCCGTTTTACCTTTTCAGACGAACGAGGGACATGAGGTATAATGTCTGGTACAGGTTGTGTATTTTGTGTAGGTTATAAGTCTTCATTTTGGACTGTGTTCGGATTTTCAATTTCTGTAAAAGTTTTTCCTTTGAATTATATATCCATTTTCTTTCAATACTGATTTTTTGAAGTTGATCTCATCATTGATTCATTCTTGTGAGTTACATACAATTTTTGTTCTATCATAATAGTATATTATGCAACGATCGTGTAATGATGGTTATTAATATATGAGCATAAACCGGGATACGAAACGAGCCGAAGGTGAGTTTCGTATGGTTTATGCGAGTGTATCAATAACCATTACATGAGAGTTGCATACGCTATTTTATCTACCTCCAATAAATAGTGAAGAACTACAAATATTATATTTATTTACTAATTTAACGAATTTCTTTGAAAAATTCCACAGAATTGTAATTAATAGTATTACTTGAGAAATAAAACGATGCGATATGAAAAAAAGACCAAAAATCAAAGAAAAAAAAAATCACTCGAGACTGGACTCGAACCAATGTCTCATCCAGCTAGATAAATCAATGTCAGCGCCACAGACGGCTCGGCTACGGAGAGCCCACAGAATTGGATAAAAAATAATTAATAAATCATGCATTTGTCGAATGAAAAATTTCATCATTCTAACTGTATTTCTGTGGGTGAAGGTGTCGAAGGTGATTCTGCCATATCGCTGGTATCAGACATTTTGTTATGATTATCGAAGTTTGTCTGTATTCTTCAAAAATCCAAAACCTATACCGATTTTGACTTGACAAACGTCAAATGCAGAGCATGCACATCATGCTTGATTGAGAAATGATGGGTTTCTATTGGTCAAAAATCTGTATCGTAATGAAAATCTGTATCGTAATGGATTTCATTATAAAACGGGTTGTGGGCATATAAGTGTATTATTAGAGTACGGGTGTAGATAAAGGCATTTTACTATACCTTCATTGACACTTCTGTGGTGGTTGGAGGTTAACGATAAGTATTTTCATATATATATATATTATTATTATTTTTTTTATATGAAAACCGCATCAGCCATTCGGCTATTAGCTATTATTTGTTTGATAGGCAAAATTTGAGTGTTAGGAGAAGTTGCTGACTAATTGGACTTGTTCTATCCAGGAAGAACAGTTTTTCAATAGACGCAGCAACTTTTCGGGGTAGATTGAAAATCTGCCCTTCTACACTTGTATAGATTTCAATATCAATTCTTATTTTTTCAGATTGTGGTGGGTTAAAAACTCAGGAAACTACGGAACAAATAAAACAAGAAATGATGACTAATAGAATTGAATTTGATTTTGGTGGAAGAATAAAAAATATGTTTGATCAAAATGAATTTCAATCTTTTTGTTTGGATTTGGGGGCTTATTTTTTTTTGGAAATTATTATCTATATATAATTATCATACGCGATGACCGATAAGAGATTGATTCTGTGAAAAAATAACAGAGATGCGCGAGATCCACGTATAACAAGTATCGAATGATCTAAACATTGGTATACCAAAACTTTTTTCAGAAAGGATCATTCAATATCTTGATTATTCGCTGTTGGTTCCGAAGCCCATCAGAACATTACTTTGTGTAATTTGTACAAATTGTCACAATTGCAAGAATCAAATCAGATTACACAAACCAAAGTATACGAATATCAATATTAGAGATTTCTCATCCAGTTATGAGAATATTCCATGAAATATTAACTAATATTAATTTTCCATGATATGAAAATCCATCTAGCATGAGCTATTGAATAATGCATCTGAAAATGAATTCATCTACATCCTACTCCCAATTTAAAATATTTGATTTTCGGATCCTCCCAATTTAGCCGTAGTGGATAGTCCTGTTATATTAAATATTAAAATGCAAACTGCTCGGAACTGTGGAGTTCCAATAGGGCTTGATTGACGCGAATCCGAAATCACCATTAACTTCTGAATATTATATAAACATCGAACTAGACCAGTGAGATGGGTCGAAATGTCAAAGCGTTCGGGTATGCCGACTGTCTAATTGAATTATTTTTGACACAGTTTTACATATTCTGTACGTTTCGATATATGACATCCAGTTTTGTTTCGTTCACTGGGATATATCAGGCTAAAATATTGAGTGTCCTACGAACATTACCTGAATAGAATGAATTTGTTCCCATTTAAAACATGGTTAGCAAGTGTATGGAAATTTCGAGTTGTTAATTGATATAAATTTAATATTTCATCAAATCCATTTTTTGCGTTTTCTCACCACCGATAATAAAAAGAGAGAGCTTCAAATTCTTTATCTGTTTAAGGGCGAATCGGTATGTTTGCCCCGAGACATAATTGCAATATTATGAAAGAGCAAAATTGATTAACTTCAGATACGATTGATACGGTTCGTATTCCCTTGTGAATTTGTATATTGAATTGAAAAAAAAAACATTGAATATGTATATACTTACTCTTGGCGACGTTTTGAAAGCAAGTCTGCTTTCATTTTCCTGCCTTCTTGAAAATTTCTTATGAGTGTCAGGCTTTTGTTGAGTAATATCGAAATTTGAGACATGACTTATTCATCAAAACTTCTATCAAGTGTTGATTTTGGCACAACCTAATTCGAACTGACTCTTTCCAGATATTTCAGAAGAGCTATCCAACATTGATCTATATTCATTGAATATGAAGCAATCTTTCCATTTTCTTTGAACAAAATGAAACTAGCCTCTTTGAGTTCGTGTTTTGTTCTATTCTGCTCTGTCATAAGTGAATTAACCAGTATGTACCATTTGTCGATGGTATGTGTTCAGCTAATTTCGAATTATCTATTCCTCGGTATTTTTCAATATATTTTTCCAATTCAACTACCAAATTCACCAAAATTACGAGATCTAACTGTCAGTCAATTTTGTTCTTCTATAATATTGGAGGTACACCTGCACCGGAACCCGAGGGTGTGATTCATCTGTAAACCAACACGTCTGTAAACCTGCACTCAGTAGTTTCTACTTTCAGAGGATCTAGTCTCACCCATTCGAAAATATGACAATATGAGGCAGGTCGATTTTTTTATATGCAGATTCACAAGAAAGTTAAGCTCAGTATTGTTCAAAGAACACCGTGTGGATCAAGGGGCAGGTTATACCTACGAATTAACATTTACTTACATTTTTTGACCTCTGGAAGGCTTAAAAAAATCCCTGCGCAACAGAGCTTCGACAGGTCTTCAAGCTCACAGATCGACTGTTAGAGGCCTCAGAGCAGAGGTCATTTCCAGAGTGCTGTGGTTTTTACTGTCCACCAGCAGTCTGCTGTGGTCCGCATAGACCTGTTATTTGCAATTGGCAATATGCACGATTCTGTATGTTGTCCATCTCGCCTTTTTTTTTGCGAAGATATGGAGGTAGGTTGAATAGGATTTTCATGGCCGCTGACGGTGTGGTGCTGAAGGCACCAAAAATCGCCTGACACTAGAGAGCATTGCCTGGGTCGTGTGTGATTTTTATCGAGGATGATTCCCAGATTCCACTGCAGATAGAATAAGCTCTTCATTGAAGGAAAGTGCAGTTAGGTTTCCCAAATCCTCCTAATGAACGAAACTTTCACAGTTTTGCTGGGTTTTACAATAATCTGCTCCCTCTGACACCAACTGTTAATATCGTACAACGTTCTTCGTAGAATATTAGAAGCTACCCTTCCAAACGTGTTCCTTGCCAAGATGAAGGGGCATCTGCATGAGCTTGCAGCTCCACTCGTCTCCTGTTGAGCACATGAAGCAACCCGTCCATCAGAACCGATCACAGAAGAAGAGAGAGTAAGTTGAGTATTGTATAGCTGAAAGACTGGGTGATTTGAGGTTATGTAGAGCTGAATATGTCGATTTGCCAGCACACTGGTAGTTTTCAACAGGTAAAAATTAACGGGAATCATGCATTTAACAGATATAACCATGGAATATCTTGAATAGGGCGAAATATATTGAGAAAAAGTTGACTGCAATATATGAAAAAGGTCTGATCCTCTAGTTACAGTAATCGCCAGTTATTGTATTATCGAAAAGTATGAGGTCATGCTTTGTCATTCGAGACTGACAATGACAATTTATGTTACAACTTGACCATTTGATGTGTAAATGAGACTGTAAAATTTATGAAAATCTAAATGACGGAAGAAAAATGTACAATAGTATCAAAAATGTGCATTATGGAGCCAACAGCACATGTAGAAAAAGCTAATTGTTCAGAGGGCTACAAATGTAGGTGGGCACTCTAAAAACATAGAGAGCCTCTCAATGAATATGCAGTGGAATATGAATAATGAAAACACTCTGAAGTGTTTGAAAAAAGTAGCAAAAAAACAGTACAGGTAGATGACAAATGAAGTAGAAAGGAACACAAAATGCTGCACATGCAATTTAATGCTGTGATACTTAATGATATCGAATGAGCGCTTTGCATATATATATATATATATATATATATATATATATATATATATATATATATAAGGCAGCGCACTTTTTCACAGTCCAAGAAGAGATATAATCGCTCATAGTGTTTTTGAATGCGTAATGTAGCTGGTTGATGAACATGAAATGTACTGTGGGTTGCAAGTATACAATCGTAAGAATTAAATGATTCTATTTGAGATCATGAAAAATGAGTTTGTATTTTAGGACAAAATAAAAAGCACCTAATCAGATATTGATCCTTGATTGACACAAATTATAAAAGCACTTTCACCCTTACACCTTTCGCCAATGAATGTGGCATTCAGTAGATATTCCACCTTATTAATTAATATATTTGGAAAGAAGAAATAACATAGCTAGGAACTATCTGATCAGGAATTATCTGTCTGGAAAGTACCAAATCCTAACAAATTTCACCGATGGGGTGCTCACTCATCAGGTTATATGAACGGGCAAGAGGACTGAAGGGAATCAGCCTTCGGTCACTGTTCATGATACTACTACAATCAACTATCTCTAGACTTATTCTTTGTCTTTTGATACTCCCATAGACCAATATGATTTTCGCCCCTTCCACAGACCAATACACAACTTTTTTATCTCATAGAGCTCGGAAACCGACATGATGAAGTAGCCCCTGATGAAATCCGATCTTTTGATTATTTCCTTTTCCATCCTAGGAAATATAATTGAAGTAGTTATACCATCTTGATTTTGTAATAAATTAGTATCCGCCAACAATGAGGTATTTCCTAAAACTTTCCAACCGTCTGAACAGATTAATTTGTCAAACATTACCGACAGCAGCGATGGTGTTTTGCCACAGAGATTCAACAAAAACCGCTAATCCGAAGCGTAATTCCGAGGTAAACACCCTTCCATATTTTATAAGATCCCAATGAAATATTGTTATGTTCCAAGTTTATCTCGGAATGAGTCGAGAATAAAAGATGTATGGCTCTCAGGAGGGTTTACAGGGAGCCAGCTCATTCAACACAGTCTCTGAATGTTGCACCTCCATCGATCATTTTCGCATCGTTAATTCCTTCATTATTCAATAGACTAGAGAGGTATACTTACTACGGTATGTATAGGGAATACGTCTGAAGATGCTTACCTGAAAATAAGAACACTATTTTAGCGTCATTCGTTCTGTATCATATGAGGTCATTTTCATACATGACATTCATTTTGGATGAAATTATTAAGACAAAAAAAATATCAGTCAACTTCGAATAGTCGACTTTTAACTTAGGTACATTTAAAATACTGTTTTTCACTTATTATTATTATTATTATTATTATTATTATATAGTTTTTCCGCTCATTTATTCATAAGCCTTCTTTCTGCCTTCAGAAATATTTTCGATGGCAACATCACTTGCTTCACATAGGCTTATAGTGTAACTTGAGATCTTGTATTTCAAACTTTGGGAATTCCAGTTGTTGTCAAACTCTGATGCTATTTCGAGCAACATCTGAATAGATTCAAGTTGGTGTAATTATTCCACATTATTTGTTGTTATTTTAGATCTCTCAGAAATTTATGAGAAGAAAGAAATATACCATCAGAATAGTCAGTGCCAAATTCATACGTAGTGGTTCTATTTCACGTATTCGTCTAGATATCATCTATTTCTGGAATATGGCATTTGGTGAATCAATCTATTTTGTACCAAGAGATCACCGCTGTGATTGAAGCCAAAACAAATCGTAACTGTAAACGAAATTCACGCCTTGCCCCTGGTACTTCATGTAACCCAGGATTCGCTTTCTATAAATTTGACAATAATCTGGATAGAATTCTTGTATCAGGTTGCGTTGCACAGTAAAACATTATGAAGGGGAAACTGTTTTAAACGATACAGTGTGAAAAAATGCTATAAAAACCTAAGTTTTCACAGTAGGCTCATTATAACGTGAAGTAGTACTGTCGTGATATTGTTGCACTCGACGCGCGTCTCGCTAACAAGGTTAGCGTCTTCAGGAGAAGAGTATTGAAGATGCTAACCTTGTAAGCGAAACGCGCATCGAGTACAAAAATATCAGTTTGGTGTTAGGGTAACTGATCTATAGGAAAAGGTTTTTCTTTCACACCAAAGGTTTCAATCTCATCGTTTATTTTTGAAGATTTAGTAAAAAAAAATCTGTCTGCCACCCGGTCTATAAAATCAAACTATTCTGAACAGTCTTTCTTTGACTGAGAAAATACATAAATGAAGCTGAAATTAATCGTTATCGTACTTCATGAGAAGTCGAAAATTTGTGTTCGTTCAGTTTAGTTTTGATAGATTTTTCGCATCTTGCCTTCTCGCATCTTCTCCAAACGATAGAAGATGACTAACAACGAATCTATTGCAGATGAAATGTAATAACATAATTTTTCACAATAGGTCCCTAAAAACAATAGGACATGCCATTTGTATGTATAACAAAAACAAGGTCTGGGTTACATGAAGTACTCCGCAGCGCCTTTTGTGGAGAAGGCGATTTGTTTCAGATTGAGTATTTTCCCTTTCAAGAGCGTTATGTTGGAAAAAACTTCAAAAAAAGGGGTCATGCCTCTAGGTCTATGACTCATTATTCAATTTCTAGGAATAAATATCGGAAATGAAAGACAAAAACGCTTTTTAATCTTCATTTCGAACTTCTTATCTAATGCGAGTAGTTCTTCTTCAATCGCCAAAGATGGATAACGATTTTAACTACCAAGTTTAAGTCATCTTCACCATGGTTATGTTCTACTTTCTCTGCCATGAAACCATATCTTAGTTGGATTTGCTATGACAAGGTTTTGCATTATTCACGTTTCAAGACGAAAAAATGTGTGGTTCAGAGAAAAAAGTATTTTGGGTTGCTAGCAACGTCGACAATTTCTCTCAAATGTCAAAGATAATCTACGTCTTGGAACACATTTATAAATTGAAGTTTGCGGTTCTTTATCTCCTGAGTTATCTGCTCAAGGAGTAAGAACATCACTTTTTCTATTGAAAAACAGTATTTTAAATGTACCTAAGTTAAAAGTCGACTATTCGAAGTTGACTGATATTTTTTTTGTCTTAATAATTTCATCCAAAATGAATGTCATGTATGAAAATGACCTCATATGATACAGAACGAATGACGCTAAAATAGTGTTCTTATTTTCAGGTAAGCATCTTCAGACGTATTCCCTATACATACCGTAGTAAGTATACCTCTCTAGTCTATTGAATAATGAAGGAATTAACGATGCGAAAATGATCGATGGAGGTGCAACATTCAGAGACTGTGTTGAATGAGCTGGCTCCCTGTAAACCCTCCTGAGAGCCATACATCTTTTATTCTCGACTCATTCCGAGATAAACTTGGAACATAACAATATTTCATTGGGATCTTATAAAATATGGAAGGGTGTTTACCTCGGAATTACGCTTCGGATTAGCGGTTTTTGTTGAATCTCTGTGGCAAAACACCATCGCTGCTGTCGGTAATGTTTGACAAATTAATCTGTTCAGACGGTTGGGAAGTTTTAGGAAATACCTCATTGTTGGCGGATACTAATCTATTACAAAATCAAGATGGTATAACTACTTCAATTATCTTTCCTAGGATGGAAAAGGAAATAATCAAAAGATCGGATTTCATCAGGGGCTACTTCATCATGTCGGTTTCCGAGCTCTATGAGATAAAAAAGTTGTGTATTGGTCTGTGGAAGGGGCGAAAATCATATTGGTCTATGGGAGTATCAAAAGACAAAGAATAAGTCTAGAGATAGTTGATTGTAGTAGTATCATGAACAGTGACCGAAGGCTGATTCCCTTCAGTCCTCTTGCCCGTTCATATAACCTGATGAGTGAGCACCCCATCGGTGAAATTTGTTAGGATTTGGTACTTTCCAGACAGATAATTCCTGATCAGATAGTTCCTAGCTATGTTATTTCTTCTTTCCAAATATATCAATTAATAAGGTGGAATATCTACTGAATGCCACATTCATTGGCGAAAGGTGTAAGGGTGAAAGTGCTTTTATAATTTGTGTCAATCAAGGATCAATATCTGATTAGGTGCTTTTTATTTTGTCCTAAAATACAAACTCATTTTTCATGATCTCAAATAGAATCATTTAATTCTTACGATTGTATACTTGCAACCCACAGTACATTTCATGTTCATCAACCAGCTACATTACGCATTCAAAAACACTATGAGCGATTATATCTCTTCTTGGACTGTGAAAAAGTGCGCTGCCTTATATATATATATATATATATATATATATATATATATATATATATATGCAAAGCGCTCATTCGATATCATTAAGTATCACAGCATTAAATTGCATGTGCAGCATTTTGTGTTCCTTTCTACTTCATTTGTCATCTACCTGTACTGTTTTTTTGCTACTTTTTTCAAACACTTCAGAGTGTTTTCATTATTCATATTCCACTGCATATTCATTGAGAGGCTCTCTATGTTTTTAGAGTGCCCACCTACATTTGTAGCCCTCTGAACAATTAGCTTTTTCTACATGTGCTGTTGGCTCCATAATGCACATTTTTGATACTATTGTACATTTTTCTTCCGTCATTTAGATTTTCATAAATTTTACAGTCTCATTTACACATCAAATGGTCAAGTTGTAACATAAATTGTCATTGTCAGTCTCGAATGACAAAGCATGACCTCATACTTGTCGATAATACAATAACTGGCGATTACTGTAACTAGAGGATCAGACCTTTTTCATATATTGCAGTCAACTTTTTCTCAATATATTTCGCCCTATTCAAGATATTCCATGGTTATATCTGTTAAATGCATGATTCCCGTTAATTTTTACCTGTTGAAAACTACCAGTGTGCTGGCAAATCGACATATTCAGCTCTACATAACCTCAAATCACCCAGTCTTTCAGCTATACATCGGGTCCGCACTCCCCACTGCTCCGACCCAGTGGGCGGACGCGCTAGTATAATTAACCAATGACCACTCCCCGCACCGCGGGGTAAGTGGTCACTGGCTCCGAGAATCGTGAGTCCTGAGCAGACGCAACGAACCAAGAATAACGGCCTTCTGCATGCGGCCGGCCAAGATCTCTGCCGCATTACGGCATGCCGGTATGATCTTGAGCTCCGAGAGTAGCGTTGATCTGGAACCACCGAGAACACCTATAATCAGAACCACTAACTTGACAGAATAGTCTGGGTGGAGCCTGCGGAGTTCGTAAAGTAAATCCTGGTACTTTGTCCGTTTTTCCTCCTCTTTTCGGACGATATTCGTTTCGGCAGGGGCCGAAAACTCAATAACGAATATCGTCTTACTTCGGTTGTCGAAGAGGACTTTATCAGGCTTATTGGCCTGTATTTGCCTGAGGGTGGGAAATGAAAAGTTCCAGAAAATTCGGCACCTTTCATTTTCCACAACGGACTCAATATCCCCTGGAGCGTAAGGCAGCACTGGTGTCCTGTCTATTTCATACGAGTGCCGAAGAAAATAGTACAGCACTCGTAAGGCCGCGTTATGGCGATGGATATAGGCCGAGACCGCATAAACTGCACAAGATGACAGCAAATGCATCAAAGTCTCGGGCGCCTGTCGGCAGGCCCTGCATCTAGTATCAGGGACCTCTATACCCATCACGCGGCTCCGGTAGACTAGTGTGTTGAAGACACCGTCTTGGCACGCCATGATAAACCCTTCAGTCTCCGACTTCAGCTCACCTGACCTGAGGAAGGCAAATGTCAGCTTAACAGACAAGCCATGGTCCTCGATGTTCTTAAAGATTATTATTATTATTATTATCTGTCGTCTAAACAAATCTAGTCGGGTCCGTACTCCCCACTGCTCCGACCCAGTGGGCGAACGCGCTAGTAAAATTAACCAATGACCACTCCCCGCACCGCGGGGTAAGTGGTCACTGGCTCCGAGAATCGTGAGTCCTGAGCAGACGCAACGAACCGAGAATAACGGCCTTCTGCATGCGGCCGGCCAAGTTCTCTGCCGCATTACGGCATGCCGGTATGATCTTGAGCTCCGAGAGTAGCGTTGGTCTGGAACCACCGAGAACACCTATAATCAGAACCACTAACTTGACAGAATAGTCCGGGTGGAGCCTGCGGAGTTCGTAAAGTAAGTCCTGGTACTTTGTCCGTTTTTCCTCCTCTTTTCGGACGATATTCGTTTCGGCAGGGGCCGAAAACTCAATAACGAATATCGTCTCACTTCGGTGGTCGAAGAGGACTATATCAGGCTTATTGGCCTGTATTTGCCTGAGGGTGGGGAATGAAAAGTTCCATTATTATTATTATTATTGTATCTGTCGTCTAAACAAGCCTAGTCGGGTCCGTACTCCCCACTGCTCCGACCCAGTGGGCGAACGCGCTAGTAAAATTAACCAATGACCACTCCCCGCACCGCGGGGTAAGTGGTCACTGGCTCCGAGAATCGTGAGTCCTGAGCAGACGCAACGAACCGAGAATAACGGCCTTCTGCATGCGGCCGGCCAAGATCTCTGCCGCATTACGGCATGCCGGTATGATCTTGAGCTCCGAGAGTAGCGTTGGTCTGGAACCACCGAGAACACCTATAATCAGAACCACTAACTTGACAGAATAGTCTGGGTGGAGCCTGCGGAGTTCGTAAAGTAAATCCTGGTACTTTGTCCGTTTTTCCTCCTCTTTTTGGACGATATTCGTTTCGGCAGGGGCCGAAAACTCAATAACGAATATCGTCTTACTTCGGTGGTCGAAGAGGACTATATCAGGCTTATTGGCTTGTATTTGCCTGAGGGTGGGGAATGAAAAGTTCCAAAAAATTCGACACCTTTCATTCTCCACTACGGACTCAATATCCCCTGGAGCGTAAGGCAGCACCGGTGTCCTGTCTATTTCATACGAGTGCCGAAGAAAATAGTACAGCACTCGTAAGGCCGCGTTATGGCGATGGATATAGGCCGAGACCGCATAAACTGCACAAGATGACAGCAAATGCATCAAAGTCTCGGGCGCCTGTCGGCAGGCCCTGCATCTAGTATCAGGGACCTCTATACCCATCACGCGGCTCCGATAGACAAGGGTATTGAAGACACCGTCTTGGCACGCCATGATGAACCCCTCAGTCTCCGACTTCAGCTCACCTGACCTGAGGAAGGCAAATGTCAGCTTAACAGACAAGCCATGGCCCTCGATGTTCTTAAAGAAGACTCCATGCATGGGCTTGTCTGTATGCAGCTGCAGCATTTTAGCATTCTCTGCAGCCTTGATGTGAGCTTTTCTCAGAGCGGGCTCCAACTCGGTGACAGAGAGTTGGTTTACCCGCTCGGTGTCGAAGACTATACCAAGTTCATCAGCAGCGCGCCTTGCTGCCTTGAATAAAAAGGCTCCGATTCCTGCATTTTCATGATCTCGGACCATGCAGTGTAGGGGATCCGAACTCCTGATGACTCTACAGGCTCCATCCAGTACCATTCTGTTGTGAAGACACTCCAAACTCAAAAGTCCACGGCCCCCTTGTTGTCGAAGGAGATATAACCGTGGAACGGACGATTTGGGATGCATGCTTCTGTGCATATGCATCATTTTGCGAGTCTTCACGTCAAGTTGCCGCAACTCTTCCTGAGTCCACTTGACTACTCCGAAGGAGTAGAGTAGAATCGGAATGGCAAGCATGTTGGTGGCAGAAACTTTGTTTTTGCCCGACAGCTCTGAGGACCAGATCTGCCGTAGTTTCTGCCTATACTTGCCACGGAGAGCATTTTTCACCGAGTCTACCTCTTGGGTGTGGCGTTGTTCCACACCCAAATAGGTGTATGTCTCTCCGGCATTCAAATGATGTAGAATGCTTCCGTCTACGAGTTGGGCATCCTCAGCGAAATCCTCGCATCGTCCTCTTTTGAGATGAACCAGTGCACATTTGTCAATCCCGAATTCCATACCGACAGCATGCGTGAACTCCTGCACCACCCTGAGGGACTGCTGTAGGTCCCTTTCTCCAGAAGCATAGAGCTTAAGGTCATCCATATAGAAAAGATGGGTGACCTTATGCCTCCGGTTTCCAGGGGTGCCGCAGTTATATCCCCGGGTTTTCCTGAGCGCAACGGATAATGGCATTAGTGAGATGCAGAAGAGAAGAGGGCTGAGGGAATCTCCCTGAAAAACACCTCTTCTTATGATGACCGGCTCTGTTTGGACCCTGCTTTCACCTGATGTTATGGTGAAGCGAGTCCTCCAGAGCGGCATCAGTTGTTCGATGCATCTCACTATTTGATCGGGTACCGCAAGGCATTCGAGTAAGTACAACAACAACTCATGTGATGTTGTATCGAATGCCTTGCGATAGTCGATCCAGGCCATAGAAAGATTCCGCTTATACTGCACGGAGTCCTGCGTGATACATCTATCGATCAGCAGGTTCTCCTTACAGCCCGCGGAACCCCTCTTCGACCCTTTTTGCTCATATATCCGTTCGAACACCGGGTCAACTGCTTGGAGAGTACGCATATACAAGATGCGTGTAAACATCTTGTAACACGTATTCAAGCATGCTATCGGTCTGTAATTCTTAGGATCCGACAAATCTCCGTTCTTCGGGAATAGCACGGTTCGCCCCTCGACATACCATTCCGGAACCAGCTGCTCTCCGTTCAGCCAAGAACTGAATATTCTGGCCAAATGGTGGTGGGTGCTCGGTAACTTTTTCCACCAATAGTTATTGAGGCCATCAGGGCCTGGAGCAGCAAAGTTCTTCGAACCCTCAAGGGCTCTCCGAACTTCATCCGTGGTTATCGGTTGACGCAGTATTTCGGGCTCAGGCTGTTGAAGCCTCCTACAGAAAGCTTCAAACTGCGTCAGGGCTGGAGTGTCTCGGTTGAGTGGTTGCGGATGCTCGTAGATACCTTTCCAAAAGGATTCCACCCGATCAGCGGCCGGCGGATTATCCACAACACGCGGAGGCAATTGGAATAGGCGAGAGGGTTTCTCGCGGAACTGTTTGTTCTCTGAGAAAGCCCTCGCCCGCCTCACTAGTGACTTTTTTGCAGTCACCAGCATTCGTATCCTCTCAAGGCAATGCTGCTTGATGGTGAGCAGCACTCCTCGATTCAATGTGTGATGAGATCTCCGCAGTTTTGCAGCGATTTGCCGCACTGCGTGCGTAAATGGTCTATTAGCCGCTAAGTAGTCCATCACACATTGGATACGAGACGCGTGTTGTCTCGCCGACTTGATCTTAGCCTCCATCTTGTGTATGCGCTGTTCATGCTTCCTAGAGGGATCGAAGGATCTGTCACCTCCCTCTCTCCCAGAAAGAGCCTGAACTGCGTCATACACGGCACAGTTGATCTGCCAGATGTCGGCCTCTTCTGTAAGCGCACTACGAACCTCTGCATCCACTAGGGCCAGTTGTTCTGGCCTGAGGGGCTTCACTCTGTGAAGCATCCTCCGGGTCCCGATGTTGTGGGTTCTCGGTGCTTCCAGGCGCACCCTCTCCTCCACCAATCGCACTGGCGGTATTTCTACCGCCTGCTCAACCGGCCTCGGTGGGGCACGAACATAGCCACGGCCACGAAGATGGGATACATAATCCCTGAGATTTTGGGCGGAAAAGGCGGCATGCTCCGGGTGTGCCACGCACCACAGTGCATGCATTCTCGCCATGTATCCCCTTCGGGCGGGCTCACTACTCTCGTAGCACCGCATCAGGTCGTCTCTCAGTCCGTCGGTCCACTCAAAACGTTGTCCATGTCCATTGCCAGAGTCGTCATTGGGCTGTCCATCGGTTTGGGCCCCTCCACCTTGCCCTTGACCCCTATCCGAATGGGGTCGGTTGTGGGGGCCCTGTCCTCTAGTGACAGGAACCAGAGTTGAGGGCCTGCAAGGTGGTTAGCCCAGCAGGCCCACGGCCGGCACCAGAGAGAAAAAGCTTTTCTCTCCCGGATGCGCATTAGCTGCCGGTCCGATTTTGCATCCTAAGCTCAGGAAAGTGGTGGCGCTACTCACCAGAGACTGTTCAGATGTTGTTTAGTCTCCCCTGCTTATTTATTATTATTATTATTATCTGTCGTCTAAACAAATCTAGTCGGGTCCGTACTCCCCACTGCTCCGACCCAGTGGGCGAACGCGCTAGTAAAATTAACCAATGACCACTCCCCGCACCGCGGGGTAAGTGGTCACTGGCTCCGAGAATCGTGAGTCCTGAGCAGACGCAACGAACCGAGAATAACGGCCTTCTGCATGCGGCCGGCCAAGATCTCTGTCGCATTACGGCATGCCGGTATGATCTTGAGCTCCGAGAGTAGCGTTGGTCTGGAACCACCGAGAACACCTATAATCAGAACCACTAACTTGACAGAATAGTCCGGGTGCAGCCTGCGGAGTTCGTAAAGTAAGTCCTGGTACTTTGTCCGTTTTTCCTCCTCTTTTTGGACGATATTCGTTTCGGCAGTGGTTCGGGTTTTTACTTTTTTTAAATCTATCATAGGCAGAGTTTCTGAGTTTCATCATCTCTTTAATCGTATAAGTAAGCCATGGAGCAGGTTTTTTTGACACCCTTTTTTCTTGTACTGGGCAACAGATATCATATACAAGTAGTATGTGTTCGGTTGAAAATTTTACCATATCATCGATGTTATTCATTGTGTAAATAATATCCTAATCTATCATCTCCAAGATTTGTGAGAATTGTTCCTTATCGAAGTTTTTCCAGTCACGGTACTTAATGAACTTAGGTTTAATTTTGTGGGAGATGTCTCCAATAGTACACGAAACTGCACAGTGATCAAAATTTTCATGCAAGTTGGTAACCTTACAGTTAGATATATTATTATCATCATTGAATGTGAGAATTACGTCTAAAAGTGAATTTGTAGAACCGGTTGTTCTAGTTGCTTCATTTATTAATTGTTTTAATGAATACATTTCTGAAAATTCATGAAATTTGTTGGTGCTTATTGAATCTGCAAGTAAATTAATGTTTATGTCCCCAGACAACAGGATCTTGTCGCATTCAGGTATCATTTTGTATAATGCACTTTCCAGTTTCTCAAAAAATTCTACAATGTTTCCTCTAGGAGGTCTATATAAAAGTCCCAAAATGTAATGCTCACCGCTGATTTTAGTTTTTATCCAGAGCTGCTCCAGACACTGACTGATTTCGCTGAAAACTATTTTATGCTGGATTGAATCACGAATGTAAAACAAGAGTCCGCCGCCTCTGCCATCCCTGTCTAGCCGTACTAGTTTATAATTTCGGATACTGAAGGTATCATAACTAATTTGAGGATTAAGCCAAGTTTCCGAGCCCCCAAAAATGTCAATTTTTCTATCATGAATGAATGTTTTTATCGTATTGAAACTTGTTTGTATCGATCTTAAATTTAGATGTGTGAATATCATATCTTCCAAGATGAGATTGAACAAAACATTTATTAGAAAAAGGGTGGAGAATAAAAAATTTATATAGGTAACAACAAAAAAAAGAAAGTTGCTGTCGGATTAGTTTTTTTTAGTAGAGCGCGTTCGCACTATTCTTTCGGGTTGCTTTCCACTTTGTTTTCTATTACAGCCTAGTTTTTCTTGTATTTCCTCTTCAACTTCCCCCTCCTCCTCTTCTTCAAGTTCCGAAATTTCATCCAAGGAAAGCTTTTTATCATCCAGGAGTAATCTGTTGCCTCGTATGAAGCAACTCTTATATTTTCCAGTTTTTTCGTATTTCACTCGATATTCTTTAAGCGCTTTATATTGCGTAAGCTGCAGCGGGGTTTGATCCTCGGAAATGGCAATTTGGGTACCTTTCAGTTTTTTTCCGTTCTGCAAAATTTTCTTTTTGTTGGGATGGGAGATCAGCTCTATTTTGAGAGGGGCTGCGTCTGTTTTTCCAAATGGGTAGAAATCTGATATGTCTCTCTCCTCCAATTTAACACCAGTAAGCTCCCCAATTTCAGAACAGATGGACTCGACAGTTATGTCTCTGAATGGTTTATTGAGCCCAAAAATTATCAAGTTGTTTTTTCGAGAAGATCTCTCCAGTTTTTCGATTTCTTTTTTCAGAATATTATTTTCTTCTTCGAGCAATTTTATTTTCGTGTTTCCTTCCTCAATTTTACTCAATAGCCTATTCTCCGTCGAATCAATGGCACCTTTCAGTTCTTTTCTATTTTTCTGAATTTCATCCAAAATTTTTCTGGTGGTTTCTTCCAAAACTTTTTTCATAGCTTCATTCATCCTCAGTAATGAGTTAAGTTTCGTAGATAGAGATATTCAATGTGTGAGAGCGCCTTTAGCTCGGAGGAAAGTTTATCAGCAGTCAGAGAGACAAAAAGATGTGTTTTTTCAAGACTCTGTCCAGTATTGGTTGAATATCACGTGAATGTTATCAACCTGTTATTGCTCAATATAATTAGTTTGTACATACGATTTTTAGCTCCAGGCAACACTTGCGGTTTCATAAACCTATTGTCGCAGTTTCAAAATTTTTTTGCGCCTTTTCCACACAAAACACGTATTTTTATCCAAGCATTCACTACAGCGAGATACATTGGCTAAAGCCAGGCACACAACGATGATATCTGTATAAATGAAAGTTAATTACGTTTATATATTTGATGGTCTAAAGCCGAAAAAACTACTTATTTGACCTAACAAAGCGCGAAATGAGAATTGAAAATCTCGGGAGTTCGCGAAAAGCTTGCCATCTATTGACAGCTATCGAGTGGAAATTTACACCACACGTCGAAAGGAGTTGTGAACCATATGAGCTTACATGTCTCACTCAATGAAATGAACTAACTGAATAGCCTGAGAATTTGAGAGAGGATTACAATTCTTTATTTATCGTATGTAATTTTCAGAAATGCCATTTCGAAAAACTCACTAGAAAAATGAGAAACTTATTATCTGTACGAAAGCCAATATATTCCGAATGGTACTATGCTGGAGCTTACAAAATAATTTTTTACCTTTTTTTTTACCTACTGAGTCTGATCAAATTTTGGTTCAACTCAATCGAATATCTATCTTTTAATGTTGAAGAGTTTTCCATGCAGTGACTGTATAATACCTGGAGGAATATAAAAATGAAATGTATTGAATTGAAAAAAATCTGCTGGAACCCAAAGTTCACCAACCAATGTTCAATTTTCAGACTCACTCGTTATAATTCAGTGACGTAAATTTTCGTTCAAAACATTGCCCATTCCCATTACATATGTATGCTGGTTTCGGGGTACTGATACGTTTTAACGAGCTCAGTGCACCTGTTGATAATAATAATCATCCAACAATAAATGCCCAGCCACATAACTTCCTTTCAGCCGCTTGGAACTAATTAATTAGTCCTAGTAGCAAGTGCAATGAATGCAGCCATCGTAACAATTATTAGAATTATGGCGATTTTCACAAAAGCGCTTTGTTCCAGAGTGTGAAACAAAACATGTGCATTTTCATTTTGTTTCGAAACTCTGCTGCAGTGGCCAATCAGGATGTCCGACCTAATTGAGAACTTTATGGACTTTACACAGTAAAATCCAATTGCATAATTAAATCAATATCGATTGGTGATTTCAGTTTCTGCATTGAAATCTGCAATTTTTGCCCCAAGAAATTAGCTTCTCCAGACAATGTCCCTTGTCCACATGAATGGAATTTGTTTGGACTACCATTGTCAGCTGAAATATCCCAAGGACATTGATAATTAGCGAAATAATTTGATCATAGATTTCGAAAGCAATTTTTTTCTGACAGTGAAATATTAAACATGAATTAAATTGATGTAATTTTGTCGTGTCATCATCATGATACAAGTGTAATGTTGGTTTCATTGGTTATTCCGACACACATGACTATGAACAGAAAAATTTGATAGAACGATTCTTCAACCTAAATATTTTTTATATAATTAATTTTATTGAAACCTGTTGCAAAAATTTACGAAATGGAAAAAAATCGATTATTTCAATGAATTACAAATAATAGAAATGAAATTACACGGTAACATAATTAAATATATAACTTTCCAACTTTGAAAATAAATGAGCGGAAGTTATTCGAAAAGGAATGAGAAAGATAATGAGCTCGTCACATAATTGAGTTTTAAAATTAAGATGAATAAGGCACTCTTATCCGAACAAAGATTCATTTGGATTTTGGTCAAAGAATAAAAATTAAAAAACTCAATTTCAATGTAGAGATATGAATCGATATGATCAAATGTTGAATAAACTTTCAAATTGAGAGACATTTCGATAGTTGATATCTGCAATCGTCGAAACGTCAAAATAAATATTCGAACAATTCGTCCAGGCCGTTCTCAACTCACCTATAAATCAAGTTAATGGACCAACACCTATCAGGAAACAACTACTTCCCTGGCTAATAACACAAAAAGCGTTGAATTATATCCGATGAATGTCAGCGCAGGATTCTTCACAGAAGTTACTGCATATATATTTTTGGCCATGCAGCTAGCTGCCAGATTTAATTTTCGTCTATTGTGACGGACACACTTGTAAACTAACTTCGGGCTATTTGCCTCTCGTCAGAGTTGATAGTAACGAAGAGAGGTCAAATAAACCGAAAGTGGTCTAAGTGTGCCTGTTATAATGGTAGAAAATAAATTATTTCCGGGCGTTATATCCCCAGAAGCATATGCAGGAATTTCTTTCAGGAAGAATCCTGCACTGACACCTGTCGGGTCGTCTGTAAATATTTCCTCACAAAGTATCACGTTTTCTCCATTACTATATATAGTACTCAGATCGACTATTTGTCATCTCCCCATTATCAGACCCTATGAAAAAATGCGCAGCATTATGAAAATTGATTTCTGAAATTCACAAAAAAATGAGAGATAGTTCATGAAATACATTATACGTTCGGGTATAACTTTCGGAGTCCACAATGCGAGCAAAACCAGTCACCAATTTTTCAACCTTCTTCAATCACTTATAACTCAAAAGTGGAATTGTTCTGAAATTGTTCGTTTCCGTTAACCAGCTGACGAACGTCACCCTCAGAAGTCGAAACTTGTGCCAGCAATGGATCAACGAGGCCTTACCTTTTAACGTGCGATTACCCAACACGGTGGCCCGGCGGGGAATCGAGCCCCGGTCTTCCGCTTGAAAGACGAATGTGCTAACCACTACACCACCGAGACCACAGTTCGTTTATAAAAAATAATTGAAGAATTGAAACGTGTCTCTTTGACCTGAAATAGTAGATTACCTAACATGTGCGGAAAAGTTATTATACGGACGTGTTAGGTACACTAATCTTTCTACTAGCGAGTGGAAAAAACCCATAAGTTAACATAAACATTTATAATTGAATACATATGAATAAATTAATTATTATCAGTATTAATATTGAACGTGCATTCTGCTAATTAATTGTTCTACAATGAAGTCAGATCTCGGTTTTCCACTGCTTCGTTAGCCACTTGGCTTGAAGAGGTCATAAAATTGGTTTTGACAGTGGTGTTTTGACTGACAAATTTATTCTTTCTTCGTTGCTGCGGAATTCAAAGTGACAAATGAAAAATTTCAGATGTTTATTATTATTTGACAATCCTTCGATGAGGCTTATTTATAACAGAGCCATTAAAAATTATTGAAACATACTTTTCTTTTTATTGAAAATTATTCCAATTCTAATAAATTTCTTAATTTTTTTTGACATTTTGTAAACTACAACCATACAAAAATATATTATGAATATTCGAAAGTCAGTATTATACTGACTGTTATACCTTATTTTTTTCAGATTGTGGTACGTTGGAAACCCAGAAAACTACGGAATGGACTTTGTTATAATTCAACAGTTTTGCCAATAATAAATTAACTGTTTCAGAACGAAATGATACCCTATTCGTGTACAGATTTTCTATGAGTGCTATCTGATTGATTGAAAAAGCTATTAGGTAGAAATGTTATTGTATCATATAAATAGCTATTCATATAACAAGGGAGCAGAGCGGTATTTTTTCCCCGAGGATAAAGTTTACTGCCTGACGCGTAACGGAAGGCAGTAATCATTCAAGGGAAGAAAGGGCACTTTACTCCCATGTTAAACATATGATTTTTCTGCCTTCCTCGAATAAGTCATAAAAAAAAATCTATAAGACTAACAAAATAAAATTTAATAAAGAACTAAGAAGAACGTGCAGTATAGCATGCTCCTGAAATTTTTAAAATCAGGGGGAACCCACAAAACAAAAAAAAAGTCTTGGCGCCGGATTCGAACCAACACCTATATCGCCTTGTACCTATCAAGTACATTGTCTGATGATCAACACTTTGGGCTATATGAAGGCGCGCAAAAAATTTGCGGTATCTTGAACATAGCGCATTGCAGTAGCTTTAGTATAATATTTGACGTTTAACTTTCATTTTTCAATATATTCACTTCGTGAAAATATCTTAGCTTTTTTACGGATTTGTACCATTTCGCAAAATACAAGGTTTCCTTATAATGAACGGTAAAATTTATACTTATTCATTTAATACTTGTATAATAGAATGAATATAGTTTAGGTCGTCGACGCCGTTATATAGTTATTTCATTGATGAATTATCAGACGTCACTTTGTCTTTTCTCTCTCTCTCTCTCTCTCTCTCTCTCTCTCTCTCTATGTTATTCTTCCTAGGAAGATAAAGTACAACTTTGCTCCCTACAATGACGCCAGGAAATGTTTACTTTGGATATAGGCAGGCAAAAAAATATTTTACGATGCAACAGTTCATCCGGTCTTCTGAAAGTTAATCGCCAAAGTGGATAGACACTTTCTCTCAAAGAAAGGAGTATATTTCCCAAACTTCATCTTCCGCTACAACGCCTTTCATGCTCACCATAAATTCAAGCTACACTTGCATCTACTTTAAAAAGTTATCAAACAAAACAACATACAAGATGAGTTACGGCTAGTTCACAGTGGAAGTTTTCTCCAGTTTCGCAATAACCTTTCCTGAGCATCGTGAAAAAGATGAACATGATTCTTTAGGAATGTTATGAACTGTTTGCAGAGAATCCGACATGAAATTGTTTCTTTTATTCCTAGATAGAGATGATTATTGACGATTGGAGTGGAAATATTTTTTTTGGTTCAGTGGTTCCGGGATTATTGTGTGAACCTGGGGAGACAAAATGGAACTTCTGATGGAAATCACTTCAACTTTTTGCTTCGAGCAATTCTTCGCGTATTGAATAGAAGCGCGAAGTTATCACATAGTGAAAAAAATGGTAGTTGCTGAAGAGTGTCAACTTGGCAGCCGAAAATCGCCATTTGTAGAAGAGAGACCATTATGGCAACTGAATCTGCTGAACGAAATTTCAGAATTTTTCAGAATGGAAATTAGAAAATTCGTTGTTATTTTTGAAGTTGTTCCAAAGAGAATAGAATCCGAAATCCATTGAAATATCACTGTCAAGCGACAATCCACCCAACGCGCAACGGGCCTCTGTCTTCCACAAGCCCGCACTATACAATTTTGTCTACCTTTTGTGACCTCTCTGGCATCAATGGTAAAGCTTTGTCGCACCGAACCAATCGACACAAAAGAAACGAATACGTGTACTTGGTATTTTTCTTCCGTATAATGATGATACTTGAAAAGATAAATTACTATCAACCCTTTATTTTTTGCCTCCGATCGATATAACGGAGTATTTTTTCAGGGTGAACTTGAAAGTTGGTAACTATATTTTTTTAGGTACCAAGGCAGATACAATGAATTCCTATACCCGGAAATTGAGCAATACTGATACGTTTTAACGTATAATGATACGTTTTAACGAGCTCGGTGCACCTGTTGATAATAATAATCATTCAACAATAAATGCCCAGCCACATAACTTCCTTTCAGCCGCTTGGAACTAATTAATTAGTCCAAGTAGCAAGTGCAATGAATGCAGCAGCCATCGAAACAATTATTAGAATCATGGCGATTTTCACAAAAGCGCTTTGTTCCAGAGTGTGAAACAAAACATGTGCATTTTCATTTTGTTTCGAAACTTTACTGCAGTGGCCAATCAGGATGTCCGACCTAATTGGGAACTTTATGGACTTTACACAGTAAAATCCAATTGCATAATCAAATCAATATCGATTGGTGATTTTAGTTTCTGCATTGAAATCTACATTTTTGCCCCAAGAAATTAGCTTCTCCAGACAATGTCTCATTGTCCACATGAATGGAATTTGTACGGACTTCCATTGTCAGCTGAAATATCCCAAGGACATTGATAATTAGCAAAATAATTTGATCATAGATTTCGAAAGCAATTTTTTTCTGACAGTGAAATATTAAACATGAATTAAATTGATGTAATTTTGTCGTGTCATCATCATGATACAAGTGTAATGTTGGTTTCATTGGTTATTCCGACACACATGACTATGAATAGAAAAATTTGATAGAACGATTCTTCAACCGAAATATTTTTTATATAATTAATTTTATTGAAACCTGTTGCAAAAATTTACAAAATGGAAAAAAAAGACAATTATTTCAATGAATTACAAATAATAGAAATGAATTACACGGTAACATAATTAAATATATAACTTTCCAACTTTGAAAATAAATGAGCGGAAGTTATTCGAAAAGGAATGAGAAAGATAATGAGCTCGTCACATAATTGAGTTTTAAAATTAGGATGAATAAGGCACTCTAAACCGAACAAAAATTGATTTGGATTTTGGTCAAAGAATAGGAATTAAAAAAATCAATTTCAATGTAGAAATATGAATCGATATGATCAAATGTTGAACAAACTCTCAAATTGAGAGACATTTCGATAATTGATATCTGCAATCGTCGAAACGTCAAAATAAATATTCGAATGATTCGTCCATGCCATTCTCAACTCACTTACAAATCGTGTTAATGGACTAACACCTATCAGGAAACAACTACTCCTCTGGCTAATAACACAAAGGGCGTTGAATTATATCCGATGAATGTCAGCGCAGGATTCTTCACAGAAGTTACTGCATATATATTTTTGGTCATACAGCTAGCTGCCAGATTTAATTTTCGTTTATTGTGACGGACACACTTGTAAACCAACTTCGGGCTATTTGCCTCTCGTCAGAGTTGACAGTAACGAAGAGAGGTCAAATAAACCGAAAGTGGTCTACAAGTGTGCCTGTTCTAATGGTTGAAAATTATTTCCGGGCGTTATATTCCCAGAAGCATATGAAGGAATTTCTTTCAGGAAGAATTCTGCACTGACACCTGTCGGGTCGTCCGTAAATGTTTCCTCACAAAGCATCACGTTTTCTCCATTACTATATATAGTACTCAGATCGACTATTTGTCATCTCCCCATTATCAGACCCTATGAAAAAATGCGCAGCATTATGAAAATTGATTTCTAAAATTCACAAAAAAATGAGAGATAGTTCATGAAATACATTATACGTTTGGGTAACTTTCGGAGTCCACAATGCGAGCAAACCGGTCACCAACTTAACTCAAAATTAGTTCGTTTATCAAGAATAATTGAAGAATTGAAACGTGTTTCTTTCACCTGAAATAGTAGATTACCTAACAAGGGTGGAAAAGTTACTTTACGCACGTGTTAGGTACACTATTATTTTTACTAGCGAGTGGAAAAAACCCATAAGTTAATTTAAACATTTATAATTAAATACATATGAATAAATCAATTATTATCAATATTAACATTGAACGTGCAATTTGTTGCATTCTGCAAATGTTCAGCAACTTTGCTGGAAGAGGTCATAAAATTGGTTTTGACAGTGGTGTTTTGACTGACAAATTTATTCTTTCTCCGTTGCTGCGGTAATTCAAACTGACGAATGGAAAATTTCAGATGTTTATTATTATTTGACAATCATTCGATAAGGCTTATTTATACCAGGGCCATTAAAAATTATTCCGATTCTAATGAATTTCTTCATTTTTCAGGCATTCTGTAAACTACAACCATACAAAAAAATGTAATAAATATTCAAATGTCAGTATTATACTGACTGTAATACCTTATTTTTTTCTGATTGTGGTACGTTAGAAACTCAAAAAACTACGGAATGTTATAATTCAACAGTTTTGCCAATAACAAATTAACTGTTTCAGAACGAAATATTACCCTATTCGTGTAGAGATTTTCTATGAGTGCTATCTGATTGATTGAAGAGGCTATTAGGTAGAAATTTTATTATATCATATAAAAAGCTATTTATATAACAAGGGAGCAAAGTGCTATTTTTTCCCCGAGGATAAAGTTTACTGCCTGACGCGTAACGGAGGGCAGTAATCATTCAAGGGAGAAAAAGCCACTTTACTCCCGTGTTAAACATATGATTTTTCTGCCTTCCTCGAATAAGTCATTAAAAAATATTTATAAGACTAACAAATGAAATTTAATAAATAACTAAGAAGAAGGTACAGTATAGCATGCTCCTGAAATTTTTAAAATTAGGGGGAACCCACAAAACAAAAAAAAGTCTTGGCGCCGGATTCGAACCAACACCTATATCGCCTTGTACCTATCAAGTACATTGTTTGATGATCAACACTTTGGGCTATATGAAGGCGTGCAAAAAATTTGCGGTATCTTGAACATAGCGCATTGCAGTAGCTTTAGTATAATATTTGACGTTTAACTTTTATTTTTCAATATATTCACTTCGTGAAAATATCTTAGCTTTTTTACGGATTTGTACCATTTCGCAAAATACAAGGTTTCCTTTAAATGAACGGTAAAATTTATACTTATTCATTTAATATTTGTATAATGGAATAAATATAGTTTAGGTCGTCGTCGTAAGTTATTTCATTGATGAATTATCAGACGTTACTTTGTCTTTTCCTTCCTAGGGAGGTAAAGTACAACTTTGCTCCCTACAATGACGCCAGGAAATGTATACTTTGGATATAGGGAGGCGGAAAAATATTTTACGATGCAACAGTTCATCCGGTCCTCTGAAAGTTAATCGCCAAAGTGGATAGACACTTTCTCTCAAAGAAAGGAGTATATTTCCCAAACTTCATCTTCTGCTACAACGCCTTTCATGCTCACCATAAATTCAAGCTACACTTGCATCTACTTTAAAAAGTTATCAAACAAAACAACATACAAGATGAGTTACGGCTAGTTCACAGTGGAAGTTTTCTCCAGTTTCGCAATAACCTTTCCTGAGCATCGTGAAGGAAAGATGAACATGATTATTTAGGAATGTTATGAACTGTTTGCAGAGAACTATCCTCTTTCTGATATGAAATTGTTTTATTCGTAGATAGAAAATGATGACTGACCATTGGAGTTTAATAAGATTTTTGGGTTAGTGACTATTGTATGAACATAGGGAGGCAAAATGGGAATTAGTGTTTCAAGTGACAAAAAATATCTCTACTGGAAATGAGTTTCAACTTTTTGCTGTAGGAAAGATCTTTCAGCAAGTCTTCGCATATTAAAGCGTGGAGTGACCATATAGTGAACGATATAGTAGTTGCTGAGCAAGTGTAAACTTGGCAGCCGAAAATCGCCATTTGTAGAAGAGAGATTATGGCAACTGAATCTGCTGAACGAAATTTCAGAATTTTTCAGAATGGAAATTAGAAAATTCGTTGTGATTTTTGAAGTTGTTCCAAAGAGACTAGAATCCGAAATCCATTGAAATATCACTGTCAAGCGACAATCCACCCAACGCGCAACGGGCCTCTGTCTTCCACTTCGAATGTTTATTCCCCTATTTATAACACCCCTCCCACAAGCCCGCACTATACAATTTTGTCTACCTTTTGTGACCTCTCTGGCATCATTGGTAAAGCTTTGTCGCACCGAACCAATCGACACAAAAGAAACGAGTACTTGGTATTTTTCTTCCGTATAATGATGATACTTGAAAAAATAAATTACTATCAACCCTTTATTTTTTGCCTCCGATCGATATAACGGAGTACTTTTTCAGGGTGAACTTGAAAGTTAGTAACTATATTTTTTTAGGTACCAAAGCAGATACAATGTATTTCGATACTCGGAAATTTAGCAATACTTTTCGGTGGAAAAAGAAATGTTGTAGGCACATGTTTTCGAGATCACAGTAAACCGCATTCGTCAAGTTGATCTTAAAGGTAACGCCAATGGGGAAATGAATAAATGATCATTCATGTAACATGTTATCATAAAGATGTTTATCTGATGGCATGTCATAATGACAACGTTATGTCACTCAATTTTGATGACATAAGGAAGCTCATTATGGGACTAAGTACCATAATGAATTCATTATGGTACTAAGTACCATAATGAAATTCTATAAGGAAAACATGTTGTCAAGGAAATGGCAAAGCACAGCTCACTCACCTACTAATATTTGAAACTACACAATACTTACTCCTTTAAAAATAGTTGTCATTGTGACATGTCGAAAATGTAGTTTTTAATTTTTCGAAAATGTATTGATATAAATGCCATCAGATAAAATTTTGTATGTAATACGAATCATAAACAATCATTATGGCACACGCCGTGTTATCGGACTCGGCTACGCCTCGCCCGATAACATTCACGACTTGTACCATAATGATCGTATTTATGATCCTTATTACATAAATAACTATTATCTACACCCGTACTCTAATAATACACTTATATGCCCACAACCCGTTTTATAACGAAATCCATTACGATACAGATTTTCATTACGATACAGATTTTCAACCAATAGAAACCCATTATTTTTCAATCAAGCGTGATGTGCAAGCTTTGCATTTTGACGTTTGTCAAGTCAAAATCAGTGAGTATTGAATTTTTGAAGAATTTAGTCAATTTTCGATAATCGAATGAAAATGTCTTATAGCAGTGATATAGAAGAATTACCAGCGACTCCTCCACAGATGTCTTAGACAAGAAAAAAATACAATCGAAAGGATTATATTTTTCATTTGAAATATGCAACACATATGTTTTTATTTCGACAGAATCGAATGAGCTATCATGGCCGAGTGGTCAATGGCGAGGGCAGTGATCGGGTTCGTCCGGGTTCAATCCTGACCTCGGCAGGAATTTTTTTTAATTTTTTTTTTCTTTTCATTTCTCATTGTTGTATTTTCCGTGGTTATACCATCAATTATAATTTTGTAGAATTTTTCAAAGAAATACGATTGATTACCTACTATTATTGTGTTCAATATAAATACCTAATGATATAATATTTTTAGTTCTTCATTATTTATTGGGTGTAGATAAAAAACCGTATGCAACTCTCATGTAATGGTTATAATATACTCGCATAAACCATACGAAACTCACCTTCAGCTCGTTTCGTATCTCGGTTTATGCTCATGTATTAATAACCGTCATTACACGATCGTTGCATAATATACTATTATATTTCAGAGTAACCATGAGGTGTTGTAAGGTAAAGCTGGTTGAACTGGTGGTGATCATAATGGCATCTATTATGAAACGGATTGAAAATCTGTGTCATGATGAGCTCATTATAATACAGATTATTAACCAATGGGAAATTCAATTCAGTGGCATTAAAATTCTATTCAGAATAAAATCAGCATTTCCAATACAATATTGAACTCTATTGACACTAGCAATTATGAAATGAATGTTAACATTCCTTCCATTTCCAGATCAGTGGGAAAATATAAATATTGTAACGAAATGTGCTGGAGCCGGCCCTGCCGACTATTGATGCGAATTGGTGCGACAGTTCCAGGAAAGATTATACCTGCGTGATCGCGGCTCACCCAGTATATTCGATTGTCAAGATTTGTCTGGATGATTCTCCACTGTATGAGCGCATATATAAGCGGGAGCCGTTCACGCCGACAGAAGAATTTTTAGAACAGAGAGTTTCAGTACCGAGCATTAGAAAGTTATCGGAGAGGTTTGAGTGATAGTGTTGTATTCTATTGTGATAGAGAGTTATAATAAAAGAAGTTTAGTGTTGTTTGGTGTTTTAATCAACGAACCCAAGGATATATCGTAACAATATATTATCTAAAGTTCTTCATCATTTATCTGGTGTAGAAAAAATAGCGTGCAACTAAAAACTAAATTCAACTCTTATGTAATGGTTATCATACGATCGTTGCCTAATAGCATATTGTACCTTTTCCAGCTTCCATCCAGATAGTGGATGTACACGTCACAATTAAGAAAATTCATTGAATCAATTATTCAAACAGAATGTTATGCATTTCACGTCACATATTTACACATGAAAAAATATCAAAATAATACAAACCATACATAATAATAGGACAGGAATTTGCACAGAGATGTGTAGCATATTATCAAATAGCAGCAGTAGATACTTTTACTAAATGTTTATTTCAAAACCTTCAGTCGTAACTCGTAACTGGGAAAAACTAATGTGTTGAATTATACTGAAGGCAGAAGCATTTGGTGGGGATACTCATGATAATAATACGAGTTTTTTCTGAATTTGTTTGGATTTTTCCTGAGATGAATGAGTATTTCGTAAATGCCAGAAGTCGATATGTAACTAACTCTATAATAACAATTTGGTTTTTGGGCAATTGAATGTAGTCATGAGATTAAATTCATCAGGTCAAATGTAACATATTCCATCATTTGAAAAAGCGGCCGCCATTCCTTTAGAATACACGTGTATTCTAAACGAGCCATAACCTAACAGCTGTCAAATACGTAATGAACGGTTCAGAATAGTGGGGGTAAAAAAGTACCTTAATTCTATCCAGAGAATAGACAATTTTCTCATGTAGAGCACGTTCGACATTTTTGGACAGAACACTCAAACCCGTGATTTGTGTATAATTACCCAGTGATGTATAACCACTTTTTTCTATTTAAGTATCACCTTGCTAAGTTTTGATTCTGTTGAATATTTCCCTCATATATGAAATGTCCCATAAGGGGCCGTTCATAAAATACGTCACACTAAAATCAGCATTTTTTGACCCCCTCCCCCCCCATTGTCATGCTGTGTCACACTTTTTGTGACCCTCCCTAGAAATATTTCGTCACAAAAACTTAGACCCCCCCCCCTGCTGAGTATGATGAATTCTAAAGGATAGTACACAAATTCTGAAAATCAAAAATATTTATGTATGAATAGCCACAAATAATATACATATTTTACATAATCAGAAGATTCAATGCTCAATAACACAATGAAACAGTAAAACATCGCTTTATTTTGTTTCCTTTGTATAGTGAAATACAGTGTACTGTAACAAGATTAATTCACATTCTCAATTGAAAATTCATTCGCAAAGATGGAGTCACTATAGATATGATTAAAAAATCTGACGAGTTTAGGAATTCGTTAGAAGATGTCGCACACGTAGATTTCTACCAAAATCTACTGAAGATTTCTTTCATACCAAAATTTTTCAATTTTCGCCAGAAATCTACTAAAAAAGTAGATTTCTACCAAAAGTGGTCACGCTGGCTTCTAGCGCTCATGTCAAAAAATAATAAACGGCGAACGTCACGTTGCCGTATACCCCCCGTCCCCCCCTGTCACATCTTGTCACACTCAGCCAGACCCCTCCCCCCCCCTTTGTATGCGAACGTATTTTATGAACGGCCCCTAAGAGCAATGCAATTATCGAAAACTTACAGCGGTAATTGCATTGTATCAAGTCACCATAACAACACATTTGAAACCGTATCGCTAGACGTCAGTAAACAACACAAACAAATATCAGATAGATTTCAAAAATCGAAAAACATTTCGCGTTTTGGTGAGTGCTCCATACAATCTATAGAGGAAAGTATAAATGAACAAAAAATAACATTTCCTTGAGAATTTCTTTATTCGTGAAATATTCCAATGAATTACATTCGTGCATAAAAATGACCAGATAATTTTGCATTCAAGCATGATATCTTATACAAATTGCATTCGATTATTTTCATATTTTGTAAAAGAGCCCTCGTCCTTCGGACTCGGGCACTTTCACCAAAATATGAAAATAAACTTGCAATTTTTAGATATCACGCTTTCTTGCAAAATTATCGGTAGTCTTCATGCACTCGAGCAATTATAAGCGAAAGTATACCATTACATTCAAACTCAACAAACACAAATTCCTGAACTGACATGAAGGACCCCGTAACGCGTCATTTTTTTGTAAAATGTGATTTGCTTCAGCTTCAAGAATTTTCTCTTGCAGATTGTACAAAAAGGGTAAAAAAATCTGTCACTGCAGCCTGGTCTATAACCGAAAGATGTACGTCACGTCGTCCATGTGAAACCACCGAAGTTATGATGGAAAGTAATAAATGTGTCAAATACATAAAGCTGTATTCCCCGCCAATATTTGCTCACAAACTCTCGTTCTCTCTCTTTGAGTTGTTCGCATTTCGATTCCCATTCACTCTATTCCTGCCATCATATCCACACATACCGGCTGCTACGTCCCTTTGTCCTGTGCCACCACATTAATTTAATTTTTGTAGACAAATATCACTGCATTCGCAGAAACAATGCGAGAGCGCTCTCCAAAAGTCCACTGCTCAATCACATAAACAATTTCTCTTGTTCTCTCGCTTGCTGTCAGAGTGGAGGTTTTATTTGTTCGACATGTGGCTGTGACAAATTTTTAAGGTGGGTGGACAATGCATTGTTTATTGGTCAGTTGCTCCAGTAATAGATTGATTGGAATGACGGAATCTGATTAGCTGGCTAGGCGGCAAATGGATATGACGAAGTAATGTGAGGGGGGGGCTGTTACGATTCTCAAGCACATATTTCATGATCTTTGATCAAAGTTGGTGAAAATGGTTCATTACGATACACTTAACTCCAGACAACTATCAAAATGAAATGATATATAAGCTATATATTTTTAATTTCATTTTATGATTCTCTTTTTGGACTCTCTCGCGAATGTGCCTAGAAGACAAAACCTGTATGGGTTAGAAACTGTTAACTTTCTTGACTGCTGTGACTATGGGAAAACCCAAAAACCTTACAGTAGTACATATTCGATACACAGGCTCCATGCGCCTGGATTGCTATCCAGATAACCGACACTACACACATATGGTTAGATAAGTCAGAAATATTCCGAGAATTGAAGTAATGTTATCAGAGATTTTTCAATTATCAGTCAAACAGTGCATTCTCACAAAAAATCAATATAACTCAGTGCACTGAACTTATCCCATCCGATTCACTACAAAAAAAACTTAGAAGACAAAACAGTTCTCCTGAACTCACAAAATAATTCCTTACATTGAGAATTTCTCTGAGAGACTGGCAAAAGTACTTTCTACTGACGAAATAAAAATTGCTTATAGCAATGAAAATACAGTCAGAAATATTATTCAAACTTGAAAACAAGACCATCAAAAGAACTACAGAACAGTGTAGTGTATGAAGTACCTTCTGTGGAATAATGTAGGCTTGATGGAATGCAATGCGTGTATATTGAACAAACAGGAAGATATCTCAAAACCCGTATTTCTGAGCACCAGAGGAGTATAAAACCTAATTATTCAGCACGGAACTCGGCCAAAAAAACTCGACCAAAACAGATTTAAGTGACCACGCTGCAAAATATTTACACAATTTCGATTTTAAAAAAACAAAAGTGGTTACGACTGAAACAAACTCCCAAAAACAAGCAAATCTCAAAATGATTATCATAAAGAAAGGTAAAAATGCCATAAATAAAAAACAAGACGCAGATGGTTTGAGCGACAGTTATTTCAACCTAATAAACTCGATTTCACAAAGGAAAAAATGACAGAAAAAAAATGATGTTGTCGAAAAGTGAATCGACTCCACTGGGTATAACCATATCAGTTGATGAATTATATATACTTCAAGCGAATTATTCTCTTACTATCACCAACGTAAACTGTTTGCATGTAATTTGTTACTGAAAACAGACGATGTGATTCAAATCTCACTTTTAAATGAGTCTCACAAGTATACTTCTCAACAAAGGAAATCTAATCTGTTGGTAGCTTCAATGCATAAGATGTTCACCTGGTGTGATATCTGTGAAATTTACAGTATTTTGAATTGTATATTTATGTTTTTCATTTGTATTTTGAAAAATTTTTCCCTTCATAATAATTTTAGTGTCCTGGATGACCAAATAAAAGGTCCAAACGTCGACATAAGCATAAGTTGATTTTCTGTTTCACTGACCACTCCCAACAAACTGAAAAACTGAAATTGTGAGATTTCTAGAATCACTTCATGAGTCATGAAGATTTATTTTTATTCGAATAGAATGACGTAGAGTGATATCCACTAGACACATCATTGTCTTATACATTTTGACAATACAGGTCGCTATTCTTGACAAGTGTGCTTCAAGTGTATAGACTTTCTGAAAACCATTGATCTATAAAAGTGGTAGTCGTGACAATATATTGAAATGGTTATGTAAGGTTCTGATACGAAAAGTCACTTGTCGAGAAAAAGATCTACCACGCTTGCGCTTTCACCAAACACAACCGACAATGAACAACGAATACCTTGGCGTTGAATCATTTATTTTGAAAAAAAAATATTACTGAGTCCGTAGGCCAACGGGATTCCTTGATAGAAAAATGATACTTATGCAGATGTATGTATACTATTTTAGTGATTTTCTGTTCATATAATGACCAGAAAATAAATATCTGCGGGGTTGATTTTGTTGAGTTTCGTGTTCTATGTAGGTATTGCACCAATCTAAATCAAGTTTCCATCAAAGAACGACAAATATTTACGTTAAGCTTGGTTTTTGAATCATTCCATGCGTTTGACATCCCAATCATATGGCATGAATCTCATCCATATTTGACGAAAATTTTAGCAAGTGAGCAATATTAGGATTATGTACTGAAATAATAGCAGCATTTCCAAAGTTAAGGAAATATATTTACACCGTTCAACTTGATTCAACAAGTGGACTGGCCGAATGGGCTCGACTGAGAGAAATTGATGTCAGAACAAAATAGGTAGATGATGTCTCTATTTTAGAAATAATATAGGTAAAATCGATGTATGTGAGCAGTAACAGAACAATGAATATTAGTTCCTAACAAATTTCTATTTTCTTGTTGATTTTTGTAAGTGAATATGCATAAGGGTTATGAATTGTTCTTCATTTATCGTCAGATATTGCTCGAAGACACCAGAGATCGAAACGTGGAGAGTACACTCGACTTGAAACTTGGTTTGAACTTAATTTGAGATTTTAATTCTGTGACCAAAATCCATTTTAAACATTTATTCGGATTTGAGTGCCTCATTTAATAATATTCTTCTTCTGAATCTCATTATTTGTAATTTTATACTGAGATATTTTTCCATCTCATGAGTCTTTACAACAGGTTTCAATAGAGTCTATTATAGACCGATCCGATACCATTCACAAATTATTGAGTTTCAAAGATGAATAATAGTTCTTAATTCATCTGAGCTGAAGATAAATGAATATTAAATCATCAGAATTAGAATTGTTTTGTATGAATCTGACCTAAATCAAGCCTCAAGTGGAACCCATTTCTCATTTTGTGACTGCTGTAATTACAGTTTCTCGGGAGTTTTATGCCTGAAGTACATGGGTTTATCATACAAATATTACTTAACTTTTTGTAAATCATCCCCTCAAATGAGCGATCAAATATCAGGTTCACTATATACACCAAAATGGACTCCATCGGAATAGAAAATTTGCATGTATTCGCGACTTACAAAAATTGTCTGATAAGGAAATGTATTACATTCGATATCATCCGTGAAGAAAGGAAATCGTGAACAAACAAAATACGTATATACATATCAATTCAAAACAAGAATAACAGAAGTATAAATGTGACCTATTTATCGAGTTCCAATCGATCATTTGCATAAAGTTATATATTTTTGAACGATCGTATATGAATATTCTAATGTGGTGTAATTTTCAACGAAGAAAAGAACAATCAAAAGTGTGGCGGGTACATTTTATAGGCGTATAGGTTGAAGGATAGTATCTTCTGGCGAAAATGATGGAAATATACAGTATGGCACATCCATCGACCTTCTATTAGAACTTTGATCTGAAGGCGACAAATAATCGGAAAATGTTTCGCATAAAAGATAGGTATTTCAGTTTTTTCTATCTATTCACATTATAAAGGGTGCTGACTGAAATCGTATCGAAGTAATGTTGAAGAGACCGTTAGAAAAATATAGGATTTGATTAGTATTTATTGAATTCCGAAGTTTTGTTTGAAAACTGTAGAAAATCATATTCAACAAAACCTACTTTTATCAGAACCACAGTCAGAAAGACCAGTTCCTAATAACAAAGTACAAAAATGCTTATGCCAATTAGTGATACTGAGGAAGCAGAACCCGAATATTTTTTTCACCTTTCTTTCGAAAACAAGTTTCACATTTATAGCATTCACATATTTTTAAAATTGAGTGCAATGAAGGTATACTCACAGATTTATAGAATGAAATTTGAATAGAGGAATGAATTGAATGAAGAATAGTTCAAGTGTGAAACATGTAGATAATCCTCACAAAGAATCCACATTATCAATACTGTTTAATTTTATGGTGATGTTTTATGACGTGCGAAGCTAGCTCAATATCTATGATTATCGTCTTCCCAGCTGCCAGAAATGACCTGAACAGTTGAAAAATTATTTATATTTGATGACCCTCAAAGTATGAATTGGATTGAAATAGACTAGTAAAAACTCTTGAAGTGTATAAGAAAGTAAATTCCTCAAGAATATAACCTATCCAATCATTCCATTGATCGATAACAATTGAAAAAATGATTTTGTGATCACCCCCTCTTGATAAAAGTGAAAAAAACTTTGAACAATTCCGGAAATATGAAGATATTAAAAAAGTATTCGACCAACAACATTGCTATTAGAATTCACTCAACAAAATGATTATTTTCTCCAGAGAAACAAAATTGATTTCAGATGAAAACTAACCGAAGGTCGATATCAATTGAAAATACCATGCGTTGGTAAAAACCCATATCTCGGCCACCTAAATATATTTATGTGAAAACTGTCCAATATACATTCATCGGCGAAGCATTTTTGCTGCATACCGAATCGATCTAAAAACTAACCCGACGATATAAGCTCTTATATTTCTTAACACGTATTGGATTGAACCAATTCATTGCTACCAACCATCAATAGGATCACAGATATGTAACTACAAAACATTTTGAGCAGGTGCACATACCGAGTTATTCTTTATTACATCCCACACCGTGATCGTTGTATGCATGAATGGAATGTGATGAAAATATCAAAACGAAATCGCTATATCTATACAAGCAGAGAACTCATGACCCTGCTTTTCATCGAAATCTCCACTTCGAAAGCGTATCTGTTACGACTCTTTCCGTGTATTTACGCCTCCGCAGAAGTGTACAAAGTCCCATCCTGCGGGTTTCCAGAAAAGTTTATTCCTTGGGGATCCCTGCCGCACATTCTTCTCGACAATCTTGTATTTGAGACCCGGTCAATATTGAAATATCCGGATTTGCATGTTTATGAAAATATTTTATTCAATACCGTGTTTTGGGAGAAGGCGTTCCAGATAGAGACCGGAAAGTTCGAGGTTCGTATAACGGAATATTTTCATCGAATCTATATTTTCCAGCCGACGACGTATCGCGTCCTCTCGAGATTTCACTGCAGATCGTGCTTCGATGGGAGTGGACTGCTTTGATGGAAGGACTTCGAGAGCAACCTATGTTTCATATGCTTTCTGGTGAACATGGCATTGGAAGAAACTTTCTTACATATAAAAGTCCTTTTCAATATTGGAGACTGATATTTCGAATTATGTGGCAATAGTCACAATTTCCGTGATGATAATTACTCATGCAGGTGAACTACTCAATATTTTTCTAGAAGTTTGATATGGAATGGAACAAAAAAGAAATGCTCCTGTGTATAGAATGATATAAACGAACCTACCAATCAACAGAGAGCGTTTGTAGAATTTTTTGAAACTTTTTCAATAGACGTATCGTATTGACTTTTCTTGATTCTGGAAGAGAAACCCAAAAAATCCTCAGAAAACGATATATATATATATATATATATATATATATATATATATATATATATATATATATATATATATATATAATGGAATGGAATTATAGCGGCATTCAGACAAATCATAGGAATTTGAGAAAAATTAACTTCTTCGAGCGGGATTCGAACCCACAGACACTAATACATCTATCGTATATATATATATATATATATATATATATATATATATATATATATATATACCGTGTGACACAGACTCATAGTACACCCCCGTTTTCTCCTTTGTTTTTCTAGCTATATCTTTGAAATTCGGAACATTGAATATGCTTACTGAACAGAATTTCTCGACATATCTAAAAGAAAAAAACAACTTCCAATTTTTCCGGAAATGACATCAACTCTCGATTCTTGAATGGGACACCCTGTATATTGTTACATGATCGGTTAGGGATGATCATGAGGAATCCAACGATACCAGGTTTTATGGTGTTATCTCCGATGACTACGGAGATATCGCCATTTATTTTATTCATAAGCTCAATGAGTGGGAGAGAGAATTGGATTGACCCGCCAGAAAAAGTTTCTCTCTCCTACTCGTTGAGCTTATTATTATGGATAATATATATGGCGATATCTCCGCCGTCATTGGAGATAACATCATCAAACCTGGTATCGTTGGATTCCTCATGATCATCCCTAGCCGATATTGTAACAATATACAGGGTGTCCCATTCAAGAATCGAAAGTTGATGTCATTTCCGGAAAAATTGGATTTTTTTTTCTTTCAAATATGTCGGGAAATGCCGTTTAGTGAGCATATTCAATGTTCCGAATATCAAAAATATAGCTAGACAAACAAAGGGGAAAACGGGGGTGTACCATGAGTTTGTGTCACACGGTATATATATATATATATATATATATATATATATATATATATATATATATATATATATATATATATATATATATATATATATATATATATATATATAGTTGCGGAGTTGCAGTCAAAATTGTGGGGACTGAGTCAAAGAAGTCTCTTTGTTTTCGTCAAGCTTTCGGTAGTTTATTGCTACCTTCCTCAGGGCAACTGTATTATATCAAAATACAATATGATGGTATGAACGACACTATGAACACTCACAAACGTGAGGTTAGCTTATGAAATTACAATTGCTAACATACAAAATTTCGAAGTGAAATGTGGAAATGAACGACAGTGACAATGTTTGCTCTCTTATTTTTCCTCAAGGAGGAAAACTTCGACTAAAGGGGATGTTGATTTTATTTATTTTTTGATATGTGAGAAGGTAGTTATATATCCTACTGAGATCATTCAAGTCTGTTTTTCTATTCATAAACTGTTCTTCATTCAAACATCTCAGAAAAACCCTCTTACTAGTATGGGTTTCTGAACATGATATTGAAGTATTGTCATAGTCCATTTGGTGATCATTACTATTAACATTTTCAGATAATGCGCAAGAATTGAGGTGTCCTCTGCAATTTTGGTTGGATGCTAAGAATTTAAATTGACGAGTCCATTACTACTTATTGATATTACGTACCATTTTGAAATCAAGGTATTATGTCTTGTTCTGATTATTATGGTATCTAGGAAAGGGATACCGAGAGGGATACCATTGTTTTCTATTGCAACAGTGAATTGGATATTATAGTCATAAGAATTGAAGATAGTCAGAATTTCATTTATATTATTAGATGGCACCAATAGAATCAACGTTTGATGAAAGGTATACTGAAATCTAATTTGGGAATACTATCAGTAAGTAATTGATCTGAAACAAAATTTGCCAATAAAGAAGAAATATTTGAACCCATAGGTGTTCCAAATATCTGTTCATGAAACTTATCATGATAACCAAAATTGGGAGATTTCACATCTCATCACAATCCTCACGATTATGTTTCCTACCGACCAAGTCCTGAGTTGAGAAGTATACCAACGTCCTTTTTCAATCACGTTTGTGTGTGTGTGTCAACAAGACAATACAGCACGTAACATCACATCGATATGCTCACTAACAGAATGAAAAACAATTTTCCCTCAAATAACTGAAAACGTCACGAACTATTTACCGTATTCGAATAAACGGTTTTCAAATCTGAGATCAAATAATAAACAGACGTTCAAAAGAGCTCTCCAACTCGACATGCGAAAGTTTCAGCTTCAACTTCGAAATAAATACATTTTCGAGAGTATAGAATCCTGCACTTTAGTGTGATTGACTCCGGCCCGACGTATCTTACTTTACCACTTGCGATTGGCATTTGGGAAGTCCCGAGGGAGTGAAACCACCGTTACGGGAAAACAGAAATGTCTACATTTCTATCCGATGTTTGCTTCGAAGTTTCATTGTATGCTTTTTGTTCCATCATTCTTATCCGATAAAATGGGATTGAATTGGCGTCACGCGAAGTGTTAGTTTCTCATAGAAATGGATTATTTTCGAAGAATTTATTGGTTATGATAATATATGATTCATATTTCAAATTACAGATTATTTGTTGAGGAATCATAGCATCGTTTTTGAACTCACTGATATAAAAAGCCACATTCATAGAATTCAACAACACAAACACATGTGTAAAGTCACTTTGTATGAACTAAATGCTGATGGTAATAATAATCGTCGTGTCCTACAGACTATGAAGTCTTTGAAGAATTGAAGAACTCAATATCTTTGATATAACATTTCCATATCATCGTTTGGAAGATTTCAACATATGCTGAGTTGTGAGGAATGTGTTAAATAGCGTGAATCATAGAGAGTCTGAGTTTAACTCAGGACGTTGGGTATGATATTACGTTGTTTGTCTCATCAACGTTTCCAACTGATTGGAAATGTGCCTGTATCGATCCAATTTTCAAATCGGGACAAGAAAATATGATCAATAATTATAGGCCTATCAGCAAACTCTGTATCTTCGCTAAACTCTTTGAGAAATACGTTTACAATTCTATCAATTGGTATTGCGTCAAATAATGCCAAAACAGCACGGCTTCTTCAAAAATCGATCCATTGAATCAAATCTTATCTGCTACTCGGAATACATTCTAAAAGCGATGGATAAACAAACCCAGGTTGATGCTATCTACACTGACTTTAGCAAGGCCTTCGATAAAATTGATCATGGTATTTTAATTAAAAGACTTGCTGGGGTTGGTGTGGATGGTACTCTATTAGCCTGGATATCATCGTATCTGTATGAGAGAACACAGTATGTCTCACTTCAAGATTATCTCTTTATGGCAATTCCAATAACATCGGGAGGGCCACAAGGATCTCACTTAGGTCCTCTCATGTTTCTTATATACTTACTTGAATAATATTTCAGAATGCTTTAAACACTGAAAATTCTTAGCTTACGTAGATGACTTCAAAAATTTTCTTGAAATAAGGAATATCCTAGATTGTAAAAAAGTACAGAGTGATTTAAATAGATTTGAAACGTTGCTGCATAACGTTCACGAGAAATAAAATTGTATATAATGGTCAGTACACCCTCAGCAGTGTACTCCTGAAACGTAACCATCACGTAAGAGACTTGGGAATCACATTCGATAGCAAACTTATCTTCGATATTCATATCAATAATGTTATTCAGAAGTCACTTCGAATGTTAGGATTCATTATAAGACAAACTAAATTCGCAAACACCCATAGCTGATGATTTCTCTGTGATTTGCAATGAATTCAAAATACTTTCTCTGAAAAATCGAAGTCTTTAACGAGCATTGAACCTGCATAAGCTATTCAACGGAAATATTGACTGTGCCGACATTCTGGAAAGAATAAATATTAATGCGCCATCCAGACCACTTAGGAATCCTAATTTATTTCATGTCCCTCTCAAAAATACAAATTCATGCTGTAATTCACCCCTTAATAGAATGGTTAGAAATTTTAACACTCTTTTCAACGATTATTATTGAACAACACTTCGGGAAGTCTGTAGCTTTTGTGTTTGGTCTTTTGTGATCATAAGATACTACTACTTTTTGTTAGATTCAAGTAGTGAGATTGTTATTATAATCTTATACCATTATGTTATACTCAACGCACTTGTATTGTACTTATCTGTCAACCATCTGTAACACTTCTAATAAGTCTAAAAATATGCATGTCATGTTAAATGGATACTGTTATGGGCATATTGCCGATACTATGAGATTGGGTGCAGATTATGTGTTGTACATGTACCTGATATAAATGAGTAGTAATTCAAACTTACATACATTCTCGACTGGAAAATGTTATCTTCAAATCACTTACTGAAAATTTCAGCCGGCATTTGACTTCCAGAGTGAGCTCTACTACAAAGTGGTAGAATGTTCTGCAAATTATTTCACAGGTGTCTACGATAATCTGCCTCGTACATTGTGGTGCAGATCATATTTTACTTCATTTGCCACTTTCTCGACAGGTGTAGTGCGATGTGCACTGGTGTACGAAATAATTGATACAAATTACATCCAGAAAATAGGGAATGATATATCGTTTGTATTACCAGTTAACCTTCAGGTTACATCCATTCAACTCGCACGTGCATTGCGGAACAAACAAGATATATTTTACTGAAATGATACCTAGCTATTCTGGATTTGTTCTAAGGCTTATGACAATTTCTTATTTCCATTCTATTCTTTGGGGCTCTTGGGACATTGTTGCGACACGTGTTTCACCATACAATATTTTTCTCAAGTCACCGAAACTTTGGATGGATCGAAGTAATGAAATCTGAAGTCGAGGAAGATATTTTAACTTCATATAGGTTCGTTTCCTATGTCAATAGAAGTCAGATATTTTCATCAATGGAATATCTTCTAATCAATAAGGGAATACATTCATAGAAATCACTCTATTCACAAAAACAAACCAATGATGCTCTCTGCTTCGGGACAAGATTTTCTTGTATTCGAAGATACCTATTGCTAGAAGGGAGTATCATGCACATATTCGAAAAATTTCAAGAATGTATTCAATATTGATGATTCACTATGTATAGTTAGCTGTGCTCGATATCAACTATTGATCAGTTGTATTTTGGATTTAATATAATTCCAGGAAAGAGTAGTAACCTCATAACCTCTCATTTTCAGTGAATGAAATCAATTTGGAGCCGTACCAATCAATTATTATTCATAAGAATAAAGCTCTTCCACATTGAAACTTTAGATCATGGTCATGAAAATGGCCTGATTCATATATTTCTACACGGTGATGAAAATACCTAGCAAGACTCATATTTACTACTATTATGTGAGTAAATATCTTGAGCAGCATCCAAACCAAGCTCGAGAACTGTTCCCGAACAGATAACGAACAGATCGAAAACCGTTACGAACTTGGGATATGTTCCATAAATCGTTTCGGTTAACCAGAGCGGTTGAGAGCGGTTTTGGCCTGTTGACAGCGGTTATTGAAAACATTATCGAAGACATTTTATAATTTGACAACACATCGAATGCCTCAAAACACTTTCTCGCCGGAGTTGCAATAATTGCATAAACTTTTCTCTAATACGTTCGATAACTCAAAACTTTCCACGAAAAGTTGTCGTCTCGCCAAATCAATCGTTAACAATTTTCAATACAGTCGCATAATTCGATTCAGTTCGCAGATAATGGCATGGGTGGAGTTTCAATATTCTTCGCTCGATTACTTTGGCATACAACATAATGTTCTGTTTAAACTGATTTTATGGTTATCTAGCATCTGAGAAGACGGATTATATTCAGTGTACTTCGCCTCCCAATGTGACTCAGTTATCAACATGACAATTGAAAGAGGTTTATGATCGAGTAGAGAGAGAATATGCTTTATAGTATTTGTGATTTAATCATGGTTACAGAGCTTCTTTCAGAATGGGTACAAATATACAAGAACTTCTTAAAACCGTACTTGGTGTGGGGACGGATTTGAGCGAACAGCTCCAGAGCAGTACGCAAACTTCAAAAAGTTCCCTCGAGGAATTGCACGTTTGAAATTTTGAAAACTTTCGCGGTTCAATTTTTCTTGTGGACGCGTAGTGCGCATGCAGCTCTCGAACAGTTCACGAACAGTACCAGAACTTTAATTTTGGTCTGGATGTGCCTTTATATACTGACTCAAGTATTGAACAATAAGAAATATTTACTGAAGGATTTATGAAATACTGAAGGATATTTATGAAATATAGAACAATTATGCCCGCATCCAAATGATACTTCAGCCCTTCAACTCCACCCTGTTTACTGTTTCCCATTGAAACATTACACTTCAAAACGTTTTAGTCTCATTCTTATTTTGTAGCGTAAACATTTCAGGAAACGTTTACGAATGATGTTTTATTCTAATTGGATTCGCAAGATGCCGTGTATTTCGAGGTGTATTCATTATTTTACTAGAAGTATGCGACGAACCTGAAAAAGCAACAGCCTTTGGAAAATGGAATTCGTAATAGTCCTTTCGGTGTTTATGTCAGTAAAGATGGAAGGGAGAAAATCGCTTCACAACACTTACGTGTCCTTGAGAGTTTTATGTTTTATCATATTAAATCGATGTTATGCACTTTGAAGCAGTTGTTGAGTTCATAGAAAGTTATAATCTTACATCAACTAAAGTTAGTTACTATCAATCATCATTCATTCGATGAATGTTGAAGTGCTTGAAAATATGTTTTTCGGTTGTTTCTTTTTTTTTCAGATGTTTTCGCAACTCAGTACTCGCTTTGCTTATTTCTAAAAGATTTTTCTCTGTTTCCCCCAACCTTCATTCATCGAATAACGAAAAAACGAGTAAATACGCTCAGGGATGAAGTTACATTGAATAGTAAAAAAAATATAATCACCAAAAATTTATAATATACTGCAACCTAGCAGAATCGAAGGAAAGGAGTTGTGCTGCATTCTAAAAATGCTCTGGAACCACTTTCGAAATTTTGAGGAGTGGTCAATGAATACTGAATGAATTTCTGAATACTGGTGTCATGATCATGACCTTTCTCAATATTTATTCAAAATCATATACTGAAGTTGAAACTTTGCTCCGGTCATCGTACTAAGGCAAAATACTTAGTGCGTATCCGTGCAAGTTTGCGAATTCGGATATCGTTTTATATTTCTATATCCTGTTATAATATTAAATTTGCCCAAATAGATTTGAATTATTTAATGACGATATTTGACAAAAGCCTCATTTTAGGATCCTAGTATAACAACCAGAACATTGGTTGGAGCAAACAGCTTTTCCCGGTCCCTTCAAATTCTAACTACATGGCCAATAGTTCCATGAACAATGATATGAGAAAGGTCTTCCCGGCAAACTGAGCATGAATGATGTATCAGAACTACCAAAATTTTGTCAAACTAATCGAATTATTCGAAGGAACCATCTGTGAACTGAGGAAATTTTGGGAGAAAAACCATTGAGCTCCTATTCCTATTTTTTCCAATTCATCATCCAACTACAATAATTCTTCTACCTAGTCCCATTAGTCCTCTAAAGATGACAATACGAAGATCAGCTCTTTACTCTAGTATTTCATACATGCACAAAGCAGTAGGTACCTATTAAACTGAATTTTTCATACATTCTGTCAATGGCCCCATACACTTGACTAGATTTCTTCGAATTTAACACCCCCATTCGGGCTACTATACATCTCGAATTTTCGGCAGACATCCGACAAGGAATGAATCAGGGTTTTAATTTTAATTAAATTAGCTCTCCCCTTCTTGCTCAAGTCTTCTGACGCAGTAATTAGTCTGATGTATTTATGAGTTGCAGTAACTTTCAATGGAAACAGTGAGCATAAAAATTAATCAAGATCTCTATCCAAGCGTAGCAGTCACGATTACGATTTTTAAAAATAAAACTGACCTTTGTCCATAGGAGGTCGAAGGAAATTATTTCTGCTAACTTACCTGAAACAAATGAAATGAACGTTAATCTCGCATACCGTCCATATACCGTGCCTCTGAAACCATGGAGTTTTGAAATCTAAATATAAGTGAAAAACTTTTAACCTCCAGTATACCCCAAAGATAAGGTTGATACAAGTTGAATTTTATAAAATTACTCATATGTGTCGTTCACGTTTTGGCAACTATATCCGTTTCTGCTTTAACAATTACTATGGATACAAAATTCAATTGTATTTTGTGCTTGACATTTCATCATTGCTCCGAATAATTTCGTTGTCATGATATCTGATAGGCTTATTTTCGGTTATGATTGCACGAGTGCATAAAAATTACCGATAATTTTGCAAAAAAGCGTGATTTCTAAAAATTGCAAGTTTATTTTCATATTTTGGCGAAAGTACCCGAGTCCGAAGAACGAGGGTTCTTTTACAAAATATGAAAATAACCGAATGCAATTTGTATAAAACATCACGCTTGAATGCAAAATTATCTGGTCATTCTTATGCACGAATGTAATTCATTGGAATATTTCACGAATAAAGAAATTCTCAAGGAAATGATATTTTTTGTTCATTTATACTTTCCTCTATAGACTGTATGGAGCACTCACCAAAACGCGAAATGTTTTTCTATTTTTGAAGTCTATCTGACATTCATTTGTGTTGTTTACTGACGTCTAGCGATACGGTTTCAAATGTGATGTTATGGGGACTTGATACAATGCAATTACCGCTGTAATTGCATTGCTCTTAAGGGACATTTTATATATGAGGGAAATATTCGATTAGTTCGTTCAGGACTGTGTGTATGGCAAATTATTGCCCAGGACTCTAATATAGCGGGTCTCACACGTGTTATTGTTGCAAAATATAGTGATAAAAGGGTAGGCTTTCCAGGACTCAATAATAATGATCAATAAAAAGTAAGTTTCGATTGTGCAATCACAGAGGGTGGATCTACCGCTGCTAATAGCTTCTGCTTCGTTCATCAAGAAAAGGAAATGAAGGAGGCAACAATGTGGACAGAAAAGTGTGGACAATGAGCTGGTTGAAAAGACGTGCGAATAATATGAAAAATTGCTTCGGAAACCTAAAAGGGAGCTGGGATGACTACTTTTTTTTAAATTTTCATCTAGAGGTTGAACAACACACCGAGGCAACCCAACCGAACATTCGTACAGTACAAGAAATAAAAACAACTTAAACCACGTCATATGAACCATACCTCTTACTTCTGTGAATGACATTGACGCAAAATCGATAATCAATGGGACTTTAATAAAAATCGACCTGAATTAATTTTCTTCAATATCGTAACCGTCGCTATCATTGTTTCAATATATTATATTCTAGCTTTTACGGGTTCTCAACCTACCAAAATCTGAAAAAATAGGAATTAATATTGGAATCTAACCCGAGGAATATCTGGGCTGGGATGATTCAAAAATAATTCCTCCTGAATGGAAAACTCCCAATTAGTCAGCAACTTTTCGTATATCTCAAATTTGCCAATCAAACAAATTTAATAAGTGATATTCATCAAAATACTGTCGTTGACGTTTCGGGAACCCAATCCGATTCCGTTTTCAAAGCTTTCACAAATATTCTCTTCTAGTTTATTTATATTCCCTTTTTGTAAATGTCAGAAATTTGAGTTTTGACACATTCAAAAAGCCAACATTACTAAACTAGAAGAGAATACGTTTGCTTGAAAGTGGTTGACAATGTTCCTTGCTGAAGGGTAATTTCGGACTTCCATTGTCTATATTTTCACTCTATTGAAATGTGTTGCTGAGAACGGAAGGATCAAAATACAAATCAAGTGAGAAAATTAAATCGAAATCAAATTTTTGGTCATAATGAAATTAGTGATTGATTGATGAAAGAAAATACTGTTGTTTCAAAAAATCGAAATATCGAATATGAATTATGAGTCAAAAACATTTAAATAACGAAATGAATGAAATAATATTGTGACAAGAAAATTGAGATATCGAATATGAAATACTAGTCCAAAAAATGTAAATGAAGAAATGAATGAAATATTATGAAAAAATGTTGAAACAAAGTTTCAAGTTGAGTGTACTCATGACGTTTCGATTGCTGGTATCCGCAATCGTCTTCAGGTGATGACTAACAATATTTCGAGGTGTGGTCGGTTATAAAGCCCCCCGATTTCCCTATGCTGGGGAAAAGGGTGGTACTACCAAGGAGGCGAGCGGGTGCTACTACTGGAGGTGTACCGATCGATCCTCAGCGGGAAATGGATGTATTGGCGGGAGATTCTCCCTCATCGATCTGCAGCCGATCCATGCCTTGGATATGCGGCCTCCACACAAGAGAATACTCATGAATGTTCTGAAAACGGAGCGGATTCGTATCCGAAACGTCAACGATGAGTATTTTGATAAATATCAGTTACTGAATTTTTTTGACAGGCAAATTTGGGATAAATGAAAAGTTGCTAAATGAACGTGTTCGATTCAGAAGGAACTATTTTTGAATTATCGCAGCAACTTTTCGGGGTAGATTTCAAATCTGCCCTTCTACATTTGTATATATTCCAATAATAATTTCTTTTTTTTTCAGATTGTGGTAGGTTAAGAGCCCAAAAAAGCTAGAATAATGAATCCATCTACCAAAACATAATGGCATTCAAACAGTATTCAATATATTCTTTACTCGTTCAAAATATGGCTCAATATCGATATTGACACAATAATATTGACCGTGTGAGGTACGCTTTGGATTCTATAGGTCTTCAATTTCATTGGCACTGGCTTATATTTTGTTATCACTTCTTTCGTACCAGAGTATAATAAAATATGACAACTCCCAAACGCCATTTTCAAACGCCGTGATACACGAAATGCAATTTCCACAGACCTACCTACACACACCAGATTGTTACGAAATCCCCTTTACAAGACGCTCAGGTGTTGTCGAGGGGCACAAAATCCCCTTACTTGCCCAAAGATCATCTCGAAATTATTTCGCCGTTTCCATGGATTACAGGCATCCCATCGAAGTGTAAAGTTCTGCGAAATTTCTGAGGATATAATCGATATAATCGCCAAGATCGCGCTGCACTAGCATTCAGCTTACCGATGATCCGAAAAAGAAATTCTATATTAAATGACGCTTCCACTTCGATATGGGATTACGATTTACTGACACAGTAAATGGAAGGTGAGTTTGCTATAGATTCCTAGATCGATATTTCTTTGAAGACGATCTTTCGATGTATCGAACAGAGCGATACGAAACTACCTTGAGGATTCAACCTACCACAATCTGAAAAAATTAATAATGAAATCTATACGTGTAGAAGAGCAGATTTTCAATCCAATCCGATCAGTTGCTGCGTTACTTTCTCAATAAAATACAACAACTAACATTTATCAAAATACTAATGTTTGACGTTTCGGTAACTGAATCCGTTTCACAAATTTGAGAAATATGAAAAGTTACTGACTAATAAAAAGTGGGAACTGTGTTTCAATCAACGCAACAACTTTTAGGGGTAGATCAAAAATCTGCCTTCTAACTTGTAGATATTTTAGTTGAAAAAAGCAAATGTTAGGTTTCCCGCCGCTTTTTCGTTTTGGCAGAATATGAACAGAAAAAAAATTGTAACCTTCATGCTTCTTTCACATAATATTCGAATATTAATGAAAACTAGTATCTCCAAAGAGTATGCATTTTGACCCAGTGACGAAAACGTGAAAAACTTTTCTGCTTTTGAGGAAAGACATAAGTAGTTTGCAGCAAGGCCTACACTCTAGTTCGTTATCATCTGGAGACGATTCTGGTTGTCAGTATTGGAAACGTCACGAATACTCTCAAATTGAAACTAAATTTCAAGGGTTTTTTCCTCTTTAATGTTTCCCAATTTTCTATTTATTTTATTATCATATTCATTCAATTTATGTAATTTAAATTATCATTTCTGATTATTTCCATTTCCTCAATTTATTTTTTCGATATAGAATTTTTTCAATTCATTTCTTGAGATTTCAGGGCCTTTTCATTCTAATTCGATTTTAAGTGGGTGTTCACCTTCATTATGCCATGTTTTTCGTTCAATTTTTGATCATTGAAATAAACTTATTTATTTTTCAATACTGATATTCAAATCATTGATGACTCAACTGTGTGTTTCAATGATTCTCTTGTTTGGATTTTTTTTATTTTCATTTTAGTTTAGTTATCCTACCAAATAACTTTCATGACTTGTTTCAATAAATTGAAATTTGGCAAACTGAAGTTCGAGTTTTCACTCCACAAAGAACATTGTCAACCACATTATAACAAACGTAACTGTTTTATCTTATCAGTATTCATCACAAAACGATGTGATGATGTGACAAGAAAATGCATGTTTTCATCTCAATCTAAACATACATGTAAATTATAACACCAGAATCTGAAAATCTCCTTCTCAGCAAAAACAATGACCTACTTGACAGCAGCAACTATAGCATCACTCTAGAATTTGGAGGAATCGAGAAGAGCTAGAACCCAGACCACTTTCGACTTACGCTAGTGGCTGGTATCCTCTGAAAACCCAAACGAAAACTTTATTCTATAGTTTTTGGAACAACTTTCCATCCAGTGCATACGAGAGCACTCACCCAAGAATTTTCTTCATTACACGAAATCAAACTGGTAATATAAATAGCTAATTTATATTCACCAAGTAAACCTTTTCAGTGAGTAGCTCGAAGCAATCATGAAACTCAAGAATACACCCCCAAAAAGGGAACTTCAAGGGCAAATAGATTTTCTACACGTTGAAAGGGATTGCGAGCAGTGTTTTTTTACCTTTGTAAGAATATACGATTTCTTGAGTTGGTGAAGTAAACTTACCAACTTTAACTTGAAATAGAAATTATTTTCTACGTTTACTGAGCTGAAGAGCATCGAATGAGAGTCTTTGATTACATTTTAATGATAGAATTATATTTCGTGAACACACTCCTCTTTCCATTGATTGTTCCGTACACTTCAGTTCTGAAGTTATTGAATTAAACGAAATAAATATCCGAAACTTTTACAGCTACTGATTTGAAATTCGCATAAATTTTATTTTATGATCCAGATTTGGATGTTATGTTTTTCTCGTAACCCAGCAGGATCCTTCTCCCATTTCCTTCTCTACTGCCCGACTTCAAATCATAATATGGATATAAACGAGTAATGAATGTTTGGACCATATTATTTTATCTCTTGGTAACGGTCACTAAAATTTTTATGAGTGTTGAAACTGTCAAATCGTCTTCAAGTACACAAACATACCATGAACAAAGCATAAATGAAAGATTCTGTGAATAAAAATTGTTGAAGAGTAATGTCAATAATACAACTTTACAGGAGTATTCAGCTACAGAAATTGAAACTCACAACATTTTGTGTTATTTCAATAGGGCTATAATATAATTTCCCAGATATTATTACTTTGTCCTTTCAATTTTCTTGTACATACAAGTGACATTATTATAATTTATTCATAGATTCTCTTCAAACATTGATTTCGAAAGGAAAACTTTCAAAATGATCAAAATAACCAAGAACACATCACAGCAATAATTGCCAGAAAATATTCAGATGCAGATGAGAAAGTTCGAATAATCCCAGATAGGCTAATTTGGCACAGAATGATAGAAATCGCCACTTACATGTTTGAATTTTGATGACATTAATCAATTTTCAGCTTATGAAAATATCAGTGCTAACACTGATCGCTACTAACATCACTTCAGTCTACCCTTCGCTTGATTCAAATTCATCAATGTATTTTTTGTCTATTTTTCACGCAATTCTCTGATAAGTTCTAATCGTTCACAATTTTTTGAGGTTATTTTAAAATTGCATATTTATTTCAGCATGGCAAACTTTCTGAAACAATCTCTGAATGAATTTCAAGAAATTAGAACATGCCTCACCTGCACTGGAAATATTCTTGAATTCCCTTTATGAAATGAGTTGAAAGGAGTGAGATGAAAAAAAGTACAATGATTCTGATCTTGAATTCCTCCTCGATATTTTTCGTTCGGTAGACGCTTCACAATAGAATGTCCAGCATTATAAAAAATGTCATTGCTCTGATATTCATTACCATAGTAAAGAATTTTCTTTAACTCTTTGGTGCACGACAGAATTGGGAGAAATATCCCCTTGCACGAAAAAACTAATAAGATCTGTTTTTCATATTTTTCATTTCAGAAACTGCTCAAAGGCATGAAAAACGCGTTGAGAACTTTTTGCAAATTTGTTTCACAGAAAAAAATATGAGTTTTGATGTGGTTCATAGTGGTAGTCATAAAAACAGTGTTTCTTTTTGAAAGTCAAAGTGGTTTTCTGCACATAATGCACATCCATTTTGAAGGTTTATCTTGGTCCTACATCTACCGCTTCTTGTTTTGGAAGTTGAAAGAGGCAGATGAGTTGATTGACTTGAAAATTCTCGGTTTGAACAGTTTATCCAAACCATTTTTTGACATCATTTCATCATCATTGGGATGCGAATTGTGATGACCAACTGGAACGATTCATATTCATAAGCTGACTGATATAGGAATTATGCATATCTGGATCTCTGCTCTAATAGTCTCTATAACTAGGGAGGAATTTCATCGACATCAGAATATGCATACACAGAAATATACTAATTTCCTTATTATTGGTTGGAAAACGAGGTTAACCCATTAGTTGTTGTATTTGTTGAGCGTACGAATTGTTTTGAAATACAATATGGTCAACTACGTCTGTTGTTATGAAGAGTTCAAATAATTTTTCGGGAGCTGGGTCCTGGGTTATTCAAGTTTGGGAGACGTTCTTCAACAGTTAGCAGTTCATCCCACTTCAGCTGGGAAATTTTTCACTTGTCATTTCAGCATTTCTTCTCAGAATTTCCGTAAGTGTTACTTCTGATTCTGACTAATATTCTTCATGAATATATTTTTCTGAATTTTCAATGTTTGCTACCACTTCTGGTTCATCCTCTGAAATGAAATCGCAGATACAATTACTTTTTGTTCAGCATCATTGCCGTTATCTGATGCTGAAAATTTTGCACCACTAAGTGAATCATCAGAGAGCTGATTCCACATATCTTCCTCTGCCATTCCCATTAAGAGATTCAAATGAAATTGACCGTTTTTCAATCAACAGAAAGTTCATCTAAATGACCATTTGTCGCCCTGGTAAGTGCTATCTTTCATCATATCCTGCTAACTATCGTCATCTCACTCATAAAGGAAGAATCTCAAAGTTCATTACAGTACCTAAAATACATCGATATTTGAGCTTCAGCACATCAAAGAAAACAATTGAAAATGTTGGTACGTATTTTGTACCATATGCGCCAGGTGAGGTAATTTGAGTGGTACAAAACCGGAAAGAGTTAATACCACAAATTAGTACGAAAGTAGTAGTCCGTACTCAAAGTGGAAGACCAAGTTTATTGAAAAAAGAACACGAAGTCGTCTCCACATAAATTTAATTCCAACAGGATAAATGTCCTGATTGAGACATGCTTCGAATATATATCTGTTCATCTTCAGTTGGAGTCCAAAAGAGGAATAAGTGTGAAGATCGAATTAACATAGTGCACACATTTTTCTCTTGATTGAAAAAAAAAGTACTTTGTTAGGTCGATCTTCCCACTTATTCCTCTTTTGTTCGGCACTCTAACTGAAGATGAACAGATATATATTCGAAACATGTCTTAATTAGGACATTGATTCTGTTGGAAAAAAATTCATGTGGGGATGACTTGATGTTCTCCAATAATACCACAAATTAAATTGAAAAATCGATCTTCCTGAGAACTATTGCGTTTTGGAATCATGAACTTCAAGTGCCACTCCCGCAATATGCTGAATACAAATATATTGTTATTTAATCAAATTTGTTTTCCTCATCTGTCATCATATCATCTGATTTTGTTTCGATCTTTTAAATAACAAATACCGTTGCCCTTCAGGTAAAATGAGTTAATTGCTCGCTTATTTTTGTTACGAGAAGTATTTGTGGGAATATTTATTTGAACTTAATATATTACTGATTCAGTTGAATAATAGAATAGCATTGCCCATTTTTCTTCCGAATTCGAAACAAGCAAGCGAGAGAACAAGCCTTCAACCGTTATAAGAGTACGGCTGGCATAAGGCAATATTTATTATCAACCCTAAAAGCATTCCCCAACTTGACAGTAATAAACATAAATGTAATATCCAGAAGTCCTTATAACCCAAGTCCCTATCCCGAAGGCATCATATAAAAGGAGCATTACACGTCTAGGCATCTATCTAATATTTATAACGCCCTAAAACATGTTATGGAGACATGACCAGATGGCCGCGGACGAATAATGTGTTATGAAGGTACCTGTATATTTACTGCTGATTGGATATCGAGAAACATAAAGATGAGATTATTGAAAATGAGTACATGAGGGAGTAAAAATTCATGACTCCATACCAATAAACCAGTACATGAGGTGTGGGACATAAACCAAACAATGTATGATAACGGCGCATTGTGTGGCCAAAAATGATAATTGAAAAATGAGGATGCCATAGAGGTCGCTTGCTCTTTCAGTTGATATGCCATTACAAGAGAAGATATCTAGAAAAGAAATAGGGGTGAAATGTCATCAACTATCATAGATTGATAGGCAGATATTCATTAGCCACCATAATCACAAACATTGAAATATAGCTACAAATCGAAATATGTTTTAGAAAATCTTTGGACACTAAAATTCATATCCAATTTATTTCAATTAGATATATTTTTTCAAATCCTTTGGCGAAAGGTGCCAATTGATTTCGATAATATTTGTCATAGATATTTTTCATTAAGTAAATATTCAACCTCTAAGATCATATCATTTTACATATCATGCCACATCATTTTTGGGGGATTTGCCAGATTTATTTTCAAATTAATTAAAAATAGTGGTTGGTGCAGGAGAGAAATAAGGAATGGGTAAAGATCATATCAAATAAGTATTTTTATTGATAGCGGGTATGATTTCACATTGTAGCTTATCATAAAATCATTTTGTACTGTATTTCAAACATTCGTGATTTTATTAGAGAATGATTCAGTTGAATAATAGAATAGCATTGCCCATTTTTCTTCCGAATTCGAAACAAGCAAGCGAGAGAACAAGCCTTCAACCGTTATAAGAGTACGGCTGGCATAAGGCAATATTTATTATCAACCCTAAAAGCATTCCCCAACTTGACAGTAATAAACATAAATGTAATATCCAGAAGTCCTTATAACCCAAGTCCCTATCCCGAAGGCATCATATAAAAGGAGCATTACACGTCTAGGCATCTATCTAATATTTATAACGCCCTAAAACATGTTATGGAGACATGACCAGATGGCCGCGGACGAATAATGTGTTATGAAGGTACCTGTATATTTACTGCTGATTGGATATCGAGAAACATAAAGATGAGATTATTGAAAATGAGTACATGAGGGAGTAAAAATTCATGACTCCATACCAATAAACCAGTACATGAGGTGTGGGACATAAACCAAACAATGTATGATAACGGCGCATTGTGTGGCCAAAAATGATAATTGAAAAATGAGGATGCCATAGAGGTCGCTTGCTCTTTCAGTTGATATGCCATTACAAGAGAAGATATCTAGAAAAGAAATAGGGGTGAAATGTCATCAACTATCATAGATTGATAGGCAGATATTCATTAGCCACCATAATCACAAACATTGAAATATAGCTACAAATCGAAATATGTTTTAGAAAATCTTTGGACACTAAAATTCATATCCAATTTATTTCAATTAGATATATTTTTTCAAATCCTTTGGCGAAAGGTGCCAATTGATTTCGATAATATTTGTCATAGATATTTTTCATTAAGTAAATATTCAACCTCTAAGATCATATCATTTTACATATCATGCCACATCATTTTTGGGGGATTTGCCAGATTTATTTTCAAATTAATTAAAAATAGTGGTTGGTGCAGGAGAGAAATAAGGAATGGGTAAAGATCATATCAAATAAGTATTTTTATTGATAGCGGGTATGATTTCACATTGTAGCTTATCATAAAATCATTTTGTACTGTATTTCAAACATTCGTGATTTTATTAGAGAATGATTTTTAATGTTCATTGCTCGCAAATATCTCTCGTTGGGAGACAAAAGTTATTGTGGTATCAACAGGAAAACGGCAATACTGACTATAATAATGACATGATAACGAAGATTTTCATGGGAATGTATATAATTTCAACCTCCTCTGGAAAAAATAACGTTGGCTCTCACTTCCTGTTTACGGGCAGAGTTCCATTCCGTACCCAACCCCTAATTTTCACCCTTGTTTAGAATATGCAACACGAAACGCTGTACCTCGTACCCAATAATTTCGAATAGATAATGCCTTGTTTCATCCAGTTTACAAACACAACCCATATTTAACCTCTTTCTAGTCCACATTAGTGTCGTGACGTCAGAAATTCAACCGACCGCTCCCTCGTGATGTTCGGCGCTCCCTGCAACTTTTGCAGACGCACCCACTAGGGGTTGGTGGTGCTTACGGAGATCCAACACGCACGTATCGAGCTAATAAGGACCGATTGCTGTGCCAGGGGATGCGCCATTGGCGTAGATTTACAAGACGATATGATCAAGAAGAAAATCTACTTACCTCGCACTTCGACTGAAAAGTCAGTATTGATATTCATTCGATATTGAAGTATTGTTTCGGTTCTACATCGATATGGAGAAGGAAATGCAAAAATAGATTCAACTTTCGGATTGAACAGATTGAAATGGTCTCCCTGCGAATAGCAAACTTCAAAAATCGAAACTTGTGCGAGGTAAGGATCAAGGAGGTCTACCTAGCTTTACATAATTCAAAAGTTGTTCGCATTGAATTTGGGAAAATGAAAAAATGTATGACATATCATGATGTATAAATGTATTTTTCTCCGGGATGAATACTATTTCAAACAAAATGTTTTTATCCATGAAAATAGTGAATAATATGAATGAATCATGGCAATTCATATCGAACTCCTATTTTGGGACCTCTTGCTGGGTACGGAATATTCAGATTGACTTAAATTGTAGAATTCAGAACTGAGTGATATTCTTAAAAATACGAAGAATTTTTGAAGTTTGATAGAAATGTGTTCTTGCAGTGTCTGAAGAAAAATCAAATAAGTATTACTACCACCTCATTGTTCTTGCAGTGTCTAAGGAAATATCAAATATATATGACTACTATTTTTTTTTAACCTGCGTTGCCTGTAAACTTTGAACGCACATCTACCTAGGCACTTGGATTTATCCCATCATGGGTTGTTACGGCCATATGAATTGATGTTCCATGGTGAATGAATCATTCTTCATTAAATGATCATTATGAAAAATTCGAAGGTCTCAATAGAAATGGTGGTTGTATATTATATCAATAAGGCTTACAAAACCTCGACACATGTTTTGCTTTATGGCAGCCTTTTCAGGAAAATAATAATTTTCTTGAAAGAAGCTATACTATTTTTCAATTATTCAGATGTTAATTGGGTCTCTGTACATAAGTATTTCCTGGTTCTGACTTGAACATCTTTGAATTTGACGCTAGTTGGCAATTGTTACAGTTTGTACTTTATCGTTTAATCGTTTTATCTGGACAAAGTTTTCTTTTTGCAAACGATACGGCCTTCTACTACAAGGCTGATAATTCGAAATTCTACAAAGAATATCAAAAATGGGATTTTATTAAAGGAACCGTAGGTGGGAGGAATAAATTCAGAAAAGACGATTATCATGAAAAGAATTCTCAGCCTGAAAGTTCAAGGAAAATCTATAGCTGAAGTTGAAAAACATATACAGGTACCTATTTAGGATTATTTATCATCGAAAAAGAAAATTTATTTTATATCTAGTGGGAACTAGTGGTATAATTCGTGTTTTTGAATAGCCCATACGAAATCCCATCAATGTCCACATCCTGTCAAGAAACAGATACTAGAACCAAAATCGATGATATGTTATTTGGTTATGTGTTCGGAGAGATTGTTATGTATCGCATTTTTATGAATTTGGATATTTATATAATAAATTAATTAAAAAAATGCGTATATTTTCCTTGGCGACGTGTCGGAGGCTAGTTTGCCTCCTTTTTCAAGCCTATTTCGGAAAAATTTTAATGGAATTGTAATTTCTGGTTGTCCAAATCAACACTAGGTATAGCTATGAATGAATGAGTTATGCCAGTGTCACATTTTGACACTACGTACCAAAAATTAGAATTACGAATTTTCCAGAATGGTCTAGCTTAGAACATTAAAAAAAATTCAAGGAAGTTTTTTTGTGAGAAATCATTATATTTCTTCACAAATGAAATGACAAAAATATTTTTCTAAACAAAATTATTATTATCTCAATCAATAATTTTTTATCAAACCACTTACACCAGATATTTGGAAGCTATTGCATAGTAGTTTTGAATGGTAAAACATCAACATCATAAAAAAAGCTAAAGAAAATTTGAGTCTCAATTTTTATTTTCATTTTTTTGGCATTGAAATTGAAGAAATTACAGATTATGACATACCTAAACACCGGGATGATAAAATCTCGTGAAGTATATTTGAAATAAAGTCTCCACGAAGCGAAATATTTTTGCGTTGAATAGTTATCTCATTTAACATATTAATGGAAACTTGAAAAAAAAATGTTAGTTACCAATACGCTCATTTTGATAAAAATCGATGAAAAAATGTTCCTTAAAAATATGCTGTTCCTTGAGGTGTCTGGATGACACCATGATCTTTTCAAATTTTTAAATCGATATTCGCTAGTAGAAAACAATGAATTTACGTGTAACGATCATTTGCTTGATAGTGTAACGGATTAACAAGCGTTGTAGGATACTCTATTTTCACCACGGAATCAAAATGTTTATTACATGTGGTGGAGTTTCGATGATTGTAACTCTTCTATTGGAAATTTTGTCTTCTTCAAAAATCTGACTGAATAATTCGCCAAACATCAACGGTTTCCAAGGTATTTACGAAAGACTAAACCCCCTTTTTTGACAGTTTAATTCGTTAATAATTAGCGAATTAATTCACTGGTGGATGAAACCTTTATGCACATTATTCTAGAAATCATTCCGAATCGAATGAGCCCTAGGTCATATTTTTACGACCACTATCAATAGATTTCTTTATTTCCAACTTGTGAGCTAGACTATGAAAGAGGAGGATGGATTCCAGAACATTGTCACCACCTCAACAAACATTTAAATAATATTTAATCATTTGTAGTTAGATGATTCATGGGCTGAATTATATATTTGCATCATGAAATGTTACTTCCTCAGAGCAGAACTTGTTCTGTTAGGAAGTATGAACTATATGAAAAAATCAAGTAATGAAATGAACTGAAATTTGTCATATTCCTCGTTTGGGAACATCGTTTATGAAATGCATATACATATTACCGATAGCAGATACCTGTTTCAATACTCATCTTTCGTTCACCACTCACATTCACACTTGTAGCTTATTTCTGTTTCTATCACACCTATAATGCTTTCACGAACACTCAGTTGTTTACCATACTAACAGGAAATGGATCAAAAAGTAATTTAGTTTGGGAAAGCGGCAAGCGAAACAGTAATGGAAAACTTGTTTGAATTTCACAATTTCAGGGCGGTAAAATTCAGCTATCTGAAACACCGATCCCATCTATCTTTCCGATTGAATAAGTACTTCGATTACAAAAGGCCTAGTCAAAACCGCAATCGATCAAATATCGTTAGCCGAGCTGTTAACATTAGCCGGCGTCACATTTTACTTCAAAAACCAATTATAAACTTCAGCTTCGTCGGCGTAACGGGCTTAGCAAAACTTTCAGCTTTCGGAGCGTATTCATGTCATCATCCTCTTCTCTGTGACAAATCGAATTGGCCGATTGCGCTCAAAAACCCACGAACGACTGCCTCGGAATCGCAAAACATATTAATCAACGTGCGGACTCGGAAACTGAACTCGCTGCGACCGAACTGAAAAGTAGGTACATATTTCACCGACTGTTTGTGTTGCAATTCTGAATTGACAATCGAACTGTTCGAATTTCATTTATAGTATGTGTGCGGGATACTCCTTCGATAAATCACGTTGATGTTCAAATGATGAAATTACAGGGTGATGACCGTTCCACTCCAGTTCGAAACAAGTAGAATTCATAGGCTCTTTTTTTGCAGGGATATCGATGAAAGTTCAATGTATTCAAATATACCGTAATATTAATTGTTTCGCGTGTTTTGGAATTCATTAGATGTATTCGTGTTTTTCGAAAACCATATTATGGATTAGCATGGTTAATTCAATAATAGTATATGAATGAATGGTTGTGTAAGTGTGCTATCATTTAATTCCAACAAATATTCCATACATTAATACCTTCCTGTTCATATATACAAGTTATCGGAAATTATAACAATCGTAACTACTGTTTGAATATAATTATTTTGTGGTGGATCAATAGTTGTATATATGATATATATCATATATATATATATATATATATATATATATATATATATATATATATATATATATATATATATATATATATATATATATATATATATATATACATATATATGCTGGCTGGAACTTTCGGTTGATCCGCGTCTGGAATTATTTTCTTGTCTACGTTTCGGCTCCCATTTCGGAGCCATTTTCAATTCAAGACTGAGTGACCTTGCGTCTAGGTTGTCTTACTAGCTGGCTATCATCACTGGAGATCGAGGATTGAAGGTTGGTGGGATTTAAGGGTTCATTAGTAATTATGGCAGGATCAGGGATCGGACGGTCATGGGAGGTTCGAACGGATTAGTTCTCAAGTCGGAGTGAATAGAAGTATGTCGGACCAAGAGTGGTTTCCAGGTATTGGGGAGTCTTTGAGAATCGTCGCGTTTATTGAGACAGTTGGGACGTTTTTCGATTTCAATGGCTTCACGGGTAACTCTGGTTTGGAGGGTTTTGGCTGTGGCAACGGTTTTGCCTGCATCCACCAAAGGACGGACCATTTTCTGAACTATTTTTCTTTTTGTTGATAAGGGCCCTCCAGACATTTGGTATTTTTTTGAGAGTCGTCTCTTTTGTTCATTTGATGAATACTTATTTCATCTTCAACAACAGATTCTACAAACAGATAGAAGGAGCTCCCATGGGCTCTTCCTTATCTCCAGTTGTAGCAGACCTGTTCATGATGAATTTCGAGGAAAAAGCACTACGAAATGCTTCACAGAAACCGACGCTATGGAAGAGATACGTAGACGATATCTTCATCATTCGGCCTCATGGAAAAGAAGAGTTGACTCGCTTCGTGGCATATCTGAATAGCTTGAATCAGCGCATACAGTTCACTGCGGAATTAGAAGAAAATAGACAACTTCGTTTTCTTGACCCATTGATAACAAGAAATCCGGACGCCGAATCCCACCATCACCCCACACAACTACAGTCAACACGCTGGTGACCCGATCTTTTAGTCTGATGGAAACAACAAACAGACAAGCAGAGCTAACAGAGACGTCTAAAGCACTTCAACCAAATGGCTATGGAACATACTCAATCAGAAGGGCAATCCATGCGCAAACAAAACCAAGAAAAACTAGGATGGAAGACCCTCCAGAATCCAAAAATCACTGACACCACCTTTCATCAAAGGAGTCACCGACAAAATCGAAAGATTAATGAGATAACAAAATATACGAACCGTCTTCAAACCTCAAAGGACCATTTCGTCTTGCTTACCGAGACCAAAGGACAGCATTGCTCTCGAAAACCAAGGAGTATAAAATATCACATGCGATGACTGTGATAAGCAATATATTGGCCAGACGAAAAGGAGAATAAAGTGCAGGAACACAAAAAAAGCATAAGGAAAAAACAAACATTTCCCGCCCTCTTTCAACACCACCACCAGACGGGTCACAAAATAGATTTTGAGGCAGCAAGGCAAATAGCGCAGGTGAACCATTTCACAACACGCTAAATTAGGGAAGCCATCGAGATAGAAAAACATGGAGAAATTAACAGAAAAGACGACTCTCAAAATGTCTGGAAGGCCCACATCAACAAAGAGAAAAACAGTTCAGAAAATGGTCCTTTGGGGGATCCAGGTTGCCACAAACCAGACCGACTATTATTACCTGAACAGTAACTAGCCAAAGGTCCGACAACCCTAATTGACCCTACGGCTGATCGAACGGATCATATCGGCTACAAATTAAGACCGAGAAACTATTCAAAAACTGTCAGAAGTTTTTCGAACAACAGTTGCAAGCACCAAGTAGGAGCAGTAACATTCTTGAAAATGCCAATTGAGATGTTCGCGAAACCTCGAAACTCAATACCGACAAACCGACGGATATTATTATTATTATTCTAAAATTATTCGTTTCCGTTAACCAGCTGACGAACGTCAACCCTCAGAAGTCGAAACTTGTGCGAGCAATGGATCAACGAGGCCTTACCTTTTAACGTGCGATTACCCAGCACGGTGGCCCGGCGAGGATTCGAACCCCGGCCTTCCGCTTGATAGGCAGATATACTAACCACTACACTACCGAGACCATATATATATATATATATATATATATATATATATATATATATATATATATATATATATCAGTTCTTATTATATTCTGATAGGCAAAATTTGAGTTATGCGAGAAGTTGCTGACTAAATGGACTTGTTCTATCAGAAAGAACTGTTTTTTAATAGACGCAGCAACTTTTCGGGGTGGATTAAAAACATGCCCTTCTGCAGATTCCAATATTGATTCTTATTTCGTCAGATTTTGGTAGGTTACAAACCCAGAAAACTACGGAACAAATAATAATCGTATAATATATCATGATAAATAACATCAAAATAACATAATAATATATATTTATTTAGCTTGACACATATCACGTATCTTATCTTGAGAGATGATATTTTTATCACAAGGTATTCATTTATACCCATTGATAATTGTAATATTTGAACAATTGGTCAAGTTAATCGCAGGAATAGAATTGAGATCAAAACAATACAATATTAGAGCTGGATCAAGAAAGCGTCTGACAGCAGTGATTAATGACTCATTTTTATCCACTGCCGTGATTGATGGGTGTTATTATAGTCAAGCAAACAGACATTATACAATAGTTGTGGATACAATAATTGTGAAAACTGTCTGGGAAAAAAACATAGAGAAGAAGAATAATTTGGTTATAAATGGAATCGGCCCAATATTTCAGTCAATATTCCCTTTCCCCTCACATGGAGATTCAATAATCGAAGTATTGCTGAATATTCATTTATAGTATTTTCCACAGTAAATGGTATTGGCTTATTAACTGCAATAAACTACCCGATTTAATCCCATTGTGTAGAAAATAATCTGATAAAAGATGCAAATGTGCTACAGGGTCGAACTTAAGAAATTTGAATTTTGCATAATGTAAGAGATATACAAGTAATTTATTTAAATGTTACAATTCTATCCTTTTCTATATTTAGTTCAGTGTCGCTATCGCTATCCTCATCTAAATTAATTATAATTGGCGCAATTGATTTTACAGAAAGGTACGAGTTTTCAACATTTATAACATGACTAACAGAACTTTTCCAACTCTCGGTAGGGTTGTAATTCATACAGTTCCTAATTAATTCTACCACACTACCACTTAAAGTCAGAGAAGTATTTTTTCCGCGTACGCTCGATTTAAGTTGGTGCCACATAAGCTCTATGGGATTGAACACGCAGTAGTAGGGAGGTAGTCGTAATACTGTATGTCCGAATTCTTCCTCAATTGTATCACAAACATACGTTTTTTTTATAAAAAACTTGTAAGAGTTCTTTTTTTGTATAATTTTCCTCAAAATATATGTCATTTGCAGCCATGAAGTTTTGAATCTCTAATTTCGTATTCTTTGAGCCAGGAATTTTTTGCAATTGTCGGCTATGATAGCTTGCGTTGTCCATTACTATAACGCTGTTTGGCGAAATGTTGGGTAACAGACAATTTTTGAACCAATCTTCAAAAAGCTCTGCTGTCGTATCTTCGTGATAATCAACACAAGAGTCCTTAATATTTTTGGCAGAAAGCCACATAGCGGTTGGGATCCAACCATTTTCTGATCCTGCGTGTAATATTGTGATTCTCTTCCCTTCATTTGATGGTGCTTTTGTTTTACACTTATCGGAGGAATCAGACCATCCTTTGGAAGGGGTGTCATGCGTGTCAAACCACGTCTCGTCGAAGTAGAGTATTGGCCGATTTTCAGACCGGTATTTTCTTATTGACGTTATATATTCAGAACGCCAGTTTATTAAACGTGTGGATTCCAATATCACTTGTCTTTTGTCAATTTTGCGATATTTAAAGCCCATTGGAGACAGAGATCGCCAAAGAGTAGTGAGGCCACAGTCGATGTGAGTTTCGTCATTGATAAGCCGCTGTTTCAGACTTTTCATTGTAGGGACGCGCTGCTCATCGTACATAGTGCAGATTTTTCGCCTCATCAAATCTTTTTCCCAGTCGTCTAGACTTTTTGTGACACCGGAATCTCTACGCTTTTTTCTTGATTCCATGGAACTTTCAACAATTCGTCTAACTGAAGTTAGCGGCACCTTCGTCAAATTACTGGTTACTTTTGCTGCAGCACCCGCGTTTTATCCTTGCTGAAGTAAGGAACTATACACATTTTTTATAATGATTTTCGCGTCACAAGATAAGTGATTCTTCTTTAACGAACCACTGGAAGAAGCACTATTACTTTTTATCCACGGACGCCACATACTGCCTATTCTGTACGTTGGGGTATAAAATCTTTGCTATTAATGTCTGTAATAACAAATAGATGTTATAAAATTATTGCACGCCGTAACCCAAGTGAACACTTCCAATGAAATACAAAGACTAAAATGAACAAGAAGTGTAAGCTGTAATCCTCTACAATATCTCTTTGAGAAACAAAATTACCTGAATCCGGTCCTTTTACATTTATGATGTGCATCTCGGATTTTACAACTTAAGGGTCTAATTGGGTTTATTATGAACCGGGTGGCATTTTCATCGGACGAAATGATTACGTTTTATTTTCTAAGAAATTCTTGGGACTATTCAGAATAAACTATGAACTATTGTTTCATCTGAAAAGCTGATGAGTTTGCTGATTTTTTCTGTCCAGAAGGCAGATAGTTGTGTGTTGTGTGGACAAAGACCGTGAATTATTTTGAGTGCCATTATGCTCGGGGATGATTTACTGATTTTTCGGTAGGTAGTGTATTTGTTATTGCAACCGTAGGGAAAGCCGGAAAAACTATGACACCAACACTGGTTTCATCGCGCGGATCTAATAAAAAAAACTGCCTCGACTTGGACATGACCTGGTAGTAAGACCTAATATCGAATGCCTACAATGCAACCATTAAGTTTGCACGGATAATCAACCGACATGAAAATGTATTCCACGGAAAATATAAATCCTTTATATAGCTCTATATTACGGAAAGGAATATTTCATATATATGCGTAATCAATCAAGTAAACCATTATTTTTATGTATCACTTCAAGCCAATATAGAAGCATTCATCAATCACCTGAATACATTAAGGAAAAAGCCATTGAATACCATAACATAGAGTGCAATTTTTGTTGGGTCTATAAAAGTCGTCGCAAAATATATTTACTCGTACTCTCTTAAGTGATTACCTTTCAAGGTAACATTCACAGAATGTTCGGAAGCTGAACATTCTGACCCATATCTTTACACATTATATAAATTTATTTATACTGAGTTCTCCATCACATATTTCGGAACTCCTTTCAAATTCTAGTGTTACTTATTATTCAATCGAGAACCTTCGGCGGTTTTCGACTAACGGAGGTGTTAGATGGAATGGATATTCATTCATTATCAAATGGTTTCAATTCCAAATTGTACCTTTCTTGGATTCTGATTTGTCTGAATGCCGCTATCATTTCATTAATTTGTTAATTGAACAGACACTTTCATCGTTTCTATTTACTGGTTGGTATCTACACCTGATATCCACTGAAGTCGAAAATATATCGAAGACGCATTGGTTGAAAGGTACAATATGGTACCAAAACCATATATATATATATAAATATATATATATATATATATATATATATATATATATATATTGGGTTGAAATCTGAACAACGTTGCTCTCACATGAGTTCTACTGATTGAAGTATGACATTGATTTGAAATATCCCATCAATTCATCTCGAACATCAATGCAACCATCCCCAAATAAGATTTTCCCTGATGATGGAAATCAAATTTTCCGAAAGCTTGGACTAACTCAAAAGAGTACTCCTTTACTTGCTGAAACACCCCACTATCCACTAGTTTTATTCTTAACTAGTCAGCAACGACTACCCTTCCTCTCTCTCTCTTTCTCTCTCTCTCTCTCTCTCTATATATATATATATATGTATATATATATATATATATATATATATATACATTATCTGCAAATAAAAATTCCTCACCGAATAATAACAGTTTGATTCTGAAAAAATGTTTTGAATATCGAAATCATGTAGTAAAATGAAAACTCCAGTTCCGAATAAACAGGAATGAAACATCATTTACAAAAGGGGCCGTTCATAAAATACGTCACACTAAATTCAGCTTTTTTCGACCCCCCTCTCCCCCATTGTCACGCTGTGACACACTTTTTGTGACCCTCCTAGAAATATTTCGTCACAAAGAATGAGACCCCCCACTGCTGAGTATGATAAATTCCAAATGATAGTACACAAATTCTGAAAATCAAATATATTTATTTAGTTATTATAATAAAATTCAAATAAATTGATAAATATCTTTCATAACGAACATATAAATAATAAATAATATTTCTATTATTCAGAAGTCCAAGGATAGTAGATTTCTACCAGAAGTGGTCACGCTGGCTAGCGCACATGCCAAAAAATAATAAATGGCGAACGTCACGTTGCCGTATACCCCCCGTCCCCCCTTGTCACATCTTGTCACACTTAGCCAGACCCCTACCCCTCCCCTTGTATGCGAACGTATTTTATGAACGACCCCAAATTACATGCAAGGCTTGTAACAAAACGTATATCGGTCAGATATCAAGAGCTCTAAATAGCCGTATTATGGCACAGGAAAGTGATTGCAGGAGAAACATTAATTTTTGCGCATTATTTGAACATGTCAATAGTAACGATCACCAAATGGACTATGACAATATGTTCAGAAACCAACACTAGTAAGAAAGTTTTTTTTGAGATGTTCCATATAAACAATGAAGAAAAGTCTATGAATAAAATTACAGACTTGAATAATCTCAGTAGGATATATGTTGTACAATATGCAACACAACTTCTCAGCACTCAGATATAGTTGAATGGAGACCTTAGAACATTGTGTGTTGATGTGACGAAGTCGATCCCCATAGAACAGAAAACAAATCTAGAATTGGGTTCCCACGCAAAATTTGAAAGGCGCTGATGATGATTTTATATTCAGACTGAGAGTGTGAAGTATAACTGAAACATAAACCGTAGCTTATCTATATCTTGCTGTTGATTGACATTGACGCAGGTTACTGACATGAGAGCTAATAGGCAAGGGAAAACATGAAATTTTGATCACTGTGGAACAAAGGTTTTGAACTTATTTTGACCCTATAATGTTGGTGAGTTCCAAGCAGAATTTTGATTGAATTACCGTTCATAACCAGATGAAGGTTCGACTATGGCACAGTTTCTAGTTTCGAAAGAGTTCTTAGTGCTAATTACATAATTTTGAGGCATAGAAGCAAAAATTCGGCCATCACTTTAAAATTTCTTTCAGACAGTAGTTTTGGTTTCTTTGGTGATTGAATCAAACATCTATGGATTATATATACACGTATCAACAGAGAGTGTTTGCAAATTTTTGATTTTTTCATTTGGAGAAGAAAAATACAGAAAATAGTTCCTGAAAACTTCAAAAAAAATACTGATTATTGAATTTAAAATCTGATCTGATTGCTATTTGCTAGAAATGAGATTACACTTGACAAATGTATTCGGATACAAATTTCAACGGTTCCACAGGAGGGAACTGTATCACAAATTGCATTAAAACAAGCAGCAATTAACTGAATGCACATTGTACATGCGAACTGAATGAAATGTTCTGAAAAAAGTCAAAGTTTGAAATATCCAAATAGAATGCAATATTTCGTCGGAATCAAATGGAAAACGTATAAATGAATCTAGTGACACCAGAAGTTATCGAGGGTGATAATACGAGCAGTACCTTTTTTTTAATGAATGATGAATGTGTTATATTTTTTCGTAGTTGTTTAGTGAACACTAGCGATGAGAATTAATTCAACATTGATATTATTCATTTCAACATGTATTCTAGAAGTATTCGAGAATACGATAATTATCGAAGCGTTAATTTTGAATTTTTAAATTGGAAATAAAAAATCACTTCATTCGTATTTCTTACATCTGAGTTTTCCTCACGTGATTAAAACTTGGTTCTGGAACAACAAAGAGTAAATTTACCTTGGGTTGAGAAATACAGACCTTGTTCATTAGACGACCTGGTATCACATGAAGACATAATTAAAACAGTGAGTAAATTCATAAGGGAAGACCAAGTGCCTCACTTGCTTTTTACAGCCCTCCTGGTACAGGAAAAACAAGCATAATATTAGCATGCGCCAAACAACTGTATACTCCAGCACAATTTTCATCTATGGTATTAGAATTGAATGCATCTCATGATAGAGGTATTGGCATTGTTAGAGGACAAATTTCAACATTTGCAAGTACAAGAACAATTTTTAAGTCAGGTTTCGAACTGATTATTCTTGATGAAGCAAATGCAATGATTATGGATGCCCAAAATGCACTTCGAAGAATTATAAAAAAATTCACAAAAAACATCAGATTTTGCATAATCTGCAACTATTTGAGTAAATAATACCTGCATTGCAATCTCGTTGTACCAGATTTAGGTTTGGTCCGCTTTCGCCAGATCAGATTTTGCCAAGAACTACGTGGTTGACGAAGAAAAGTTTACTATAACAGTGTGGGACATCCCTTGAGAACAGATATCGCAAATATTGTAAAATGGCTGTGAAATGAAGATTTCCAAACAACTTACAAAAAGATAAAATAGGTGAAGTTGGTGAAAGGATTGGCGCTTCATGATATTATAACCGAAGTACACAAATACGTACACAGAGTCGAGTTTCCTTTCAATTTAATGATGGATCTCCTGTATAAAATGGCGGAAATTGAGTATCGATTATGTTCTGGGGTCAATGAAAACATTCAACTCACTGCATTGGTTTCTGCATTTCAACACCTGAAGAGTATAAGTCCACCAGAAGGCACATAGTGGGTTTGATTTGTTCTTGTTTATTTTTCTTTAATAAAAAAATTGAAATTGATATAAAACTAAATGAATGAAACTATGAAGATTGATAGTGAAAATTATTCGTAAAAATTTTCTCTATAAAAACGTTCTGATCACATTTCATTGAAAAATTACTAGAGAAAAAATATTCCACCGAAAAGAAAATTTATTCTAAAATTTTCAATGATTTTCGTTCATAACTTTGTTATTTTTGATTTCACGGTAAGGAGTAAAGGGATCAAACTTGTAGAGAATCTGATTTGCAACAGAAAATATCAACATAAATGAATATATCAGGCGTGAAAACCATATGGAAGTTATAGAGAATACGGTCAACTTTGGAGCGCTGTGAAACTGTAATAGATGAAAATCTGGACTTGAAATAATTCGTTGAAACCTCGTCTATAAAAACGTTCTGATGTCATTTTATTGTGAAATCATTCCGCCGAGAAGAAAATTCCTTCATTTTTTCAAGTATTTCCGTTTATAACTCTGTTACTTTCGATTATACGATAAAAATACGAATAAGTTGTAGGGAATTGAATTTCCAACAAAAAATGTCTGAATAAATTTTCTGGAGGTTGGATAGTTCGGCAGATAAAGCGCGAAAAAAATTTCCAAGATAGCGGCCACGGGACAGAGGTGGCGACCCCAAAAACTTGGATTTGAGCCTACCCTAACCCCCCCTATACCTAAAAAAATAAAATTGCGTCTCCTGAGAAACGAAACCGCAAATGTAACTTTTTAGTGGACTATAAGAAATATCCAGAAAGTTTTTATGAGAACCCCTGTATATCTAATGCGAATGGTTGATACACAATATTTTCAGTTGCTCTATTGTCTCATTCTGACTGCGAATAATAACTGACTTCAGTTCGATGTCCTCCATTACGCTATTCAAATCGTTCGCAATTGATCTCTCCACTATTACCGTAATCTTGTTGTCTCTCACAAGTCTACGAACGATTCAATTTATTGCGGAAGATTGTTCTGCGGGAAGTCGCTCTAGAAAATGGCAACAATTTGCCGAAGTGGACGATCCGCGTATGCAAAGAAACAAGAGAACGACGAAACTGGTCTAGTTATGGTCTGTTGCCTTTCTACTATGCTGTTAACTTATACTCTGGAACATTTTTCTTTCCGAGACCTTGGATCCGCTCGAGGAGGATATCCGGACACGACGTTATGGTCGCGGGAGGCGTTTTGGGCAGACGATATTGTTTTTGTTGTTGAGGGTTATTTATATTTTTGCCACGTCTGTTTCGCTTGCTTTTTCCTTACTGGAAGATATTATAGCTGTACTTGTAACCTTCGTCGGCCACTGATAATACTTGGAAAGAAAATAACACTCAAGCGAGAATGAATTCCAAGTTCTTATGGCGTTAAATTATTACTATTTACTACGGTCCTATTCGTTTTTTTGTAATTGTGTTTGAGAAGTTCGAGCCCATGTATGAGGAGTATAGTGTGAACGAAGACATAAAATCTCTAGGTCACTATTTTAATATTATGGGGTAGGTTTCCAGTCAATGAAAACTGTAGTGTTCCCACTGATGTTCAATTGAGAGAATATGGTGTTGAAGAATGATCCGTGTCGTTTTCGAAACTACAACCAACGAAGAGAATGTCTTTGTTTGAGAAAATCAATGAAATTCTCTTTGAGAGGACTTCAACTACATTTCTCCTAATCACCTGGAGGAGTTATGCTTGCCTGTGATTAATGATACTCCTTGTTGAGTGATATTATTTTGCAATACCATTGTCTATATCATTTACTTTACTGAAACCTATTGAGAAACTGAGCAAAGCAATTCAACTATATTGGAAATGAAACATACAATAACGTTTTGATACTTATGTCCAGAAGTGCGTCTTTGCTCGATATATCGATAATGCTAATAGATTTGTTCCATAATTTTCTGAGTTTGTAACCTACAACAATTTGAAAAAATGAGAATTAATATTCGAATCTATACAATAACGAAGATTGTCAAAAAGAGATATTTGCATTTGAACATGGATTTGCGTATAGGTTTTGAGAACGGAAGCGGATTTAATTTCCGAAACGTTAACGATAAGTATTTTCATATTAATATTAGTTATTGAGTTACACGAGAAGTTGCTGACTAATTGGAGTTGTTCTATCCAGTAGAAACTATTTTTCAATAGACGCAGCAACTTTTTGGGGTAGATTAAAAATCTGACCTTCTACACTTGTATAGATTCCAATATTATTCCAAATTTTTTCAGATTGTGGTTTCCTTCCCAGATTTGAAATATTTTTTCTCTACAATGACCCGTTGCCAGGCTATTTTGATTTGAATAACTGTATCCAGGTTTTTATTGAAAAATCTGATTAGTGTCTGATGCATCGGCTGAGTTCAGCCCAAAATGGTGATAAGTGTTTCTATGATAATAATAATGGTTTTGTATTTTCAATAAACACAAAATAAAATAGCATGTACTCTATAATAAAAAAGATAATGAGACGTGGAAAAAAAAGCGAGATGTCAGGGGAATATGTAAGATTCATAATCTCTATTTTTCAACTCAACCTCATCATCATTATTTTCCTTCATACGGGATGGTTCAAATGTTTTTTAGATTTTCGCCATTTTCGTTATGAGTTTCTTCAATTTTGGTAAAAGGATCACATGGAAAACAAGCAATACCTTACGATGAACTACAGAAAGTAAACATCAGGAAACACCCTCAAAATACATGAAAATTCCACTGAAAATATTTCAAACTTCGAAATCGAAACAAATACTATAGCATTTTCGAACGGAATTTCAGAAAAATTCAAAAACTTCCCACCTATCATTTTTTCTTTTTTGAAGCATATAGTAAATGAAGATCCACTGAAGTTCAGCTATGGAAGTTAAAATAAAAGGTGGAGACTCTTGCCAATTGCGTCGAGTTTATTAGTTTATATCCCTTCTGAATTCTTCATCAATATGCTCTCCATAAAATACAATTCTTCGAAGATTGAAATATTTGTTACATCGACAACACTAAACTGAATTGATCATAACGATATTGAATCAGGAAAATGCGTGTGTGCAAAAACGTGAAAGCCACTGCTCCTATAAAGGACTAGGTTATAAATTCTATCAGAGGAAATAAAAGATTAGAGATTGAATTCATAATTTCTTGGCACTCTCTAGAGAGCCGATATTTTAATGAAAATCGCGTTAGGTGCTGCAGATGATGATAATTTGTGAAAAGTCGTTTCTGTGACACCATTTCAGTAAAATCAATATTGTTTCCATTACTCGGTGTGAAACCGTATTTAGTGCAAGGTGGTGCAACATAATTTCAATATTCAAATTGCTCATACGCTTGCTCACACATGCGATCACAAGCACGCAATCAAAATGACTGTTTTCAGGAGCTCCGTTAGAGAATTAATCGATAGGGCAAATGTGTCGAATCAGAAGAAGTATTCATCGAGGTGGACTTCAGACAAAGAGTTCTACGAACAGAATATAATAAAATTTTATTTTTTCAATGTTGGATCGAGATGCATAATGGATCTGATATAATTGAAATTATAGTTGAGATAGATATCGGAAACCAAATTCAGAAGAGCACGATATCTTTCGGAATGAATTAGAAAAGAGGAAAATAATAAAAACGCCACATTTGAAATAGATCGAATGAGTGGACAAAAATAATTGATTCTTAGATTGAGTATAAATTACCTCAATCAAAAAATATCGTCTAGGTCCTAGAAAGCGAATAAGCATAAAAAATTATCAACACATATTTTCATTGCCGATAGTAAGTGCACAGTGAAAATGAATAACTCCCGAATGGTAACAAGAAAGAGTAATGGAAAGTAAAAAATCCTGTCTTCATCATTAATTCTGAAAAAAAAAGTCTAATTAAAAATCATTGATAGATCTACGACGATTTACACTATCTCTCAAATAGTTTCGGAAATAGAAGCGAATTTGGCTTTTGACACGTCAACGATACATACATTTCAGTTTTCAGAAATACTGCATGAGAACTGCTCATTTTTTGATGAAAACTTATCGAAACATATCTATAGATATTCTAAATGAACAATTTGTTCAGGCCAGCCTCAACTCACCCACACTGTAGGTTAACGGACTAACCCCCTATCAGAAAACAACTACTTCATTGGCTAATACGACGAAGGGCATTGGATTACATCCAACAGGTGTTAGCGCAGGATTCTTCACAGAAGAAATTCCTCACAGAGAACAAAATACTTATTTGTAACCTGGGACAACCTTGTAGAAACGTCACAATTCTGATCTGACCTATTGATTGCGAAAACGGATGGTTACAATTGAGTTGTACAGTCCCGTAGTTGGTTCACACCAAAACCAAAATTTCTTTTTTTTTTCAACGATGGAAATATCACAATTCATCGTTCAATACTGATTTTATTGATTTGATGAATTTTTCTCCTTATGAGTTTTTCATAAATATTGAAAAAATCCTCTATATCTTAATTTGATTATCAATATGATACTTGATAGAGAGTTCTGAAGTATTCAAGTATTCACCTGGTCGGGAAAAAAATTATATATATATATATACTCGAGTGCGGAGATCGAAACTCAACACATCACCTAGAAGATGGCAAATGAGACTTTGCCGAAACGTTGTGAGAATTATCCTTCAGAGGATCAAAACCACAGAACACGGAATGAAACCCGAAAAAACAACGCATCATATATATATATATATATATATATATATATATATATATATATGAGAATCTTCATGCTAACATATATATATATATATATATATATATATATATATATATATATATATATATATATATATATATTGCGGTGGGTGGATGATATATGACAACTAATACAATGATATCTCACAAATCTCAGTTATGTTCAACGAAGATTGATGCAGATAAGCAATGTATGGATAACTTACTAGAATATTAGCGGAATTCTCGACAATATCAACAATAGAAGTGGACTGGCCCTATCAGGCAGGACTTTGGAAAACGGCTGGGAAGTGGTCTGATACTTTATTCATTGAAGAGGATAAGTGCTTCAGGGGGAAAACGTGCCCAGTAACTGACAATTCGTATGAAGGTTAATTTGTTTTGTTCAACTACGTTGGTGTTCAGACATTGTCGAAGATATAAACACTTCGTTAATTCTTCAACAGAATGTAGTCAATAAATTGATAGAAATAAGTCGAAAAGCGCCAAAAGAGGTCGGAAAGAACTTTGTCTTTTTCTGAAAAAAATTTCTCCCGACATAAAAAATGGCTTTCCAATAACTTTTCTATTTGTTGAACGATTGGTTTCACCCTGCCAATTGTATTATTCACACTTAAATTGACAATTAATTCACGCTCGTTCGTCAACGACAGGAATAGATGATATATTCATAAGTAATCCTACGGTTTGCATATGAATCATGAGGGATCATTCAATCTCGGCATAGTGTAACCAGTATTCGATGGCATGAGGTCTAATTAATTTCAAAAGGTATCGTTTGATGATGCACCTCAAGTAACTGAATATTGGTTGTTACCACATGCTCAACACATTGAATGCAAGCCCGATTATCGTATGAATTACGATAAGCAGTATATGGGTGATATGTTACGAAGTACCCAAATCAAGGTCTATTAATATCTGCTACCATATCGGTACCTGTAAAAATGTTTCATCATGGAATTTTCCGACACTTGATAATAATCCATGATAACGATAACTTCATTGAATAATTTTCACTAGACAGTTAACAGGCGTGTGTATTTTTATATCGTTTTCCTTTCCATTAGGCTTCAAATTCCCTATTGATTTCATTTTTCAGCTTATAGAAAAAGGAATTTTGTTATGTTCAATATTGTTAGACTACGATGGATCGACTCTGAATGTAGGTCTACTCTAAAATGTCAATGAAAAAATTATTCGAAGTTGCGAGCTTATTGTTTCTTATAAACAAACGAGTTGTAGTGTCTAAACTTAACTCAAGGGTGACTTTGGATGTTGGAGCGTGGCACTGCACGTCCTCAGCATACTTTTCATAAGAGGGTACGTAATTACCGAGTGCAAATCATGTTCGTCAGTTAGTCGATTGCGACATTTTGACTTGATTATCTTCATTTCAGAAAATGCAGACTCGCACAAATAAATTGACCAAAACGCGGCTTTTTCTTGACAAGTACCGCCGCCTTTTCCTGCTGGCAGGGGTTTATTCCGATGAGAGAAAGTGGTGAGGGTGTTATTCTGGCCTAATTGTGGATCGAATAAATTTTGGTAGTTTATTCATTTCATTTTGTTCTTGTGACCTATCTTCTAAAACAAAATCTGTGAATAGTTCTATATCGAAAATTTCTTTTCGAGATCGACTCAAAAAGCACTCGCGATCGACCGTTTGAGCACCCCTGCTGTATATCATTCAAAGAAATCGTAAAACTTTCATACGAATGCATACTGGAGAATGAAGACTTTCTCTTTAATAAATATAAAAAAGGGGTACCAATAGCTCGGCGCAGCAAAGAAGTGAGAGCAGAACACGAAGATCATTGAGAAATTTTTTTCAGTACAGGAGAACTTACAGAAAATGGACTTCAAGAAAAGAAAAGCAGATTTCTAGAAAGGCATCAGAAATCATCTACGAATCTCAATCTCAACATCTTAACATCATCTATTGGAAGAACAATTAAATGACGTAGTCAGAGGGAGGCTTCAGTTGAAACAAAAGGAGAGAAAAATCTCGCCACGTACTTGCAAATGTGAGGCTGTGGACCTCTGGAGGAACGCACACACCGTAATCGAACCCAGAGTTGATCATCAGAGAATCCTTCAAAATGTTGTAGGCGAACAAAAACACTTAGTGTTCTTGAGACTTTTCGTAAATGTTATGGATAAATACTGTGATACATAAAGAAAATAGGTAAATAATAAGGTAAATATGGTATAAAATAACTCTTTTTTTTTCATTTTCAAATGAATGGCAATTGTTGGCATGTTGTCGTAATAACAAGAAGATTTCTGTTTCATAAAATTGGCTTGTGACATGTGATGTGACATGTTTTTGTTAATGTTGTAGAATTGAATAAACAAAAAAAAAACATTCAGATCATTCAGAGTTTGTAATATTCGAATCATTATACTCATCAATATAAAAATCTGGATTTTTCTTCCAGTAGTGATACTGAGATGACAAACAGGTATTAGAAAGAAATCTCACTGGAAGATTGTTTCTAGAAATGGCCTTTATCTCACAGTCTAATCAACAACATAATGTTCACTATGAATATTCGTCCCATCATAAAAGAATTGTTACACCTATGTGCTGTAAACCGAAACTTATGAAGCAATTTGAGCACGTAGAATCGTGCACGATTGCTTAGGATGAGCACGTGAATCTTCACCAAGCGTGAAATGTACTTCCTCGTACTGTAATTATAGAAATCGTTCACTTCCTTTCCAGTGGCGAATGAAAACAAAATTGAAAGTCCCATTGTGTAGTGAATGGGTCGTTATGCTGACATAGAAAATAAAATTGATATTGTTCGAGCTCATGTCCTCAACGGACGGATTTATAGTTTTGTGCATGGTTTCATTTGACTCATGTACTGAATTTTTAACAAGACGTTTGGGTAATTTCTGGTGGAATAAACAGAATAAACACGATGAGTCCAAACAATCGCCGTGGTAGAACTTCGAACAGATAGCGGGAATGAAGGAAACTTCAATACTGCGAACATAAGGCATAAAAAATGCACTTTCAAATATTGTCACTTACCATCAAAACTCGTTTATACAGTGAACATAATAAGTTTCACCCCCCTATATAAATCTGTATTGGATTTTTGTTAGTAAAATCGACAAGACATGGCGACTTTGGATTTTTAAAATGTACTTTTTTGTATGAATAGTTCATTCCTCATTTCATCCCTCACTAGAGAGGAACAACTCTTTTGGGGCATTGAATGATAGCTGATCACAAGCATATGTTCCTCTATTCAACTGTACTTGAAAGTTTGTTTCATTACTCGTTGTGTTATAAAAATGTGAAAAATTAAACACTTCAAAAATGAAGGCAACAAAACTAACAGTAACCATATGTGTTAATGCAATGAATAATACCTCCTGGTAGAGATGAATTCCATTTTTAGTTTCAGTCCTGACGCAAAGTGCAAAGTTTATCTTCACACGTCTGTAAAACCTGCACCCGTCTCCCGAATAGAGTGACACTGAGCCTCGCATACTCCCTGGTGTCCCCTATAGAAAAAACAAAAAGAGTTATTAAATCTGATGACCTTGGGGGTCATTCTAGAGATCCTTGGAGTTCATTTCATCGTCCTCCATAAACAGTATTCAGATAATTCGACACATCAACAACGAAATGAGGATCATATTCTGCATAATGATTTTGATGTCAAATTCGTCCGCAGTATTTTTTACAGTTTCCACCATCAATGGAACTTCCACTGTTTCCAGCATATCCTGATAGAAGGCAACAGATTTTCTTCAATGAATGAGGGACCTATTCTGTGATCACCCAGTTTTTCTGCCAACAGTTTCGCCAGAAAGTCAAGAAATTTCATCGGACCAGTGCCTCATATTTTGTCTATGCAGGTGACCGTTTGACAACAAAGTATCCCCATGAGTAAAACAAATGTGTTTCAAATAGCTGAGATTTTATAAAATGACACAAAATTTTTTTCGGAACTCTCGCTACAGTCATCTGAGAAACATGGCATGGCCCAGAATTTCGAGTTCTTTCTCAGAGGTTGACCGTAATTATTGTGCATACCAGCGTTCTTACTAAAAAATCACTTATAGTGTTTTGAAAGATATTTATTATTTGGGCGATCTGAAAACGTTCACCGAACATTCATACAGACTCTTTAAAATTGCGATTAACCTCAACAAAACTAACAAACGCTTTGCATTTCTCATTCAAACATTGCTTGAAGATGGCTACCAATCAAAACTTACAGCTAGAATACACTGTCTTGCACCCAAGTTGGTATTTGTTTATTGCTCTGGCTATTCATCCCGAGAAAGAAAAATGCAACAAAACAACAAAAACGTTCACAAGGAAAATAAGTCTCACTCGACTCCTGAACCAAAACCGATATCATGAAGGGTTGAATTTCGATTCTAACGATGGATACGTTATGTTGTTTTGTTATTCTGAAATAATGAACCAACAAATTATGAAGCAAATTCCAATTCCTTTACACAGATGGATATAACATAAAACCCCTGTTCAAATGAGCTATCACTCAACACCCTATGCTATTAAAATTTTTCGAATAGTATTGTAAGGAATAAAATGATATTAATGAAATATTTATACAACAATGTCGAAGTGTCACGGCGATTTTCCTAAAGAGAGTCTAGTAACTTATTAGATAATATTTTACAATACAATATGTAATATTGTACAAGTGATATTGAGTAAAAACTATTCTAACCACCCAAGAACTACATGGTTCCCTAACAATAAATGGATTATATTATTGATCGGATCCTGTTGAAAATTATCTATTTCAAGTTCTCTGAACCCTGGCCGATTGACGTGAAATTGGGTGAGTATTTAAATGGGTCAAGGAACACTGAGAGGGGATGCCACTCCTCTGGGAAAGGATGTTTTCTGTATAGCGAACCGAGTTTGTATCATATGGGATGATTCCTATGAGTGACGCATGGGAAGCGAGTGGAAGGAATCGCTGATTTCTATTTTTGCCAACATACAAATCTGTTTTCAATTAACATTAAATTCTCGATATTATAATGATTGCGAATGTACCAAGAACCGGATTGCAAAGGTACAGTTATGGCACCGAATTATTGTATGATAGTGATTTAATATTATGCGAATAATTCCAAACAGCGAGGATGAGCAAATAGAAATGAATGAGTGTTGAATGCATGTGTGTGTAACAAATATTTTCCTGCGCCCGGTACATCACCGAAAGGTCCTCAGTCCGATGCTCTAATGGGAAAGAAGATTCCTTCCTTTCAGGATTTCGTCTGGTCTACTGAAGAATGACTCTTTCACGTTTCATGATTGCTGCTCTTGGGGATAGGATCAGAGAATCCAAGAGATGGACTAAGTGTTGACCTTCAGTCATCTGTTTACCGGATGAAACATACTTCTTATAGGGTTTCATAAATAGATGAATTCGCCTATAAAGAATTGCCTTTCAAAATGTGGTCCAGACCATATACACTGAGATTCAAAAATTTCCACCATATAGAAAACTTTTCATTATCGAATTACCAAAAAATTTTATTCCTCATAAAAATTGCTGCAGAATACTTGCATATGAATTGTCAAAATTTCAAATTTCCGAACAGTGTACAGGGGAGAACGAAAATAGTAGAAGTACTGATCAGGTGTAAACCACATCTCATTTTTGACATAATCAAAAAGTTCATTCGAAGGGGTTGTTTAAAATTAGAATCAATATTGAAAGTTGGAATCACGTCCAGGGTAATTTACTCTTGATCAAAATTCTCTTTTTCTTTCTCCCCTGTATACTACTCGGAAATTTGAAATTCCAACAACTCATATGCAAATCGATAATAAAAAAGTTTTCCAAATGGGTGAAGATCGACCTCTATTTCGTCTCTTGGACTATTAGCAACAAGGCCTAAATCATAGCTTAAGCCAGTCCTTCGAAAACTATGATTGCCTGTTGGGGGTCAGCTGGTAGACGATAAAATCCAATGATTGAAAAAAGTTCAGTCGTCATTTGATGATCTTCCTAGAAGAAGTTCACAGTTTCATCAATTTCTTCAGAATTTTCCATCACTAGAAAAAAATATCGAAAATGTTCTTATCTCGTCTGTTTGCTGGCAGCGAAAAATATCTCTATCTAGAGTACAGTCAGAATTAACTAGATTATGCGAAACATCCACACGAAACCTCATTCCTCCAATTCCTACCGGATGACTAATTCCTGCCGATTTATGTTCTACGCTTCCTGCATTATCGACTTGATATGAAAATATGGGATTCCATTAACGACATCACGTCAACAAAAATGAGGCGCCCACCGAATGTTCTGTGATTTATATTGATAGTTCGAAGCATTCATGTCTCCTACCATTTGGTGATATCTCGATTTTTTCGTTTGTTTTTATTCGTCACGCCATTTCCAAACTTCGAGCGAGCGGTAAATACACATTAAAAAGAGATTTATTACTATATTGCTTTGTTCTTTCCCATCCGATATGTAGTTTATAAAAATGCTTTTATGGATTTATCGAAAGAGATCTACAACATCTAGCGAATGACAGGTCGAGAAATGATGTTTGATTTGATGAATCGTTTGTAATCATGAAAAAGTTTCCAAGCAGTTCACCTCATATATATTGGCAATAAGGATTCTATTGATCTTGAGAAATTTCTGAAGCAATGATGTTGAGTTTTGAGAATACTTTTTTTTTGTTCCAGCATACATGAATCATGCCAATGGTTGATTGAAGCTTTGATTATCATTCAACCCAATTACTTCAAACAATTTTTCGAAAGAAGAAAACTGAAGAGAGCTTCAATCATCAATGAACGATACTTCATCGTGGCCTCTTGCTAGTCCAGCCATCAGTATAATCAGCTGGATAGAAATAGACACAGAGACGGAGTTGATTTGTAGTAGGAAACTATCAGGTTTTTGATAAATTCGCAACATTGTTCCAAGTATCGAATCGTATCACAAGAGAATGACAAAACTACTGGACGTTCTGGATAATGAAATCGATGCGATGATTTGTAACTTAACTGAATCGAAAAGTATAAATCACCTCTACTCGAATCAGGCTCTTCTTGAGGAAAATAGAACTAAAAGTAGTAAAATCGTGAGCACAACCGCACGAACAAAGACAGTTCTTGCGCAGTTTGAGAGGAGGAGGCCGTCGACAAATCTCTTGATCTTGAGATTTTGTACTTGGTATGACCAATTATCTGCACAATGATTTCCTTAGTTATATCCAAACAAATGGGTGATGCATTGCCTCTAATGCCTGAAAATAGAAGCTACCCACCCTCTCACAGATACAAGTGGTAAAATATATAATTGTACTTCCTCTCGTTGGTCATGCACAGCTGACAAAAATCTCCTGTTTTTTCTAAAAATGATGGATTTGTTGATTTCACTCTCCACAGGAGTTGGTGGTATCAAAATTCTTCAATATCAAGATCCAGCGGAGTTGGTTCTGATACAAACAAAAAATAAGTCTCGGTTGGAGCTAGGACCACTGATTCGAAACCCCTACTATTTCGTTCGGTGAGGTACTTTGATGAATACTGTTTGCCATATGCTTCATATAGATATGTTTTTACATCCATCAGACGAACTCATAGAAAATTATCATAAAAACATTTAGATCTATAATAATTTGCAGTTCAAGTTGGGAAGAACATTTTATATTTATGGGAATTCCTCAAGAATATATATTAGGACCCATACTTTATCTGATTCACGTGAATAATATTCAAAATCTTTTATGTTGAGTAGTGATGAATTGGAATCTCACAGTGAAGTCATATCAACTTCTTGAAAATGGCTCCAAAATCGACCGAAACGTCGATCCAGATGCGGTTCAAACCGAACTCAACGACAACATACGACTGACTGCGACAACCTATCTGATCACATATATTATAATAGAGCGTAAACATCTACTTCATTCCCTTTGTACATGAATAACTACTTCATCACAATCAATCATCATGAACTCTTCCAAGAAGTTCAAAGTTTGCACAAAAGACAAGAAAAACTGTTATTACCCTCTTTATAAACGTATCCACTGAAATTTGTATGCACCTAGAAAGTTATTCCTTGTACATTTTGGGTTGAAACATAATATAGGTAGGTACCTACACTCCTATAAATAAGTCACTAAAAATATTCAGCGAATCTATCCTTGTCATTATCAAACATCATTCGAGCACACCGTCTCACTTTCTTCCATTAGTTCGACCGGTCATAAATTCACCCTTCTTCCAAACACAGACAGGCGTTGCCAGATGCTAGTATATTGCGTCCTTGTCTGAACGGTCTAGGAGACCATCGAAGGAGTAGGGATGACTAACGATTCGGCAACATAGTTCAACATCAATTCAGCATCAGTTCAACATTAAGATAGAAATTAGTTTTGATGCCAGATATATCGATGAAAACAAGGATGACGAAGACAAACTGTAAAATGGTATCATATATGAGATAGATATTCATTATAATATATCGTAGCGCCGTCGCCGGATCAGTTTGTCAAGCCCAAGTGAACGCTGGCCTTAAAAAAAATATACGACAGGTTTTGACCACCTACTCTCTCGTTTGGAATTCAATGTTTTTCAAATTCAAGCATTCTTTGAATCATACTGCTCAATATTATTCTGTATGAATTGCGTGCATCAACGTAGAAACCGACACTAGATCTTATAAGAAAACCTCGAGAGATCCATTGCCGGAATCGATTCACGAAATTTGTTTTCAAATAGTTCTTCATCATTTATGAGGTACTTTCCTGGCCAATTCTAAAAGACACAATTTCCTTGTGAATTCCGTACACTGAATTTTCATGATTGCATTCAGGAAAAACCATTTTTACGATTGACCATAGTCAGTTCCAGAAACCTGAAATTCAGATATCATTCTAGCTCTTTCTTGGTTCTCATGAATTTCGCTGATTATTATCGAGCTCAAATATTCTTCAGATTCAAAATATACCTCAGAATAAAAACAGAATTCATACTCAGTTAAAGAATCATTCAGAGAATCAATGAAATTTCGTCAAAGAATCCAAAATCCATTTGATTCCTTTCAAAAGCACTCGGTTATTCATTCAAACGTTTCCTAGCACACAATAGAATTTCCAATAGACTATATAGTCTTGAGTTACAACCGATAATGGGCATCCAGTTCCGGAGGATCTTCCCTATTAATGAACGGAGTTTCTTTGGAATTTCAAGCACATTGCTATCTCTCAGAGGTTCATCACGCCCTTTGAATTTTTGATAGCTTCGTGCCGATGAATTATTTGGTCTCCACCGTTAATGGTAACCATGGTGATCGACTACAAACAAATGCGTTGATCGAAGTTGGATGAAAATTCATGTGGCAAAACGACAGGTGTTATTACATCGACTTGTTTTTTCAGCTTTGCGACCGGGATATCGATTACGGCCATTGTTTCATGTCTCCTGAACCAATTTTGATGGTAATATAATTGGGGTATTCGTTGTTATATCAAACTGGGTTATTCCAACATTGTCCTCGCAAGTTATTCACTGAAATGATATGATATTATAAAATATTGATGAATGTATTGCATCATTCTTGGCTCGAAGACCAAAGAAAAGTGGGAGACGGCTTATACGGAGGCAGAGCAAAGACGAGAATCGCCCTCAGCCTAGGACATAATGCAACTGTGTTCCAAGCAGAAGTAGCGGCCATCGAACACTGTATAGGGAAAAAAAGGCAGGAGGTCGTAAATGAAACCATTTCCATTTCCTCCGATAGCCAGACGGCAATTAAGGCGCTCAGCTCATTTCAAACCTACTCAAGCTGTCTGAGCGCACTCGAGGAGCTGAGTACCCATAATAGGGTAACTCTAGTATGGGTACCTGGACATGAGGGTAACTAGGGCAACGAGGACGCCGATGCTCTAGCCCGTGAAGGCGCATCTAAGGCTATGATCGGACCAGAACCCTTCTGCGGGGTAGCGAAAGCAAGTATAAAGACATCCATAAATTGGATGCAAAACGAATCGAAAGATTGGTGGAATGAAACCAGCGCCCAGATTCACGGAAGACCAGCTGAACCACAACCGTTAGATTGTAAGGCTAGTGGTCGGTCTACTAACGGGGCATAGTCGTCTCAGAAAACATATGAGCAACATTGGTCTGAGAGAAGAAACCCAATGCAGGTTCTGTCAAGAAGAGGAAGAAACCGCACTGCATGTGCTCTGTGAATGCGGAGCGATAGCAAGGCTGAGACACGCAAGAGGCGGGGAGGAGAAACCAGAGGCTGCTAGCTATATGAAGGAGTCAGTGTCAAGGCTATGGAGTCTCATCAGAGAGATCAAGCTAGACGAAGAGCTCTAACAGCCAAGGAGCATCACAATAGATCTGAAAAGGTCGCAGTGAATCAGGTTATGGGCCAGCTCTCCGATATTCTAATCTAATTGCATCATATAGAGTTTCGAAATGAAAAATTAAAAATAATATCTTTTCAATAATAGTATAGTATTATTCGTATCGAGGAGGATAAGTGCCAATTTAGCACAAGCGAAAAATGGTGAGCTCGAAGCGTTAGCAGTGTGTGATAATTCGCAAGTGCACGTGATTGGCCTTATCTCCGAGTCGCGAACTGTACTTTTTTTAATGCAACCATTCTGACAGCTGGAACGTATTGGCTCCACCATAATACAGGTGGATTGTAGATTAATTGCGCCGCTAGTGAGAGTAAAAAACTGTTTTTTGTGTGCAGTGTTTTTGACACGCTCCTATATTATTTCATTTCGTATTTTCGCAAATGGACTTTCTTCAGAAAAACTTCAGGAATCATCAATATTGAACCAAAAATCAATTCCAAATTCCAGAAATTACATTCAATCAACTGCAAGATTATCGTTCAATTGGGAAGTTGTTATCGGTGAAATAAATATCAGAATGTGTTTCCATTTCAATGCCTTGAAAGGAAAGACGGATTAAACATTTCCAGAGCAGGTTCTCAGGTTTTTCTCCTCAATTCATAGAAATCATGTGCCAGAGAAAAAAGTTCACAGTATTTTCAAAAACGCTATAACCCTGAATCAACAAAACTCCACCATGGAATGAAGGTATTGAATATAAAATTTAGTAACTTGTTTTCTCAGTGTAAGTTATCCGTATCTCTTCATTTTGTACCTTCTTTCCGTTGAAAGTTGTGATGTCACCATACTTCTTCAAGAAGGAAGAAGATGAGAGAGATATCTTCAGTGCATTCCGTACTTGAAAAACAAAAAGAAGCTAGTAACGAGTTAGAAGTTTGATTACTACGACAGTTGAACTGCATGTGATAAAGTAAAAATATTGTCAGGAAGAACACTAAGCCTGATTTTTTCAATTGGGATGTCTTTAAGATTCACGAATAATGTTTTTGGTTGATAATGAGTGAGTTTCCAGAATAATCCATACGTTGACTGAAGTTCAGCAGATTTTACATTCCTATGTGGTTATTTGAGACTTCCACCTTCCTACCACAATAAATACTATCATACATAACATATCTACTACGGTAAGACTCTGTCGTGGTTTTGTATAGTGTGATATATTGATTGCTGTCATTAAGTATGGACCAGTTCTATTTAATAATTTTTTCGCCTCTACTTAATATCAGTTTTAACAAAAAGAAGTCCCTATTTTATGAAAAATCGTGTTATTCTACGTCTTCTGAAATTAACCATCGAAAACTTTTCCAACCTAGTTTCAATGTTTGTATGTTTGTTTTTAAGTAATTTTCATGAAGAATTCTGAAGCGTTCACTTCAGAGTTCACAATGAAAATTTTGTACCTCGCAATGCAGGCTTTTCAATTGAATCCCTCATCACAGATGATGGAAAAAATTATACCTTGTTTATAGTCTGATTTGGCGTATTTGTATTGGCTGTATTGACATAAACTTGTTTACTACACGCGTACTATAATAATACACTTATATGCCGTTTCATAATGAGAACCATTATGAAACGGATTAAAAATCTGCATCCTAATGAAAACTCTGTATCATGTTGAGATCATTATGATACAGATTTTTTATAACGATACAGATTTTCAATTCATACTTTATTGAAAATTTGGTTCAGAATAAAATCAGCATTTTCAATACAGTATTGAACTAACTCTATCGAGACTAGCAATAATGAAATGAATGTAAATATTCCTTTCACTTCCATATCAATGGGACCCACAGTTCAAATATAATATTCATCATCAACGGATGGTGTAGATAAAATAGCGTATGCAACTCCCGTGTGCTGTTTATTGAAACATTCGCATAAACCCGGTAAATGCTCGTGTATTATAACTATGATTACATGCTCATTGCATTATATACTATTTCATTAAAGCATTATGATATTAACGGACACTTTCTAGCAAAATAATAATAACAAAAGACAGGAATTGTGAACCGAAAACGGATGACAAATATCGCTTATCACTAAAAAATTCTACCTTGAACGACGCAGTTCTGTCTCCAGTGGAAAAGAATGCCAGACTTACCTGAAACAAAAAATAAAATTGATATTGGTGACAAAAATGAGATGTGTTAGCGATACGACTACAATCATCCTGTAAAACTATGTGACACATACAATATGACTGGACGTTGGTTATGAAACAGGGGACATGAGTTATTCAGATAAAGGGTTTTGATTCATTCGTGCTAAGATATTGTCGAGTGTAGTTGTACATTGTGGTTGTCTTCAAATACAGGGTGTCCCAAACTCAATGGCCTATTAGACATTTATAGAAAACGGGACATAGGATTATTTTGAAAATTTTAATTCTTGGGTAATTAGTTCTGTTCTATCGATCTAAAATATTTTCAGCGCTGCGACGTTGCCGCTTATATTGAAAAGTAGCAACAAGTTTGATATTTTAAATGGGACACCCTATATATTATTGCATTTTTCGCTTTGTTATGTTATTGCTTTCCGATTATTTTTGTATAATACTTCCCTATACCTATCTTCAGTGGTTTTTGAGAAATTCATAGATTTCCTTATTTTTTGTGCGAAACGTAGCTTTAATCAAATGCTTATTACTGTGGAATTTGGATTCGAAGACAGCTGAAATTTTGAATGTAGTTTGACAATGCCCTGTGTATTAGTTGTGTGTAAGGAACTTTTTTCTCCATTATACAGGGTCGTTCAAAATTTGTGAATTCACCGACACATACAAAAGTGGTGAAAAGTGCATTTTTTCAAATGGAACATCCTGTATATTATCGAAAATCCTGAAAGACGATTGAAGTTCCTTTCAAATGATGTGTCATGTTCCTATACCTAAATAGTCAGGTTTCCGAAATAAATACAAGTTTCTATAAAAATTGTATTATTTCGACATAATTTGTATTAGGTGGCTATGAAATGTCATGGAACATGTCATTATGAAAATTCGACAATTAATTCATCAATAATAAAACGTTTGCGCTTTCAATAACTTAAATTTGATTAGAAAAGAATAAAAAATGGAAATTGTTTCTTCATGGTCGATGTGATCAAATTATAGCAAGAACATGCAAAATGTTCCGTTTCATTTACTTCGTCTCCAGTTATCGGCATGTTTTGATTTCTTGGTGCTTCAATATTCCCAAACACAGCATAATTCCGTTCAATTCTTCTGAATTCTCTTCTATTCATATGCGGTAAATTTGGATAAAGTTCATTGAATTTTCTGATGCATGTGGTCTCGGTAGTGTAGTGGTTAGCATATCTGCCTATCAAGCGGAAGGCCGGGGTTCGAATCCTCGCCGGGCCACCGTGCTGGGTAATCGCACGTTAAAAGGTAAGGCCTCGTTGATCCATTGCTCGCACAAGTTTCGACTTTTGAGGGTTGACGTTCGTCAGCTGGTTAACGAAAACGAACAATTTTAGAACGAACAAATGTTCTCGAAAAAATTCTTCGGCACTCACCGTGAATATAAAACAAATTTGAAATATCTACATTTGAATATGCATTATAATCCATTTTCAATACTTTCTTCTGACAGAAACACTATGAAAATCACTGCTTGTCTAACTTAAAGTTTGTTTGGCCATGAAGAATAATCAATTTCATCAAAACTTCATTTGAATTGTTTTTGCCTTCCATTTTGATTCTTTTCTAATCAAATTTACGTTAATGACGTTTAATTATTGATGCATTAGTTGTCGAATTTTCATAATGACATGTTCCGTGACATTTGATAGCTACCTAATACAAAATATGTCAAAATAATACAATTTTTATAGAAACTTGCATTTATTTTGGAAACCTGACTATTTAGGTATAGGAACATGACACATCATTTGAAAGGAACTTCAATTGTCTTTCAGGATCTTCGATAATATACAGGATGTTCCATTTGAAAAAATGCACTTTTCACCACTTTTGTATGTGTCGGTGAATTCACAAATTTTGAACGACCCTGTATAATGGGGAAAAAATTTCCTTACACACAACTAATACACAGGGCATTGTCAAACTACATTCAAAATTTCAGCTGTCTTCGAATCCAAATTCCACAGTACTAAGCATTTGATTAAAGCTACGTTTCGCACAAAAAATAAGGAAATCAATGAATTTCTCGAAAACCACTAAAGATAGGTATAGGGAAGTATTATACAAAAATGATCGGAAAGCAATAACAAAGCGAAAAATGCAATAATATATAGGGTGTCCCATTTAAAATATCAAACTTGTTGCTACTTTTCAATATAAGCGGCAACGTCGCAGCGCTGAAAATATTTTAGATCGATAGAACAGAACTAATTACCCAAGAATTCAAATTTTCAAAATGATCCTATGTCCCGTTTTCTAGAAATGTCTAATAGGCCATTGAGTTTGGGACACCCTGTATATTGGAATTGGTATCCGAGTGTTGTTATTAAGTGCCCAGGGACCTAACAGATGGAATAGTGCATGTTTTCTTCAGTTTCCAGGTGGTTATAATTTTCTTTCGCTTGATTTACATGGCATACAACGCATTTATATATCAGTGATTTGATGGTTTTTCGACTCCTTCTAATTCAAAATCGTTCACGGATGATATTCGATAAACTTTTCAACATGACAAGGCAATCTTTAAAAATTGTGAATAGGGAATTATTTCAATAAATCGATACTGTTTGCAGTCGCATTATTCTATCTTCGCCTTCGTAGGGTTGTAGGGACGAAATGCTTTTGTCGTAGATACCAGTGAATGAGTTCATAAAGAATTGATTCCATAAGTAATGATTCAGCTTCTCAACTCATCTCCACTATCGATATGTACCATGACTGTAACAGATGAAAGTAAAAGTGTGTCTTTTGCATCAGTATTCAACCAAGAAGCAATTTCAATATCCGATTTGGTTCAATAAAATTTGGTTTTTTGCATAAACGGAAATATACATTCGAGTTCTTATTGCTCACGTGTTGAGAAACTGTTTCATCCATGATGGTATAATGAAACGGTATGCAGAGAGATGGTAGCAAGTTTCTAATTGGAATCAGCCAAAAGAAAATCAATACTATGAACAGTATTGAAGAATAAATAGTTCTTCCTTGGAACATTCAGAAATGTATCTCAATTTTATTCGTTCTCAATTCATAAACAAATGATGATCTGTTTCCTGAATCAACGAAGTTCAAAACGAACCTCTATTGGATCCTCTGAATCACTATAAACAGAAAAAAAAACTTTTATGAGAAAGTAACATGGTTGAATCGTACACAGAATAAATGTTACTGAAACCATTCATTAATTTCTGTTACATTACTCGAATAAAGTTTATATTTCATTTTTATATATGCTTGTCGAAAAAAACTTTCCAAAATATTCGTTGAAATTTTCACAGGATTCTGAAATAAGACAAATATCATAACTGCAAGTGCCATACCAATGAATCGGAATGTCGTTAAATTGAATTGTTAGGTGTGGCCGGGTTTTTGAGCCTGACGTTTCGTCTGCATCTGCGACAAACATTATCAAAGGCGATGCAATATTGTGGTCCTGCGAATGTGGTTGAACTGATAATTCCGAATCAATTGAATGACATGTCAATTATTAACTCCAATTGCCTCTTCTGGACCATGAACCTAACAGTTCTTCAGGTACCGGCGAATGCTCACAATCGTTGATGATGGGTCATTGAATTATTTAGAGTATCATTATTTTCGATGCACAAAAAAATCAGCTGTGAAGTAAATATAGACAATCAATCCACGGATAACTCGACACTAATCATCGTGAGTGAAAACAGGACCCGACTACAAATATGGCGAACGCGCCGGTGCCAGCACTCTTAAATCCGCCAAATATCCATCAGAATCCGCACGATGCACAAAATTAACCCAATGAAACCCGAAATTACCTCCAAGTCACGGCGACATAAATATCCCTCGCTCAGGGGTATACGTATGCGAACGAGTAGTTAGCCCGGTAGAACGGTTCGGATTTCCTAGGTTCAGACCGTTTAGAGAGAAATGTGCAGTGATTGAGGTTGTTTTGGGTTGCGTTGACGGCGGGCAAACGTTTCATTTCGCGCGTGTAATAAGCTTGTCGCATCTCGTTCGTCGGGTATGCGTGACGCGAAAGGCGAGAGACACTTTGAATATTGTTTACCATCATCACGAGCCGTGTTTAACAAGGGCTGTATCATCACAGTATGGAATTGTCGTGTAGTGGCGAGAGTTGACACCATCCTACCGACAATTAGCTTAAGTACATGACCTACTCGGTTCTGACGGAGGATATCAGAGCGAATTACATGTGATCGAAGTAATTAAAGATTTTTCTCGTAGTTTTTCGGGTTATTATTCTATCACGATTGCAAAATATTAAGAAACACATCTGGGTATATAATAATACTTTGTCCTATTGTGGTAGGTTATTAACCCGAAGAGCTACGAAGAAAACACTCATCCACGAAACAAAGTATGGAATATGGCATCTCACGTCATAGCTAGGGATTTTTCTCTAAAATTCAATGTTACATAAAGATGAAAGACAATTGTATGCCTGTGTATCGCCAGAATTGAATTGAAAAATTGTCATTATTAAAAAATTTCATTGTTTGCCAGCCAAAACGGAAAAAGTCATACATTTCATAAATTTCATCAGGTATATGTAACTTATACGGACTTCTCGACTTATTAGAAGTGTACCAGTATCGGATTTAGTCACGTACTTATGACTCTTTTTTATAACTTGAGAGTCAATTACGTTTCGTACAATAGTTTTTCTTCGGTACCATTCATCACAAAGTCTAAACTTCCGCAAGGGTAAAATTTGGGACCACTTTTGTTCATTTATCTACACCCGTATTCTAATAATACACTTATATGCCCACAACCCGTTTCATGATGAAATCCATTACAATACAGATTTTCATCCAATAGAAACCCATTATTTTTCAATCAAGCATGATGTGTAAGCTTTGTATTTTCACGTTTGTCATGTCAAAATCAGTAGGTATTGAATTTTTGAAGAATTTAGTCAATTTTCGATAATGGTATGAAAATGTCTCATAGCAGTGATATAGAAGAATTACCAGCGACCCCTCCACAGATGAGACAAGAAAAAAATACAGTCGAAAGTATTATATTTTTCATTTGACAAATGCAACATATATGTTTTTATTTCCGACTAAACGATATGAGCGCTCACGGCCGAGTGGTCAATGGCGCCGGCAGTGACCAGAAACGTCCGAGTTCAAATCCTGACCTCGGCAGAGATTTTTTTCCTTTTTTTTGTCTTCCCTTCATTTCTCATTGTTGTATTTTCCGTAGTTATATCATTAATTATAATTTTGTAGAATTTTTCAAAGGAATGCGATTGATTACCTACTATAATTGTGTTCAATATAAATACCTAATGATATAATATATATATAGATCTTCATTATTTATCGGGTGAAGATAAGATAGCGTGTGCAACTCTCATGTAATGGTTATTAATACACTAACATAAACCATACGAAACTCACCTTTGGCTCGTTTCGTATACCGGTTTATGCTTATGTATTAATAACCATCATTACACGATCGTTGCATAATATACTATAACGACTTAAATAATAATTTGGAATGTGGTCATCTATCATTCGCAGATGACCTCAAAATCTACTCTTGCATCACGTCATTGCAAGATTCTGCAGTCTCAACTGAAAATTGTCGAAAGTTGGTGTTCCAATAACAAACTTCACATGAATGTAGCAAAATGCAAAGTGTGCAGTTCTCTTATACCTTCGATAATATACCTCTTTAACTTGTTAAAATTTAGAATTTAGGGATATTATTTGATAACAAATTGACGTTTGCATCTCACGTACATAGCAGAGTGTCATCAAAAAATTCAGGTTTTCTCATTCGTAATTATAAATCATTCACGAATATTTTAGCCCTCAAAACTCCATATTGTTCTTTAGTTCGTTCAAAATCAGGATATCGTACTCTGGTGTGGAGTCCAAGGTATAATACGCACATTATTGCTCTGAAAAATGTACAACGGAGATTTTCGAAATTGTTATCTTTCACAGTTAATGGCATATATCTGCTCAAAAGTTCTGACCAGGCACTTCTATTTGAAATATTCAGTATACCTTCTTTGGTCCAAAGAAGAATTAACCAAAGCATTACATTTTCATAAGAGGTAGTACATTTTTTTAGAAATTTCAAAGAAACTGAATTTTAATGTACCGCAAGCAATAACACAAAGAAATGTTCGTTTTATTTACCTTACCGGAGAACCAACCTAGGTGATAACCCACCTATAATGTTGATGTGTACTAACTACAATATGTATTGCGCTGATTCTATGATTCATTTTGACAAATTGTCTACTAACCTGTCGAATATTCATTATGGAAATATTCAATTACATAATTTATCCATTCTTTATTCTATGTATAAAACTGTAGCTCATCTCTTATCTATTTTTGTATTCCCAAGGATGGATTTATCTGGGCGATGGAAACAGTTGATGAGTCCTACGAATGTGAGAAAACAACCGCTGAAACACTGAATTAGTATCTCAAAGAGAGTAATTCATTGCCTCATCGACAAATTTTCATCGATTTTTCCAACTGATAGTATGCACTTCTCCAATAAATTCCACTCCAAACTCTAACAACATCCATTTACATTGATTGAAACCACCATCTTGATGTTGGAATTACAAGGCACGATGGAGGTGTATTGTTCAAACGGAAGGAAATTCTATTTAAATTCGGTTCCTTGTTTCGTGCGACATTTTGCCATTCTCTCCATTCGGATCTAATTGTAGAACAATAACCTGAGGAATTATGTCAACGTAATTTGAATAGAATTAAACTTAAGTACATTTCTAAAACTTTATAATAATGAAATGTTGGTGGTAAATGCGAAATATTCTTCTTCCCACAACCACAGAGCAAAGTAACACATATCGCACTCTCTACTCTCACATAAAGTGACCCTATCAATAAGCCGTCGAAGCCTTATATCCCGTAAAATTCACAAATGTTTTAATTAATTGCTCTTCCTTATTGATATTATTCCCATAAAAACTGAATTAAAAACTAACAATTTATAAAAAATGAAGGAGATCGAACACACAACCTTGCGGTTATCCTACCGGTTACTCTACCAACTGAGCTAATTCAGATATAAATTGATGTTACCAGATGTATGTACTTATATTTCGTGAGGCGATTAACACCTAATCTGATTATGATATTTCTTGTATTTCAATTTCATTAAAACAAAATTTAGCTATTTTGCAACGGTAGCTTGAAGCTATTCATTTGTAATTATTTCAGTAGTTGGTTTCAATACGAATTTCCTGTATCTAAGATAGGCAACCAGAGAACCAGGCGCGGGCACATCATTTGAAAATTCAAAATGTCAAGTAAGATAAGTCGAGCAACTCAATATACACGATCTGACATTTACATATTGTTTAATAATATAGGTGGTCGTAGGAAAATAATGTACATTAATTGTGCGACAATCCCATGAGTGTGAAAATATAATATACTAGCTGACCCGGCCACGCGTTGCTGTGGCTAAAGTTTTTGTTATATTACATTATAGTAAACAATCTAAGAGGAACAATAAGAGAACATCAGTCACGGAGTCCACTATGCTTTTTCACACAGATGGTATTTGCAAAAAAATATGGTGATCTCCTTATTTGACTTTCTACTACTATAACCCTTTAGTACAACAAAGACGAAAATGTTGATGTTGGTATACAAATTCACTGGATTGAGATTTGAAGGGGAAGTACGTTGAACACAATTAATACAAATGTTCTTACACTTAATATTAAGCAGAAATCAATAGGTACAAAATAAAAATTTATCAGATTTATTATTTCCATTTAATTTTATAACAAATATAAGTATATTACAGTATAATACAGTAAATAACATGTGACGCTTAAACTCATGAATGAGGTAGGCAAGGCACACAGTCTTGAACTTTTAAACATCAATATCTATTTTTTTGAATTATAAATACTATCAATTTCAATTTAATTTAACACCAATCGGTGCACAATGTTTTTGGTTAACCTGTCTTTAGCTAACACAAATAGATTCGACGGTTTCCCAACACGTGAACACGCAACATATAGTTGCCCATGAGAAAAACATGGATTTTCCAAATCTAAACCATTTGTAGTTGTGCATGACCTTCTGCTGTCCTGATTCTTTGAGCTGGATTTCTTGATTCAATTTGTTCTGCCAACTGATGGGCTCAGCAGCGCCATCTATTGATTACTTACTCAACCCAGTCGAAAGGTATCGACATCTTGATTCAATTTGTTCAGCCAACTGATGGGCTCAGCAGCGCCATCTATTGATTACTTACTCAACCCAGTCGAAAGGTATCGACATCTGTTAGAATCATTTGGAGTTAACAGATAATTGTGACTGTCAAATAATAACAGACAAATAATTAGCAATAAATTAAAATTGCGACTATAATTTGAGATTTAAACCATCCTATCTCTCAAGTTGGATCGAACTGCACATGGTGTGCGAATTTTATTATAATCGGTTAAGTGGTTTAGGAGTCCATTGAGGTCAAACATTGTGACACGAGATTTATATATATTAAGATTTCTCAGAAAAAACACCTTGAAATTTGAAAGAAACTAATGATAACTCCAAATAAAAAATGTTATATTCAAATAAACCTTTTTTCGTTGAGTCAATCCAAACTGTTCACATCATTGTCGAAATATTCAGTATAGTTTCGAACTATTCGACTGAACGAGCAAAATGTTTGTTCAATATAGTGTTCTGCGAGAGAAAAATATTTAATTATTATACAGAACACAACAAACTGTTCAAAAGCGTTTTTAAGATAAATTGACTCAACATTGTGAATCAATTTTCAATTTTCTTTCACATGCGTTGTTGGAACAAACCTAATATTGAATCATTTGATTTGATCGCAAGTTACAATCGATAAATAGTACGGAATTAAAACATTCCGGAAGACTAAACGTAATCATTCCATTAGATTGATATCAAAGCGGAATACTTTCGAAAAGTTTCAGCAGAGGAATTTTCATTTAACTGAGTTTAAGTCTCTATCACAAAACGAGGAAGTAGTATCCACAAACAGTCTGTGGAAACCAATTCAAATTTCACCAATCGACTTCAGATGGAATCGTTCGTACTCAAAAATGATTCCAAAGAAATTGCATGCAGAATGGTGAATCTATAATGGGAAATTTCTCGATCAATTATTTGAATGATGGGTATAGCTCTACTGCTTTAGAAAATCAACTCACGTTGAAATTGAAAATTTAACGACATAGTAGTTTGCTGCAAAATTTCCCACAAATGCAAGACATCCATTGAAGAACTAGGAGCAATTTGTGATTGATTCCAATATCCGAAATATTAATGAATGAAGGAAGGAAGCGTTCCATGATGGGATTCTGAAAATTTATTGAAATCCAGCATAATAATTTTGATAGTACATTAGCTTTAAATGATATTAGACGAAGACGACTATTTCTTCAATCGAATACAGTATTATCTGAGATAGATTTCTCCAAATGTTATCAAGTACATTAGCTGGTTTCAAGCGGTCTCGAATATTGCCCTGATAAGCCCATTGTCGACTGTTCCATGTTTTTATTTTCTCTGAGATCTTGCTCATTGACGAATAATATATAATTCTAGAGTTTTAACATTTTGAAACTGAACTGGTGTTGAACATCTGGTGTTTTCACAAAATATTCAAGATTCCTTTGTAAAACTTGTATCAAAAATTTACGGTCATCAACTCTCAATTGCATCGAAATATTTTTTATATTATACAGTTTTATTGCAATCCAGATTAATTCGATAGAAAAGATCATTGAGACATATTCTGGAAATCGAACAAGAGAATGTTACTTTCGAGAAAACATGAGTAACGCTGACTAAGCTGGTTTTCCGGCTTCTCAACTTCCTAGAGGTTGCTTGAAAATTATCTGAGGCTGATAAAACTTGCGTCGAGTTAAAATGTTTTGATTTGGTATATGGAAACTCAATGATATTTGATCCTACTATACCCAAATAAGAACAACACGTTTTCGGTGATTATTGATATTTTGAAAGTATCTCATTTACATGACTGGAGTGTGCGTCTAACAAATTTACTGCCAGCATTAATTAGTCCGCGGAAGTATTTAGTGAATTTCTGACGTTACAGAAATTAAAATTTTACGAACCATTTAGCGAATGGCAAAGCTTTTACGTCAAAATAGTCACGGCCAAATGAAAAATCAATTATAAAATCATGAATATTTGACAAGCGTGTCTGATTCAACTGTACACGCTTTCGCTTCTGAATGATCTGATGAATTATCAACTCACTTTTGTTGGAAAACCATGAGACGAAACGATTTCGTGTTGAGAATAATTAAAGAGAAGGGTTATATCAGTTTTCATAAACTTTAGTTGTCCCCGGTAGGTAAGCACGTCCGCCTATCGGGGAACTTCGAGGTTCAACTCCCCGCCGAACCATCGTGCTGCGAATCACACGTTGGAAGGTTAATCCATTGTTCGCACAAGTTACGACTTCTGAGAGTTGACGTTCGTCAGCTGATTAACGGAAAAAACCATATCAAACCATTTTATTATTTTTGTGAACAGAAAGAAGTTTGAGGACCTGTTTATTTGCTCTTTTCTTTTTCAAATGAAAAGAGAGGGGAATAGAATACTTCCGAGGATAAAGTTGGATCAAAAGATTTTACTCATACTAAGCTAATAGATATGTTTGTATAACCCATAGCTGCTTGGTTCATTCACAAAAAGTAAAAAGGGAGTGTATCGAAAATTGTTACCCCCCTGCGTATATGGTATGCATACAAAAAGTATACAAATGCTGTTATTCTGCAATAGTAAGAGAAAATTTCACACATTCCCTTTTTTCCATGAGAAAAATAATGTACGAAAAAATACAGAGTCTTTTCTTCGACATATTTGGGGTCCAACTCACCCAATTCAAAGAGATACTATAAGCTTGAAATTAGACCAGTGATGCAGTCAGTGTCTAAAATTTTATTTTATGTTAAAAGTGAATCATTTTTAGCATTAGTGCTAAAAGTGATTTATTTGTAGAGAAAATATAAAAACAATCCAAAATGAAGTGTTCATTCAATCAAACGTACAATTAGTGAAACTACAATTATGATAAGAAACTCCATGGCCAGTCTCATTGATAGATGTAACAGAATTTATTTTGGTGAAGCTTGTACCAGGGCAGAGAACAATTTTATTCTCCGAAGTTTTGGACAAAATTTGATACGCAATGTTCTGTTTTCTTTGTAGCGAGTCTTCTATATAACCCTCTGCTACTGTACTGGACTTCCATCCACCGTGTCTTTTAATTGTGGTGAGGCTAGCACCAGAGTCCGCCAACAAACTTGCTGAGGAACGTCGGAAACAATGTCCAGTATAAAGATGGGAATCAGGCAAATTTAAAAATTCAGAAATATTGGCAGGCATCTTACCAAATGTGTTGATTCCAACTGGAGTCCTGGCACATTTATTTTTAATTCATTTTATGAAAATTCTCGAATGATTAATATCCACTGGACGAAAGGCTATGTACTTTTTATAGTAGTTCATATACAATGTACCACTTACAACAAAGGTGCGTGGCACATTAGTTTTTGTGTTTGGTATATGCACAACTAGTGAAGTTCCGGAATTCTCGATATTATTTAATGTCAAATCGCACAATTTCTCTCGACGACAGGCTTCAAAAACACCAAAAATCGCAGCAACTTTCTGCGTTAGATATATTTCATCCGGGGCTTCTGCGAGAAATTTGTCGATTTGTTCCCTTGTCAATACTTTTGACTCTTTCGGTCGATATAGTTCACCCTCTCGCTTCAAAAAGACACAAGCTTATGATATCTGCTTATGTCATGATTATTTATGTTCATTATCGACTTCAACATAGAGTAATTCGACCAAAGCGTTAACGATTTCCATATTTTTGACTTTTCTTCAAATTATGCAAGAAGCACTTGGTAATTATCCGTTAAGCGGGCTCCATCGTGAAATTAAAAAAATTTTGGTGGAACATACGTATTTCGGCCTCCTGAACAAAAAAGTCTAATAAAGTTTTTGGGGCTCGCAACTAGTGTCGGAGATACGGCCCCCCAAAGACAGGAAATCGGGGTTTTCAGGGTTGACATTTATGTTTGTTTATTCAGCCAATTCCGCTCGAAATTCATCCTTCTTTCTATCAGCACAATATACACATTCTATACCACCTTCTTCATCACTTTCCAATAGAATTATAAGCATTTTTCACAACAAAACTCTAAAAGGTAATTCGTCATGGAAATTCGAGGTTAGCAAAACAATAGAACGCGCATCGCGCGTTCTATTGTTTTGATAACCTCGAATTTCTATGACGATTTAACTTTTAAAGTTTTGTTGTGAAAAATGGAAAAATGCTTATAATTCTGTTGGAAAGTGATGAAGAAGGATATATAGAATGAGTATATTGTGCTGATAGAAAGAAGGAGGAATTTCGAGCGGAATTGGCTGAGAAACAAACATAGGCGTAAAACCCCGATTTCCTGTCTTTGGGGGGCCGTATCTCCGAAACTAGTTGCGAGCCCCGAAAACTTTATTAGACTTTTTTGTTCAGGAGGCCGAAATACGTATGTTCCACCAAAAATTTTTTAATTTCACGATGGAGCCCGCTTAACGGATAATTACCAAGCACTTTTTCACCGGCCTCCTTGCCACTGACATTTTTCTCATCACACCATTTCAAGAAACGATCGTATGAAAACTCGTACTGTCGCTTTGACTTACCAGGCAATAATTCAAAAGCAGCTTTATTGGCAGCTTCTTCAATTTTAGGCGGTAGAAATTCATTTTCTGGATCACTTTCCATCGAGGAACGAAGAAACGAGAAAGAATAATTCGTGATTTATTGACGTTAGTTGTCAAGTGGTTGTCAACAAAGACAAATTCTTTGTTGTCGTTCTTCGGCGTCGTGTCCCAAACTCCCCTTCTAACAAAATGAAATATCACTTTTAGCACTTATATCATAAATAACTATTCTATTGGATGATTACTGATTCTGAAAATTTAATTGACATAAACAATTTATATAGTATTACTTTTGTGTTCGGGCCATTAGTGATTTTACAGTTGTGTTCCCACAATATTGACTTGACTGGCTACTTGCTTGAATGAAGCTAAAATACTGAATTATTTAAATTACCTTCGGCCACTATAGAAAATAGGCGAAAACACCCGATACGCAACCTCAGTAAATAGCTCTATACGCACGGTAAATAAATCGCAGTTTTGTAATCAAAACGCACAGTTTGAAATAAATACACCAAAAACCCTTTCCGATGAACAGATTGGGCAGTATACCAAAAAATTACGTACAATTTCTTAAACTAGAAAATCCTAATAGCTACACAGAACACTGTTTTTGCATACCTTCGGCAAAATACATCCAATATCTTCAATAATTATAAAATCAGATTTTTCATAAGAAACAACACCACGTCAATACAAATGAACCGAAATAAGTACTTAAATGGGTAGAGGTGTTTGCACAAAACATTCGAACTGTTATGAAAACACTACTATAATTTCCACATGCAGCCATAAATTGACCAACCTTTGTGAAACTAGCAAACTTTTCGGAATCAAGCTGTACATTTCAGTACCCAGTGCATTATGAAAATTCTACATTTCATAATGCGCACGGGACTAGAATACCAAATAGAAAGCTTTGGCATGTTTTAAACAACAAAAGTCATTGCATCAGAAACGGAAAGAAGATCATTTTGTAACGAATTATCATCCCTGAGGAGAACATACCGCACAATTCCATTAGTCTACTTTTCATTCGGAATAGTATTTAATTAATTGGGTCGTGACGAGCATCCAAGAGTTGAAAATAAATCCGCCACATCTCCACATCAATGGTTTCCAGAGTAGCAAAGCTTGTTTATTCGTTGATACGAGAAACTTCATGCGGAAATTGTTCCTCAAACAGTTCATCAAGAGGGTGTTGCAATTATTCAATATAGGGCATAACGGGACTTCCTCGAAGCTGACTATTGTATTTGTAACAAAACAGCGTGGAGATGTTTCACATTAGTAATTGCAACTTTGTGATATTCCTAAGTTCGAAAAATAAAAAAACTGAGACAGAAATACTCAAAAATTGATTGTTTCTATAGAACTATTCATAAGATGGTGTTAAAATAAAACTTAGATGAAACCCCACTGAAAATTGTGATATAACCTCATTGCAACAGTTGCATAACAATATTATATGTGACATTATCGGGAGTAATTACACAAGTGCTTCAAAATTACCGATAATTTTACATGAAAGCATGTTGTCTAAAAACTGGATGAGTTCATTTTCTACACTTCTAGTCTATAACGAGTGCCATTTTTCAGATCATTCATAGACTCAATAAGTTACAAAGGTATATTTTTGTTACACTTCATATGATTTCAACACAGGGGCGCCTTCTGTGATTACTACTTCTTATACTGAAAGGTATCGAATTAATATCCGATTTATTTTCTTTTGTCGTAGGCTTTTAGAAAATCGTAAAAGAATTGAAGTCTACCAATTCTTCGTATTTATACAGTTTCCCATTTGAAACGAATCCCACAGAAGTGTGGATATTAATAGATAGATTTCAGGAAAATTATTTGGGTTGATCGAGTGCCAATTTCGAATACATAAATTGAAATATTTTTTTATTTCATGGCAACTATTTGGTACTATTTATAAAACATGATTTTGATGTGAGGATCGTATTTCGAGAGGAATGGGAAATCAGGTATTCAATATTTTTCACACAATCTGTCCCTTTCTTAGATGAAGTTCCATTCGGAAGAATATTGGATGCTTTAATTGGACCAATGTTTTCATATAGCAAATGGCAAGAAGATGTTCAGACGATATATTATTTTCTTGATTTACAAACGATTGAATTCACCCATTCTGTTGTGTTTGAATATATGCTTGTGAGATGTGATAGTTGAAACTGTTGAGCAAAGGAGGCGATCTTTCTGTTCGAAAATATTCAAGATTTGTAAACGTGGTTCAAACTTCCATTTTTTAGAATATTCGACTCTGCCAACACTTGGCGAAAAACTCGTAGGGTTGAAGAGAATTAGATGAAGAACGGAAGAATGTGAATGAATCAATCAGAAATGATTTTTTTATATGCAGATTCACACGAAAGGGGAGCCCTGTAATGTTCAAAGAACACCGCGTGAATCAAGGGACAGAAGATGCGAATTAACATTCACTTTGAATTTCTGAAGTTTGTAAGCCTCAGGAGAAATCTCTTTTGGCAAGGAGTTTCAAAGCTCAGCTGTTCTATTGAAAAAAGATCCCTGAGCAAGAGAGGTTCGACAAGTTTCCAAATTCACAACAAAGGGGTGCGAATTCTATACTCTTCGAGTCATCCGTGTAGATATTGCCAAGGGGGAAATGATTGATAACAATTCGGAAGAGCATCGACCGTGAAAGTATCTATAGAAGAGAGACAATTCTCCGACCTGTCTACGATGTTTCAATGAAGTGAGCGAGTCTGTGAACGAAGAATCACCAACAAGACGATTTGGTCGTATCTGAGCCTTGTAGATCGTTAGAAGCTGACGAGAAGTGAAGTATTTCTTCGCACGAAATAGAAATCCAAGTTTCTGGAAAGCCATTTTAGCGATCAATCTCAAATGGTTCTCTCATGAAAAATTATCACTGATCGTAATTCCTAGCATCGAGATACTTGATTTTGTAGGAATGGTTACTCCTGACATCTAAATACTAGATGATGATAGATAGGCTTTTCTTGAGAAGAGACATGTCTGGGTTTTCGTAGCATTAAATTCCACCAAGTTCATGTTACCCCAATCTTTTATTTTTACCAAGTCGTCGTTAATTTATTGACGTGAATGTTTCTTTGAATTTTTGTTTCTCGAGCTGGTATAGGAACTCTGGAAGAAAAACTAGTATGAAGAGTACTGTCGTCCGCAAAACTATGTATTGTACAAGATGTTTTCTCGAGCAAATCATTGATACGAAGCAGAAATAAAGTGGACGCCAGAACTGAACTCTGTGGAACACCTGCCTTTATTGGGAGAATAACAGATGATACTCCATCAACAACCACATACCTATCAGACAAGAATGTGATTAAAAATATTCCTGATGAGTGGCTTTGGTTTGCTATATTGTCGGGAAGGAAGAACAGTTTGCGTCCTTCCTTGGGGGTAAATAGCTCAGATAGTTTTTGTAATAACCAGGACGAAATCAGTTGGTGATAACACAATTTTCATCGAATCACACATTCACTCAAAACGAAAAGCATTCATCATAACTCATGTTTACAAAATGAACATGCAAAAACACTGAATTCACATGCCCGAGGGCAAAATGAGTTAACTGACTACATACAGCAATCGTCACATGAAAACGACTGCTCATTCAGGTTGAGGGAAAAATGGAACGATGCTCATAACCAAGAAATGTCTGTCAATGTCCGACAAAAACATTCGACTAACAATGGATGTTCTGATGGGACACTGTTAGATTAGACAACACCTTTTCAGGATGGAGTTAACGAACCCGTCCCTCTCTCTGTACGGGCTGTGAAAAGGAACAAGAAAGCATATAGCATGTTATATGTGACTGCCCTGCATTATCATCAAAAATGAGTACCGGCTCGACCTAGTCGAGATAAAAAGGATATTGCTCGCTGAAATTATCAACTACCGTCAAATGGTAGGGCTGATGAATCACTGAGTGGGATACTCTTACACTAGGAGGAAGCATAATGGGTCTAATGAGATCTAAGTACGTGTGCGACACTCTCCAACTTTTCCAGATACACAGTTGCAATAATTCCTTTAGACGAAAGTGTTTTTTAATGTCGTGATAATCTGACATTCTAACAAGCATTCTAATTTCGGCTGAATATTAAACTCGGCGAAATTCCCCGCTCAACCCTCGTTAATGTCACCACCGCATAGCACCCCTTCTCCAATCTCATGCATAGAATATTGCAGCAACACCTGTCCAGTTCGAGAAAACGATATAAATAAAATATCAACTAGTCGGCAACCAGACTTCCTAGAGGAGGGTCCCCTAACCTGATTACATAAGCGGTTTCGAGTAGTTAATAACCCCGTTTCTATGGATACGAATTCGCATTTCCGGCAATTTCTTTTCAATTTTCCAAACCTCTGCCCACAACGGTGAACTCATCGTATGATAGGGCATACAAGACCCCATTTCATGGGTAACTCTTTCCGTGTATTGTAGCAATCATATGTTATCGCGTAGGTGAAGGTTCGGATCCGATCTTGGATCTGACACATAGTTTTGTTGCCTTATGCTGCTAATTCATTAAGATTTGTGTTGGTGAAAAAGTATGGACAAGGACTATGTATTCGTTCTGTGAAGGGTTGTAACGCTTTTTCGGCGGTTCGGCGGGCGTTACTCCGTGACGCTGTCGGTTTCTCGGGAACTGGTTCTATTTCTCGGCTAGAAACAGACTCCAATTCCAAAGAAAAACTCGGGCGCCAGTTTTTGGAATGGTATGCTCCACTGCTCCCTCAAAAGTCGTTAGGGAGGCCCAGGTAGCAGCAGATGGAGATACGGTATCCCAGGGGTCTGATAGTGTGACCAGAAAAGACATTAGCAATGAGGTGTAGGCTTTAATTACACCTATTGCTTCAACAGGGGTACCGGCTGCGAGACACGCCGAATAATCAGTGTTCGAATATAAATATTCAACCCCGATGTATTCAGCGAATCAAACAACTAGAATAGATGAATTTACGGTTCGGTAACGGTTCGGTGAGAAAGTTCGGTTAATAACGGTGCTTTAACGGTATTTCACTTGATATTCAGAAAAACACAATCAGTAATCAAATTATACACTTCTGAATTATTGCTGAAATAAAAACCCACCTGAAACAGTGGGGTGACTGAAGAAAACACTCTGAAATTTCAATCTGATGTGGTACTTTATTATAATTTAGGTTGAAAGATACTCTTCACACCAAATAAAGTAATATAAATTGCAACAAGGGAAGCTTGTCTTGAACAAATGTAAAATCAACTGAAAGGATGAGCAACTCGGTAAATCCAAATCCCAAGGAATATATTTGAATAATAATTTATAGTTTTGGCGGTCGGTGAATCGGTAATACACTCAAAGAAAAGATATCTCTAAATATATGTCGGAATTTGGGTCGGTTGGTAAAACGGTACAAGTTTCAGAACTATGTAAAAAAAATTCTTAACTGAAAAATCGTCTCAAATGGTACCTCTAAAGAAAGAATCGGGAATTATGACAAAATCGATAGTGAATACTTTGCAAACGGTTACTTTCACCACAGATTCCACCACCATAAAGGAATTATACCTCTAGCAGCAACTAGTCCTCAGAGCCCGGTCTCACAAAGCGCCGAGGAATAGGATATTTAAATAAAAGCAATGTACCGATCAACGGTGAACTCAGTTTCCACCGCCCGGTTCCACAAAGCGCTGGAAATCGAAATCACGGTACCAAATGACTCGCGAGATCGTGAAATCTGTAGATCGTTGAGAATAAAACCAAAAATAAATATATAGTTTCTATAAGCGTTGTCACCACTGATTCCACAACCGTAGAAGCAACTGGTTCTCAAAGCCCGGTCTCACAAAGCTCTGAGAAGCCGAATATTTATAGTAAAACCGAGAAAGCAAAGTACCGATCAACGGTGAACTCAGTTCCCAAGGCCCGGTTCCGCAAAGCGCTGGGAACCAAAATCACGGTACCAAATGACTCGCGGGATCGTGAAATCAGTAGTTCGTTGAGAAAAAAAGAAAAATAAACAAATATAATAGCTATTTTCAATATGAGTAGATTTCTCACTTCTGGGTGTCACTTGAGAACTTGATTCCAAATCAACTGAAAATAACTTACTCAATTCTGGCTCTGAAACTTGCGTAACGGAACGGAATGCTAACGGAATACGAACGGAATACGACGTGAATACGACTATACGGACGGAGATACGACAACTGACACGGTATCAATTATCAATTTCCACTATTCACCAATAACAATAACCTATTATTATGTCGAATGAAAACTTGATAAAACGGTGGAGAAATATTCTAAATATCAAAATCGGCTTTACTTAGTCTGATTACAACGGTCGGTCGCTTCAATTAAATTCTTGGCACTGAACTCTACGGTAAATCACTAGGTATTCTCTACTGGTTCGCAGGTAAAACACAATTCCCCCTGACTTTCCAAATTCCCGTATTTATAGGAACCCTTTTCAGGAAGAAAAACTAATGAAAGAACTGTTGTAAAAACCAGGCCCCGTACCCTGTTTTTCTACCTCTGAAAAACTCAAAGGCACAAAAACCCAAGAAATCTGGTTACCACTTTTTGTCTTCAAACAAAAAAATCGTACCAAATTGAAACCTATATGAAAGTAAATATTATTGAAACAAGAAACTTTCAGAAGCAAAAAGGGATCGGTGTTAGATTTCCAGACCAAAATGGATGGTGTTTTAATGAAAGGGTTCCAGAAAAATATTTACTAGGTTTACTGAAACTTCAGGATATTCCTCCACGGCAGTATCTTAGTCTTTGGCTCATTATTTACCAGTAGAATTGCTCATCCAGGACAATTCAAAACCTACTTCTTATATTACCTAACCTCACTTCTGCCTAATTCACAATTCTGGAAAAATAGCAATTAAAACCCAAAACTTACAGAAGTCTGGGTCGGGAATGTGTTCGGTATACTATGACAATAAAACTGACTCAAGTAATTCATATCAAATAGTTCGGAGAAGCCTAGTATCTGAGAATATAACGAAGCGTTGAAGTATCGAAACGGTTTGAAGTTGCTGAAGGCACAAAGCAAGTTCTAACGGGAGACAGTACTGGAAGGTGGAAAAACGCTTCGTTACAGGGTCAAGGAAACATCACATGAACAGAGCAACAGAGTTGGGAATAGAATGTAAAATATTCTCAATTCATTGGTGACAAACTTATGAAATAATTGTATGTACTCATAAGTCCATCTTATTATCTTATGCAAATATTCTGACTGCTCATGCTCAGACTCGGAAATTTAAAATCTGTTTCTGGGTTCTCTTATTCTCTATTTGTAACAGTTGTTGTAGCATAGTTAGCCAACTGATATCGAAGCTTCTGAAATACGAGCACTTGCTAAGTTGATTTTTTTCAAGTCTTCATTTTGATGCCAAGAAATCAATAAGCTACATGTAAATACAGTCAACAAATAATGACCACGCAACATTTCATAACGAAGAAAAATCTGCATTATACGTTGAGCTAACAGCTATGCATTGTGCATAAGAAATATCCACTATATAGATTATGAATTATGCATTATTCACTAATAAATGGTGCTTATTTGTTCACTAAACTCGGCTCAACAGAAATTATTGCACTATGTTGATTTGTACCAATTACAATCTTAGATAAAAAAGAGTAGAAACAATTTCTACAACCGTCTTACGTGAATTTTATAGAACGTTACTCTGGTTAATGAAGAAGGAGCAGAGACAAATTCCACGAATGTCTCACCTGAAGTTTATAGAACATTATTGCGGTGGAAAAATGGGAGAGCGATGCACGAAAAAAATTTCAGAAAAATTGAATATTTTCTTTCTTACTCCTCAAATGGCTCTCGTACAACTACTGAATCGGATAACAAGTTTTATATGGAAATTTACTGAAGGTGAATGAAATGTGAGCTTCATACAGACGGAAATATAAAATTCATTTAAGGTAGGTTATTACAACTGCAAAAGAAAAGAAAAGTATTACTTCGTGTTCTGTTGTCTCGGAAGTATATAAAATCATTATCGGTGAAAATGAAACGTTACAGTTCCTAGGTTAGATATCGAAAACTCCTCTTATACTGCTTTCATCACAAACCATTATTTTTTGTATGTATATTGGGTGTCCCTAAAATATTATACCATACTTGATTTTTGACTGCGTAGTATTTGGGTGTTTGTGTTGTTTTATGAATCTTAATTAAGCCATACTTGAGTAGTGACTGTGTAGTTTTCAGGTGTTTGTGATGTTTTTGAATTCTTATTGGTATAGTGTATATTGGTATATGTTTCGAAATTAACCAATCACCAACCGGTGGTTTTGAGAAATACAAGAATTGAGTAGTTTTTCATGAGTGTGACTGAAGCAGATACATTTACATCGCACAACCAAGAGAGTTCATGAAATGATTTTCTACAGTCTACAGCGAAACCAGGCAGAATAAATCGAACTTACTAGCACTGATATTGATTACTGAACCAATTTTCAGACTGAAAAGAGAATGGAAAATTTGCATTCAGTAGTAGAATAAACGTAAACACATTTACCCATTCAAAGTGGCAAAGGCTAATTTCATGGGTGATTGTAGAGATAGAACATATATATCCAGATCCTATCGTTCCATAACTATGGAAAATGGAAAAACAGCAGTATTGATTCGAGGAAAACATGATAGAATTCGTTCAGAGAATAACAGTGTCAAATAAAACATCCAATGTCCAAGATCGATGAAGAAATTTCCGAAAGTAACAGTTACTAGACAGTAATATACCTCTCGATACGAGTTCTTGCCGTCCATCCCAAGCGCGAACTGTTTGTCTTGTTCCCCTCAACTTGAAAGATACTTTATCTGCCGAAGCCGAATCGGAATGAAATATTCAACAGTAGCATACCCTTTTCGGATGGCACTCGGCTGTTAAATTGAGACGTTCACAGAGTTGGTCTCCATGTTTTCTTTATTACTGACGGACAAATGGCAAAGTCTCCAACTACATAAACGCTTCGGCGTGGATGCCGTACAACTTCTAGCGTAACGAATTTCTTTTCGCCCACATAAAACAATTTTATTTCTAGGGTCGAAGGGAATTCCCATTCTCCACGGAAATGTGAATGATTCATTCGAGTTTCTTCAGAGTGTGAAAGTGCAATGACTGATTAGTTTCACAATTTACTAAGTATCTGTATTTCTTTGAGACAAGTAGGTTCTCTTCAGTTTATAAATATTACTTCATGATGATGATTCATATGCTTTATAGAACAAATCTAGGCTGTTTGAGCCATTTTTGTTTGTCTAGCTATTTTATCAATAATGAAAATGATTGACAATTCTCATTTATGTGCGAAAATACCGAAAAGGATAGCAATATAAATAACTTATAGTATATTGGGCCACCAGGAGAAAATGTAAAGTTTTGTATGGCGAGCATAATACGTCTCCAACCATACAAACAACACAAGCCTTTTTTTCTCCGGATTGCATATGCAAGTTTCTCTTAGCACTGCTGATGGGCAGCGTGCAGTTTTACCTTTCTTTATGTTTGAGGATTGAGCCGCAAAGAGTTACAGAAATAAGTTCGGAGTTAATCATCATTTATCAAAATAGTGGTACAATCTGTGCAAAGAATCTGAATATTGTACAAAGTCGTTAGTCAAACATAAGATTTCGGGAAAGTATTCTTGGCTTTTTTCTCCAAATCAATGAAAAAAGGAGTACAAAACTTTCATAAAGAAAAGACAAAACAGAATCTCTATAGATATTTTTGTATATAATATAATTTCCGGTCTATATGGTGCGACTGGCGCTGAATCAAGGAGAGTCAGTTTTTCTTGCTCAAATCGTATACCAGACACACGAAACTGGAAGCGAATAGATACAACGTTCAAACAACAAAGTTAATGGACAAACTTTTCTTCATTTCTCCTCAGTTGTGCAGAAATATCCCAAAAATTCAATTTATTTGATTCCAGTTTCGTGTGCTTGTTATACAAATTGGAGGAGAAAAACTGACATTCTTGTTGGTTAGGTTCGACGTGGGTGGGCCTACACGACCCCTCCAATGGAACCCTCTAGGGTTTATTGTGGTTCACACTAGATTCATACTTCACCAAATAGATCAAGCTCCTTGGGGAAGCAAATCAGTGATTTGGCTTATGATCTTTCGAAAGTTCAACTCTCTTCATATGATGATTCAGAATACGCGACAGTGGCCTGTGAGAAATCCATCAGATAACGTAGATCATCCATGTGGATTGGTCCGAAAGGCATTTTCTCTAATACTTGCCTAATATTGCGGTCAGAGTTATGCCAATACATTGAGGAGTATCCACCCAGCAATAGAACACCAATGAAACAGAACATTGCATCTCTTGTTATGTCACCTACAGCGTTTTTATGTAATTTTATTGCTTTATATTGTGATCTGATCGATGATATCATCAGAGAACAGTTTGAAATAAAAAATGAACCTTCGAATATATATATATATATATATATATATATATATATATATATATATATATATATATATATATACGAGGAAGATTGTTTTTGGGTCAAGCAGCAAGCAGAAATGTGTACTCTTCTAACACTTCATTTCAATATTTCGACAGTTGTTACTCTCATCGTCAGAGAAGCTACAAATAATATCACATCATATAAAGAACAAACAGGAAAATGAATTATTACTCACAGTGTCGGCGAGGATGATTGCTTTTGTGTTTTAATTTGAACAAAATCATTTTGTGACAGGAGATTGGACGAAAAAATAATAATTATTCATTTTCCTGTTTATTCTTTGTATGATATGATATTATTTGTAGCTTTCCTGACGATGACAGTAACAACTGTCGAAATATTGGAATAAAGCGTTAAAAGAGTACACATTTCCGCTTGCTGCTTCACCCAAAAACAATATTCCTCATATTGTTACCGTTCAGCAAAGACTTCCATTGTACATTATATATATATATATATATATATATATATATATATATATATATATATATATATATATATATATATATATATATATATATATATATATATATATATATATATATTTCAATTTCTTAATCTCTTGTTCAAACAAAATCCATTGATGATCTATCATAATCTGAATCAAATTGACCAACTGCTTAAACTTGCTGGCCTTCATAAAGGACGGTTGGTTCAAATGGGGTATGTATATATATATATATATATATATATATATATATATATATATATATATATATATATATATATATATATATATATATATAGAGAATAGGTTTCCGCGGTCAGTAGCATTTTGTATTTTATTTTTGGGTGGAGGTCGTCGAGGTGATCAAGGAAATTATGGAGAGTTTCGGAGCCGTGAGGCCATATGACGAAAACGTCATCTACGTATCTGAACCAGCAAGAGGGTTTGTGGTCGAACGTGTCAAGGGCTTCACTTTCGAAGTCTTCCATGAAAAGGTTTGCAAGGACTGGTGAGAGGAGAGAACCCATGGGGGCGCCTTTCACTTGTTTGTAAAAGGTACCTTGGAATAGGAAGTATGTACTGGACATACAGTGACTGATGAGGTTGAGGGTGCCTTTGGAAATTTGGTGTGTTTGGTTACGAGACTGTTCAATGTATCTTATTTGTGAATAAGGACACAACGTCGAAACTCACAAATGTCAGTCTGTTGGATATTGAGGTTTTTGAGGATTTCAATGAAGTGGAATGAATTTGGTACATATGACGAGGACTGTTCTGCAAGGAGTTGAATAGTACTTGCAAGGTGTTTAGCAAGGTTTTTTGTTGGAGAACCGAAAGCACTGACAATGGGGCGAAGAGGAACATTGGGTTTGTGTATTTTTGGGAGACCATAAAAAAACACTACAAGCTCGTATAATTCACGAGGCCATCGAAATCGAGAAGCGACCTTCCTGCTTAAATAAACGTGACGGCGACGGTCAGAGACAACAGCGTGAAAACCCCTAATTTCCAGATGCCCAGTCCCCACCAAGAAATCCGACGGTGCTTTAGCAGCACCCACTGCTATAAATACCACCCAACATCCCTCGATACCTCAGTTCGATCTAAGGAGTAGGCAGAACAAAACTCCAGACGCGGTTCAACCCGAACTCGACAACAACATATATATATATATATATATATATATAATCTGAATAACATTTTCCTTTCGATGAGATTGTATACGAATTTCAAGAAAAACTTCTTCTCAATTAGAGTCTATACATTTCGAGGAAATAAATCATCATTTGTTGTTACCCAGAGAGACCCGACAGCCTATTTATATTCTGCATAGAAATCTCAGCCACGGTCTCGAGGAATTTCTCCTGGATTTTTAAATAATTCATTCAACTCCATTATGCTGAAAAATATTCATTAGATTTTTAACAACAGGTTTCGCATAGTCATAATGGTTTCTAATAAATACTGTACGCTGGAGATTGCTTTTTTGTCGAGAATATTGAAACTACATCTTTTTTGCTCCGGAGAAAAGTTTGTATGGAATATGTGCAAGGGTTCTTCATCCATACTGTTCCCATTAAAATATATATGGTGTGTGTTTATGAGGACTTGTACGAACGTGAATTCTAATAATGTCGTTCGATGTTGAACTATGTCAAAACATTTTACTGAACTTCTTGCACATGGGATGAAAAGATGGGGATCATTAGGTTAGTGGAATTCGAAAATAAAAGAAGCTTATTTGTAAATATTTCAGTACTTTTTAAAAATACCAATAGACTACAATTACTCACTAATTTTTCCTCGTTTAAAATTTGTATGGATCATTTCTAAAAGTAATCGAATCCAAGAGGAAAATAAACAGTTGTGTTGTAGATTAAAATGCAAGAACATCAATTTAGATATGAGTAAATGTCTTTCAAGTTCCATTAGGTCAGATGTGAACAGATGAAAATTGAAAGCATTTCAACTCTGGAACATCCAACCGTTCTGAATTCAACTCATATAGGAATCGCGCGTTTGAAAATGATAACACATAACAGTAGCAATAGAAACGTCACTAACATTCACGTAATTTCAATCATTTTATTTTTTCAGATTTTTTAATTATTATTCATTTATTTATTTCCCAAAAAACATACATTATGTTCATAATGGGGAAAAAAAGTACAATAATATAAATAAAAAATGGAAAGGAAAATAAAGTAATAAAATCGGAATACTTCCAAACATCACTTATGTAAATTCACAAGTGTGCAAAAAGTAAAAATGTTACTTTGAAACAAAAAAGTCTAACTTACGAAAATAAATATTTCTTCAAATCGTTTTTGAATTTCAGTTTGCCACAAATTTCAAATAATTTTAATTCGTTATAATATTTTTCGAAAACCAAGTTTGAAGTTATTTTTGATCTGGTGAATGACAGTACAAATTTTGAGTTTATGAAGGAAGGAAATATCTAGAAGTCGTTTCGGTTTGTATAAGTTGACTGTAGGTTCCTGGTAGTGTAATTTGAATATACATTCGACAATTTTGTTTTGTAGTATTCTCAACGGTCTGATCACATTTTTTTTGCAGATCCCCAAACAGAAACCAAATACTGGAGTTTGGAAAACACTTAAGAATAGTAAATTAATTTCAGATATCTTAACGGCAAACATTTCCTAATTTTGAATAAAATACCGATTATAGGTGATATTTGTTTTCTTAATATTTCAATCTGTTTAAACCACGATAAATTTTCATCGATATACAAACCAAGAAATTTTAAAATTAGAGAATACTTGATATTTGAGTTTCTGAAACTAATGGGGTCTTTCAAGTTGATTGAACTAGTTCTTTTTGTTATGAACATAGAGGAAGATTTTTCGAAATTCAACGTTAGCTTATGTTTCACAAGCCAACATGAGATTTTTTCAATGTCTTTCAACATGCTCGTTTTGATTTCTTTCAAACTATGTCCATCATATATTAAGGTTATATCATCAGCAAACATTTTTATTTCCCAGCTAGCTCTAAATTCGATAAAGAGTTTATATGAATAAGAAATAGAACAGGTCCAGAGATTGATCCTTGTGGAACTCCACACAAAATGGTTTCAGGCAACCCTTTACTGTCTTCCATGAATACAAGCTGTTGTCTGAAAAGGAGATAATTTTGGAACCATTCATGAGCACACTCCCTCACACCAATTTGATATAAGATATTCAATAAAATTTGGTGATCAACTGTATCAAAAGCTTTTCGAAGATCAAGCGATAGAATACCACATTTTCCACCCGAGTCTATATCGACTTGAATTTGAGTACTAACATCAAGTGTTGCTGACTCTGTATCCCTGGATCTTCGAAAACCGTACTGTCCTTCATACAATAATTTTGATTTCTCAAGATATTCGAGCAATCTGCAATTCATTGATTTTTCAATTATTTTAGAAAGAACTGAAAGAATCGAAATGGGTCTGTAATTTATCATTTGATTTTTTTTCCTGATTAATGAATTGGTTTCACTTTCGCAATTTTCATTCCATCAGGTAGTATACCTGTTATGAAAGTTAAATTTACTAGTCTGCTCATCAATGGTGCAAGCTCCGATTCCATTACTTTTACAAATCTAGCACTGATTTGGTCTAATCCTGGAGATTTATTTTAGGTTGAGTGAATTTATAACTTCTTTGATTTCTGTCTTATCTGTAGGCTTGAGAAAGGGTGAAGTTAATTTTGATTGTAATGGACTTTCATATTTCGAAGGAAAATGAATTGACAAATTGGGTCCAACATTGAGGAAATAATTGTTGAATGCTTCACACATTTCGTTTTTATCATCAATTTTTTCCCGTTTGGTGATATATATATGCAATTGTTTCAGCACGAGATCTGGATTTATTATACACTATTTCATTTATTCCACTCAATACAATTTTTGGACTGACATTGTTGAATTTTTCTTTATAATATCTCTGTTTTGCCTCTCGTACATGTTTTTTGACTGATTTATTATAATGGTCATAACAATCTTTGAACAATTGAATATTAGGATTCATCTTTTTTTTATGATGAAATTCATCACGGAGTTTTATCAAATTGAAAATATTTTCATTAAACCAAGGTTTCGATTTTTCAAATATTTTCACCTGTTTTTTGAAAGAACAATTTTCGAAAGTTTGCAAAATCTCATTGTAAATATCATTAGGATTATCATATTCGCTAACAATTTCATTCAGTAAAGGTAATCTATCTTTGAGCATTTTTTCGATGAAGAGAGTGATTGTTTTGAGACAGAATTTTTTTGTTTTTCTTTCCAGGGCAATCTCTGTTATTATCAATTTGTGGTCACTTAATGCACTATTTATAATTGAAATTTCGCATTTTTTGTCAGAGTTACTCAGAACATGATCAATTAAAGATCATTCATTTCCAAAATCTCGTGTGGGTATTTCATCATTGCAAATTTTGAAACTATTTGATTGGCAAATGTCAGTGAAAACATTTGTGTATGTATCATTTTTCAAGACATCAATATTTGTATCACCGAAAATAAAAGTATCCATATTGTTATCACTAAAATGATGCATTTCTTCGTCGAGAAATTTCAGAAAGTCATTTAAATTTTCATTAGGAGAACGATAGTAACCGCAAATTGAAATATTGATTTTGTTGATTCAATTGTGATAAATGAATTCTTTTTATCCTTTTCGATTATTTCGTATTCAATATCTTTTTCCACGAAAATTCCTGTTCCTCCACCACGCTTAGGTCTCGACAAATAGATGGACTCATAATTCTTGAAGTTGTAGTAGTATTCCTAGTCTTCTTTCATCCATGTTTCTGATATTATCACCAAGTCTGCTCCTGTATTACTGATAATGACTTCAATTTCCTTCATTTTATTCTTCATCGATCTAGCATTGAGGTACAGGGTTTTGAGGCTTCTGGATAATGTCGATTCATACTCCGAAATTGTTGGATATGAATATATTTAAATATTTTTGAGGTCTTTTATTGATTGATTATTGACTCGGGCCATGAATTAGAGGAAGGCTTTTTCGTAGTTTCGAGAATAGATTCAGTTACCAATATCCATAATCAATTTGTGAATTCAGTTGATTCTGATAATATTCAAAAGTTGGTCTCTTTTTATCTGATGCAAGTTGACTGGTGGGATGATTAGTTTTATGCTTCGAATTTGAGAACATTATTACATTATTACATTATTGCAAACAGGTTTTTCAGTATGATTACAAACTTTCAGATCGTGTGGACCAGAGCAGCAAGGACAGATGATGTTACTTTTGCACTTTTTCTGGGTATGTCTGAATCTGAAACATCTGGTACATTGCGTAAGGATATTATTCTGGTACACTCTAAGGTTTTGCCAACCAACGAACAATTTTTCCTCATTTATTGTCATTATTTCGTTTAACAAACTTCCATTTACCTCTGCAAATATAGTCGAACAATCTATGTGTTGAAAGTCTTTCAAAAGTTTAACAGAAAAATGATCTTCATCAATTATTGGATTTTGGTCAATAATCATTTTCTCAATATCTTCTTCCTTCAAGTGTTCGTCCACTTTCAAATTGGGAATTTTGATTATGGGGTTTCATTGTATTCATAACTTCCAAATTATACTCTCTGGGCAGTTTTTTTTAATCTCTTCTGCCATTTTTTCTACATCTCCCTTAAGGTTGCATTTCATAATTATCGTTCCATTACTTGTTTTTCTGGAAGAACTGATGCCTATATGTAAATTACTAATGTTGATATTTTTTTCCAAATCATGCTTAGTTTTTGTGGGATTTTGTTCGAAATTTGGCTTTATTTTTATAACTTGTTCAATAGACTTGTGTTGTGAGCAATTACCTTTCGCAGCATCTGAATAGGATTTGAAACTTCCAGCAGCTGTATTTGATGTTGACTCCAGTATATCAATTTTTTCATTCAACTTATTCAAACTATACATAAAACTGGCTTTGTCTACAATATTTGATAAAAGACAATCATAGTTCTGTTCATATCTCATATCTTAAGAAAATGAATACCTAATTCATTTTCTTTAGATATGAGTTCGATATTTTTATCTTTCTCCTTGATTAGAAGTTCCTTTTCCTTGATCAGAAGGTCCTTTTTCCTAATGATATCTTTCAACAGAAAGATTTCGTTTTTCAGATAGTCGATTACATTTGGTGGAGCATTTGATTGTTCTGAAACAGACTTCTGCGAGTTTTCAAGATTATCATTGGCATGAATAATATCAAAATCTGTATCTTCTCCCTTTTCGCTTTCCTTTCTTCTTCCCATAATTGATTCACTTTGGCTGGACTAATTTTTGAAAAAGTGTCATTTCAATATGTCAGTTCAGTTTAGTTTAATATCGATTCCGCTTCAACTTCAAATTATTTCAATATGGGGTATGCTGCTACAATTCTCTTGAGAATTTGCAACTTAACTCAGCAAAGTTTTTGTGGTTTTTATAAGATTTTTGAGAACTTTCTTGGAAACTTTGCGTTTAAGAAGTACAAAAATGTTGGGGATTTGCTAAATAGGATAGATGCTGAATGAAACTCAATTGGAAATTTTCCTTTTTTTCATTTTTCTCTATATCACTCTCGCTGACCTACTCTTTCATTTCTAATTACTGTTATTCAACTGGAAACATTGCCAATCACTTCCAAACGAAAGATTTTTCAAGGTATTTTAGAATCATAAACTCAGCCCTATTTGGATTTCCTAAATTGTATCCACAAGTATCTAGGTCAAGACCTGAATCTTTCGTTGCTTTCATCACCTTAATCGATTTAAATCCACAACGCAAGACTCAAAGCCGTACCACAAGAAAAGCTTTGCTTGGTCGATATTTATATAATTCATTTATCTTCATTACATCAAAATGTATTCAGCGTGTTCTCAGAAACACGCTCCATATAAACATTGTGGTGTTTAATGCATTATAACGTTTTATGACTACAAAGAAATGGTAATGGTTTCGTGACAGAAAAAAATCATATTCGTTTGATTTCAAGGTTGACTGAAAAACTTCTACGACCGCATAAAATCCGTTTTTCTAATTCTTACTTGATAGATTGAGATGAATTAAGATTTGCTTGTAATATTATTTTTTTGTTTATATTGAACTAGCGACCTGCCCCGGCTTCGCACAGATAAAACATGTTTATTGTGGGTTATCCCTAAGAGATAGACATGTTTCATCGTGGACTTCTTTCAAGACCCTTCCAAGGTGTGCAATATTGTAGTACATTATTTTGATCTATCCCGTAGGATTCAGTCAGCGCAGCATTCGCAATGTAAGCACAAATAATGTGTTCATTTACAAAATCACATTAGACACCTCTGAAATCGTCAGTGTTTCTTTAATAAACTATGCTTCTATCATACATATTAACCTTCCTCTTGAATCACTATATTGAGAGAACCGCATCAAAATCCGTTGCCTAGTTCTCAAGATCTAAGCATACATAGGGACAGACAGTCAGCGGGAAGCGACTTCTTCTATACTATGAAGTGAATGAGTCTGGTCGAATCTATCTTCAGAAATACTCTTGGTCCTGAGTGTGCAGATCCAGATAGATCTTGTTTTTTTTTCAATTAGTTGCAAAGTGAAAATTTCAATACCGCAAAAGATTACTGAGTATTCGATAAACAAATAGAAAAAAATTTCTCTGAATTTATCACTCCACCTGCCAAACATTGAACTACCTATTCCAAGCACCATTATAGTATAGTGTAATATTTTTGATGTTGTTGTTAAAGTTTTGTTTTCTCTTCGAATTATTGGCGGTAAGATGATACCAGAAAGAGTTCTACAATCTACTATATTTCAAACACCAGTATTTCACTTCCATACAGAAAAATGTGAAAAACATATACGAGGTCACAACTGAGGTTGGCTACATATTGTGATTAATAATTGAAGTAAACATTGTAAAAACACTTGACATAGTCAGTGGGCAAGTGTTTTTACATTTTCCTCGCAGGAGGAATGGGCGCATTCGGTTTGCTTTTGGAATACCTCGTCCATTGGTAGATGGCGTAATAACTTCGTTGTTCGCATCAGCTTTGGCCGGGGCTTGATACTTGTGTAGGAGTTTGATTTTTAATTATGGGAAATCATCGACTTTATGTTGATGATGGCACTGCCTTGCACTGACGAGTGGCCAAATAGCCCGAAACCGGTCTGCAAGTGTGTCCGTCCCTATAATTGAAAATCAATTCCTTCATTTGTATCGACGAAAGCAAATGCAGGATTAACTTCTGTGAAGAAACCTGCACTGGCACCTGGTCGGATATAATTCAATGCCCTTCGTGGTATTAGCCAGGGGAGTATATGTTTTCTGACAGGTGCCAGCCGAAACCTACTGTGTAGGTAATTTGAGACTGGCCTGAACAGATTGTTCGAAAGATGATTTGTAAACATTGTAAAGATCAAGTGATACAAAACATATATTATTTGAACTTGACGCACGTTTCGCTAACAAGGTTAACTCCTCCAGGAGATGAAAATTGACCCTTGAGTATCAATTTTATTCTCTATTCCACTCTATCGAATTTAAACTCTGGCCACCTATTTGAAAATTGCTTCACTGATCATAATTCAAATATCGTATTTTTGATGAATACGAAACCTACATGTGAAGTTCTATTTCTTTCTAATTCAATGTGAAACTGACTTGTATTCATTCCAGCTCTCACCTTAAGCGATGAAAATCTGGCTCCACTTCCGAAAATGCAATTCCGAGTTGGTTTCAATTGAGGAATATGTTGGTGAATAGAAAGAAATACTTTGCAAAAAAATGTCAAATTTCTGTAGGTTTGTATTCTTCTGAGAATGGCTCAATGAGGTACGAAATTTGAATAATTTTCAGTCCAAAAAAAAATAATTCGAATATATGAAATTCCATGGAGAGATAGTGTGTTACTTTGTTCTGAGACTTTTCGAAACATTTTTCAAAAGAATAGTTTTCAATAGATTCATACTTCAAGAATTCACCAAATTTGGAAGGCCAAGGAAATAACATCAGAATTGAAGTGGAGTCGACTCATTTAATGAGCGAAAATCAAGTACAAAGTGATATTACAATCAAATACTTCAAGAAGAAACTACGTATATTACCTACTGCAACGATGCCAGTGCAAGAGAAATGGTTAGGATTCGAAATGAAATTGGAATGCAAAGCCTTATTTTTATGTTTCACAAGTCCCCGGTAGCACATAATTCTTCAAATAAGTGATTGTTTTGAATAACAGCCATCTCGTGGGGATACGAATTGGGCAGTTCTTGAAATGTTTACCCCCAGTGTAAAAATCATCATGGAATATTTCAACATAAAAACTGGACATTTCGTTTCATATTTCATGAAACAGAGTATCATTTGTTACCTCCAAACATAAAAAACTGCTGCTATAAGCCATTAGCCTACTTAATACTCGATATCAAAATTTACAGAGACCGCCGCGACGCTTTAATGGCATATTTTTGTTTTTATATCATCAGTTTTTCATTATTTTCCATTAAATTCAGAATCAATTTGCTCTTGGTCAATATTTACGATGGAAATTCGAAGTGCTTGCGTACAACTTTTTTAAAATATTATGACATTCGATGGAAGCCTCACTAGAAAAAAATAATATGGTATTTTTCACAACTCTGAATGGAACTGTGCATAATTTGGAATAATTTGCATGAATGGATATAGGACATGAGACCAACGTATGATTGCTGACTATTCAAAAGATTGACAACTGACAAATAAGTAGCTCTTGTTGTTTTGGTATCACACTACATGAAACTTCTGTTTATTTTTATGAATATTTTGAACTCGATTTTGCTGTCAAATATTGCCTGAAATATAAAAAAACAGAAGACCCAGCTGTTAGGTTATTTTTCGCACGAAAAATCGGAAAATCGGCCTTCTTCTGGTTCAGGTGACCACGAAAAACGACAAGGGAAAAAATTATTTTTCTATTTATTTCTTTTTACTTTGTTAATTTTATACCATTTTTTACCGCTGTGAATTTGGCGGCCATTTTCAGCGACCAGTTTCTCCGGAAACGCCCGAAGGCGCTGACCAGTGGCGCACGAAATAAATTTAATTCACATCATCTTAAATTACAATTTCCAGTTTATGAGTGAGTGCTCTAAAGAAACCTCATTACACTTTTCCACCCGAAATTTTCAACACGTCGGGGGACCAAGGGTGGAATTTTTAGGCCTTTAGTTTTAAAAAAGAATATCATGAAATGATTCACCAAGCACAACCCAATTTTCAGGAGTTACTCTTAATCATACTCTGTTTATTTTTACGTCAATAAATCTCACTTCGCTAGGGGACTTGGGGGTTGAATTTCAACCCTTGAAATGAAAAATAGAATTCCATCAAGAGATAATTCTTGAAGCAAAACCAAACTATCAGGAATTACTCAATATCATACTTTGTTTACTTTTTCGATAATAAATCTCACTTCGCAAGGGGACTTGGGGGTTGAATTCCAACCCTTAAATTATAAAATGAAATTTCATTGAGAAATAAGTCTTTGAGCACAACCAAATCCTCAGGAATTTCTCTCAATCGTACTCCGTTTACTTTTTCGTCAATAAATCTCACTTCGCAAGGGGACTTGGGGGGTGAATTCCAACCCTTAAATCAAAAAATGGAATTTCATTTAGAAATAATCATTTGAGCACAACCAAATTCTCAGAAATTACTCTTGATCATAGTCTGTTTACTTTTTCGTCAATAAATCTCACTTCACCAGGGGACCAGGGTGGTAAACTTCAACCCTTAGAATAGAAAATGGAATTTCTTCAAGAAATAATTCTTTGAGCATAACCAAACTCTCAGGAATTACTCACAATCATACTCCGTTTACTTTTTCGTTAATAAATCTCATTTCGCAAGGGGACTTGGGTGTGAATTTCAACCCTTAAATTAAAATATGGAATTTCATCAAGAAATAATTCTTTGAGCACAACCAAATTCTCAGAAATCACTCTTGTTCATAGTCTGTTTACTTTTTCGTCAATAAATCTCACTTCGCAAGGGGACTTGGGGGGTGAATTTCAACCCTTAAATTAAAAAATGGAATTTCATTGAGAAATGATTCTTCGAACACAACCAAATTCTCGGGAATTACTCTCAATCATACTCTGTTTACTTTTTCGTCAAGAGTATCACTTCGTTAGGGGACTTGGGAGTTGAATTTCAACCCTTGAAATCAAAAATGGTATTTCAAGGAGAACTTACTGTCGTAGCACAATCATTTCTTCAGAAATGATTTCCAATTACCCTTCGTTCTATATTGTGTAAGAAATTTTCACTTCCTCCAGATGATAACTAATTGCTTCTCGTTTATTTCTGATGACTTTCTTGAAAACTAATTTTCGACAATTCAATTTGAGAATTTGCCAATTCGGTAATGATAGTCAAACCTCATTTTTTTCATTTATTAATGAAATTATTATTCATCTTTCATCATTTTAATATATTCACAAGCATAAAGAACGAAAGTTCAGTTCTCACAAAGATTTATAATAACAAATCATTTACAGTTCACATAACTGATAATGACTGTTGGGAAATCGACACGTCTGTTTCGAAAAAATGATTTCGTGCGGAGTTAGGGGGCGGTTGTCCAGATATGATTAACTATGTGTACTGTACATAAAACAAATCATATTTCGTACAATATGTTATAGAATTAATGAATCAGAAAGCTTTCACGAATTACAACAAAATGAAAATTAACATTTATTGTGTCGTGAAGAGACATACGAATCATGTCACCTCATTGAGGATTTTTGTACAGATCAGTTATCCAACACCAAACTGATATTATTTATAAGTGAAAAAGTTAAAATTTCTGACACAATATTGAACGAAGGGTAATTGAAAATTATTTCTGAAGAAATGATTGTGCTACGACAGTAAGTTCTCCTTGAAATACCATTTTTGATTTCAAGGGTTGAAATTCAACCCCCAAGTCCCCTAGCGAAGTGAGACTCTTTGACGAAAAAGTAAACAGAGTATGATTGAGATCAATTCCTGAGAGTTTGGTTGTACTCAAAGAATTATTTCTCAATGAAATTCTATTTTTTTATTCAAGGGTTGAAATTCACCCCCCAAGTCCCCTTGCGAAGTGAGATTTATTGACGAAAAAGTCAACAAACTATGAACAAGAGTAATTTCTGAGAATTTGGTTGTGCTTAAAAGATTATTTCTTGAAAAATTTCCATTTTTTATTTTGAGGGTTGAAGTTTACCACCCTGGTCCCCTGGTGAAGTGAAATTTATTGACAAAAAAGTAAACAGACTATGATCAAGAGTAATTCCTGAGAGTTTGGTTTTGCTCCAAGAATTATTTCTTGATGGAATTCTATTTTTTATTTCAAGGGTTGAAATTCAACCCCCGAGTCCCCTAGCGAAGTGAGATTTATTGACGTAAAAATAAACAGAGTATGATCAAGAGTAACTCCTGAAAATTGGGTTGTGTTAGATGAATCATTTCTTGATATTCTTTTTTAAAACGAAAGGGTTAAAAATTCCACCCTTGGTCCCCCGACGTGTAAAAAATTTCGGGTGGAAAAGTGTAATGAGGTTTCTTCAGAGCACTCACTCATAATTTGGTTGAACTGAAAATTGTATTTTGAGATGATGTAAATTAAATTTATTTCGTGCGCCACTGGTCAGCGCCTTCGGGCGTTTCCGGAGAAACTGGCCGCTGAATATGGCCGCCAAATTCACAGCGGTCCATTTTTTTACCTTTTTGTTGAATACACTTAAAAAAAAATACATATGATGATTGAGTGTCAATGTATGAGATGTTTCTTATATGGTTCAGCATTTGGGAACCGTTATTGACAGATAAGTGAATTTTTGATATTGCTAGAATTCATGATTGAAAAAACTATCTTTAAGGGATTCTCAGGTTTATTCGAAGTTGAAATAGAAATGCACTACCGAAAAGTTACTTGATCAGAGGATTCCGACATTGAAATAATATTTTTCTACTCCGACTATTTTGAACTGTTCATACGTATTAAGAATACACGTCTATTCTAAATTGATGGCCGCCGCTCCCAGATATTTTTTGAACGAAAGTATATGTAACATTTGACCCGAAAAATTTGTAGTCATGACTAGATTCATTGGTAAAAACCAAAATCAGCGAATTTTTGTTTCAATTCTTTGTGAAATTGAATTGAAATGGATATTTCCATCGTATGTTAAAAATCCCATATGAAGCGGGATATTTTCGATCAGTCACAGCGATAAATTACCGGCGGAACATTTTCGGGCTGGTAAATACCCGGTAGGTATCGAAAAATACCCGCTCGGTCCCTGTATCTATAGTAACGATTGTTAAAATTCACATTTGTCATCTTCACAGGCATAAATACTGAATTTTGAACGTCGTTGTTTTAACTCCGCAAATATTCTACCCAATTACACTCGTGCATCAAAATAAAAAATAAACCTAATAATTTTCCATTCAAGCATGTTGTCAGTAATGAATCTGCATTCGGCTATTTTCATATTTTGCTAAAAGACAAAATATGAATTTAAACTCATACAGATTAAAGACAACATGCTTTCATAGAAAATTATCGGTAATTTTGAAGCACTTGTGTAATCACTCCCGATAATTACAGTAAATTTATTGTTTAACAGTTCGTGGATTGTTACTGTAATTTTCGCTCATGCGTTATAGGCTACTTATCCTCCTCGTTACGTAATACACTATTTCCTACGGCCACCTAGGGAAATAACACATATCACGCTCTCTACTTCCATGAAGGGTGACCTTCATCGTAACCCGTGTGGAAAGTTACTTTCCGCACTGCTGTCAATAAGCCGTCAAACCCGTGAATCCTGATTCACTGATGCAATCATTAATTGTTATTATTCATATAAAAACTAGACTGATAGGTAATTATGCATAAAAAAAGAAGAGAAGAAAAAGAAGTTTTGTATTAAGTACTTTACCAATTCCCATATATTCAAATGAACGTTAATAATCATCATTTCTTCATTTGACTGCGATATCTATTGCAAATTTATGTGCACTTTTTATAGAAACAATATTCAAACAGACTGACACAAGAAAACCTTAGGCAACTCAATTATTCACAGTACACAATTAAATTTATAAGTATTTATCACAAAAATCAATACATTGAAGCAACGATTCTGGCCGTGGCCGACGCCATCAAACATTAAATTTATATTCATTTCTTCAATCTAGGTACCTACTGTCAGCTGTCGGATTGTTGTCAGTTGAGGCATGCATACGAACAACCTCTATTCAAGATAGGCAACCAATGAATATGATCCGGAGCCCTATACGTTCGACGGACGTATGAATCGTTCAGAATAACGTAAAGTGATACGGATGTGCTGAACTAGAATAGAACATAATAATCGTATTAGTTTAGCTATCGAGAATCGGGACCCGGGCGCGGGCACATATTTGAAAGTACAAAATGCTAACTAAGTAGGCTATGAAACAATTAAAAGACACAACAAATAAACATTCTTAAAACTTGGTACCTACATAGTCGAAAGTAAAAACCTGTCAAATCTTACAGTTGTACAAAATTTTCAGTGTCTACACCATGCATATATCAAATACCTACGTATTAATTATGGAGTCTGAAAATGAATTGGATTGCACTCCACCAGAAATCATAGAGGCGCCAAAAATAACCTCTTTACAAATTCTACCAGAAAAGTCCAAAAATAGGTATGAACGAGCTTATAATTTTTTCCTCTGAAAATGTAATTCTAGCAGCTTACGCCTCGTGCTACAATATTTCCCTCTCTTGTGAAAAATGACACTTTCCGCACTAGTAATGTAATATACTATTACCTCCCTTGCCTGCGCAATGCCTTATCATGTGTGCCCTCGAGAGAAAAGGAAAGATATGAGAAATTAAAATATCATTATTCATTATGAAAATGATTTCTCAGAATCTAATTACTTTTGCGTCACTCTTTTAACAATCAAGTTTGCGTGAAAGCAAAAATTATTTAATCGACAACCACTACTGTTGAGTGTCAACCACATTCAAGCAAAGGACTACTATTGTCACCTATTCGCTCAATTGATTCAAGGTGAGGCCACATCTCCTGATGATTTCTCTGTGTCACAGTAATATTACCGTCTGTGAAACCACATTTTGATTGTCGTTCACAACCATTCTATTTGTTCTGATACTGTTCTTTGGGAAATATATTAATTTGCTGTCTTTTTTTAATCTAGAACAATTTTTTTCAGGCCAGTCCTTACTTCACCTACACATCAGCCTGATGGATTAACACCAGTCAGAAAAGAACTACTCTCCTTGCTAATGACACGATGGGTTTTGAATTATATACGATTGGTGTCTGTACATGGTTCTTCACAAGAAAATTCCTGCATATGCTTTCGGTGATGCAAATGTAGTAGTTAAACGATTCCCACCAATAACTCATAGGTCGTTATTTTCCATAATTGAAAATCTTGTCAGTCACTAGGATCATACCCCGAGGAAGGAAGGCTAACGATAAGCAAAATCAGTCATCAAAACGAGACAGCCCAAAAATAAATACATGTGCGCTTTTTCCCCGTACAAGGAAAAAGAGGAAAAAACTTTAGTATGCTCACCCTCACTGACTGTCACGTCAGTAAGTTTTTACGTTTTTCTTCTGTAAAGAATACCGCAATGGCACCTGTCCAATATAAGTTACCGTCCTTCCTTATATTATCCAGGAGGGTGTTGTCCATCAATCTACTATAGCCATTCTTCAAATGTGCCCAACTATTATGCCATATTTTTTTCAATCATCATACAATTTACTATCGGAATTATTATAACTCCACGCCTCTTTGGTTTCAACTTCTGATGTTTTGATGTTTCTGCTGCTTGTTGAAGAAAGTGCACTGCAGCATTAGCTTTGTAGTCGGTAGAGCATGTTTCGAGGGTCAAAAAAAAGACGTAAGTGTTGTTGGAAAAGCAAGCATTTTTGAAGGGCGCCACTTGGCTCGTGATATATTTCGATCTGGGTCTCGGTCCTAATGTCTTTTGAGAAATATGTTCATTCCTCTGTTTTTGCATTATTCACGATACTTGTTGATAATACTATCTCAGTTGAGTACGTTAGATGTCTCTATGGCATTTTTTGATGATATGAAAGCAGAAAAGTTCACAATATTGACACACCACCCTCAACTAGGGCAATTTACCCAATGATTTTTTCATCAATAGACAACGGATGTTGAAACCAATACCACTCAAATCCAGTTGAGTTTTATCCAATAATAATAAACCGTTTTTCCACATTTTCCGAAATCTTCTTTCCACTTCACCTCCTCGGACAACCAAATATTGTCGAAAAATTCGCTTTTCAGTCGGTGCATTGAAGGAAAATGATCACGCACTCCACGAATCCTCTGCTCCTCCGCTCTCGAGAGGGGTTGCTTTCCAGAGTGCGCTCTGGAGATGAACCCTCTCCCTTCGTAGCCTCAAGCATAGCGAATAATGTGTTGGTCTTGCGGTTGCGGCCAAACTTTGGAATAACATCTCACTTTGTTCGACGGGGATAGCTTAATATTGTCGAGTTTTCTTCGAGGAAAACGATCCCTAGGTGGAGAGGCCTGCCAGGCATTCTATGAAGGTCGAGTACGTGATCTTGTGTACGGGTTTAAAATGGAATAATAACTGGTAATGATGTTACAGAAGTTATCTTGCAAACTATGGTTATCCAATAATTAATGAGGTGAACTATCTACGGATTATGGAAACAAGTTTGAAAGTTCAGGTATAGCACCTGTGTGTACCCAAAAAAATTGCGCCACACCACTGCAGCGGTTGTTGATCCCGACTACACAAAATTATCAATTGGAAAAACTGTAATCGGACCAAAAATCAATGAAAATCTATCTAGCTACCACATTAACAACCGATATGTTGTATGCGAATAAACACTTTCGTTCGAACATGATGAAGAAAAATTGCACATCATGTCATTCATTTGCTCAAAACTCCGTGTGCAGTATTTGATATTCTGATGAAGGTTTCTACAAAATTCCTCTTCGAATTCGGTCAATTCATCATTTTATATATCTCACCTGGAATCTTAAACGACTATTCAATTTCCCAATGTGTTTTGGTACAAACGATAAACTCTTTCAAAATGAAATGTAAATCTATTTTATTGAAAGAACAACCAAATCAGCTCTTTACCTATCTATTCGTTTATCCCAATCATGAATAATGTACCTATATATGTTGCTTTTACTCATTGAATTTTTCGATTAGTTAATACAATACCAGTAAAATTATCTGCTATAATTTCTGCCTGACCCCCTCCCTTCTATTTCTCTCTCTTCTATCTCTATCTTTCCCTGTATTGTTTTTATTATTTTTCTCGATTTTTTTTTCATTTCTTTTGATAGCCAACTTGAAAATTAATATTTAGTTTATGAGTTATTGGCGCTGGTGGACGAACCCAAGTGAAAGGTTGCCTTTCACATTCTAAAACAGTTGCCTTTTCTTTCTCATAAAACGCTTCCTACTATCCCATTATCAGACTTATTGGTTAGTATTTGCTTGAGGGTGGGGAATAAAAAGTTCCAAAAGATTTGACACCGTTCGTTTTCCACAACGTATTCCATATCCCCTGGAGCGTAAGGCAGTACCGGTGTCCTGTCTATTTCATACGAGTGCCGAGCACTCGTAAAAACGCGTTATGGCGATGGATATAGACCGAGACCGCATAAACTGCACAAGATGACAGCAAATGCATCAGTGTCTCGGGCGCCCATCGGCGGGTTTTGAAAACACCGTCTTAGCAGGCCATAATGAACTCTTCAGTCTCCGACTTCAGCTCACCTGACTAAAGCAAGGCAAATGTCGCTTAACAGACAAGCCATGGTCCTCGATATTCTTGAAGAAGACTCCATGCATAGACTTGTCTGTATGCTGCTGCAGCATTTTAGCATTCTCTGCAGCTTTGATGTGAGCTTTTTTCCATGCGGGCTCCAACTCGGTGACAGAGAGTTGGTTCACCCGCTTGGTGTCGAAGACTATACCAAGTTCATCAGCAGCGCGCCTTGCTGCCTTGAATAAAAAGGCTCCGATTCCTGCATTTTCATAGTCTCGGACCATGGAGAGTAGGGGATCCGAACTCCTGATGATTCCACAGGCTCCATCCAGTACCATTCTGTTGTGAAGACATTCCAAACTCAAAAGTCCACGGCCCCCTTGTTGTCGAAGGAGATATAACCGAGGAACGGACAATGTGGGATGCATGCTTCTGCGCATATGCATCATTTCACGAGTCTTTAGGTCAAGTTGCCGCAACTCTTCCTGAGTCCATTCGACTACTCCAAAGGAATAGAATAGAATCGGAATGGCAAGCATGTTGGTGGCAAAAACTTTGTGTTTGCCCGACAGCTCTGAGGACCAGATCTGCCGTAGTTTCTGCCTATACCGGCCACGGAGAGCATTTTTCACCGAGTCTACCTCTTGGGTTTGGCGTTATTTCATCCTTTCCTTTCTTTCTCAGCAACAGAGTTAATTATATAGACAATGGAAGTCCGGACCAATACCACACAGAAAAATGTATTTCGCACACATGATACGAGCGGTAAATGTCTCCAAATAGATTTATATTGATCTGTGTTTTGATTCACCTGATTCAAGTATGGAAAATGTTCAGGTTATTCTTGGAAAATGCCACGTTGATGAACAATGTATTCATCATTTACTTCTTCTATAATAATTTCCTGCTGAAGCGAAGTAGGAGGCCACAATGGAAGTCGAGAGGAATACTGTTTGAATGTCCTTTCGTGGGGTGGGTCAATTCTTCCTTCGTAGTTTTTTGACTCATTAACCTACCACATTCTGGAAAAATGAGAACTAATGCTGTATAGATTTCAATATTGATTCCTATTCTTTCAGATTGTGATAGGTTTAGAATCGAAAAGAATTATTTGCAATTTCCAAGTGTTATTGTTGGAATGTGAGACTTTTGCCATTTTCATTATCAGAACTAAAAACATCGTATTTATTGATTCTCTTCCTTAATCTTTCCCTGCATTTCACTAACTTTTCGTATCAAGACCTTATGCACCATAATGTGAACATAAATATTCGAAGAATATGTAGCATTGTGTGATCAAGTTTCTATTTAGGGAAATTGACACTTTTGTGAAGAAATCGAGATTTCCACGAAACAAATAATATAATAATCCCTTGACATGCTTTTATCATTCACAAACATCAACTCCACACACCGAAAGGAGAAAATAGTAGTATTGTTTCATTCAATTCATTCAAATCCACTTTGAACACGGACTACTTCATTCAATTTTACACAAAAAGGAATTTTTTTACAACACAATAGGTAGATATATAAAGAATTTCGCTCATCCATGATGAATCAGTTGATCCCTGAGACACATACAAGCTTGCATTCACCAAAAGAAAATGTACCCTTTCCCTATGAAAGCACCGCAAAATCACGAAAGTGCGTGTAAATCCATTGCTTTCGTGTCCGCCAGAATTTGCGGACGCTTGTTTCGTACAATTGGGATCTAGCAGCAAGATCCTTGTCAGCCTATTCGTCTTTTCCGCTACCCATTGGTATTACACGAGTAATCGCTACATATTACGTGAGCATTATCGATCTGCAACTAATCGAACATTTTCCTTTGTGTCGAAATTCCGGTACAGTAGCAGGACACGTAAGGCCTTTCTATCAACCTCACAATGCCCGGCAGATATTCGGGAACAATGAGGTGCAAATTCCACAATTATTCACCGAGACAGGGTTCAATAATGTCTGTTTGTCTGACAGTTAAGTGTGTGTCCTACACACAATATCGTCGATATATAGACCGAACGGCACTAGTAATATTAACTTGGTCAAGATTAATGCGTGTTCGAGAGTCAGTTATGGTAATGGCAGCACTTGATGGACTTTGAAGTAGTTCATGAGTTTTCGAATAACGGACTCGTAGAGAGCCAATAAATCGGAATGATCTATAATGGACGAATTCGAATGCTCCCCAAGAAATGGTGAGGGAAATTACAACGTTCCCCACAAAATCGAAAAACAAAACAATGAAAAGTTCGGTATCGTTTCAATTATCAAGTAATACCGCAGGACCAAAAGTTGTATCGATTATTTTTTTCACTTGTCAAAATGTGACGTTTTTGGCATTTCAACCAATAGTAGCGGGTTATTCTATGGTTATTCTAGCCAATCATTGGGTATTATACTGATGAAACTGCCTGGTCCTTGACCCTTGATAAAACGTTGTTTACCTTTGAACTGTCAAAACTATACGGTTTAAGGGCGTCGATTCTATTGAATTGGCTCATATTTATATAAATTATCATGAATGAAGAGTTACCTTATTAATAATAGTCAACTCGCACACGTAAATAGCTCATAACCCCAACTTTATGACGGATTTAGCGAACGACCGATTCAAATATTTGAGGTTTCCTCAACTCAAATGAAGATGGCGTACAATTAGTTTTTATTAAATACAATTCATTTTTTGTGGTATGAGAAGAAACCGTTGTATCAATATTTTGATACAACGACATAACGAATGATTTTATGTTCCTTCTGGCGCGATTTTCATTTCATAAGAAATTTTCAGTTATCAACCTTGTACAATGAGAGGTGTGACGCCATCTCTTGGTATCGTCAGCAAGCATTATCATGCACTGCGTAAGCATCATATCTCTTCTGGATCATAGAAGGCATACATCGTTGTTTGACATTTCAAATTTGTAAAAGTTTCACCTATTCTTTCCTTCTTATGTAAATGAAATACTGATCAATTGAATTGTTCTTCCTTCTATTTGTTCAGACAATAATCTCTCCAAATACAACTCGTTCTTCAAATTTAATAATATAAATTTTCATTTTCGAAACACTTAAACTTTTTTATTTTGAGGCAAGAGCATTCAAACAAACCGAATTAGATAAAATCACTCGTTCTACGGACTCGTGATTTTATCAATCGGTTTATTTCATACTTTTGCCAAATAAAAAAGTTTTTGTGGAAAATGAAAATTTATCGATTAAATTTGAAGGACTCGTGGTATTACCTTTGATAATTTTCTATTTGTTAACGAAATGTTTGTAATCCAGCAGTAACCATGAAAGCAATTAGCATGACAAAAACCACGAATTCGTTAAACGATTGGTTTAATCTATTGATGGTTTCCCGATTGGTATTTTCCAGAAATAACAATGTACGAATTTAAAAATGAACATTCATCTGTGAAAATTTTTATATCGATTAGTTGTAGTAAAGATTATCTGCTGAAATATTCTTGCATTCAATATAATTTCTCAAATTGAATCAATTTTATTATCTGAACGAAGAGAAATGAAAAACAATTATAGATAGTATTAGTCTACTTGAATTATCATGAATATTACATTATTCATGATAACCATTAACAAACGATAGTGAGAAATTTGAATATCAGCTCCTCAAAATATGCATTCAAATATTTTCAGTAATAATTCAGAATCATGAAAAGGGGTGGGTTTGATAAATGCAGTTAGAGGGTACTTGAAATAACTGAACTGTCCTGATATCCTAGATAAAAATTTGGATTCCTAGACGAAAGAAACCTCTCGGTAAAATGATGAAATCTCCAATGAAATATAGAAATGTAATGTTTATGTTGAAACGCGCATTTTGGTGTTGGGTTTGTAGATATCATTGATGATTTCCATGATAATTCGAAATTCTTATAATATCCAGGAATTTGAGTAGAAATTCTGAATTCCACAAGAATTCATTAATAATTAGGAACATTGTTCGACATATTCTACGGAAGTGAGATACCTCTCGATTCCAATATCTACAAATTAATAATGTAATTGAAGGATTTTTGGTAAGCAATTTTACAGCCTCATCGTATCACCCTTCCATTTCACTCGACACAAATGCAACGTAACTTCGATATTTGATGGGCCCCGTAACGTGAACCATTTATAATCCTTGAAAATATTCAGGTCGATAACAAATTTTAATGTGAATCATCAACTATCCGAAACACGCATCATGCTGCTTTTGTGCCAGCTCGGGCCAAGAACCGATGCATTATACGAAGATTTTTTGTTTCAGAGACATCACCGAAACCGCCTGTCGCCGTATCAATGTAACAAAGTAAGAAATGATCACTTTTTATCGAAAATATGGCAGTTTTCTCATATCCCATCAATTTGCGTGATTTTGAGTAAAATGAACACAAACAACGTCGGTAAATATTACATAATACACAATGGTGACGTTGGAAGACTGGGATTGAATATCGGAGCGTAATATCATCCCTTTTAATGTTGGGAAAGACTGGAAGATAGAGAAAATATTGAATGATTGGATGAAAAAAAAAGTGTCTAAAGCAGAACAGAAAAAACAGATCTTTGTAGTGAACAGCATCAACAATATTTGATTGTTACAGCTACCAATAGTTACATCATCTCCTATTAAGGATTTTCACTAACCTATTCCAAACAGAAATGATTTTACAGTTAATCAACCAACATAATTGTTGGGAGTTGAGACGGACCTGAATGAATTGTTAGCAAGATGATCTGATTTATCATCTACGCAGTAGGTTAATGTTGATGAATGATGAATTGAAGGTTGAATTGATGTGCAATTATTCTTCACAGGTTTTATAAACCAGAGAGTAATACTACTACTACTACTAAGTGAGGAGTTAGGACTTGGCCCAACGAATCGTTCAAAAGATAATTCCACATAAGTGGATTATCAAAACATATTTGATTATGATCCAACTTCAAGTCCAGCTTCAATCTGCTATCAGAGATTTTTGTTTCCAAATCTTCACTTGAGCCAATAGACCAAGTGTGTAAACACTAAAGGTTGACAGAAATTGCCAGTGCGATACCAACACAATTTTGTTTTCTATCGAAAAAACAACCATTATGAAAGAGTGTGAGCTAAAATTTGCACTGCATTATTTCATTTGTTGTCAGCTATGAATCTTTATTATGGACGTGTTGTTAGCGATACACATTTCAACAAAAGATATTTATTTGTTTATGTAATGGGTGCTAGGGAAGTGGTCCAATCCGATATGGACTTTGTAACTGATACTCATTCTCATTAATAAACTAGTGCAGCCATCACCTGCGAAGTTCTTGGTCCAGTAAGGACTTCATCTGTTATTAACAGAAAAATCAATAATCTCTTCCATTATTCAGTCGATTTCAAGATCATCTCTTGAGATCAGTTGCCAATACGGAGGTACCAGTTTTTATATTCCCATTGCATTCCATTTACTTACATGCAATTGATGCATCCAAAACAACAGACTGCAAAAATATAAAATAATAATTTCATTGCTTCTGTCTGTCTGTCTGTCTCGGGCGAATTTTCTATTTTTAGCGTCCCGCTATTTTCATACAAACGTAAACACTGGATATTTCCGTCTGTCACTTCCAAACCGTTAAATAATTCCAATCGAAAATATTTTGTCACCAATTAGAACAGATCGACTTCTAATTAGATTAGGGTAACTGAGTGGTGTCAGAATCACATCAGCGTATGCAAAGAATGTAAATCAACTGTGTCGAAATGTTTGGTCTCGGTCCATTCCAGATCAGATTGCTGTATATAGAATTTTTTCAGCTGAAGAACTTCAAGGTGTTACTGAAGGAGAGATTAGTATTTATCATGAAGCAGGAAACGCAAATAGATATCTGCTGATAGTACTAATGGAAAATGCGAAAAGTTAGATTATCAATTCCTCGTTTGTTGTTTTTTTTGTGTTCGTACCAGAAAAAATCTCAAAAGAATTAGAACACATAGTGCCTTTCTGGAAATAATTGTAAATCCCAACTTGATTCTTTCGAGGTTTTTTCACATAGGTAAATTCGAACAATTTCGGTACTTTCAATACCTTATGAATACAATGCCAAAACAAACTAATATCTTCATTAAAAGCAAATTTTTTGCCGATAGAAATCGTGTTCAAAAATCACTCAATGAAACAAATTGAATTTCTATAGTCGCTACTGAATGAAATATTCAAAGACACGATTCGAACACGAACATTGACAGATAATTGTTGATCGTTCGGCTGTGTCTTTCCACCATTCAACACAACTGAGGGTGAAGAGCTATTGTCATGGTTTTCTTCATTCCTAGCAAGACCATCCCTACAATTATCCAACTCGAAGTGACGGTCGTAATCAAAGGGGATTTTTATGGATACCCCATGTCTTTAGATGAGATCCTACAGAAGGGCTTCAGCAATCGTTTTCGCCTGCTGGTTGGCTACGGCTTCGGGCCATTTTGAGAAGTAGTCCATAACGACCATCTTATTTCCATAAGTTATCACGTTGAATGGGTCCTAGTCCTATTGCGACTTTCGACACCATGAGAGATACTGCTTCAATTTTCCCGTTGGACTTATTGTGGAGCCCTTCTTAGAATAATAATAATATTTATTGATCTGAAGAAACACGAAGTTTATACAACACAAGAATACAATACTAAAATGTATATGTCATAGTAGACATTAAAACATTACAATTCTACATTTACCCGCATACATTTACACATATAAAAAGAGTTGAAACGTTGAAAACATTGCGATAGCATAATTTTATTCCATCTCTAGATGATTCTGTAATGCAGAAAACTCATTGATGTCGTAAAGGGGGTTTTCAATTAAAATATGCTTCAGAGAGTTCTTGAACTTCTGGAATGGTAACTCACGGAAGTGAGGTGGCAGTAAATTATATTGCTTGACTCCAAGACTATCAGTCCTTCTCAATCTGTTTGTTTGCGGTACCAGATCCCACTTATTACGAGTGTTGTAATGGTGAACATCTGTATGAGTGTGAAAATTTTTCAAGTTTTGTTTAGTATGCGAAAGGTTTTCATAAACAATAACTGAGTACAAAGTCATGATTTTGAGGTTTTTAAATATTAGCCGGCAGGCTTAGCTGAGACTATACTCCTCAGAGCTGAATTTTGAATAATAAAGATTTTTTCAAGGTGAGTTTTTGTCGCATTACCCCAGCTCAATTGTAATTAGGGCTGCAATTTTTATTCACAGTTTTCTTTATAATTCTGATGGCATATGTTGCCCTATTCAATTTAGTGCATGCTTTATTGATATGATTTATCCAAGTCAGATTCGAATCCATCATAACTCCCAAAAATTTGACCGCAGGTTGCTCATTCTGATTGTTTTTTGTTTCAAAAATCAGAGTTTCGGTTTTTTGTTCATTCAATATCAGTTCGTTTGGGGCAAACCAACATCGCGTCCTTTCTAGAATCATATCCAGTATTCTTTTGAGGAGATTCCTGTGTTTCTAATTTTCTACTCAAGGCAGCATCGTCTGCGTACATCGTGGCTTCAATACGAGATGTTTTCAAATGATGTGGTAGATCATTGATGTAAACAAGGAATAGGAGTGGCCCTAAGAAGGAGCCTTGAGGTACTCCCCTAATTAAATGCATGTTTTCACTGCGAAAATTGCCACATTCAACCACTTGGGATCTCCCCTTCAAGTAAGACACTATCATATCCAAACAAACACCTCTCACTCCATAGAGTTGTAGTTTATTTATAAGTATTTGATGGTTGACACAATCAAAAGCTGATGTGAGATCTGTAAAAACGCTAATGTATTTATCTTTATTATCAAAGGCCTCTTTAATGTAGCCTGTAAGTATATTAATAGCATCTGATGTTGATTTACCCCTCCTGAATCCGAACTGATATGGACATAAGATATCATTTGATTCCAGAAAATGCACTAGTTGTGTATAAAGAGCATATTCAAAAATTTTTGATAATGATGGAAGTATCGAAATTTGCCAAAACAATTGGCAACGCTGTAACCGGTAAAGTCGTGTGCTTAGACGCTCTGATAAAAACTGAAATTTCATACTACAAAAGTGAATTTATATTTTGGAAATTTTACCACAGTTACTGTGAGTGACTCATCTATCTAGTGAACCATATAATTACATTCCAAGTAAGAAGATAATCGAGAATTATTAGAAAGGCAGTATACGTAGGAGCAAGTCAATATAATCAGAGACTCTCAAAATGTCGAACTGTGATATTTGTGGTGGTAGACCACAATCTAAAAATAAACTTGAATGCAAGTGTTGTAGAAAAGTATTCCATATTAACTGTGTTGAAGTTGATGAGGGCCAGTTACAATCATTTATTGCCGGAGATGCAATCTGGTTATGCACTAGTTGCAATGCGAAGGTAATTAGTAAAAAGCAGACTATAGTAACTGACTCAACTGCTATAATTGACATTCAGAAGAGCCTTAAAATGATTATAGATCAACAGAATCAGTTTTTTGTGAAAATGGAAAGATATGACCAGGATATCAAAGACCTGAAAGCCAAAGATACCGCATTAGAGACTGACATTTCTCTCCACTCAGAGAGAATTGAAAAGCTGGAAAATGTCACGAGTAGCTTGAAAGAAATACATTTATCGTTGAGTAATAAAATAGATAATCTCAAACAGAGCAGCCGCATCAATTGTTTGGAGGTCACTGGTGTACCAAAACCTGATAATGAGAACCCTTTCTTCACCGTTCAGCTGGTCGGATCGGCGCTTGGAATGAAAATATTGGAATCACATATTGCCAACTGCTATCGAACTGTCCAAAACAGTGCCTCGGTGCTGAATATTACTTTCACCAAGCTGTGCTATAGAGATGAATTTTTGAAATGCCGCAAAATTAAAAAAGACTTTTCTACAGATAACTTAGATATCTCACTGAAAAGCTTGGCTAGGGAATCAAATATCATATATGTTAATGAGTTCTTGACTCTTGCAAAAAAGAGATTATTGAGTAAATGTAAAGAATATAAAAGAAATAATAATATTAAATACTTGTGGGTGAAGTATGGTACAATCTATATACGAAAATCCGATGGCTCAAGAGCGATTGTAATTACTTCTGAAAATGATCTTGATAATATTTGATCATAAGATATTCCTATATTTTCTGGTGCGATATATTATACAGTTTCCTTGTGTTATTTGTTCATATAATCGTATAAATGGAGAAACTGAACATAGCAGTTTTTAATATTAGGTCGATTTTGCCCAAGTTTATTACTTTCAGCGAATATGTGGAGAGCAACCACTATGATATAATTTTGATAACAGAGAGCTGGCTACATGGAGAAATTGAGGATGGTATGGTTATGTTGAAAGGATACAGGATGTTTAGATTAGACAGGCTACGAGGTAGGGGCGGAGGAGTTATCATTTACATCAAGTTATCTTACCACGCAGATATGCTGAACCTGTTGAATACCAATATTGCATCTGAACAAATATGGATATCTTTCTCCTGTAACAAAGTAAGCAACTGTATTGGTGTAGTTTATAGGCCGCCACAAACATCAATTTCGGATTTCCTAGAATCATTTGAAGAAGTTCTGAGTCAAGTATCTCCAAAATTTGATAATGTTTTTTGTGGGGGTGATTTTAACATAGATTATTTAAACCCCACCTCACTCGGTTATAAAAGTTTAGATAGTATTACCACGAGTTTCGGACTTGTACAAGCTGTAGGCGAACCCACCCGAGTCGGTCTCAATCATGCCTCTCTTCTAGACTTATTTTTTTATTCTGAACATATGGAAATGAATGAATGTAAGACGTTTGATCTTCTCAATCTGTCAGACCACAGTCTCGTTAGTTGTTCAATAGACATGAATGTTGCTTCCAGTGGTCCTTTATTTTATTCATATAGAGAATTTGACAAGATCGATAAAGACGCACTATTAACAAATTTCAATGCACTCGACTTTGATCAAATTTTCTACATACATGACGTTAACAACAAGGTTGAAGTTTTTAATAGATTACTGTTGTATTTGTTTGATATACATGCACCGGTTAGAAATGTAAGAATCACTAAAAAGAGAGCGCCTTGGCTAACTCACAACTTGAAACAGATAATTAGTCTGAAGGATAAGGCCTTAGCTAAGTACAAAAAAACTGGAAGAGAAGCAGATTGGGTGTCCTACAAGAACATGCGTAATTATAGTAACTCAGCGATTGAGCGAGAAAAAAAGGCTTTCTTTAGAAATATTGTCAGTAATAATGATTCTAAGTCAATGTGGAAAACCTTGAAAAATATGAACCTCAATTCTCAGAAATGTAATCGTGAGCTACCGTTGGATTTACGTGATGTAAATAAAATAAATAATAACTTTGTACGTCCCACACAAGATAATGGTATTCCTGACAAGAAAGCCGTAGACTTTCATAACAATAATGTAAAATATGGTTGTAATACTTTTTTCTTTCGGTTGGTGGAACCTGAAGCGGTGAAAGAACAACTTTACAATATAAAATCCAATGCTAGTGGTGCAGATGACATCAATTTGAAGATGATTTTGCTATGTTGTCCCAACAAAATAGTTCATCTTACACATATTATTAATTCTTGCCTTGAAAACTCTACGTTTCCGGATAGCTGGAAAATTGCTCAAGTCCTCCCACTGCCTAAGTTAAATAAACCCAAAGATTGAAAGGACTTAAGACCTATAAGCATTTTACCTACTCTCTCGAAATTGCTTGAAAAAATTATGAACTTGAGAGAATATCTAAATCACTATAAACTTCTTCCAGAAAATCAATCTGGCTTTCGACCTCAACATAGCTGTGCGTCTGCTCTACTGCATGTAACGGATGACTTATTATCTGCACTTGATCAGGGTAATCTAGCAGTACTTGTACTGCTAGACTATTCCAAAGCTTTTGATCGCATTAACCATCAACTGCTCTTGGCCATACTCCATTATAACGGATTCACCAACAGCGCATGCGCTATGCTTAAAAATTATCTGAACAATCGTAGTCAATTTGTTAAATATGACGGTAAGCTCTCGGCTCCTCTATATATTACTGAAGGAGTACCTCAAGGCTCAATATTGGGTCCATTGCTATTTACCATTTACACATCCAATTTATCTTCATTCTTATCCAACTGTACAGCACACTACTATGCGGATGATACCCAATTATATCACTCTTTCCCTAGTGCAGAGTCTCTCGAAGCATGTAGAATTATTAATGATGATCTTAACTCACTAGCAAGAGCATCTGCTGAACATTGTTTAACTATTAATCCTTCCAAATCGAAGATGTTATTATTCGGTAATAAAAACAAAAGAAATGAATGCAAAGTATATTTGAACCTCTCAATTCAGTCGGAACCAATAGAATTGGTTGATTATGCTAGAAATCTGGGACTCACTGTAGACACCGATTTAAGGTTCACAGATCATGTAACAATGTGCATTAGAAAAGCATATGGCAATTTAAGGTTACTCTATAATCTTTCACGAGTCCTAGATGGAAAAACTAAGAAGATATTGTGCGATTCCTTGGTGCTGAGCCATTTCAACTTCTCTAACGTTGTATATTACCCTTGTTTAACTGTGCATGACCAAAATCGTATTCAACGTGTTCAAAACGCTTGTGCCAGGTATATTTACGGAATCCGTAAACGTAACTCCATTTCACACAAAATAACTGAATCTAATTGGCTGACCATGCGACAAAGGTGGTTTCTATATACTTGTTGCTTTTATCATGAGCTCATTGTACAAAAAACTCCTGAATACCTATATAAAAAAATAACATTTCGACAAGATGTTCACTCCTTGAAAACCAGGTATCGGTTCCACATATCACCCCCAAAACACAGCACTGCTATATTTGAACGTTCCTTTTCATATAATGTTGCCAAAATTTATAATGCTCTCCCGGATTCGCTGAAGGTTTTGAATGTCAGCAATTTCAAATCAGTATTGAGAAAGAAGATAAAAGAAGGCACTATTTCAGACTTAAGATATATCGCACCATGGTCAGAACTACAATAAAACTAACAAATCGCTCTTGAGTCGTCGTCATCCATTTTTACCTGATTCACCCACCCACCTTTTTTTTACTTGTATTTTGCAATTTTTGATTTTCTTTTTGTAAATTATTTCCTTATTTCATGTTAAATGTTTAATGATGTAATAATCACTTATTCAAACCCCCTGAGGGATTAAAAAAAAATATATATTTTTTTTTCAATACCCAATACTTAATGCTATTATAATCAATGGTTGATATCTTAGATCTAACGCTGAGTTATTATAATATTATGTTAAGTATTTGATATTCATTATTGATGTTGATATTGAATTGTTACCGTATTCTTACTGGTAGTGTTATCTGAGCATATGTTCTGATTTCTGTTTAGGGTTGAATGGAAGAGCAGACTCTTACATTTTTATAATGTGCTGAGGCTGAATTCCGCCCTTTTGTATCTTTGATATAAATAAAGGCAAATTATTATTATTATTATTATTATTATTATTATTTTTTTCTTCACCATAATTTCCTTTTTTTGTGTATGGGAATCACTTTTCCCACTTTCAATTCTTGTGGAAAATAACCATCTGTAAAACAGGCATTAACTATGTCTGTTAAAGGTTCAATGAGGAACATTGAACTATTCTTATTATTTTTCATATCAAGTAAGCTGGTAGGGTCTATGTCAAATTTTGGAGCATTTTCCAGAATCGAATTTATATTGTTGATGAAGAATGTATTCATTTCCTGAGCAGTAATATTTTCGGGGTTATGTGTTATTTTGTTTTTTCTGTCAGTTTCGGTATTTATGATTTGCCAAGCCGTTTTACTATAGTCATCAGCTCTTATTAATAATCCTTGATAGTAGTCTCTCTTGGCATTTTGTAACATATCTGAATATTGTTTAAAGTTTATTTTGTTCTGAGGGCCTTTGATTCTGTACTTCGAACAAGAACATCAGAGTTTGTTTGGCTGCCTTCACTTGAGGTGTTATCCATTTGAGATTTCTATTCGGCTTTTTAGATTCTATTGTGAGTGAGAAACTTATATTATAGTAATGAAGGGAAAGTGCTCTCAAAGATACTGAATTTTTCTATAGCTTTGTTTGTTTCATAAACCTCAACACAAGACTCCCTTTTTAGGTAATCGTTAAAAGTGTTAATATTTTTTGAGCTTTTGAGCTATATCTCCTCTCTAGTTTGTCGCTTGTCCCATTCTCAATTTCCTTTTCGACATTCAGTATCAATCCAACAGGATGATCAGATAGTCCCGTGATTACAGTAGCAGATTCGCTATTGCAAAAAATATTGTCCAAGCAGTTTTTTTATTATGGGTTTTTTCATTTATGAGTTGGTGTAATCCAAACGTCATGAATAAATGAGTGATTTTTTGTGTTTGTAAATTACTTTTGTCATTAAAGTGCACATTAAAGTCTCCCACTAAGTAAATATGCGTATCAGAATCAAAGGTTTGAGTGCATTCTAAAATATGCTCCATTTTCAACAAAAATAGGTCAAAATTCTTCAGATCCGGAGATCTATAAATATTTATTGTTATAGTTTTAAGATCCTTTACATAACATGCAGACACTTCGTATATCTGCTCACAGGACCACTCCGTTAAAAGGGTGAGTTCAACGGCGTTAACATCCCTGTGTACATGTAGGAGCCTCCATTTTTTTTATCCACTCTACAGAAACTGCTTACCAATTTGTAGTTATAGAAGTTGTTACAAACCACTTCATCGGATCGCATCCAATGCTCTGTGAAGCATAATAGTTTTATTGAGGTATTACTTGTTAAAAAATGTTCAATAGCAGCAATTTTATTCCTAAGACACTGTATGTTCTGATAAAATAAGATGTTTTTGAATTGATGCACGAAACTAATATTCCCCATTTTCTGTATTTTCTCATTTCCTGAGCATATGTCACATCGTTTGTATCATTCCTCCATATCCAGGCGGACGTTCCTAGGTAGTACCTCTCGCGTACTCAAGCCTGTCTTCTTCAACCATCGTGACGTGTTGCAACCTATCTGTAGCCGTAATCATTTCGACAGCACCTCTCCAAGCAAGGCATTTTCGTGGCTTTTTCCTTCGAGATGCCGTATTTCCAAGTCGTATGTTGACTGAGCGGAGTTTACAAGACCTTCTTTCTTCGAATCTTGATCGAACACGGCAGGCAAGTTTCAGATGCCCTACTCTGCCACAGTAACATTTCGGCAGCCCCTTTCGGTCGTTGGCAGGTACTTCCGTTGGCGAGTGCTTCTCCAAAGCATCCAGCTTCCTGACCACTAGGACTTCACTCAGGCTCTCTTCGTCTTCTTCAGTGATTGTCCTGATTCGATGAACTTTCCGAAATTGTCGGGAGGCATTCTTGACAGCTTCGAACTCAAGAGCATAGAAGAGAGCATCTTTCAGGTTGCGGTGACGTCCCACCCTCAACGCCTGCTGCATTTCGATTTCATTGATACCGTCAATAACCTATGGTATAACTCTTCAGCTTGCTGACAACATGATTTTTATCAACTCGTTTCACCTATAAAATATTTCACTGAGGAATCATTCTAATCATTTTTCAACATGAAAAGCACTCGACAGACTTCGCAACGAAATGATATTCTGATTTTTTATATTCAGGCATGCAAGTTTTTTAATAGAATACTCATAATCTCAGAATTGTTCTGCAGTTGTACCACACTGTTGAATCAAAATACTCCTTCTAGAATAGTGTTGCCTGCTAAGACTGCCGAGGCTCTTCTTGGTAAGCATACCATAAAATCTTATAAAATCTGCCTTCCCATGCGGGGCGCCATGCCACGCATTTCGAGGTGGGAAAAATTCATTTTGAATCACCAGTTTTCAAAAGCGGGACTATGGCGGTCTGTTCTACGGAAGCGCAGAAGGGCCATACTTTTTTAAAATTTTATTTTTTTATGATTCCGACTTTTAAGTCGGAATTCCGACTTTGATCTCGGAATTCCGACTTTAATCTCGGAATTCCGACTTTTATCTCGGAATTCCGACTTTTATCTCGGAATTCCGACTTTCATCTCGGAATTCCGACTTTCATCTCGAAATTCCGACTTTTATCTCGGAATTCCGACTTTCATCTCGGAATTCCGACTTTTATCTCGAAATTCCGACTTTAATCTCGGAATTCCGACTTTAATCTCGGAATTCCGACTTTTATCTCGGAATTCCGACTTTCATCTCGGAATTCCGACTTTCATCTCGGAATTCCGACTTTTATCTCGAAATATTTGAGTGATACCCAAATCAATCAAAATCATGAATCGTGCCTAATTTTTGAAACATTGAGTTCGTTGTAATTGGGTCATATGAGTTATTTTAGACCATGATCATAATAATACTCAAAAAACTATAAGGTGTGCAATAAGGTAATTATTTCAATGCGAAATAAGTAGAAAATTTATTGAGTTTCAGATCATGAAAACAAGGATTTCATTTTATTCCTGAGGCTCAAATATAAATCTATAGTTCCATCCATATCCATCTCTTCGTTTTCTCAGATAATAACTGAATAGCACACTAAATGGTATAAGCTCTTTGTCATCAGTCATATTATTTTCACATTTCTATTCTCTTGAATGCATCTTCTTCTCCTGAAGATGCCAACCTTTTTAACGAAACTCTCTTCGAGTTCGAGTAATACAAGTTTGGTGTTATGCTAACTTATGTTCAGGAAATGATGTTTAGGATCTTCGATTAAACATGTCATTAACTTGAAACCCCAAAATATGTGGTGACTATAGTATTTACTTTTTCAAATTTATTATTTTAATGTTTCAAGCTGCTATTGGCATTGAAATTCAGTATTTCATGCGATTCCTATAGTAATTCATTTTCAACATTTCTTCATTCTTTATTTCCACATCTTTTTATATCGTTTCCATATTTGCAATCCTTTCCGTTTTGTGGTTTGATTATATTTGTAACATTGAATCGACTCCAACTAGAAGAGGTGGAGTTTCAGCAGAAGCTGTTTTACGTGTATATTTGATTTTTCGAACATCATTTTTTGATAGTTCATGGAAATTTGGATTGAACATTGATTGCACACTATCAAACACAAGATATGAAAGATGATCGTTCAACTAGGTGGATGTCACCAATTTGTGAACAACAGATATATCATTACAAACGAAAACAAGATATACCTAGAAATTCAAATTATTATAGTTACATTTGCGGAATAACCGCATTTGTGAGGTATCTACATCAGATCAACGAAAAAGGTACTCATTCCTAGAAACAAAATATGAAAAACTGTGCTTTACTAGACACCCGTATAGGAAATGATGCATGTACAAGCTCATCCAATCCATCCTGGCACAAACTCAGCTACTTTTCTAGTTGCACACTGATAGTGCAGGTCATGACGAAAGAAAAAAACACCTACTAGGAAATACATTCAACACAGTGAACACATATAATAGGTGGATAAGCCGGTTTTCATTTATAAAATCAGAATGATTACCCCGAACGTTAAGAGACAAGAATTTCGATCAAACTCAAATGACCTATAAGCAGAAAATTAAAAAAAAAACAACTACTGAAAAATTTCGAGAATTTGTATGGTTGCTCTGGATTCTCAATGTAGCTTGACACTAAAACTCCTCTCATCAATGTATCGTTTTCGAACACGTCTGAGATAAAAGTCGTGATTCCGACATAAAAGTCGGAATTCCGAGATAGTCAGAATTCCGAGATAAAAGTCGGAATTCCGAGATAAAAGTCGGAATTCCGAGATGAAAGTCGGAATTCCGAGATGAAAGTCGGAATTCCGAGATAAAAGTCGGAATTCCGAGATTAAAGTCGGAATTCCGAGATCAAAGTCGGAATTCCGACTTAAAAGTCGGAATCATAAAAAAATAAAATTTTAATAAAGTATGGCCCTTCTGCGCTTCCGTACTGTTCCACCAAAAGGGGGACGTATGGTCAAGTTGGGAATGCTCTTTAGATATTCTTGATTTTCTTGGAACCTCATTCTTCAGATTCATTGTAGGAGCTAGGGAATTCAAAATCCACATATTTTTACTAGGGCTGATGTTGACCTAAATATTGGTTGCTGGTTAAGGACCCTCAATTATATCGCGAATTCCATTCCATGACTGCAGACAAGATGCCGGTCAGCCCTCTTACAAACTCACCCAGAGCGCGACATCGGATAAACAGAAATATATCGATATCACAAAACGGTACTCCGTATTAACCAAAAAGGGGAATCAGCATTCCAAAAAAAACCTAACTCGAGGCATATTCAAATTGTATCAAATTGAAACACAAATAGAAGAGGTGCTTCTATGGTTTTCGACGTTAAACAAAACCTGGCAGGCCGAAGAATCCGCCATTTTTCAATTCAAACGATAATCCGAATGAAACTAGAAACGATTCAAAATAAAACAAATTCTTCGTATCCAGCTGAATCTGACAGGTAATCCGTTCATTTCAACGGATTCCAATTATTTCGTGAAATCTAATGAATTCGACTCGAATCCAGGTATTAGTGAACCGAACGATCAGAGCGGCGAAATCTTCATGCCGCGTTTTCTAAATTGGTGAAAACGAGATTAAAATCAGAATTGTGGTCATATTACAAAACGATATCACCTTTACGAAATGATAAACCGCTAATATATCGAGTATTACTAATTACACGTCCAATCGAATTATTCAATTCGACTTTGACGTCTATCTCTGACATGTAATGCGTTATGAAATTTTGAATACCCTGAAGCATGAGTAGTCCCGAAAATGAACCTAAAAAAATGGTAAAACCTCGCAATTTTTTCGTCCAGCACCGATTTGTACACACATCTGGGATTAGGCTTATTTCACCCTCTAGTTCATTTTCTATATTGTGCCGTTGTACGCTTTCTGTTTTTTAAGGATGAAAACTACCCCTTATTGTCAAAAATCATAAAATGATATTGAAATCCTAAATATGGGTAAAAATATTTGAATAATTATTGTTTCATGCTTTAGGATACGATTTCATAATCTTTCAACCTACCCTTGTTGAAAACTACCCTTGAAAACATTGAAATTTTTATAATATGTCTTTTCTCACTGGTAAGAAATCAAAGAAATATACACATATACACTCACACACGCGAGCAGATGTTTCATCTTCTCTGTCTTCCAATATGACTGGAAAAAGTGGAATATATAACGTATAATGGCCGAATATACCGGTTCTGAAGATTACTACGCTCCGAAGCAGGTAATTCAAATAAAAAAAAAATGATAGGTTTTTTTAAGCATAGCTCCTCCATTTCAGGTGATGAAAATTTTCTCAGAAACGATTTTGAAGGGCTTTTCAAGATTAATAAGACTATGTGAGTTGAATTACTTAAGACCCCTTAATTTTCAAATGGGGAGAGTTTAAAGCGCTTGAATAAAGTGATGTTCGATCGTAAATGTAGGTGTTAAACGGCTATATCTTGCAGAATATTCACTGTACAACCAACTCTGCAAACTCCAATTTTTCTAAAATTAGGCATATCAAATAAACTTCGTGGGTGTATTAATAGTACATATATATATATATAAAGAGAATCACAGAGGTTGACGATCAATTTCAGTTAGGGGGTACTTTGGGGGTTGTTTTCACAGATTTTTGTCGTAGAAAAAGCAGATACCGATCTTATTTTCATCATAAGTCGGTCAATTTTCATGCTAGGGAGACATTTTTTTTTGTTTAAAAGTCTTGATTAAATACTTTGGACAACATTCTATGAGCTTTCTTCGAAAAATGCAACTTTTTCACGTTATTTCGCTTTGAATCTTCCAATTTAAACATTTGACGAAAAAAGCTAAGCATTAATTTGCTGTCTTTCAGTTCCTATGTGTCGTAGAAACACTATAAAAAAGCATTGTTTTTGTTTCTTAAAAAGCTACAATTTGGCTCTCCACACTTTTTTTGATGAAATGCATATTTTTAGAGTTATTCGTGAAAAAACATTTAAAAAAGTCGATTTTTTCATCAAAAAATTAGTACTTTCAACTTCGAATAACTCAAAAATCATTACTTTTTCGAAAATATCGTATAGACCATTTTTTTCTTAGAATTACTTTTTCCGTTGATTCCTACAGTAAAGATGTGGCAACCACCCCCAAGGCTCTAGCATACAGCGGCATGATATAGAAAATGATCCTTGAGCTATTTCCTTCCTACTGTGAAAATTTCAGGTAAATCCATGCGAGCCAAAATGCTTCATTTCCTGGACTAAAGTTTCAAATTAATTTCAACGAGATAGTTTTCTGCGATTGAGCTGTTTTTTATCTAATGGTAGATTAAGACCATGTTTTCTAAAAAATGCGCTGAAAAGTAATCGTTTATTCCAAGAATAGCCCAGTGATTTTTTTCACTTTTATCGAGTGAGTTGAACATCAGAATGAAGTAAAAATATATGTTCGGAATCAAATTTTCAACCCATATTTTGTGTTCAAAGTACACATTTCTACGGAATTCACGCTGTCACTATTGAGAGAACACTTACATAATGCTTCCATCTCTCTTAAAATTACAAGTAAGTTACAGAAATTACTTTATTCTTTTGAAGAAAGGAATCGCGCCACATATTCTTTGGTTTTTACAAGTAGGCTGTTGCCTATCTGAACTCGTTTCTGTAATCTATGAATGCAACGAAAGGATAGAAACAGCTTGCCACATACTCTCCTATTTACAGGCTATGGATCACATGAACAACCAGTTCTGGGTTCATAAGGAATGACACATTGAATCTATATAAATTTGTACAGGAAAGAAGATTGTTGGAATGGGTGTCATGAAATAAACTGGAGTAGAGCGCAAATACGCCCAAGAGGCTGAAGTGTCATTTTACATTTCTCACAGTCTTTGTTGATCGCCATTTATTTCACTGGAAGCTCACATAGCATCACCATCATTTTCGAAGTAAAATCATGGCAACCTTTCGAAAATTTGTTAGGGTTGGTCAAACTTATGCCACTTCTAAGTGACGAAAAATAATCTAGTAGAGCTTTCGATACAGAAAATGCGCTCGAGACAAGAAAATAATACTTCACTGGTTATTACATAAATGGCTTTGTTGTGATCAAACTTCAGCAAATATATTGGCAAAGCCCAACATTCGTTTTCGAAGATTTGGTTCAACCACATATTTCGAGAAATCATTCTTATTGCGACTATTTCAAAAATAATTTGCATGATGTTACTCCTGGACTAATTCAAAATATTGAATTGAATGCGTTCAGCCTGCACAAAAATATAGCCCGTCACTAAACTCATTGCAAGAATCACGGGAGTGAATCATTACTTTTTTAAATCAGTTCTTTTGAACCTACCTCATTCTATTGTTAACAATTTTCTATACGAATGAGCAAATGAATTACATGAAAAATTATCTACGACGAAACTTCATTTACTTTTCTTATTACGAATACTGCTAAAATCCATTATGGAAATTTGTTTCATAAAAGACACACCTACCGGGATAAATTACTCACGCGGCGTCTGATATTGAATAATATTTCACACGAATAGTCTGGCAAACAAATAATGATGTAGGAAGAGCGCAGTTTTTAATTTAAAAATCCTATTACGAGAAAAAACATTTTTATCTTTTTCTCGCATCTTCGGAAAATAAGTTTCAGTGGGAATGACGAAGATGAAAAAACTGTGCATTCAGCAAAGTATTTCAAATTTTAGCTTCTTCGGAGAGAATAAGGAAATGAAAATGAATTATTGAACCCATATAATAACTATACTATACTTTCCAGGAATGCAGAATTCACAGAAAGACAATAATTACTCGAGTGCCACAACATACGGTACAATCATATTAATACGTCCGAATGCCAATGAACACCGACCCAAGGGTAAGCTAATTAACCATCACAACGGTGATGAAATAACTGGATGGCAATTTTCATTCATAGATTAATCCTCAACACAGAATTGTAGATCAGTGTACTATGTTGAAAACTTGTTCATAATAAATTTTTCAGAAATATAATATTTTGAAATTTGAAAATCATTTATGAACCCAAAAGAGATCAAAATTTTGTGTACAAATGTATAGAACGTTTCTTGTTACACGAAAGTAAAATGAAGGTGAGTTTCGTATGACTTATGCGAGAGTATTAATAACCATTACATGAGAGTTGCATTCGCTATTTTCTCTAAACTCGATAGATAATAAAGAACTATGAATATCGTATTATATTTGTATTGCTAGACTCAGAAGAGATCAATATTGCATTGGCAATGCTGATTTTGTTCTGAACCGAATTTTCTATGTGGCCTTCCGCCACTGAATTGCATTTTCAATTGATCAAAAATATGTCATCCTAATGGCAGATCTGTATAATGATGAGCTCATTATGATACAGATTTTCCATTACGATACAGATTTTCTATCTAGACCTCATTATGAAACTGATTATGGCCATATAAGTGTTTTATTATAGTATGGGTGTAGAAAAATCTATATCTATTTGATAGGCAAAATTTGAGTTATACGAGAAGTAACTGACTAATTGGACTTGTTCTAACCAGAAAGAACTCTTTTTTACTAGAAGCGGCAATTTTTCAGGGTATATTGAAAATCTGCCCTCCTACATTTGTATAGATTCCAATATTAATTCTCATTTTTTCAGATTGTGGTAGGTTACAAACCCAAAAAACTACGGAACAAAAAATATTTCATAATCCTAATCTAATAGTTTTTTTGTGGGAAGTGTACAGTGCATTTCTTAAATGCCCCCTCCCTTTTATTTTCATCCGACATTTCACGTCGAACATTTTCGAGCACAGCAACGTCGATATTTCTACAAATATTTATTATTCTCTGCCGTACATTCAACATTGAAGCAGGTTCAGTTTCGTACACCTGCTTCAGATAGCCCCATAAAAAAAGTGTCTGAAGGTGTCAAATCTGGCAAGCGGGCTGGCCATTCCGTAGTACCCTGATGGCCAATCCAACGACCATGGAAAAATATAATATTCATGCATTAATTTGATTATCGCAAGTTTCTACTTTTTGAGTTGACCATTCAAAAAATAAAAGGGGGGGTTGGCATTGAAAAAATGCACTGTATATGTTACCAGAGTAGATGAACTCAGCTTCAATTCTGTATAATTCATATGTAATTCGAATTACCCAGCACAAGGATGGTGCCACATGAGTCAAAACTTTAAAATGTCAGTTTTGGAGGTACTATTCACATATACCGAAAATGGAATATTCCACCCAAAAATGGCAAAATGACCAAATATTCTCGTACATACTGTTTTAATGTCATTATTTCGTGGTGAATACATCTTTTTTCCGTTTCTAACCCAACACAATCTAAAGAAATAATAATACTAATTTTTTCAGATTGTGGTAATTAAGAAACGCAGAAGACTACGGAAAAAAATTCTAAAACAATATTCTTCAGGATAGTAGTCTTTATTCATTGCCAAATTTTACACAGAAATGCAAGAAACTTACATATTGCATAAAACATATCGAACTTGTCAAGTCATCGGGGAGGGGATAAGATATATAAGTATATAAAAACGTGCAGTAAAAACACATCTAAATGTAAAATGGAAAATAGTTAAAAATGGTTACAAATTTTGTTAAAAAGAACCATTTCAATCATCGACAGCCAATTGTGTCGAGTTGAGCAATTCATCAATATGGTAGTACGTTTCATTACACAAGAACCCGTATAAATTGGATTTGAAAGACGATCTGTTTGTGGTGACATCAATTAGAGATTTTATTTTATTGAAGCATTTAGCTCCAATATACTTGGGAGAGTTATGGCCTAAGCAAAGTCGTGAAAAGGGTGCGTGCATATCTTCCCTATATCGAGTATTGTATTCGTGAATATCGCAGTTTCTGGAAAACTCTTGTCCATTATCTTTCACGAACATTATCAAATGAAAAATATACAGACTTGGTAAAGTAAATACTGAGAGCTTTTTAAAAAGTGGCTTGCTTTCTAATGGGGGGGCACCGTGGATGCATCTCAGTATTTTCTTCTGGGATGATAGATCCATCCTTGAAAACTAATTTTCTAGAACCCAGCGTCGTACAAAAAATAGTGGAAGAGAAAGTCATAATTTTTTATGTTTTATTAAAAAATTCCATGACTTTGTGTAGATACAAATATTTTTCTACAACATCGCGTTCTTTGGGATTAATTTTTCGGAATCTTTCATCCTTCTGGCATGATGCTAAAATTTATCGCTTCATATGGCAGCATCGTTCTGATCATGATTCATGCTGAATCATTGACCCTCGAATAGAATAATGTATGATGAGCTTATATTCTTCCACTATACTTTTCTCAAGATAAAATCACCATCGAATCATGTCTCACGTGAACTAATAATCTGGATATAGATAAACACCACGTTAGATTTGTTTCGATATTGATTTCTTTGAAACACCCTGGCCGGACAAACGGACCCACGCCCATTGTAACGACAAATGAACATCGCATCATCATAAAAACTAACTACCCACGAAAAGTAATCTAACAAAAATTGCTCGAGCAGATACATAAGACATAAACATCGCTTTCCAGCAATAATAGAGACCACGAATGCGATGACTCATTATGTTCCATTTTGTTGCGTCGTTAAAAAAAGTAGGTCAACCTTCAACTACAATTAGTATAAAGCGCTCAAATGTATTATTCATATGTTTAGCTGTACTCACAGTATTGTATACTGCGTGGTCGCCATGTTTAAGTACCCGCACTAATGGGACCACGTCATAAGGGGCGGAGTAGAAATTGCCATTATTTTTTAATGAGCGTACCTGTAACAAGAAAAGATAATTAGCGTTATACAAAAATTTTGAGGGCGCATAACAATAGAAAAAGTGCAGGAGAGTAATAAGGTAAGCATTTCAACGGAGCTTTCAGTTTCGTTTCTTTATAAATTAACTAGGTATGTATGTGGTATAATTTTGTTCAGAACTCCTCGTGGTATTTCAATATTATACGCATTCAGAGAAGCTATGCTGATACACAAGGAATTCTGCTGAGCTACGATAATCATCAGGGGATCTATTCTTGACCCTTCGCAAGAGAAGTTCATGCTGGTATTCGCACATTCTAATGTCCAGTCATGGTTTCCACTAAACATTTCAAATATTAGAATGTGATCATAATTGGGAATACTCCGTTTGCGAACGGTCAAGAATAGCACCCCAGAGCCTACGTTATTTATTTGCAATGAGTTCAAAGGTATGCCAAATCAATAATAATTTCAAAGATGGCATCATCATTAAATAATCAGAAAATATCACTACCCAATTGAGATCTTCCATAAACTTGATTTGCTGAAAGTGAATTCTTGTTTGGGTTAAAGTTTTGTGGTTACTCTCGATGAATATCGTGCTCAAAGAACATTTCGACTTTGGATGTTATGGAGAGGTTCAAATAACATTGTAATTTACATTCAATGCTGACAAAATCAAATAATATCTTTGTTTAATGAAATCTGAAATATGGCTGCATAATTTACCGATGCTCGGAAAAACGATAAGCAATATATACCCTCTCATAGAATAAAGTAAAAAATGCTTCATACAAATCTGGTGTTTCATTTTGTGTCAAAAATTATTTTCATCTCATCAATTTCTGATAATATAAGATGTACAGATTTCTATTTCCATGTGATGGATTATTCACCAAAACATATCAAAAATTGTTGGTTTCCATTCAGATAAGGTGATTTGTTTACCGGTGAAACCTCCCTCACCAACTCATCTAAAAATCCGCAAAAACATTTCAACTCGTCTGTCCTCACTATTTTAAGAAGTCAATCATTATACGTAAATTTATCACTCATTAATGTGGATTATGTAACTGAATTTCTTTGTACAATATATAAATATGTTGAGAAAGTGATTTTTGCCTTTTTCTTCTCCAAATCAATGCAAAAAAAATAAAAAACATCTTTAAAAGAATTAAAATCAAATATTCAGGATGAAATTTGTGTATATTTCCTAATCAATGAAGAATATTTCTAAAGTCGTCGAGAAATAATATTTTGAAAAGTGCTTCACGAAAAAAGGACATCATTTGAAAAATAATAAAAATATGCAAAAATGTGATCAGATGTTACATTGAAAATGAGTACAAAAATCAAGTTAGCGTAAGAACTTCTGAAAATATCACATTCTGATCCAAAATCGTGTCAGAAATCGAAACAGATCCCATTCCTGGTGAAACCGGAAGTGACCGGAAAGTGAAAAGTATGCGAAAACCCCCTCATCACTCACCATTTACTTTCAAGAAATCTCATGTTAATTACCTGATACTTGAATTGTCTTAGAGATTCATTAACACTGGAATATGTTTGTTTATAGATAAAAAGGATACTCGTTCTCTACCCGTGTAGAACGTATTTCAAACGTTTCTGTGTCCCCATATACGCTATCATGTCGATATTAGTTTTTACCATCGTTTGTGAAGATACATAGTCAATCAACTGTAAATATCATTTGAAGGGATGGATGCAAACGGTGGATGGCTCCAGAAAATTCGTTTCCTAGTCATGTCTTTTCCTCCATTTTTTTTAGAGACGTCCTAGCTTGAATCACATTTTTTTTTGTTTATTATGCATAATACAAAAAAGTGGCATTCAATTCAGAACCAATCATTGTGTTCAATTGTTTTTCAATGTCGTAGATAACTAATATTTCGAAGAATACTTTGATACTTTTACTTCAATTTCCTGCATACATTTTTATTGCCAACTCTATTTTGAGTTGCCAACTCTATTTTGAAGCTTCTCATTCTTTCGACATTCCAGTCAAACTAACATACAGGAATCTACATTCATTTTATTCTTCAGTAAAGGAAACTTTCCTGCATTGTCAAGTGAACAGAAATATCGACATTATAGTGTAGATGGCGCAACACAAAGCTTCAAATTCTTTTTACACAATGGCAAGCTATCCAATCTATAATAATGCGTTTACTCAACAAATCACGGTCAGTTTGACTCATATTTTGACAGAAAGATGCAAAAAGCTATCGAAGCTCCGAAATAGTATTGTCTATATAAGTTTTTATCGAAAATAAAAATTTCAACTCCAAAGTGACTGAAATAGCAGTGATCTACGACATTGACAAAAAAGTCTTTGTTATGATTGGATTGCCATCTTCTTGGATCTCATGGGAGCCATGAAGAATATGCACAACGTCCGTGAAAAAAAAAGTAAAGACATATCTTGGAAACAAACTTTCTCATGCCATCTATCCGTACTCTCCATCCGTTCGAATGACATTTCGATATGGTTGACTAACTTTTCTAGTTTTCCATAAGAAATGGTGATACGATTTCATTAGCCAGTTCGACCATGTTCAACGGGTTGAGCTTAGCTCAACTTCTAGAATATTCGATTTTCTAATAAATGGCGAATTATTGGTAGATACATTCAAGAAAATATCATTTCTGTGTGTGAGCTGATTGGTCAAGATATGGAAGTTCAAATAAAATATAATAATTTTCAACTATATTATATATACAAAAATATGAACATCGAGTCATAATCAGAGGGAGCGCTCAATTAGAAAATGAAGTGACAAAAAGGTCGACTTCAGATTTGTATGATTTTCGACTTGTGTTTTCTGGTGTGAAATATTCAAACAATTTATATGATTCCTTGCGTCTCAGAATAACACCCAAATTATAGACGTTTCAAAATTGCGGAATATGCACCTGAAATAATACTGAATATGAATTTATGCATCACGGATGGAAGGACCAGAACTAATCAACGTTAATAAATCATCGTTATGCTAATGAGCGTCTTTCTGGGCGATCTAATATCAAATTTGTAGATGCGTGTAATAAATAGAGCATAGCGGTGCGCGTTCAACTGTTTTGTTAACCTCAAATTCCTATGAGGATTTATTTTTTAGAGTCATGTAGTGGAATATGCGTCAACCCCATTTTTTCTGTCTATGGGGGCATATCTCCTACACTAGTTGAGACCGCAAAAAAATTAATTTAAATTTCTTGTTCAGGGGACCTGAAGTCTAAATTGATCTAACGCTTGGCGGCGGACTAATGAAATTTCACCGTTTTCAATTTAGAAGTAGATGAAGATCATGTTTCCCGAAATATTGGCGGAAAATTATCGTCATTCCAAGATTATCCCAGTGATTTTCAATAGTTGGATCGAGTGATTCAAACCAACAAACTATGAAAATCTCTTCTGAATCGGATTTCTAACCCATATTTTGTGTTCAAAGTGGAGATTACTTCGGATTATATGCTGCCACATAAGCTCTCATTTCTCTCAAAATTCTAGGTAACACAAAATAATGTATCCTGTTTAACATCGTCACATAACGAAGTCGTCTAAGGGCTTGTGACCCATTCATTCCGAAGGAAACTGCTTTATGGCGCAGGAGATGTGTTGTAATAGGTGGTGAGATAATTTATAATTATTGGTTGGTTTGTATAGAATGATTTGAGAATGGAAAATCCATCATCACCTAGTTGGTAATAATACAGTATTCTGCATTTGTAGTCTCATAGTTTTCTCTAATCCACTCAATTTTTCAAATAATTAGAGTCAAAAACAGTCAGAGAAATGTGGCGGAATACTTTTCGATTTTTACAAGTATGCTGTTGCCAATCCAAACTTGTTTCTGTAATCTGTGGTCTCATTTCATTAGTCTAAAACACATTACAGAAGTAGAATCACTCCACTATATTTCGAGCAAGCAATTATGAAGGCATTATCAACACCTCTAAATAACTACCAGATTTATTAGCACTGCAAGCATTCAAATCCCAGGAGAAAAGCCATCATTCAACCAATTCAGGATTAATTATAGCGAGCAACAAACGTTACGTTCATTAATCAGACATTCACATAACGGATCATCCTGCACAATGTGTGTCTAGAGGAGTTAGCAACTTATCTGTTCATCTAATGAAATGTTTCTTACTGCGGATAAATGGCTATGATTCATTTTCGATGCTCATTTTACAGTACATCAGTCAAGGCTTGAACGTGTGCATCATTAGCGAAATTGCGAGGAAGGAAATTGACTTGTTGAAACATTCAGAGATGGATATCAAACTGTATGCCAGCATGAAATGGGACGCATTTATCAATCAATGTATGGAAGTCGACGAAAACCTGGTTTTGTAGAAAATATTCAATTAAATACCGAGGCGAAAAGTTACGACGGCGTATAAGGGTCACTGTGAAAATGAAAAATATCTCCATTGACAGATTTTGGTCTGTGCATGACAAGATAAAATCTGTCAATGACAGGTTGAAATCTGTCAATGGCGCATGAAAGTTTAAAATCTGTCAATGGCATATTGACAGATTTTGATCTGTCTGAATGGAAGTGGCCGTTATTTGATGAAAATCTATATTCTGGCACTCCACCAGATAAAACCATTACCCTAGTGGAAATACTGTTAGATAGAAGTTGTACCAACCCGGGAGCAACGCAGGAAATTCTTGACCTATTTGCTGTGTGTCTGTCACAGAATTATTTCCAATTCTACATGTTCTATTCATCTTGTGAAGGTCTGATAATGGGAAACCTACAGAGTTCCCTATTGGCAGAAATTTTCATGGATGATTTAGAGCAGAAGATTCATAGTAACCCACTGGTCGGTGATTTTGTGTATTGGTATAGGTACGTGGACGACATTTTACATGAACGAAGAGGCAACTGGATAAGTTCTTTGATTTCATCTGTTCCATTCACCCTTCCATCAAATTCACCATGGAGATGGAAGAAAATGATGCAATCAATTTTCTGGATTTGACCATAGCAAAAATCAAGGATATGATGCAATTCACAATTGATCTACCCATCCCCACCAACATAACGCGGCAGCATTTGAAAGTAGGATTCACAGACTGGTGAGAGAAATCCACCCAGTTACAACATTATGAAAAGAATTACAGAACGTTGACCTATTCTGGCCAACCGAGTAAGAAAATTTCTAATTTTTCGAAACAGAAAGATCAAAAAATTGCACATAAAACAAAGAATAATTTAAACTCTTATATCAAAAACAACAAAGACAGAAGGTCAGTATCAGATAGATCCAAGGCCGTACCCAAGGGGGGGTCAGAGGGGTTGAACCCCCCCCCCCCGAAATTTTCCAAAAAATAAGATTTTTCAAACGCATTATTCAAGATATAATTGTTTTCTTCTTTTTCTTCATAAGTAAATGAGGAAGAGTTCAAACCAATTTCTAGTTGAAAATGTACGTGAGTATTTTGTCAAATTTATTATAATTTTACTAACCCATTAACCTACGTGGAATTCGTGGAGGGACGTGATCCGCCGCTAACGGCGTAGACAGAAGCGTTTCATTACGTAAAATGCCGTAAAGCATATAGTTAGGCGCTATCACGATAGGTAGCAGCACGAAAAAAAGACCGCCAGTCGCTTTCGCAAGTCTCTGACTCTGACTATTTATTTCGGAAAAGAATTCGTTTTTATATGTTGGCAGTACAGTACTGGGGGCCTGTTCCGAAACTAAACGAACGATCAATGAACGAGAAAATAGAAGTTGAATCTTTGAAACTTTATGAAAAGATGTTTGATCTAGAACTTGTACCTAGTGAGTACTCACTGTGGAAATTGTTTTGGGAAAAACAAATGGAACTCGACAAGCCTCCTTGTGGCATTGAGGCACTGAGCCAATGTAATAGGGAACTTTTTTCTGACATATTCACCTTCCTGAAAATATTTGCTTCTTTGCCAGTTACCACTGCAAATGCTAAGAGGACCTTCTCCACTCTCAAGCGATTGAAGGCGTACCTGAGAAATCCGTGTGGAGAAGACAGACTAAGCGGACTGGCTCTCATGTCGGTTCATAGAAGCCATAAAATTTCAACTGACAAAGTGATCGATGAATTTGCAAAAAAAAAAACAGAAGAATGGATTTTCTTTTGTAATGTGACTGTTATTGTCAACAGACCTAATTTGGAACTGTATTGTACTAAACAGTGTTGAGTCAATTTGCATTGTCAATCTATTCATTTTCCTAGACACTAAATTAACAGGGAAAATTATTTTGTTGTTATTATTTATACATTTATTCATTTAGTGTCGTTATAACTTTTGTTAATGAAGCCTTCGGCCTCGCCTGGTGCCATAAGCCCCCCTCCCCCGAAAACTTTTTCTGGGTACGACCTTGGATAGATCAGGAGTTTATAGATTACTTTGTGGTTCATGTCCTATGTTTCATGTCGGTCAAACAGGAAGAACATTTTTTACATGCGTGAAAGAACACAAAATTAGTTTCCAAAATGGTAAGACAAAGAGAAGTTTTATAGTGTTTCGGGGTTTCTATACTATTTAACTCACAATCATTCGAAACAATTTCATCAAATGAATAAGAAATTGATATATGAGAGATTAATTCCAAAATATTTCGTGTGAAAACTGAGAGACTCTACAGTTAATGGAAAGTTTTAGAGTTTTGATGGAGACAGTGGGTATCTAAATTATTTTGTAAGCTCAGTACTGATGGAGTGTGTGGCTGCAACGTTGTATCAGGGTGTTAGCTTGTTTTATATCACAACGTTAACGGGGATCTAAACACTTTGTGAATTCCTATGAGTAGATTTACGTTTCGAATAAAAGAAGGCGACGGATATCGATGTCAAGAGGTTGGAAAAGTGTTTTGCCGACTTCGTCTTTTTCTGAGAGAACAATTGATATGTTTTCAACCTGAAAGTAGGTTGAAAAGGAGCACATTTCTTGAAGGATTGAGAATTAAAAAAATTTTGCTCCGAATATAATCTGCTAATCTCTTTCATTGATATGTAGATAATCATTTTATGACTTGAGAGTTGACACAAAAATGAAATCTTGTTCTCAAAAAATCCTGTGAACCAAGGAAAATAAATTATTTATCAACCTTCCTTTATTATTTCAGTATAAATTCTATATCTCACCGATTTGTTGCAAATTCTGAGAGAATTGAAGATTGGAGTATAATATTATTAGTTCAAGAGAAAAATCGAAAAAAGAGGAATAAATTGTCGATTTGAGAAGATGATTATATTTGTAGAGAGAAGGGAGTTATGGAAGTGATTTTTGGCTTATTTTTCTACTTATTGTGAAAGGAATAAAAATTTTCTATACATCAAACCTTCTCTGTTGATATATGTAAATCATTGATATTCGTTTGCTACTTCTATAATAGAAATTTTGTATTCTTTTTCCATTAACTTGGAGAGAAAAAGCAATACATCACTATCTCAAGAATTGACGATTCTTCTGCGGTGTGTGCAGAGAGAATTTTTGAAATATTACCGACGAGACGAATAGCTTTCTTGACAAGGAATAGAAAATCAAAATGTCCGGGCACGATTGGGTTTTTCCATAATCGAGTACCAACAATTATTTTATTTACTGGATAATACGATCCCTTATGGTTTCAAGGAATAAACTATCACCATAAAGCTAGCGTATTCGATTTTGTACTCTGGTGATAAATCTTCCTATAAGTTCGCTTGAATGTGGTTGACAATGTTACCTGCTCAGTGATTTTGATTCGAACTTTCATTGTCTGTATAATTGACTAGTAAAAAACTTTTTGGAAGAATGTTTCATAAAACAATAGAATACGAATAACAGAATTGGAATGCCCAGTAAAACGACCATTTCAATGAACTGAATCAAAATGAAGCAATCAAATACAAACAAGAAGAATTGAATTTTATTTCGACCAGAAAATAAAATTTTTGAAATCGAAGGATCACAAATATAAATAATCGAAAAATACTATTGACTTGGTTGAATACAATGCTGGAAAAAATCAACAATTGTTCTCTTCAACGAAGCCGATTGCGATCACCATAACTCTACAGTGGGTAGCTACACCTCGTGCGAACGAATACTGAAAAGTCTTCTCCCACCCCACTGTAGATTGACGGGTCCATTTCGAAATCGTTAGGATTATTTCTTATTTCACCGACAGGGTTCGTACCAGGATAATCCGAACTTCTCTATAAACGCCTTCCGGGAGATATCATTTTCATTCATACAACATCAAATCTCTAACACTCATTCGAATCAAACAATCAGTAGAAACATCCCACTATTATGTTAGGACACGACCCCACTCGAGAATTATGAGGTGTGCAAATGTTTGATATCAATTAAAGCCTCCAGAAACAACATAACCCCCGATAAATCTGGAGTGTGTTCTCCTGGAATATCTTCGGCAAATCTAGCCAAATATCCCTGAAACCAGATTTATTGCCGAGCCGTGTTAGCAGGAGCGAAGAATTACTTTCCAACAAGTTCTAAACGGGGATGCGTGTAGCTATAAAACACCGAACTTCCTACTGTTGTAGAAGAGGGACGATTCCAACCGCATATCTAACGTATTCTCGAAGTTTGGAGAATGCGTTTCTAATTTACATACTAAATTCCGTCGATAGACTACCAGCTTACAAGAGACGCGACGCTCCAGGACAGTTAATTGGAAATATACTCGAGTCTAACTTCATCTTAAAGGTGCCCAATTATTCAATGAATAGAAAGAAGCTCCAGATAGAGTTCGGAATCAATCGATGGACCACTTTTACCCTTTTACGACAGTAACAATGTAGGATATTGTTACGAAATGTCCCAGCGCCGGCCCTGACGAGATCGTAAACGCAGATGAGGGGTTCCAGGAACCTGTAAATCGCGTGTGGAGAATTCGATAGACATCATCGAGGCCCTTCGCGAGGATTCTTCATAGGCGTACGCAGATATATATATATACGGAAGAGACTTCTTCGCGGGCAGAGTTAGTTATTTGGAGAGTTAGTTATTAGCAGAGACAGTTTTTATTCAGAGCTAAGTGGCGAGAGTTATTGAGAGCTGAGTGGTGCAGAGTTTATATTAGAGAGAGTTTATCAGAATTTTTAGTACAGAGAGTTTTAGTACGGGGCATTGGAAAGTTAGCGGAGAAATTCAAGCGATTGTATTGTTATGTGTTGTGATAGAAAGTAGTAATAAAAGTATTAAAGTGTTGTTCGGGGTTTTAATCAACAAACCTCAGGGATATATCGTAACAGTGGTGTCAGAAGTAGGAATTTTGTTAGGAATAATCATAACAGTGGTCTCAGAAGTAGTAATTTTGCGAGGAAATATCGTTACAGTGTTGTCGGAAGTGGAATTTTGCTGATAAATAAAAACAATTTATGGTGAATGCGAGGAGTACATCTTACGATACGATGGAGGACATGTTGAAATTCATCGTGAACCAATTTGCGGATTATGAAAGACGACGGCAGGAGGAAAAATAAGAAGAGGAAAAGCGACGAAAAGAAGATGAAAAGCGACGGCTGGAGGAGAAAGAAATGGAAGTAAAGCGGCGGCAGAAAGAAAAGAAAGAACGATAATCAGAACGAGAAAATGGAAAGGAAGAACGAGAAGAACGACTCCAGAAAATTCTCCAAAATGAAAAGGAAAAACGAGAAGATGAAAAAAGAAATCGAGAAGAAGTACTCCAGAAAATTCTCGAAATTGGAAAGAAAGAACGAGAAGTACTCTAGAAAATCTTCGAAGGTGGAAGGACTTGAGAGGCAGATAGCTCTTGTCAAGAACCAGGATCGTCGGAACAGGGTTGCCACATCTGGCATTTCCGTAAAACCACCGACTTTTAATGGTCAATCGTCTTGGTCCATGTATCGTCGACAATTCTAGGCTGCGGCAGCAACCAATGGATGGGACGAAGAAGAACAAGCTACGGCTCTCATAGTAGCTTTGAGAGGGCCAGCTTTGGGATTGTTACAGACGATACCAGCGAACAACAAAATAAATTGCGGTGATAGATAGTTGTAATAAAAGCAGTAAAGTGTTGTTTGGAGTTTTAATCAACGAACCCCAAGAATAAATCGTAACAATATATAACGAATATCTAAATGCAGTATGATCTCAAATATTGACTGACAAATAACACATTATTGTTTATGCTTCTCACATACAAACCAAATATTCATTAGATTTCAATGGAATGACTTCCATAGGATTGAAATGAAAATTTTTGCTTCCATGTTCAATTTCGAAGCAGTAATAACCACGAGATGAATTTTGCTGTCGTTGGGGGTGACCAAAAGAATAACCTTATGCGGTCTTCACTAATTTGCGATGAAGCATCACCTTATGAAGTTCATATACTGTGAAGTTTTTTACGATCTTGTTGGTACCCCTAGGTTCCACTGGTGGATCGAACATTAGAAATAATAATAATGCATTCTATAGTTGAATTCAGATGGTAAGCTATCCACACGTCATGTCTGCCGTTCCAAGTCAGTCGAGTGGGACGGTCTTCGATTTTTTTTTCTGGTTTTCTTTGGAAAAGGTTATGTTTTTCCTCTGGTGATCAATGTGCTCAAGAAATCTCTGATACCATCACTCTGGGAATGGAGACATTTTTTCCAAGTAGTACAGACACTACACTCTGAGAGATCCTAGTTCGATAGAAGCCGTTCTAAGGCCTTCATATTCAAACAAGCGGGGTTTAATCACTGGCGCCAAAATCCTGCTTCAGAAACTGACTTTACACAAGATATAGGTGTAGTGAAATTTTAATTCATTTTCTCCTCCAACCGAAGAGGATGGTTACAAGCCACCACAGCCCAACAAGAAGCGAATATATTTGCTGATGTTTTCTGGAAATTGTACTTACGACTCATCGAGAAAAAAAAACGAATATCGCCTGTCGACAGTAATATGCCTGAAATGAGTTTTTACCAGAAAAATATAAGAAATATTTCAATGAACCAGAATATAAACAAGGTTTTCGGATCCAATGAAATCCTAGACATTGTTTTTGAAGTGTGTGCCCCAAATTAACACCCGTACTTTGCGAATTGTTAAACTTTTGGTATAACTTGGGGTTCATAGAGTTCAGCTAGAGCCCAAAAAAGAAAAGAAAAGTTCACCTCGTAATCAATTATAGAACAACTCCATCGCTTTCTATCTTTCCAGTCATGTTGAAAGCAATCATAATGAGAATTATCAAATATCTGGAGATATCAAAAATGATTAATTATAGACACAGATACGGATTTCGCCACCAAAGATCAACCAGTGACCTTTTGGCGTATTCTTCACATATTTGGCAGCATTCCATCGAAAAATTTGTATAAACGTTAGCTGTTGCACTCGACATTTCAAAAGCGTTTGATCGAGTTTGGCATCATAGTCTCCTTTCTAAACTACCGTGCTATACTTCACCTTTTCAATTGTGTGCTTTTTTGAAGAGCTTCTCATCTGATAGGGCTCTATATGTGGTTGTTGATGAAGTATCGTCTGATATTCTCTCAATGAATGTAGGTGTTCCACAGGATTTATTGCTGGGAAAACCCAGGCATGAGAAAGCCGATCTATGTATATTTATCTAATATTCGGATATCAGCAGTAACTATTCCTATAAAATCGAGTATCTTTTTGCTAAGAATTACGATCAGTACTCTCTCTCTCATGAGAAAACCATGTGAGATCGATCGCTACCCAGAAGCTTGGATTTCTATTTCCTGTGAAGAAATACTTCACTTCTCGTCATATTCTAATGATCTACAAGGCACTGATACGGACTGTCTTGGAATATAGTTCTCATGTGTGGGGCTTGGCACCAAATCATTCATCGAAACTTTTAGATTCCAATCAGAGAAAGGCAAAAGTCTTGTTGGTGATTCTTTGCTCACAGACTCGCTCACTCATCTTTTCTATAGATATTTGTACAATCTATTGAAACTCTCTTGCTCAGGGAATCTTTTTCAATATATCAGGTGAACTCCAAAACTCCTTGAAAAATTCAAAGTTAATATTAATTAGTATCTTCTATCACTTGATTCACGTGGTGTTTTTTGAACATTACAGGGCTTTCCGTTCGTGTGATTCTGTATATAAAAAAGGTATTTTTTTCAATCGGTAGTCTCAATAAATATATCAAAGTTTGTTTTTATCCACAACTGTATGAAATAATCTGGCTCTCACAAAAAGTCATGTCAACTTCCCTACAAACAAAATTCCAAATTCTTTACCCGAATTACAGAATCCATTCTTGCTTTCGATTTGAGTCATATTAGACTACTCTGAAGCAAAGAATGGATGCAACGAAATAATCAAAGCTACTGATGAAGACCACAATGCCAAAATTCAACGAGAACTCATTAAATGTCCGAATAGTTCTCATACGTCTTGGTATTTTGCTGAATTTGTTGGTAAAAGCTCCGAATACCGTGTCTGTTGCCAGTCGTATGCCTTAAATTCCCTCTCAACACATGAGAAGAAATATCCTGATGAAAACGACGATTTCTTCCAAGGTTATTTTGACTTCAACCCACCACACTGACAGTCGGAATAATTCCCAACAAAAAACGGCTCTGATCCAGTATGTCTGATGAGCTCTCCCGAAATAAATGACCGTTCGATGATCAAGTGACGCGAATGCTAATTCGAAAAAAGGCGAGATTTATCACCCGTTCCGCTAGTGACAGGTGCTACCTAGTCGGGTAATTTGTTAGGTGTCGGCATTACATATTTACGGTTACGCAAAGAGGTAATTCATTAATTGATATATTTAGCGATGCGGCGTCAGAGTTGAAAGAAATGGCATATCGAGCACACGCTTCTGCAATTTAATTCACACTTATTTTTCACGAAGTTCCTTGGTTCAGTACAGGTGTAACGAAAGTATTTTTTGTAATTCAGTTACGAGATATCATAATTCTGACACTCATTCTAGATACAAAATGTTGTTCAATTTGTCACTTGTTTTCATTTTGTCACTCATTTTATCAAAGAGTGACAAAATAAAATCTCATTTTGTCACTATTTGATAAAATCAGATTTCATTTTTGAATATACATTTTTATTGAGAAAATAAACACGTACCTACATATTAAAACAAATCCATTTATTTAAGAATACTGACATGAATTAGGCATACATTTTTATTTAAAAATTACTGTAGTTTACTACAAAAATTAAACGTACACTTTTGAAACGTACTGCCACGGAATACTGGTGTCTTTTGTTCATTACTCATAATGATATGTCATCCCCATCATTGTTAACAAACTGAGCCACGTTTGAATCCATTGTTATGCTTGTCGATGTACTTTGTACATTTGATATTGCCGATATTTGCCGATGTATTTTGTCCAAGTATCTTCACAGCTGTTTTTCGTTCATTATTGATAGATTCATCAATATAATTTTCAGCAACAGCGTTGGATTGCCACCCACCATGTCTTTTCAACGTTTGTATATCAGCACCAGCATCTGACAGTAACGTTGCTGACGATCTGCGCAATGCATGGCTAGTGTATAATTCAGGATTTTGCAAGCCAAGTAATGTCGCTATTTTTTTTGGGATGTTAGAAAATGTGTTGATGCCAACAGGTTGAATGGTGCATGTTCCGTTTCTATATCTAAGGAAAAATCGATTATTTTTTACATGATTTGGACACATTTGAATGTATCTACGGACTAGTACAATCAGATTAATTCCAGCATCATCACCTTCGGTTATTGTGAAAATTCTCTCAATCTTTGTCTTTGTATCTGGAATGCTTATTTTAATAAAAGAACCGTAGTCACTAACATCCTCGGGGCGCATATTTAGTAATTCATTTCTTCGGCAACCTCCTGCTATCCCTACTATAAAAATTACTTTCAAGCCTAAATAAATATGATCATCAGCTTCTATTTAAAATTACTAGAAGTTTTGGATTTTTTTGGCCGATATCCTACGGCATTCCTTTTCCAAAAATCAATCTTACTGATATCCACATTTTTATTGACACAGATTGTTGTTCGTAACATAGAATAGTGACTCCACATCGTCGACGGTTTGAATACTATTGCTTTGTATGAAAAATAAGTAAGAAGAACCTTTTCTGATATCGTTTCTTCAGTATTTATCTTCTTCACTCCGCACCACTTTTGGAAGTTAAAATGAGCTGTTTCATACGCTGCTTTTGATTTACTTGGCAGCAAATTTGCTATAACGGCTTTTGCAGCTTCTTCAACGTCTGAAGGTAGGGAATCAGACTCAGATTCGCTCGTTTTTAACAACAAAACTACCAAATTAATGAAGGCGATTATTGTGACAAATATGTTTTGACATTTGAGCTTTGTTGTAATGGTTATCTCCATAGAAATAAACAAGGATGGCTTTGATACTATCTAGCAGAAATAGGCCGACGTTAAATAATAAACAAGTAGAATAAATTTAAAATGAAAATGAAACTGCATTACAAAAAATCTTGTAGTGCAAAAAACACGTTCATTTTGCAACTAGTTATATAAATAGCTATTTCACGATTTTTTTAAATTTTGTATATCAAATGAGATTCAAAAAGACGAACACCCAGGAAGAGTTGATCAATTTCAATAAAATCTGTTCAGAATTTTCGATCTAGTGAATTTTTCATGGCAGAATATCAGTTTTGTTCATACTGTTATTTTATATTTATCTCTGAACCCAAATTAGAGTCACATATCATTCGAAAAGGAGAACCTAGAGTGAGAAAATTTGAATCTACAATTCTTGTTTTTGGCAAATATTCGAAAAACGGCTAGTGAAACATGTATTGTATTGAGAAATGACAAAACAAAAAATTTTATCTGGACACTCAACAGAAAATTAAATTAAACTCAACTCCTTTCCAATACTCTTCACTGTGGACCAACTTTATTGAGCTGAAATGGAATTTTCCAATCATAAAAATGGAACAGTTAAATGATACTACGATTTGATGAAAGAAAATGGGAAGGGCGGATATATTGCTTACATTTTGTAGTGGTAAACAATTATTACGGAATAGTGGAATTTTCCATAGTAATCAATCTTCAGTTGGTTCCTCAGTCAGAGTTGATAACGAAACTATCTTACCTTGAGTAAAATGCATTTTGTATCACAAAAAGTGACATTGATGTTGAGAAACCAACTCTGATTGAGATAATATTGTCCTCCATTATAGAATAAGTAATTCGCAAATGAGTTATGGAACAAGCTTGTTTGAACAACAAGAAATAATGTTGAATGTTTCTGTTAGTACTTATCTGCTGTTCGAATTTCAATATTTGATAGTAATGAGAAATAAAATGTTCAAAATTTCGTTCTAGACAGAAATATAATAAAGAAATGTGTCTCGTTGATTTGTTATTCTACACGGTTGGCAGAAAAAAAGTGTACACAACACGTCCGAAAACAGTCTTAAGGACTCGCAGACTTCTAAGTCAACTGGTCCGAAAAAACAGTATTTTCTGGACTTGTTATATAAATTACTATTACTGTCCCCTAGCTACGGCCACTATCAAATATAAAGAGGGTAATATTATTATACTTCCATATATGACATTTCCAATTTTCTGACCACAGAAGAAATAATCAAACTCATTGTTTGAATTCAAATTGATTTTATCGTGATTTTGGCAAATTGAAAAAAAAATGTACTTGATGGGGTACTGTTGCAGACTGCTAAAAGAAATCATTGAGATGTGAAAATATATAATTAATAAATGATATGTTACAATCTACAATTGGGAACAAATACAAACGTCCTACTTCGTGTTCACAATATCTTGAAAGCATATAAAATAAAAAACGGTGAAAATTAAACGTTGCAAGTGGAATATTCTAAACCCTGAGAAGACTTCTATGAGTGAAACTGAATTGGTGGTTTTGTTAATGACGAGAAACAAAAATTTATTGGTAACAAAGCTCCGTTCAATGATATTACTTTCAAATATACTTGTACTAACACAATTAGAATAATGCGATTTTTTCGAACGATAATTAAATATTACACACTATTTCTATAAAGGAAATTATTATTCATCACCATCCGTCTCCTCTCAGCCAACACGAACCACAATGAAAAATCCATCAAGCCTCTTTGCACGATGGCCAGGGCACACATGGGCGATCAAGCGCTGAATCCGGTAAAAATCAACTTCCTCTGTAATATTCCGTACCTACTATGTTCATTCCTGTGTCGTTACCTTGACAACCACCATCGATCAATCTCTAAAACGAGTTCAACATAATAATCTGATTGGAACGTTTGATCATCTACAGACCCTTTTTTATGCGGGATTGAAAAACTTGAGAGGGATTTTTCCTCCGGATTCTCTAGAACGAGGATTTCAGCTATATTCCAGCAATTATATTGAATTGATGAAAACGTGGAAACATATGTCGAATAAATACAAATTCCAAATCTGATGATCTCGAACATTTTTTCTATAGTAACTGAAAACTCTTCAATGCTCTGAATGAGATGCATGAGCTGTAGGTTCATCAGAAATCTAGCCTTACAATGAAAATTTTTAGAAACTGAAATCATCGGTTCCCAGCGATGAAACTGACAGAGGTAGAACGATTTATAATATCAATCAAAACTGTGCTTTAATGTCCAAGAATACATTTCTTATTGACAAAGCATTGAGGTAGATAAAATTATAAGATTATTGTGTTTGTCCACAGCGTCCTTATACAATTTTACATAAGAATACATTAATACGTCAAGAAAACAAGTACAAGAAGTGAAATAAAATTAATTTGAAAATCGAGTTTGCACAATATATACCAAAATATTAAAAAAAAAATATATATATATATATATATATATATATATATATATATATATATATATATATATATATACCTACACACACATCAATAATATAAAAAATTAGTGTCAAATATGGGAATTCAAAATTAGAGCTTCAGGCCGCATTACATTACATCAGCTGATATGGATATCTGAAATCATCATCATAATATTCCTGCGGGTTATAGTATGCTTTAGATGAAAGAAGGATTTTTACTAATCTTCTGAAGCATATCAAATTGTTCACAGCTCTAAAATGAGACGGCAGATGATTGTACACTTTCTTGCTTACATAAATGACAGAGTTTTTTGTAAGAGTCATTTTAGGAATTGGCAAACAAAGTTTATTGTTGTTACGATTAGAAAATATCAGAAGCCGAAATAAATTATGTATACAGTCGAAATTCAAAAATGCAAGTGAAAAAAAGCTATCACCAGAGCACAAATTCACTAGAAACACCATAACCGAACCTTGGTATGATTGATCTCTGTGTCAATCATACCAAGGTTCGGTTATGGTGTTTCTTTTGAATTTGTGCTCTGGTGATAGCTTTTACCATTTTGTAAATACTTCAATGGAGAGTTCAGTGGGAAACTTATTAATTCATTATTATATTATCATCTGATAATCAACACTTTCTCCGAAGGGATAAAACAAAATCAAGCAGAAAAAGCAATTTCAGAAGCCCGTCGAGTACAAATGATGCTAGTTTCAAACTTCGGAAAGATGGCGCAGGATATAGAACTATTTTTACTATCCATTTATTAATACAATTCAACATCTCTCGAATTTTTATGAGAACCTTAAAATATAAAATTCAATGAAGTAGTCCATCCCCAAAGTTGTATCAACGAGAATACATTCGATATTACAAAGCCACAGACTTAGGTCCCGATAGATGCGGACATGTTTCGAGGAAACTTCCTCATCCTCAGTGCTTAGTACAACATAAATATTGAAAATGGTTCGGAGATCCTAGAGGTAGGCTTTGTAACATTAATCAAAGTTCGATGCATACTGCTTCGTGGTAGTTGTTTCATTCATAACTTAATTATTCACCACCAATGAACTAGATAAGACCTGCCGAGAAGAATCAGGAAAAAAACACAATCAGTCGGGTAGTGATTCATAAGAGAGATAGATATCAAGATCCAAATTGGATTGTACTGCTTGTTCAAAAGACAGATAAACTTCTAATATGTATGTGAATCTGATGACTTGGAGATGACCTTCAATTGAAGACGATCATATGAATGAGAATGTAATGTAAGTCTGCAATCAGTTGATTATTTGATGAATACAAGTATGGATATATTGCTGTCCAGTGAAATGTTTTACGTTCTCGCGATGGGCGGGATCCATAAATTGGGTACCCACTTGAAGAACTAGCTGAACATGAAATGATCACTTCGGAATCGAGAAAAGTTATGGCACGGCATTCGAAAAGGATGATAATTAATTGATTTAAGTCATATAAAGAGAGCAAATTTTGTGAATTTACTTTAGTCTCAAAAAATAAAAAAACCTTCCGAAAGAGTATGAGTGATGTTCAATTAATAATATCTTTGAGATATTACATTTGAAATTCAGTAGAGTACCCAACAAAGAAACAGATTTATTTTCCAAAAGTCAACATATCAATTCATTCAATAATCTTTGTGGGAAAATTTGAATTATGCCACTGTAGGATTGCCATTAAATATTCTCAAGATAATTGATTATGGTATGTTATTGTCTCCCATTTTGGAAATTCATGAGTATCTTGATACACAAGTAGTTCGTTTCAGTAAATTCGACCCCAGATTCAGCTGTGCATTCCAGACTGAAAGCCATATTAATTCATTAGTTGATTCATCCATTCATATAATATGTAACAGTTCGGAAATACGACTCCAAGGTGATGAAACTGCTCGCCAGTGTGTTATCGCCTAGGCTAAATTATTTCTGAATATCAAATAAGTTTTTCATCGTAGTATATCAATAGCTACCCATCTGGAAATTGGTTTCAGTAGAAATTTATATACATTATGAAACTGAAATCGAGTAGAACTGGCCGGAATCATGGCATGAAAGAGATAGTCGAATATATATTTATAGCAAGTATCATAAATATTTTTTGAATATTTATTAAGAGAGATTGTTTATCGCACTATAATCACCAATCATCAGCATGTTTTCAAAAGAGTATGGAAACTCGTGGAAATGAAGCCTCGCTCATCAATATTGACAGATTGTAAGTTTGTTGAAAGCTACCAATTTACCAACTCAAATTGACCCTTATTCGACGAATAGTTCGACCATTCCATTGAGGTAGCTAGAGTCATATGTGACCCAAATAAGAAAGCGGTAAATTTCCCAATTCTATTTAAGAAAATGAATGGAAATGAACTACATCAATGAATATTCTCAATAATGGAAATTTGGAAATAAAACTTCCTATGTTTTTATACCACTAACTAACGTTACTGCAGTTTCGTCATGTACGGATGTTATCAAACGAATACTACAAACTTCTCATTCCCCTTAACAAATTTGATGCTGAATTTGTCGACATTGTTCGCAGAGAAAACTGGTAATAATATTCAACATGCTACAAGCTTTCCTTCTTTACTTTTTGTAACATCATATCATAATACATTGGACTACATAAGGACCACATATGCCTCAACTACCATCATATAAGAAGATAACCTCACTAGCAAAAGTTCGTCCTATATTCTTTCGGATGGATTTCCTCAGTCATACATTTGTTGATTTGAAGTTCTGGTTGCACCGAGACGTGAATCGTAGTTTTGTTCACATTTCTGCCTCAACAAATTATACGACTCACGAAAACCACATGATTCCTGGAAACCATTATCGAAATCTATTAATCAAACTTTTTCAACCACCTCACCGATCGGTCATACCGAACATCATTCCAATGATCTACCCATTGCTATAAATAGCAGACGCCCATCCACAGATTAAGTTTGTACTGGAGAATGAGGAGACCATGACCTTCGAGCGCCAAGTCACTCAGAAATCTTGATAAAAGCTCCGAGATAGGGCCGAAGAGTCTACAAAATTACAATTCCAGACGCCGTTGAACAGGAACTCCAAATCAACAAAGGAAACTGCAAGATGTACTGAACACTCGTGAGGGACCGAATTCAAATTCGCGCTAGAAGGAACATAAATTTATTTGATGTGTCGTTGTATGAAGATCTTCATACAACGGTTTCGTCTCGAACTACAAAGAACAAAATGCATTTAACAAAAATTAATCGTACGCCATCTTCATTTGAGTTCAAAAAAACTCAAGTATATGAATCGGTCTGAAAGCGGCTACAATTTTGACCACGACGTAAGTCGTTGTTTGCAGTTTGCAATATCTGCCATAAACTTGGTTATGTTCATAAGCTATGAACGTGTCTGGTATTTGAGTGTTTATTGACATGTGTCGTTTATGTTATTATTATGTTGACAAAATGAAAAGTGAATGACTATTATCAATACCTAGGTAAATTTTCATTCATGATAATTTATATTTTAACATTGTATATAAGCTACTTCATAATAACAGAATAGACGCGGTAAACCTCAAAGTTTTGACAGTTTAAAGGTAAACAACGTTTTATCAAGGACCAGGCAGTTTTTTCAGTACAAAACCGAATGATTGGCTACAATAACCCGCTACTATTGGTTGAAATGCCAAGAACGTCACATTATGACAGGTGAAAAAAATAATCACTATAAAATTGAGATTTTCAGGGGTTAATTCGCTCATCATGAAGGTAAATTCCGAATATCACTCCTGAACTAAACTTGTTCGGGAAAATTTGTTGGTAACAAGGGTAGAAAGGCAGACAAAAATTCCATTGACTTTGAGTTATTAAACCATTTTCAAGGGTTGAATGAGAGTGGATATTTTCTTTTGTTGTTTTCTGTTTATATATTCTTCCAGTTTCAAATTTCCCTGTGAAATGTACGTTTTAAACGTGAATGTTTCTTCAAAATATGTTTGCCACTGAGCTCAATTCTTCTAATCAACATAAACATCGAATCCGTTTCAGAATAATCAGACGTAAAATTCTACCTGCTATGAAAAACATGAAATAATATCTAACAAAAATATTATGATTCGAAGAGTGTTTGTAGATCGTACACTGTACATCATCAGCTGGAGGTTTTGTATTTTCATGGCACAGTAGTGCACCTGAAAGTTGCGGTTCGCCATTAAATTGAAATACAAATAGACGAAGCCGTATTGAACACGGCAGATATTTAAATCGTCGTGGTGTGGTGAAACATTTAAAACCGAGTCATTTCTATTCAGTTAATCGCCAATTGTTCATTCGGTAGATTCTCAAAATTTGTAATTTGTTGTCGAGTTTTTCTTTCATATCTTTTATTGGGTTATATTTGCCAGTGATTGTGTTGAAACTTTCACATCATGATAGTGTGAAATCTTCAGGAAATAGTTGAAACTAAAGAGGAGATAGTGTTTTTCCTGAATTTTTCGTTGCACTGCTTGGGGTCTGAACCATTTCGATACACCTACCCGATTTGAAAAATTTGTCATATAACAGATAGGAAACAACAGTTGAAATGAAGATAAATCACCCTTTTCTTTTGGAGAAATGAACTTCGTGCAAAGTATTTCCAACGCGACAGATTGTTTCTTATGATTTGAAAAATCTAAGAGAAATATATGTTTCGACAGAGGACTTCAAGAAGAGGAAAATAATACAAGAATGCGATTGCCTCATATTATGAGAAGTTGTTGATCAGTGATAGTTGAGTATATCTCTCTCCAGAACTGGAAGCACCGATCTCCTGGGGAACGATATGGACCTCAGATGATTCTTCAATAAAACACAGTTGCTTATGGTAATTCCGTTTGCAAAAAAGCAATAATAGAAATATTTCACTAAAAATAATAGTTAATCACATGATTATCCAGATTGGCAAGCCACAAGGGTCTGTGTTGGATCCAGTATTCTTGGAAATATGGTTACCTTCTGAGAGTGTATCGAATCTCTAGGAATGTATGAATGATATTGAAAGAGGGTGTATCGAGAAGTGTCTGTTATTTTTTTATGTCAAGAGAAGAGTATCAAGGACCAGGCAGTTTTTTCAGTACAAAACCGAATGATTGGCTACAATAACCCGCTACTATTGGTTGAAATGCCAAGAACGTCACATTATGACAGGTGAAAAAAATAATCACTATAAAATTGAGATTTTCAGGGGTTAATTCGCTCATCATGAAGTTAAATTCCGAATATCACTCCTGAACTAAACTTGTTCGGGAAAATTTGTTGGTAACAAGGGTAGAAAGGCAGACAAAAATTCCATTGACTTTGAGTTATTAAACCATTTTCACGGGTTGAATGTGAGTGGATATTTTCTTTTGTTGTTTTTTGTTTATATATTCTTCCAGTTTCAAATTTTCCTGTGAAATGTACGTTTTAAACGTGAATGTTTCTTCAAAATATGTTTGCCACTGAGCTCAACTCTTCTAATCAACATAAACATCGAATCCGTTCCAGAATAATCAGACGTAAAATTCTACCTGCTATGAAAAACATGAAAGAATATCTAACAAAAATATTATGATTCGAAGAGTGTTTGTAGATCGTACACATCATCAGCTGGAGGTTTTGTATTTTTATGGCACAGTAGTGCACCTGAAAGTTGCGGTTCGCCATCAAATTGAAATACAAATAGACGAAGCCGTATTGACCACGGCAGATATTTAAATCGTCGTGGTGTGGTGAAACATTTAAAACCGAGTCATTTCTATTCAGTTAATCGCCAATTGTTCATTCGGTAGATTCTCAAAATTTGTAATTTGTTGTCGAGTTTTTCTTTCATATCTTTTATTGGGTTATATTTGCCAGTGATTGTGTTGAAACTTTCACATCATGATAGTGTGAAATCTTCAGGAAATAGTTGAAACTAAAGAGGAGATAGTGTTTTTCCTGAATTTTTCGTTGCACTGCTTGGGGTCTGAACCATTTCGATACACCTACCCGATTTGAAAAATTTGTCATATAACAGATAGGAAACAACAGTTGAAATGAAGATAAATCACCCTTTTCTTTTGGAGAAATGAACTTCGTGCAAAGTATTTCCAACGCGACAGATTGTTTCTTATGATTTGAAAAATCTAAGAGAAATATATGTTTCGACAGAGGACTTCAAGAAGAGGAAAATAATACAAGAATGCGATTGCCTCATATTATGAGAAGTTGTTGATCAGTGATAGTTGAGTATATCTCTCTCCAGAACTGGAAGCACCGATCTCCTGGGGAACGATATGGACCTCAGATGATTCTTCAATAAAACACAGTTGCTTATGGTAATTCCGTTTGCAAAAAAGCAATAATAGAACTATTTCACTAAAAATAATAGTTAATCACATGATTATCCAGATTGGCAAGCCACAAGGGTCTGTGTTGGATCCAGTATTCTTGGAAATATGGTTACCTTCTGAGAGTGTATCGAATCTCTAGGAATGTATGAATGATATTGAAAGAGGGTGTATCGAGAAGTGTCTGTTATTTTTTTATGTCAAGAGTAGATTTACCTTACTATTTTTTTCATCTGTCTTCAAAGCTACAGCAAGTCATACAAAAATCAATTGAATTGGATTGAGTGAAATGGTTATGAAACGAGAGAAAAATTGTTGATTTCTCCAACCAATCTAGAGTTACAGAAAAATTGAACTCGTAGTATCAATTCACTAGAGAAAGAATTTTTTTTTATTCGGACAGCGTGCAAAAAAAGGACTTTGGAAAATTACGGAAGTAGTTCATTTTAGAAAATCCACGGCATTAGATTTCTCAATCTGAAACGTAGGCATCTTCGAAGGCCACCAAATTCAGGCAAAATGATTTTTCTCAGTGTGAATTTCTATTGAGCAATCAAAGATCATGTGACAATAGTTGGGTGATTTCTTTCTGTAAAATATTTTCTTAGGATGAAATGGCGTTGCCCACTGAATTACTGAGTGCCGAATATGTGTTATTCTGAGTGCCTCACTTGAAGCTAAGTATCGCTTTCATACAGAGTAGCATGAAATTAACGCTTGATAATTTTTTGTATTTTTTGATTGACCATGGTAAATTATAGCCAGAGAGAACAGAGAGAATTCAAAACACAATCCTTGTATCTGAGTGCTAGAAAGTGATGAGAGATTGAGTTGTACTGTCATAATATACGAGATTATTTGAGTCAAGCATTTTTTTTTCATGTGAAATTGTCAAGACGTGTGCACGTACCAATACACTTGGAAAAGAAGGACCTTGTATTTCGTGCAGAAAATTATTTATTAAATTCGTAGGAGAGCGCTTTCGACTAAAAAGTAATCATCAGTGCTTACCTGACAGCAAGTAACGCTTGAAATTTGTGATATATAAATAGAAAATTGTTTATAATTAATTAGCAAAATGGTTGAAGTGAAAATTTGAGGTTACTTACTCGTCAGGTGTACAAGAGCTGTAGCCATAAAAATAAAAATGTTTCCGAGGAACATAGATCTGTTCAGTACAACTTGGACGTATTAAAACATTAAAATATTCAATCCTGAACAGGATTGTTCTTGATAATGAAAATGGTATCAATGGAGTCCATTGAAACGTTGTGGCGTGAAATAAAATTTTTGAAAATTCGAAGTTTATGACAGATTGACATTGACAACTGAGCACAGTGGCATGGAGCATGAAGCTTAAAATACAGGAGGAAATTTGAACTATGATATATAATGTGAAACGACAGAACAAAAAATTAGATAATATGTACCCGTACAGAGGCTTATGTACGGGTTCATAAGATCTAATTTCTTGTTCTGTCGTTTCACATTATATATCATAGTACAAATTTCCTTCTGTATTTCAAATTTCCAGCTCCATGTCACTGTGCTCAGTTTTCAATGTCAATCTGTCATAAACTTCAAATTTTCATAAATTTTATTTCACGCCACAACGGTTCAATGGACTCCATTGATACCATTTTTATTATCAAGAACAATCCTGTTCAGGATTGAATATTTTAATGTTTTAATACGTCCAAGTTGTACTGAACAGATCTATGTTCCTCGGAAACATTTTTATTTTTATGGCTACAGCTCTTGTACACCTGACGAGTAAGTAACCTCAAATTTTCACTTCAACCATTTTGCTAATTAATTATAAACAATTTTCTATTTATATATCACAAATTTCAAGCGTTACTTGCTGTCAGGTAAGCACTGATGATTACTTTTTAGTCGAAAGCGCTCTCCTACGAATCCAATAAATAATTTTCTGTACGAAATACAAAGTCCTTCTTTTCCAAATTTTCTTTTCACTCTGCGAAAAGTACCTTCGTTTATGCTCTTTTCTCAGTAACCTGAATAATCAACAGAGTCCCAAAAAATATATGAACATTTCCTTCAGACAATCACGTCTCAGGTCAAAGCCCTCAGAATACATTTTGCGATTCGAAGTATCCAAACCAATTCCTTATTTCACTCTTTATCGCTCCATATCAGGTTCCCCTGTCTTCGGTAAATCATTCATGCAATTTTCCTGCAATAACTTTCCTCCCGTGGAGCAGATATTGATTCGTTTGTTTTTCACGTCGTCGTTCGAAAGACAAATCACTCTTCAGATATTTTGCTTGTTGGAGAAATCTCTTGAAAGCTTCAGTAACAACGAAATGTTTCACCCATGGTTTCCTATTCTCATTCTTTGTGTGTTCTTCTCGAACAAACGGAACTTTTGAAGTTTTATAGAATCAACTTCAGCAGGAAAATTGATGTTATTCTGCAGGTTATGTTTAATCTCAGCATCTGGAGTCGACAGAAATATAAATAGGATTGTTGCTTTGACTGAGTATGGAGGCAGAAGATTTGTACAGAAAATATTCTCAGACTATTGTGATTTTAGTGCATCCAAACTCACGGCCGAAGGTAAATTGGCAGTATGAACTCTAACTGGTACGTGACGTGAGTCTTTACGAAAATAGAATAGTTTCGAATACAAGAGTTTCTAGAAGCAACCCACAGAAGTCGACCACATCTTTAATTTGAGGAACGTTCATTTTGCATAATTTCGAAAATAAATAGCATGATAGGAGAATATTATAGACACCCACAGTGCTACTGGGTCGGTTGATGTATTCGATCCAGATATCTCACCAGGTATCTGGGCAAGTAAACTTTGTCTATCGCTATTGCACTGAGTCTGAAAAATTCTACTTCGACCGCGGACTGAACCAGCAGTGAAATAGCCAAATTGAATATAAGGACCGCGTATTTGACCGCTTGGCCACATTGACTGTCATAACCAATTCATATTTTTTATTATTAAATATCATTCATATTTCATCCAGATACTGTTTATTAACTGTCGTATCTCTCAAAATCAATGCCAGCTGATAATTCTTCAGAAACACCTAACCGGTGTATTGAATACTTTCAGTAAGAACCAAAATAGAAAAGGCAGAATGAATAAAACTATTTGATTATCGGTTCCGAATACTTTTCAAAACATATATTGACATAACTATCAACAACAACATTCCATTTTTTATAACAACATAACAGAAGTCATGAATACAATTGAAATAACTCAGGGTCCTCGGTTTTCATCATACTCCCACCTTGAATCTTCATGATTCAAAACGATCAGGCAATTTCACTCTGCGACCATATCTCGTGAAGATATCAGGAGCTGCTTCATTTGATGTCTGCGGTAATGGTTCATTGCTCTGGGTCGAAGTTGTTCTCAATTTCACCTCGTTACAGCTCAATTCTAGTGGAAATATTCTCTGAATGGGCCTCAGTAAATTACCATCAGCTGTTTTCAAACGAACCAATCTTATTTCACCATCTCGGCCTGGAATAGTATCCAAAACACAAGCTAGAGGCCAATCAATCCGCCTTTTGTTGTCATGTCCTATAAGAACAATATCTCCTATCTTCACGTCGCCTTTTTTCTTTCGGTTTTGTAAAATCAGTTGTCCCAAATATTCACTTCTGAAACGTCGACGTAAATCTTCCATCAACTTCACTTTGTATCGGTGATGTTTCGTCAAGGTCTGAGAATCTACGGCATCTATGTCAGGGACCCCTGATTCTTTGATTTCTTGTAAAAACATTGCAGGAGTTAATGCCACCAAATCGTCACTATCTTCTCTGAGACGAGTTAAAGGTCGAGAATTTATGATGGATTCACAATCACATAATACGGTTGATAGTTCCTCGAATGTCAGCGAAGATTTTCCAAGATTTCTGCAAGAGTAATTTTGGTAGTAAAGTAACAGGAGACGTAAATCCTATGGGGTCAAATAACTTGTGAGCTGCAGATAAAATGGTACGTCTCGTAATCGAGTCTGTTTGTATAGTTTTGCACCAATCTGAACATATCTGAAGAGTGTCTAGATCTTTATTCCATCTGAGTCCCAGAACTGCAACCAAATTTGTCGGATTTGAGGGAGAGCTTTCGATATTTGAGTGCTCCCACCCTCTCAATTCAAATTTTGCATCAGCCATTATGTTTGTCGCTTCTTCGATGAACTGTTGCAACTCTTCAACGTTATTCACACTTGTTACACAATTATCGACGTAAAAACTATTCATGAGCCTGACGATAGTTGACTTGGAGTACTTGGAGTCTGGCTTTTTCACTTCTCCACTCAAATGATAATCAACAACGGCACCCAGAAGGAACGGACTGCATGTTATCCCAAAAACAACTCTATTATGTCGATAAACAATCGTTTCGTCTTTTTCGTTATACCAAAAAAATCGTAGGAAATCTCTGTCACTTTGACATAGGGAAATTTGTAAAAAGGCCTTTTTGATATCAGATATTACTCCAATTCTGGAGAGACGGAATCTTAGCAAAATTGACGGAATCAATTCAATGAAATTTACACCTTTTTCCAAACACTGATTGAGAGATGGCTGGTTCTTTTCACGAGCAGAGGCGTCAAAAACAGGTCTGATTTTAGTTGTTTCACTGCTCAGTTTCACGACGTGGCGATGAGGTAAATAATGTCCAAAATTTAATAATTCATCAGTGGGCACTTCCTCAATTATATTTTCTCCAAGCCAATTTCTGAACACTGAATCATAATCTCCATAATAACCATCACTTCGCAATTTTTTCTTGAGGGTTTCCAATCTTTTTCGGGCCAGCATTGAATTGTCAGGTAATTGGGGATGACAATCAGTCCATGGCATGGAAACCTCATATCTGCCATCTTCTAGAATTTTGATGGTTTCCGCAAAATTTCTCTTCACTTCTTCTTCCACGCATTTTCTAGATTTACTTTCAGTCGGATCAGTAATTCCCAATATGTCAAGATTCCACATATCAGCAATTTCAATATCGTTGCAAAACAATGTCGACACCAAGGAAAAGTTCGAAGGGTCTTTGGAAACATTACAATTTGGTAAAATGGCTTTTCCAGATAGAGTCCAACCAAGAAGTGTTTCGAAGGCTACTAAACCGCAACTCAACTCTTGACGTCTGCCAGTGAATAATTTTCCCCATACATCCGCTCCTACGAGAATTTCGATAGGACCATCTTCAATATCTGGAATCTGGATATCAAATTGATTGAGTTCATCTAACCAGGGACCTGGTTTCACACATGCGATGTTGTTACAGATGATTGGTTGGTCTAAAGCTTCAAAATTACAGGCGTAATTTTCATCTATACTTCTTAGTCGAATTCTGTAGCAGGAATGGGTGATGGTTTCTGTTGTTGTGCCTCCAAACAATGCATGGATCATTGTTTCTGCTCTATGTGGAGTATATTTCATTTCAGCTACAGCGGACTTTGTTATATATGATTTCTGGGAACCAGTATCAAACAGCAATCTAGCATAACGTACTTTGTTAAGTCCAACCAGTTTCACTTTCAAAGTTTGAAGAAAAACTTCAGTGAAGGTATGGTTCGAAAGGGAATTTTCCACTCTGGTATCATCTTTCTCGGTTGAATGGGATTTCTGGCACATCATCGTTGAGTGTCGCCCATTACATCTGGAACATTTAACAGGGACTCTGCATTTCTTGGCAATATGTCCAAACTTAAGACATATATAACAGCATCCCCTTTCTACCAGCTTCTTTTTACGATCTGACAGTGTCCACTTTTGAGCTTCCTGGCAATTTTCATTCAAGTGTGGATGGCCACAAAAAATGCACCTTTTATCAGATTTCAGATCGACTAGTGCACATGCCGAAGGTAAAATTTTCTCAGAAGATGGTATTTTCATCTTTTTGTTGATGTCAAAACCAGAAATAGCCATGGTAATTCGTTCTTCATTATTAACCTCCTTCTTCAAAAATGACATCAACTTCTCCAGTCGCTCTTTCAGGGAAGAATTCTCATCGTAATGGCTGCTTCTTTGCCACACTCGTATCAGTTCTTCTGGGAGGCAGGATTCAACTAATGGATAGAGCATTGCAGCACAAGTTTCCATATTCACGTCCAAAGTTTCAAGAGCTCTTAATTGGCATTCTATTCTGTCATAGAGAGTACTCATTTTACTTCTATTAGAGAGATTACTCAGAACTAATTTTAACAGTTCTCTCACGTAGTACTCTACCAGAATGTCATTTCTTCCAAATCGTATTTTGAGACTCTCTACTGCTTTCGGGTAGTTTGTTCCGGTCGGTGGATAACTTTCAACAATGAGTCGGGCTTTCGAATTAGGAATAGTGGCCTGAATTAAATATTGGAATTTATCCTCGCTGTCTAACTGCTCGTCGCTGTCGATACGTTTGAATTGACTCCAGAAAGGAAGCCAATCTTTTATTTCTCCTCCAAATTTCTTGAGTTCAATTTTGGGCAGATTCATCTTGCATCTGGATTGACTTAATGCCTCAGATCGTACACTTTTGTGATCTTCTTGGCATACCAACGTTTCAACCCTCAGTTTCAATTTATGATATCTGGTGCAGTATTCATCAGCCAAAGCCGTTTCGGTATTGATCGAATCTGAATCTTTGTCGGATGATAAAAGATGATCTAGCATTTGTCTGTCCAAATCAGTGATGGTGTCTATTTTCTGCTCCAGAAGTTGCATATTACCTCGAACTTCAATCAGATCCACGACTGGCTCATTCATTAAAACCAACACCGCATCGTACAATCGTTTGAAAGAATTTCGGTGAACTTCTAATGCCTTTTCAACCTTATCCATGATCTCAATGGGGTCCTGTCACGGTCGCCAAATGATAATTCTTCAGAAACACCTAACCGGTGTATTGAATACTTTCAGTAAGAACCAAAATAGAAAAGGCAGAATGAATAAAACTATTTGATTATCGGTTCCGAATACTTTTCAAAACATATATTGACATAACTATCAACAACAACATTCCATTTTTTATAACAACATAACAGAAGTCATGAATACAATTGAAATAACTCAGGGTCCTCGGTTTTCATCACCAGCTTTAAATAAAAATATTCCTCATTGACGTCTCTTATGCCTTCTTATTACGTTAATTCATGATGTCTCTGAACTTGGATAAGAAGTAAGTCATTTCACTTTGTTTCACAATCAGCAGTTCTTGGCATCTTTGAAAGAATTGAGTTCAAAAATACCACTCTCCTCAACTACCCTTGTGAATATATGATGCACGGATACAACATGCACTTGGATATTTTTTCTGTCAAAAATCCGAAACATAAAAAAAAACAGCAAGTTTTCCAATAATAATTTACATTTATAGCAGTTTCGCCAAAACCAACCAGTACATTTCTTCAGAAGAAGTAAGTGTTCCGAAGAAAAAAGGTGTGGGGATTTACTGCTAACAGATGTTTTTTTTTTGGCCCTAATAAAGCACATAGCCTGAAGACTATCATTGTAAAATACGTGTTAAAGAAGTATTTGATTTCCTTACCTTCTATGAATTTGAAAATATTTGCGCGTCATTTCTGCAGTGAACAGCACAAAAATAACTTAGATCCGTACAGACGTCGTCAGGTCCATTTTCAAATACACCACTACAAATCAATGCGATTTTTGGTAATGCTCAATAGAGTAGTGTTGAAGAGTAATCTTGGGAGAAGGCAAAATCACTAGTATTACCCTATGTGATCTATCAAAAGCCTTCGACTGTGTCTCTCACTCCACACTAGTAGAGAAAGTGCGTTTTCATGGCATCAGAGGTGTTTCTCCCGATTTGCTAGATTCCTACCCGAGGAATAGAAAGCAAGCAGTATATATTAATGAGACATGTTCTGACTTTCGAACTCTTTTACATGGGGTACCTCAGGGATCGGTTCTTGGCCCGTTACTCTCTATTATCTACGTAAACGACCTCTATCACTTAATGTCCCCTAATAAATGCGTTGCATACGCTGATGACACGACATTAATACTTTTCTTCTTATTTCTTTCTGATACTTTTTCTCAAGCAGATATGTTTTTAAACACTATGGCTGATTCGTTGAATAGGGCACATAACTGGTTAATGCATACAACCTAAAATTAAACAACAATAAAACCCAAGAACTGACTTTCAATAACGCTGGCGAAGTGAAAGGAGTGTCAAGCTTCTCGAAGTACTTATCGACGATAGACTATCATGGTCATCCCATGTAGATCAATTATGTAATTAAATTGTCCAGTTCAATATTTCTACTGCGCAATTTGAAAAATCAACTCTGTGACAATACTGTACGGTCGTTTTACTTCTCTCTCATTCATTCACATATAAACTATGGCATATTGCTATGGGGAAACTCGGTTCACTCATATAGAGTAGTTTAATTACAGAAAAAAGCGATACGAATCATTGCTGGTGCCTGTTATAGGGACCATTGTCCACAAATCTTCAAAGGTCTGTCTATCATGCCTCTTCCTTCCTTATTTATCAATAATACTCTTCTTGAGATCCACAGAAATAGAAATTCTTTTAGTACTAACTCCGATTTTCACGATTATCAAACTAGCGGTGCGAACGACTTGAGGCCTTGCCGATATAGACTGAGTAAATCTCAGATGAATTCACTCAATGTTGGACTCTATAATGTCTTGCCAAAAGAGTTTCAGATGCTCAATTTCAATAGTTTCAAATTGAAACTGAGCCGACACATACTGTTCCACTGTTTTTACTCTATCGACGAATATTTGAGATCTCCCCCAGTTCTCAATAATGTGTGTTGACTACTATTTCGTCAAGGTATAATCATGTCAATTTTGAATATACGTATCTTTGCGATGTTTTGTTATATATTGTAATGTAATTTGTATATTATAATTGTAATTTCAAAAACTTTTGTACCCGATTGACTTGCCAAAGTGTAACTTGGTCAAATAAATTCTATTCTATACTATTCTATTCTGATCTGCGCCTGTATGAGTAGTAGCTAGTAAGAAAAACAAACAAACCCTACGTATTCCTGCAAACCATAGAAATTGCTTCCGAAGCTATTTCCGTACGTAATAGAGCTCGGAAGAAATATCTGTTACCATTTCTGTAGCGCGTATGTACGCGAATGATTATAAAACTCTTCCCAAATTGAATGGAATATCCGGAACTTCCCGTGCAAGAGTCGAGTCGGTCGGAAAACTTCCCTCTTTGCTCAGCAATTCCCTAATTGATATTAATCGGCGCGCACATATATTTCCTGTGAAATAGGTCCATTCATTCTCTGTGAAATATTCTATTTTGCGAGCAGACAATTTGTTTTCGAACCCACTCAAACTTGTGTTTATGACATCTACATTAAGGGTTAATGACAATTTATCGATTATATGTTCCACATTAATTATGGGTACTTATCAGTTGATGAATATCTGGAAATGAAGGTGAGCTGGGATATGCCGCTGAATAGCTGCAATATATCTGATGTTGATTCTGCCTTATATCAGTATGCTCGTAAAGGAAACGAATATTATGGAGAACGAGAAGGATCATTCTGGGTTGTTAGCAAGCATTCAGGTACTTGATGCAAAAGCACGTGGAGAATTGCTACAACACTCAAGGGTTCATTGATTTCTGAAACTCCTACGGGAGGTAAATCAGAACGGGGATAATATGAACAAACGGACAATAGAATAATCAAATTAATGCAAAGTTCGACCACTCATGTTTTTTTTTACGTGAACTATTCCTTTATTTATCCCAAGAAACAATAGTGATGTTTATGTTAGGGAATGGAATGAAAATAAATAATATAACAATGATAAATATAAAAAAAATAGAAACTGTTTCAATAAAACTCTGTTGAGAGTAGTATTCATTTGGTTAATAAAAATTAATATTCTCATAGCAAAGCAAACAATTCAGCATATTTATCTTTCTATCCAGAACTGTCGTCATATATGGTTTGAGAGTATTCTACTGTATATGTCAGATGAGTATATTTCTGAGATCGTGTCGTTTAATAATCTGGATGGATAGAAACGCAAAATCTGACTGCCAGTCTGATTGAATCCTCCCATTTGACAGGGAATTTCAATATTTGTTATTTTTTCCTGTGTATTTTTCATACGTTGTTTTCGAAGTAAAAAATTCCTCATCATTATATGTCATAAAATATAATTCGTTTCATTTGGAAAGAATTTTTATTTTTCATTATTATTATTGTTATAAGCCTATAATTTGCCACACAATAAGATGTGAAACACATTTTCTGATTTGGGATTGTTGAAACTTTGAATTTATAAAAACTCAGAGAAATAAAGATTCGAATCGACTGATTTTCCTGATTCGCCTTTTATCCATTTTGGAAACAAGGTGATAATTCATCATTCAGTTTCGTGTTCAATTATATTTTCCTTCATCTGTTTCTAGTCCGTTTCGCTGAATTTGACCACATGAAGTAGAGTTCGTTTTAATCCGTAGATAGTCATGGACTTCTTCAAAATCGTTTTAGGTCACTAGACTTAAACATGAGTTCTATACAACAGTCGTGCTAAATCACCAATTTTCTTGTAGGTAGTTCAATTTTTCAAAAAATGTTATTTTATGTATCCACAGGGTTTATTCATAGTTTTATTCAACTTTGTTATATAGTTTAGCAATAACGAACGATGTCCGGCGTGTCGATATAGAACTTGTTCCACAAGACCAAGAAGGTGCGAAAAAATCGTATCATCAATCATATCTTTATTAGAAGCCAAGATACAATAACTCTTACGTTTGCTTATAGGCCTCCCAACATCAACATTGAATTTAAAAAGTAGTTTTTGTTTACGTATTAGATGATACTGATTTTCACTAACATTTTTGAATTCGTGAGAAAAAACTACGTGGAATTGAGAAAAAATTGTTTACGACAATCTACAAGGGAGATATGGAAATTGTTAACTAAGCCGCGAGCGGGGCAAGACGCAGGCCCCCGCTACGTCACCCGGCGACCACGACGCGACGCCGCCATCAGTGTATTCCGACCGAATGTAATCATGATCTGCCATGAGATTGATGCTCAAAACAGTTTATATTATATCGAATATTATGCCTGTGATACTATTACGAATGGCCGCGAACTTGAATTTTTCGAAAGTTAAATTAAACATACGTAAAATGATTCTGTATATATTTGAATAACTCAAATAGTTAAGGCCTAACTCCTATTCGTTTATAAGCTTAAATTGTATACCCTCGAAAAACATGTTTCAAAAAAATATACCTTCAGTTAAATCCTGAATGTACATGCAAGAATCACCCTGATTTTTTGCACCTTCTCGAGATTGTGGAATAAGTGCTATATCGACAAGCTGGATTTACGAAAATCGGTAAGTATTGCTAAACTATATAACATGGCTGGATAAAACTTAACAGTATCTCTTCGGGATAGTTTCTTTCGAGTGGTGAATGAGTTTCAGAACAGTACTTAATTTATAAATAAATACAATAATGGATTTTTTGAAAAATTTTTGTTTAACAGTGATTTATCGCCAGGCAAATGATTCTACGTGATTTTGAATAGGCCTTATTTTGTAGATTCCATTACAGCGCACATTTTTGTAGGAAACATTTAATTTATAATATCAAAATACTGACATCTGTTCATTTAAATGATTTTTTTGGCCAAAAGTCGTCATTTCGCGATTCCACAAATTTCACACTATATTTTTTGAGGCCCAAACCACCTTCAAAAAACTTGTCGATTTGGTTGTTGAATAGAATTCGTCCAAATTCATGTACATTCTGACTGGACTATTAACGCTGAATAACATTTCTGGCTCTTAGCAAACTGTTCATGGGCCGCCTAGTTCTAAACATTCCTTTTATGTGATATTTCATAAAAAAGGAATACTCACAAGCACTTTAGTAGATTTTAATGACATCGGAATCATTTGAGATGCGATGTGTATCTGGATGGGTGTAAGTTCATATTCCCCTGTTATTCCAAGCGTAAGTTTCGTGCCGTGTTAATGATCACTCCCTATCTTCGGAAATATCATTATTTCCGTCTATATTGAAAAAACTTCTGAATATACATGAATGAAATGATACCTGAAATGATCACATAATCCTTTTTTCGATAGGAAGTGCTCGAGAAACATTTATGTCCAAATTTAGTAATACGTCCTACCTACCTAATATTGAAGGGTTCAATGCATATAATGTATCAATCAGAGCTATCGATAAAAACTCATTGATGAATTAATCAATTGGGTCTCGATTGTTCTGGGCTTTCATTGAAGATCGTTCTCAAACGCTGGGCTGAATATATAGGCTCGTGCATGATTGGTGAATGAGATTCAATGTCAATCCTCTCACCAATTGCGAGTTTTTTCATTCATTAATTGGGGTATTTTACGTTGATGCTGCATGAATCTACCTTCGATGGGACGTAGCACTGTCGCACAAAAATCCCACTCTATTCAAACTTTTTTAACCTCGGTTATCAGTCGTCAACCAAGTTAACCCAACTTCGTCTAATGCAATAAACACAAAAAGATCATATAAACAGGTCCGGTAATGCTTTGTTTTCAAGATACAGGGGGTCAAATTGAAAAAAAAAAATTGCCTGAATAACTCAATAGTCCTCCGTCCGATTTTCTTGAAATTTGGCGGTGGTATTATGGGTATCGAGGGACTCGATTTGACCATAATTAGATTGAAATCATTATGTCCAGTGGCGTCCTGGAAAAATAATTTCGACCAAGTAAATGTTCGCCACTGATTTTTTGCAATTACTGCAGTTTTTCGCATTGAACTATCAAAACTCAATTTTTTTATCTCCGTCTCATTTCTTGTATCTTGTTCTAAATTTGAGAATGAAAATAAAAGTCACTTTATTGCATGTTCTTGGAACAACAACTTTAAAGTTATATCTACATAAAATGATTGGTCTCGTTGGTGATACTTCATTTTTCTCTCTCGAGCTATTTTCTCAGATCCATCAATATTTCAGTTCTAATGATTTTAGTGTATCGTTTTTTCTTTAAATTTGGTTTTTTTGGTTATACTATGTTTTCTGAACATTTAAAGGTTTTTCTGATGGAAAACATCTGAGATAGACAGTTAAATTGACCCAATCAACGTGTACTCAGTACCAAAATGCTCGTTTCAATCTTGGGTAGGATTGGTTTTCTTCATCTTCAGGTTGACACAAAGGGACAAAGCGGTTATTTCAATAGGTTACAGGTTTTATCATCGGTTTCAACGGTTAGGAAATACATTATTTGCTAACGAGTCCCATGCAGTTGAAAAAGTAGTTTTTTGAATGAGCAATTCTAGGGCAAACTGACTGTGGCGGAACACGCAATCAGTGAGGGAAACCACAGGATTCTGTTTGAAATCGCGAAACTCATTGCCCCCAACCAGGGATACCATAGTCGATTGATACGAAAGGCAATAGAGATCCACAAACACGCGGATAATTTCAACAGAAAAGAAGAAGCTGTGAACCTCAACCGAATATGGAATCCCATTTTAAGAAGATCAAAAATAACAAATAACATGCCTGCAGGTAGTGCAGCAATTTATGCTGATGACACTTCTCCTAATCCAGTGATTACGACAATCAATACCCGGGAGAACTCGCGTACTATTCAACGACGTGAGAACTCGCGCCTATAGATTCTTTCTCACGCTAGCTCGCGCTTATAGATTTTTTATAACGCGAGCTCGCACGTATAGATATCTTCTAACACTGACTTTTCGTGATGAAAACTATTCAATATTGATTCTAGTTGATCTATTCTAAATTCTGAAAAAAACAAAGAAAAATGTGTAATTATTCAAATTCAATCGTCACTTTCGTTGCAATTATTATCTTCACATTTATAACAAGTGGAAGTTGTTCTAAACTGCTGTTCAGTTTCAGAATCCATTTTTTTTTCTGTAGAAAAGCTCAAATGAATAAAGGAAAAAGCAAAAAAAATTAAAAAAGGTACCTGCTAATTAAAATTAAAATTACCAACAATTTGGAGAAAAGCACATATGTGATCGCTCACGCGTTAGATTATTACTAACTTCAATTTATTTGTAGCCACCACAACCCTCCACTCACGCCCCAACGAGCATGAACTGGTAAAGGAATTCTATAGAAGGCATTCCTAAAATATGAAAACAATTTGACAAGAGATAAAAAAAAAGTCTGTAGTGCAACTGAAAATGTTAGATTTTATCTAATAGTGCGAGTCCTGCCGGGTTTGAAAATTCTCCAAATCCAGAAAAAGTAATTATCGCTCCAGGCTACCTGAATCCATATGAGTAAATATGCTTTACAAAGTCGTCATACCCAGTCATCGGAGTCTAACTCGAGATGTATGAGCCTCTGAAGAAGCTAGCCACTCGCGTCAGCGAAACCCGAACCAAAGTAGTGATACTGATTCTCTTGGAAAGTATTAAAAACTATCGAAGTTTCTTTTTTCTACCAAAGTTTTCATCTTGCATCAACGCCACGCCACTGGAAATCATCCACGCTACAATATAGTTCATACACTCTTACCATTCTCACGTTGGTGTTACCTCAAACCGCATCCAATCCATTGTGTTTTTGTTGGTCTCCTACTTTTATTCTCTCCAAACGCTAGATTTATCTGCCGAGGTTAACCGGCTGGCTACTCGAGAACCACGAAAATAAGACAAGTCCTCCGTAAAATCAAGAGATATGATCAGCTGTGGTGTAGTAAAAAGTAGCAGTGGTCACGACATTCTCAAGACGAGATCCGTAGATTCTCAGAGCCATAATAATAATGACTAGCTCTTTCGTTTTCCACAAGAAGATTTGTTGAAACAAAAATTTATTTTACCACTTATATTGAAAAATAGGTATAGAATACCTATTTTTGAACGAAAATACAAGGCTATAATAGGTATAAATCGAATAAAATTATATCGCATGTTTGTACGGTCAATTAATGAAGTCGCATTCTTCTCTAATTGCATAATATTTTCGAAATCACTCATTACCTTATACAGAGAAAACGAAGTCGTCAATATTCTATAATTGGCACCATCTGGAAAATGATTCCGGATACTAATTCAATAACGTTTCATGTCGAGATATTCCAAACAAATCATTATCTACCTTTCTGTTGAACGAAAAAGTTTTCCTCGACAACTTTTTCAATTTGTTAAATAAAGAAGCTGATATGAATGTTTTGTCGTTTGCTTGAGCGGTTGAATATGTTCCGTGCTGACTGGTTTTGGTAAAATTAAAAAATTAAATGAAACTTCGAAAATGAATAGGCAGAATTCAACCGGAAAGCGATAAAAAATTCCGTCAAAGAAATGGGCAAAAAAATGGGAATCGGTAAGGCAATCTAATCCGAACAAAAAAGGGTGAAATGGATTTTTTGGTTAAGAAAAAAATTATATTGAAGGTTTGATTGACCAAAACAAATGATTTTGTATCGAAAAAATAGATATCGAATATGAAATGGCAGAGTCGAAAAACCTTTAAATGAAGCAATATATGAAGTGATATGAACAAATGTTGAATCCAAGTTTCACGTTGGGTGTACTCACGACGTTTCGATCGCGGGTATCCGTAATCGTCTTCGGGTGAACCGTTTGAATCTCAACAATGAGAATAAAGCATTCAATTAACATCTATATGATAATATACAGTGTGGTCCACTAAGTCTACAACAAATGGGAAACTTTTTTATTATCGATTTCTCAGAAAATTTTATTCTTGACAAAAGTTGGTGCATGTTCCAAAACTATACCAAGTGTACCTGAAATGGCTTTATGACAATCACCATACAGGATAGGCCAAAAAATATAAATTTCGTTCGATAGTAAAGTACCCTTATTTCAGAAAATATAGAAATATGTTGAGGAGAAAAGTTGCTTAGAATTAAAAGTTATGTTCAGATACGAAGTCATGGCCTGCTATTCAATTTTTTTTTTCTTTTGGAAAATTTTGAATTACCCCCGTATGATACATATTTTTACTATTTTGATTCAATATGTATTTGAAGTAGCTACAATCAAATCGGTTTGGAGTATTTCTTATCAAATTAAAGTGAATTTGTATAATTTACATGGATTTGTATTTTTTTAGGTGACCGTCAACTTCTTGTTTGTTGCAACGATATTTAACAGAACTCAACGAGGCAAATACTTTACTAACTACATAAAAATATTTGTGTTATTTTAGAGTTCTGTTAAATATCGTTGCAACAAACAAGAAGTTGACGGGCACCTTAAAAAAATACATGTAAATTATACAAATTCACTTTAATTTGATAAGAAATACTCCAAACCGATTTGATTGTAGCTACTTCAAATACATATTGAATCAAAATAGTAAAAATATGTATCATACGGAGGTAATTCAAAATTTTCCAAAAGAAAAAAAAATTCGAATAGCAGGCCATGAGTTCGTATCTGAACATAACTTTTAATTCTAAGCAACTTTTCTCCTCAACATATTTCTATATTTTCTGAAATAAGGGTACTTTACTCTTGAACGAAATTTATATTCTTTGGCCTATCCTGTATGGTGATTGTCATAAAGCCATTTCAGGTACACTTGGTATAGTTTTGGAACATGCACCAACTTTTGTCAAGAATAAAATTTTCTGAGAAATCGATAATAAGAAAGTTTCCCATTTGTTGCAGACTTAGTGGACCACACTGTATGTCAATTTTATAGTTGTTAATTTTATCGCTTTGATCAAATCGTGTTTTATCGGTAGTAACACTTCAAGTACCAGTAATTATAGGATCATATATTTCGATAACTTGATGCACTCCATTAAAGAAGGCAGTTCTGTAGCAACTTGGTGCAATTTGTTATTATGCAACACATTCGATGAGTGCACATAAGGTATTCGATACCACCTTATTCTTTGAGTGGAGAAGGATATATGGTGCGGGTGTATGATACTGCTGTCAATTCTTTTTCAAGGAATTAGTCTCAAGTGGTTTATTTTCGGTTATAATTACACGAGTGCATAAAAATTACCGATAATTCTGCAAGAGAGCGTGGTATCTAAAAATTGCAAGAGGTTATTTTCATATTTTGGCGAAATATGAAAATAACCGAATGCAATTTGTATAAGATATCACGCTTGAATGCAAAATTATCTGGTCATTTTTATGCACGAATGTAATTCATTGGAATATTTCACGAATGAAGAAATTCTCAAGGAAATGTTTTTTGTTTTGTTCATTTATACTTTCCTCTATATTGTATGGAGTACTCACCTAAACGCGAAATGTTTTTCTATTTTTGAAGTCAATCAGACATTTATTTGTATTGTTTACTGACGTCTAGCAATACGGTTTCAAATGTGTTGTTATGGTGACTTGATACAATGCAATTACCGCTGTAAGTTTTCGATAAATGCATTGCTCTTATGGGACATTTTATATATGAGGGAAATATTCAGTAATGTAAGGACACAGAAAAAAGAGGTGATTATTTTCATTGGTTGCTACAAGATCGAATTCGTTCTTGTCCTTTGGAGTTCTGTTAGTCCGAAAACCTCAATTATTATTCATTTCTCTATGTTTTCTACAAGAAATTCTTCACGAAATACAGAATATGACATAGTTCAGAAGATACCACATGATCAGGAAACAGAACCGTAAAAAGTGGGGAAAGCGAAATGGAAAATCCTCGTCTATTCCCATTTTAGCAAGAATGCCATTTTGAATAATTGAAAGCTAATAGCCTGTATTACCGAAACTACTTTACGCTCACTTTGAGAATCCTATTCTCTGATTGGCTGAATATGACACTTAGAAAACAATCGAATTTTAAATCCCGAGTGCACAAAAATTCAACCAGTTAAAATATGTGAGTGCAGATCCATGAGTTTCAGAATATTGCTTTGCAAATGACTTTGTATGAGTGTATAATAATTTGATAGAATCCTGAGACCGCAGGTCGAGAGATTTCATCTTAAATTAATTATTGTACACGAGGGCAAAATTTCGAAAATTATGGAAATGAACGCATTTTGATCGATTGAGCTTGGTGAAGGAGGAATTATTTAGGAGGATTATTTAGAGAAAAATAATAATATGAATAATAAAAACAGAAATTCAGAAATAGGGTATAAATACGAAACGCCGCTTTCACAGGAGAATATAATAAATTCGTCTTTATACTTAAATAAGGGCCAGCGAGTAAAAAATTGTATAAGTTTATTGAAACATATGTTACCAGCCAGTTATACTATAGTTAGTACCTATAGGTGAATAATAGTATATTATTCAACGAGCGTATGATGATGGCTATTATTCAAGAAGGATAGTTTACTGCCACGAGCCGCAGGAGAATAGTCTAAATCACCTAGAGAATAATAGTCATTATAAACGAGTAGAATATTCACGACTAATGGAAAAATATTGAGTTATTTTTGTTGGAAAATTTTGTTACATTACACACATATCTTTAGAAACACTAAAATTTCATTCTAACAAATATTCCATACAATACTGTGACAGATTCGAGTCATATTTGTTGGATTAAAAAGCTGTATCGATATGACACGCAAATTCATAGTCGCTAATAGCTCAGTGTAGATGCTTCTTGCCTCCTTTTTTTATATGTAGGTCAGAACTGAATTGAAAATATTTGATGGTTCACGCGAGAAAATCCTAAAAACTGATTGTTTGTAGCAACAAACAATATAATATTCTCATGACATAATTAAGTCATTTTGACCTCAGTTGTAATCATACTCTTCTGCCCCCCTCCCACCACCCTGGATATAGTGCATGAAAAATGAGACAAAATCCAGGTGTATTTTGATCAGTTTAATCGCTTGAACAGGTCTAGTGCAATTAATTGAATTTCATCGATAAATTTTTATTTTCCACGAAAACTTTTTCATTTGGCAAAAGTATGAAAAGAAACCGATTGATAAAATGACGAGTCCCTAGGATGAGTGATTTCATATAATTCGGATTGTTTGAATACTTGTGCCTTAAAATAAAAGAGTTTGAATGTTTTGAAAAAGAAAATTCACCTCATTGAATTTGAAGAACGAGTTGTATTTGGAGAGATTATTTATTGAACAAATCAAAGGAAGAACAATTTATTCATTAGTATTTCATTAACACATCACAAAACAAATTGAATTTTACAAAAAAATTAATCGTACGCTATCTTCATTTAAGTTCAGGGAACCTTAAATATTTGAGTCGTCTAGAGGCGGGTAACACGACATGCTAACTGTGGTTCAAGTGAACCGAGTTCAGTTGTCAAGCAACAAACGATTGTATTGGCTAACCTGTCGTGTTAGATCCCGCCCTAGAAGCGGCTACAATTTTGACCACGACGTAAGTCGTTGTTTACAATTTGCAATATCTGCCATGAATTCGGTTATGTTCATGAGCTATTAACGCGTGTGAAATTTGAGTATTTACTGAAATGTGTCGTTTATTCATTCATGATAATTTATATTTTAACCTTGTATATAAGCCAGTTCAATAGAATCGACGTTTTATCAAGGACCAGGCAGTTTTATCAGTATAAAGCCGAATGATAAGCTAGAATAACTCGCTACTATTGGTTGAAATGCCAAAAACGTCACATTTTGACAAATAAAAAAAATTATCGCTGTTAAACTAGGCTTCAACTTTTTCATTGGTTGTCCGCACTGAGGAAAATAATCAAAGGTAATACCACGAGTCCTTCAAATTTATTCGATAAATTTTTTATTTTCCACAAAAACTTTTTTATTTGGCAAAAGTATGAAAACAAACTGAATGATAAAATCACGAGTCCGTAGGACGAGTGATTTTATCTAATTCGGTTTGTTTGCATGCTTTTGCCTGAAAATAAAAAAGTTCGAGTGTTTCGAAAATGAAAATTTATCGTATTAAATTTGAAGAACGAGTTGTATTTGAAGAGATTATTTTTTGAACAAATAGAAGGAAGAACAATTCAATTGATCAGTATTTCATTCACATAAGAAGGAACGGAGAATAGGTGAAAATTTTACAAATATGAAATGTCAAACAACGATGTATGCCCTCTATGATCCACAAGAGATATGATACTCGCGCAATGATATGATAATGCTTGCCGACGATACCAAGAGATGGCGTCACAATTTTTATTGTACAAGGTTGATAATTGAAAATTTCTTATGAAATGAAAATCGCGCCAGAAGGAACATAAAATTATTCGTTATGTCGTTGTATCAAAATCTTCATACAACGGTTTCATCTCATACAACAAAAAATGAATTGTATTCAATAAAACCTATTTGTACGCCATCTTCATTTGAGTTAAAGAAACCTTTAATATTTGAATCGGTCGTTCGCTATATCTGTCATAAAGTTGGGGTTATGAGCTATTTACGTGTTTGAGTGTTCATTAAAATGTGTTATGTTATCATTATGCGGAAAAAGTGAAAAGTAAATGACTATTAATAATAAGGTAATTCTTCATTCATGATAATTCATATGAATATGAGCCAGTTCAATAGAATCGACGCGGTAAACCTTATAGTTTTGACAGTTCATAGGTAAACAACGTTTTATCGAAACAATCGAAAGGGCCAGGCAGTTTTATCGGTATAATACCTAATGATTGGCTAGAATAACCATAAAAGTACCCGCTACTATTGGTTGAAATGCCAAAAACGTCACATTTTGACAAGTTAAAAAATAATCGCTGGAAAACATACTTCATCTCCAACGGGAATACAACCGAACCAATCACAGAAAAAAAGTTGAAATGTGAAAAATATTTGGTGCAATCGACCAGTTGAGCTCAGCTGAGACTCAAAGAATATTAGCTGAAATAGCAAATAGCGTCTGAGACTAGTCGGTTTGCTTGCTCGACTTCTTCCTGCTTACAACCTCTTCGAACAGTTAGCTCAGTACACTGACCGTTCGCGTTCGTTCGATTTTTTATCTACACCCGTACTCTAATAATACACTTATATGCCCACAACCCGTTTTATAATGAAACCCATTACGATACAGTTTTTCATTACGATACAGATTTTCAACCAATAGAAACCCATTATTTTTCAATCAAGCATGATGTGCAAGCTTTGCATTTTGACGTTTGTCAAGTCAAAATCAGTAGGTATTGAATTCTTGAAGAATTTAGTCAATTTTCGATAATAGTATGAAAATGTCTTATAGCAGGGATATAGTAGAATTACCAGCGACCCTCCACAGATGTCTTAGACAAGAAAAAAATACAATCGAAAGGATTATATTTTTCATTTGACAAATGCAAGACATATGTTTTTATTTTCAGCATAATTATATACGCTCTCATGTCCGAATGGTCAAAGGCGCCGGTAGTGAATAATTACGTCCGGGTTCAATTCTTGACGTCGGCAGAATTTTTTTTTTCCTTTTTTTTTCTTCTTTTCATTTCTCATTGTTGTATTTTCCGTGGTTATACCATTAATTATAATTTTGTAGAATTTTTCAAAGAAATACGATTGATTACCGACTATTATTGTGTTCAATATAAATACGTAATAATATAATAATTTTAGTTCTTCATTATTTATTGGGTGTAGATAAAATAGCGTATGCAACTCTCATGTAATGGTTATTAATACACTCGCATAAACCATACGAAACTCACCTTCGGCTCGTTTCGTATCCCGGTTTATGCTCATGTATTAATAACCATCATTACACGATCGTTGCATAATATACTATTACGCCACCGCTTCTCAAATTCATAATCTGATGCGGAGCACGTGCAACGAACGAAAAGAGACAGGGACGGAGTTGTGAACATCGTGCCGTCATATTTTTGCTGTTAAAATTGATTGTACTGACATCCTGAATATCTTGGCAATTTAGAGAACATGAATATTCATACGGTAAACTTCACTAATGAGTACGAAATGGTGTATTTTGTAACTTGTTTTTTATACCGGGCATTATGTGATGAGTTATTTCTGGTGCATGAAGGGAATGAGGATGCTGATTTCATGAATACCACTCATTATGAACGTGAATTATATGCTATTTCATTTTTCGATCAGGAAGCTTCCCAAAAAGTTGTTCAAAGATCAATTTTATTCGAGCAATTTTGTAGTTAACTTCCGAAATATAGAATGTGAAAACTATGGTTACTTGATAATTCAATGTTTTGATGAAAAGGTTCCTTTTTGACATAAGATGATTATTCTGGTGAGGATTAAGAGTTAATGAAATTCAACAATCGAATCACATGTATAGCCAGGTGTACAATTTTATTGGCATTTATTCGAACAGAAAATGAATAATTGTAATTTCAATAACAACTGAGTCTAAAGTAAGCACTGCGAATAGACGAGGTACATCAAGCTCTCAACAAATGTCATTGGGGTCATTATGTCTAATTGTCATCATTTCCAAATAGTATTTGCCCCACCGGTTGTGAGATAGTTAAAGCGGGCATAAGTGACAGAATTTTTGGAAAGGGATGTAACTGAAGATAAAACAAATCATTATCCGCAAAAAAAATCACGTACTGCGTGGTATTTCATGTGAAATCCATAATTTGCGTTCGTTAAGTTCAACAAGAATTTGGATGGAAGCCTTCTTACAGACTGCTTTACATTCGTTACACATAAAAACACATAATAGATATACTATTTTAAATGATACAGGGTGATTTACAAATTACCCGAATGTATTGCGAAAAAATTTAATGAAAACTAACTTTTTCCAGTGGGTCAATTACAACATAAATTAGTCTCATCGTGAGAATAACGAATATTTATGAGGCATTCTTTCTGGAAGTATACAGTGAGTTCCATCAAAAACAAATTCTGGGTTTGCCACGAAGTACCACGCAGCGCGTAAGTTTTTTTGCAGGTTATGATTCGTTCCAGATTCAAGTATTTCCTATTTCGTTCGAACCATATTTAACAATTGAAAAACAACAAAAATTGAATCACAACCAACCAAAATGATACATTCTTCATTATACTGCTTTATTGGGGCAAAGTCGAGATGGAATATCTCGAACGTCATTTCTGTAAATTAGCATTTGTCTGACATCGCAGTTCGTTTATTACTACTAGACATATTGGTTCCGAGCAGATTAGCTCTAATCATCAGAACTTGGCAAATAATTCAACTTCTCTGAATTTTTAGGCCTAAAAATTGTCCTATGAAATTTGTCTATTTGTAGTCATGTGTTTCGAAATAGCCAATGAAACAAAAATTCCATTGAAATTTTTTTGCTCCAGTAGAAACCAGTTAATTTGAAGCCATCTGATCGAACACAACCAATCAGAACAAAATTATACTGAATATTTCCCTCATATATAATATGTCCCATAAGAGCAATGCAATTATCGAAAACATACAGCGGTAATTGCGGTAATTGCATTGTATCAAGTCACCATAACAACACATTTGAAACCGTATCGCTAGACGTCAGTAAACAACACAAATAGATGTCAGATAGACTTCAAAAATAGAAAAACATTTCGCGTTTTGGTGAGTGCTCCATACAATCTATAGAGGAAAGTATAAATGAACAAAAAATAACATTTCCTTGAGAATTTCTTTATTCGTGAAATATTTTGCATTCAAGCGTGATATCTTATACAAATTGCATTCGGACTCGGGCACTTTCGCCAAAATATGAAAATAAACTTGCAATTTTTAGATATCACACTTTCTTGCAAAATTATCGGTAATTTTCATGCACTCGTGCAATTATAACCGAATATATTCCATGGGCTCTTTTCATTTTATTATTTTATTGCCATGGATACATACGAAATGATTTATTTCGATTTTGACGATTCAAATATTTGATATTTCAAAATGTCACCATTTGGAATATCAATGAAATTATACAATCAAAAATACCAAAAATTACAGTTCACAGTCAAGAATTTGTATGGAAAGCATTCATGAACTTTTGCAATGATAGAAAGTATAATTTAGATGAAAATCGGGAAGAGAAAGAATTGGCATCAATTTTAAAGGATTGGGCTGTGAACATGAGAACAAAAGATGGTAGAAAGTTTACGTGGAACTTAGCAGGATGAATTGGTTTTTCTCTTAATTTTTACCAACAATTAACAAAACAAATCCTCTCCGAATAACCCTCGTAATGCTCAAAAATTTTATAACAACTTTTTCAAGCTTTCGAAATATGTTATAAAATGTTCGTACAATTATCAATGTACCACTGATAATAACTCAAATAACTCATGGGCTGTCTTCTCGGTTAGTTATCACTTACGTCACGATGTTACCAGAAAGTCTTGGACATTTCATCTATTATATTCATTTCTTATATGTCACTGTCTTATCAGAAAAAATTTTTTGCCGAATGTCCCTCGAACATTAATGAATAGCTATAATTTCAGCAACTCTTCCCCAAGCACGTTATTGTAGGCAACAGCCTTTCGCCTTGGCGCGGCGTCGGGCTGTTGGCAAATCACGTACTTTCGAAAACTGTTATGATATTATTTCGTTAATTATCAATGTCTTTGAGATATTACACCTGAAAGTGGCAGAATTCTTGGTGAATTCAAACGAATTGTATTGAGAGACCCACAACTTCAAAATTCTTACTCATTTTTCTTCGCATTCCTGTCTTTCGGCCATGTTTCATTTGCATTGATTATATTACTCCAAAGGCAGAAAACCTGTATCATGAAAATTCAGTAACAACACCTCACTCGTGTTGATACAATAATTAAATCGTATCAAAAATGGATCCACCTTAATGGAAAGAATTCAATTTCCATTTTATCAATTCCATCACTCGTTCACGAGGTAAACGAATTGATTATAAAATTGGTAATCGAGAGATTAATTTCCAATGACGCTCCGAAATACATTTTACGAGGGCAAGTAGAGATTTTTTAGAATTGATGGGGTATCGTCATGGAATTTTAAATAAAATCGCACGAATGTAAATGGATTGAAAGCGCGTTATCCATGTATTTGAATCAGGATTGAAATTCACCATTTCCCCATCGCAGTGAAATGTTAGAAGACTTCGATTTGCTCAATTCACTCTCTGATTTTTTTGCTTCTTGAATAATATTCAGATTTTATATGGCCGAATATCATCATATCAGTAAATTATTCGGAGTGTCCTCAAACTGAGGGGTAAATCACATCAGAATCCGACCAGTAATAAAAAAATCTGAAGTCGAAATCCCCAATGAAATCCTGGAAACAGATATGACCATTCTCATAAATTTTTTTTTATAATCATTTCATCCACTGTATGAATCTCGTGAACTTCACACATTCCTCAATTATTGTTCTCTCCGAAGGTTTTTCAGGTTTTCAACAAATAAAGCCTCAATTTTTTTCATTTTTCACTCTTCCTATCGAACACTCTTTCGGGTGATTTTAACGGAAGCGCATTTGCTAGTACAACTGTAGGAAAACCCAAAAAAACCCACAGTGCTACCGGTTCGGTTGGTGTATTCCGAGGTGTATTCAATCTAGATATCCCACCTGCCTGAATTGGTATCCAAGCAATTTACCAATGTCAATCGCACCGAGCCGGCCAGAAAAAATCTGCCCTTACCGCGGCTTGAATCAGCAGTGAAAAATCCCAAATGAATATAAGGACCGCTTGACCACACCGATAAATATTGGAACCATCTGAAATGTAATCTGCTCTAATGAAAAATTTCCTACTGAATAGGGAAGTTAGCAAAACGATTTCCTTCTTCCATTTATTTCCATATAAAAACCTCATAAATACGAAAAGTTTTCAACTGATTTCATGTTTACCTCATGTTCGTTCTGAATGAGAAATAAATATCTACATAATATATAACAGTTGAAAAAAGTTTCATTCTGTTTGGTAGCCGCGATTTCTGTGGGACGATCGTGAATTATATTTAAATCTGTTGTGTTTTTATTGAAATACACGTCGTTCCTCGTTACCAATAAAATATTTTCTTCAAATAATTAGCTAATTACGCGTCAAATCAAAATTCCCAAGAGGCGAAAAAGATAACTTGTTTTCCACATATGTGTTAAATATAGAACTTGCTCGAGTGCTACTGAGATCTCTAAAAAACGTTGGTATTAGGACTTGTGCTTCACTGGTTATATACTGGGAAAAAGGTGGAATATTCCCGTCTTACCAAATTTGAACTATTTTCTGAACCAAAGGAAAACGTCGAGTTCTGCCTTCTCACTTGTGTACTATAATACATCGAAATGTGTAAATGTAAATCTTATTTTTCATAATGTGTAATAAGTAAAGATCACATTATGGACTTCAATAATCCAAAAGTTTTGACCATTGAGAAAAATTATCAAAAGAGAATATTTTTAGAAATAGTAGAAATTAGTAGAAACGACCTAACAATGAATAAAAGAACTGACATCGACGGTCTGAATTGATCGTTGACACTTTTTGTAGATATCGGCTGCCCTGGCATCAAACTCGATTTGATGTTAGGGTGTTTGGTGTCTGCAAGAAGTTTAAACTCTACACCAAAGATATCGAAAGATCTCATCGTTTATTAAATTGATCATATGTTAACTCATTTCCTGCTTCTTCTCATATGATAAAAAAAATAAAAAAGTAATCACCCTCTAGTAATTATAATATGATTGATTGATATCAAACTGATGATTTGCTGTCAATTTCCCTTTTGGGTTCTTTTTTCATTCATCTCAAGATTTTCTTGGTTTTTATGTTAATACAAATCTTACTTTTCTATCTCACGATGTAAGTAAAATATGGACATATTTTTCTACTAAATATTTTTATGTTTCACTATGAAAACTTTTTAGATGTCTTTGATAATGGAATAGAGTATTCTGAAAGCTCAGACCTACCAAATAGAACACTTTTAATTGCGGCCATCTGATCCTGACTGACTCCCAAGTATGTATATCATTTATATATATATAGGCTACTAATCCCCCTCCGTTACGTAAGATACCATCAATTTTTGATTCGAGAAAATAATAATCAATGACTCGAGAAAGCACTAGCGATCTTCTCATTCGCTAAAAATATACATGAAAATCTATTCATAAGATACCTTTTCACTCACGACATAGTCCTTTTTCTTTATTCACAGCCTAAATAACATTTTTCGGTACTTAATTTGTTATCAACAAACAAATTGTAAAATTGAAGCAAAGTCGAATAACATTAAAAGAATTATTTTTTTGGGTGGACTCCTTTCGAGATATGACTATATGAGTGATTAAAGGTACATCACCAAAATTCACCATTTTCAAAAAATCTCATATCCAATACTTCCAAATATTTTTCACCATCCTCAAGCGCGAAATACTCTCTAAGAATTGTATTTTTTACTATGAGCCCATTCTCATTCACCTTGTGGCATTAGCAAATGAATTCCCATAAAATATTGCAAATCCAATAGGAGTTGGTTTTATGGGATGACAAATGATTGATCTGAAAACCACTTTAATATTTTTCGAGCAGAAATAAACTTTTTTTTTCTATGACATTTTATTCAAAAATGCACCATGTAAGTGAATAAATGTCGGAAAATTCTCGAAATTTACTCTAGACATCACCTAGAAGATGGCAAATGAGACTGCCGAAACGTTGTGACAATTATCCTTCAGAGGATCAAAACCACAGAATATGGAATGAAACCCGAAAAAACAACGCATCATACTCCGTCCGTGAGAATCTTTATGCTAATATATATATATATATATATATATATATATATATATATATATATATATATATATATATATATAAATCAGGGAAGAATCAATCCTTCGAATATTTATGAGGAAAACTATTATGAGCTTTAGGTTCCACTTCCTTCCTTATTGTTTTATATTGTGATAAAAGATCCAACTGCATTGAATAACTCCGTTTTTTATGACCGTCAAGCAGCCATTAGTAAGCGTACGGCGAATATCGTAAATGCCGTTTAATGTTTTTTATATAACTCAAATGCACCTTAGAATGATCGTCAATCATTCGAGTCACGCTCGTATATGAGTAACCATGCGACAGAATAAACAGGGTGTTTTCATTCCGTGTCAACAATGGTGCGCACTAGATTGCTTTTATTGTACAACGCGGATTAGTACGGTCAATCTAGACCGAAAAATGAGAGCGAAGGTACATAAATTCCCATCAAGCTGAAAATCAGTAAGATTGTTGAAAATATGATTAAAAATAAAATTTGAAAGTTTCCCATCTTTCCCCTGTATGGAAAAATTCTTATTCAAGGTCAAAGGTCAAAAAAATGAGTTTTTCGCGATTTTCAGTGAGTTTTATCACAAAAATATGTCAGATAAAAGTTGTAGATCATAAAATAATCTACAAAGAATGTATCAATACTTTTTTCCTACGACCTTATTTATTTTCAGCTCGATGGGAATTTCTGTAGCTTCGAATATTTAAATTGACCGGAGTAATTCAGAAACGATTGCCTGGTAGAAGAGTACTATTATTATTATTGTTATCTCAAGGCCGATGAAAATCAAGGAGCGTTATTGAATAGGCTTTTTGCAGATTTCTCTCATAGACGAAAACTAAAATCTCTCTACTCGCTGATCGCTTATGCATGGGTTCGAATTCAGTGGCAGAAAAAGTTTTGATGTGTAGCTTTTTTTTTATATATGCAGATTCACACGAAAGGGAAGCCCTGTAGTGTTCAAAGAACACCGCGTGAATCAAGGAACAGGAAATACGAATTAACATTTACTTTGAATTTCTGAAGTTTGTAAGCCTCAAGAAGAACCTCTTTTGGCAAGGAGTTCCACAGCTCAGCTGTTCTATTGACAAATGATCCCTGAGCAAGAGAGGTTCGACAGGTTTCCAAATTCACAACAAAGGGGTGGGAAATATGTACTCGTTGAGTCATCCGTGTATATATTGCCAAGGGGGGAACGATTGATAACAATTCGAAAGAGCCTCGATCGTGACAAGTCTCTGACCCTTCTACGATTTTCCAATGAAGTGAGCGAGTCTGTGAGCGAAGAATCACCAACAAGACGAATTGATAACAATTCGGAAGAGCCTCGATCGTGACAAGTCTCTGACCCTTCTACGATGTTCCAATGAAGTGAGCGAGTCTGTGAGCGAAGAATCACCAACAAGACGAATTGCCTTCCTCTGAATAGAATCGAGAAGCCTCAATGAATGTTTTGGTGCCAAACTCCATACATGAGAACCGTATTCCATGACAGATCGTATCTGAGCCTTGTAGATCATTAGAAGCTGACGATTTCTTCGCACGAAATAGAAATCCAAGTTTCTGGGAAGCACTTTTAGCGATCGATCTCACATGGTTTCCCCTTGAGAGATTATCACTGATCGTTATTCCTAGCATAATAATAATGATTTAAATTGAATGAATATGTATATTAACTATAGTGTACTGTGCAAAACATTTCTTGTTAACCCGGTGTTAGGGAGAATCGTAAAGGACATTTCTATTTCGATGGAAATTATTGTTTTTCTTTGTATTTTTCAACTTCGGTCGGTTTCAAGGAAGCAGAAAAAAAGACAAAACTCATGCAATGGGATGATGCCAAAAAATGTGTGAATTCTGGTGAGATTTGTTCACAAAATGTTATGTACCTTATCAATACAATGAGCAGCCAAGCAGATAATTTAAATTAAGGTGCATCTCCTTTGATAACATCTCTGTATAACATATGTCTCATAAACCCAAAACAACCAGTACTTGGTTCGACAACGGGATGGGAGAATAGTTGTCAATAATTTATAAATGTGTATTTGAAAATTCTTCTAGTTCCATATGTAAATATTTAACCGCTCATTTTGCAAATGAAATCTGTAACAGATAAATTATTAATGGTAGTATGATGCAGTACTTTTGTTGACTAGAAAAAATGTCTTTGAATTAATTTTTTCGTTATCAGTTCGTAGTAGACGTTCGTTTGAACCACGTCATCCACTTTCAAAATAATGTATGGATATGCCTACTTACGTATTTTGAACTGCAGAACACGAATTTGAAGTGAAAAAGCAGCTTTCTCCATTTGTTCGAAAGCCATAATAGCCCTCCAAAGATCAAAAAGGGGAATATTCCACCTTTTGGCTCACACCCGGAAATTATGAGAAAAACACATGTTCTACATGTTCCCGGTTGCCACACCCCATTTGGACACCTCATTTCCGCATCATCAAAACTGTTTTCGCTAATATTTTATTTTTGGAATAAACTTGACAGAATTACAAATAGAGTTTTTTTTTGAAAAAGTAACTAAGAACGTAACGAAACGATATGTCGTGCTTAAAACAAGCATCTATACGACAAATTTATGACAAAAAACAATTTTTCAAGAAAATATTGCGGTCAAGCAATCAAATAGTAATGCATTTTGATCCCAATAATCATTCATTCATAATAAGTTACATAAAAAATAGTTTCCTGCAGAAATCAGCGGCCCATCTTGTCCTAAGACATTCCATTCCCGATTCATTCTGGCAGGGTATACTCGACTCTAGCAGCGTTGATAGGATTCTGGAGAATTTAACAGGGGCCTGGATAAATTTCAAAACTGACGTTCCATTCGCGCACATGCTCTTTCATAAACTATGATACAAAGCTCGCATTATTTATTGGCTCCTCGAAGTATTGCACTCTCTCCCTCACGTCGTTATATCTAGATGGTGGAAAACAGAAGGAGCGTAGCTTTCGCCATATAGCTCGAAATTTTTTTAAGGCCATATCATTGTGTTACAGTTGTAGTTATCATTACACAATAAATCAGGTCTCCCATGGAATGTCAAATTTCTAGCAATTACAGCTCTATTTACTTCTTCATTGCACCTGAATGCAAATTTTAAATGACGTTGAATATAAAGTTCATATCACTTCGCTGTTATCTGTTTTAGCCATAGAGAAAGTACAGTGTATAACTCGAATGGTATGCTAATTTCCCACTCGTCTGTAGCATGAGCCGATATCTGAGGAAAACTATATACACCCTGAATTATAACAGCACTTTTTGAAAATTAATTGGCTGATTGGTTGATTGTTGATCGAAAATATTTTTTTTTCTCTGAGAAATATTTTCATTGAAGAACCATAGCGCTCTACAAAATTGTCGAGAATTCATCACAATATACAGAGATAAGTTGGCCCCAGTAACATAATATAAAAAATCAAAATACAGTAGGATTCAAAAATTTGAAAAGTAAAAGATGTTGGCCTTTACTTCATACAATGATATTTCATGACCTAAGGATCCAAAATAATGCAAAATCATTCAAATATTCGAAAGGTGAATCATTGAGGTGATTGAAAATGGTTAGTACAGATGGAGAGATAGCAGAATGTTATCAAAGCAGAGTGTACTCGAATATTCCTCTGATTTATAACTCAACTCAGAAACCGAGAATTCAAGACTTAGTTATGCATATTTGTCGTTATCGTAGGCTTAGTCACAGCATAGTGCCTGTCGTCATTTTAAGAGACGGATGTGTCTTCAACTTGAAAATTTTCAATTCGATGATATTGATGTAAAGACTGTGATATGAATGATGCATAACTAGCTCCTTTCAAAAGTCTACTTTTTGAGTTTAATTCGATGGTCATTAACTAAGAGAAAAGTAACCAACCTAACCTTTTTTATCAATATAACTTCCTCAGTCGAAACCATCAAGACAAGTATGTTATTTACACACCACGAGATACAAATATTCGATTGTTTTCAAATGGTATCTCCACTGACTTAATCGCCACATCTCCATGTGAGTTTTGCTTTCATAGAAAATATCGTTACCAATCTGACTGAAGATATAAACATAAAGTAACTTCATTTATCTAGAGCAATGGTAGTGGCATTAATACTATCAGAATTTGTCGTGAAAACGACCTTTTCGACTGCCCCTCGAGCAAATCCGCTTAAATTTATATAGCTTGGTCAAGTGAATATCCGTTCTGGCGCGATGTTGAGAATGTATGAGTTCTAACTTATTTTCAGCACTACCGCCAGCTGAGGACAAGTTAACATTCTACCGACTAATCCATTATTTGGGAGTGGTTCGAAATATTTCGATAAATGGAAAATGTACGAGTTGCATACAATATCTCCTCATCTCATATAATAAATGAAATGAAATAATAAATGATGAAAAATGTATTGCACTAGGGCAAAAAGAACGAGGGCACAAAATTAGAGTGAAGTCTACAATGGGTTTGGGTTTGCTAATTCGACTGTAGGGAAATCCAGAAAAATCCATAGTGCTACCGGGTCGGTTGGTGTTTTCAATCAAGATATTCCACCTACTGGGATTGGTGTCTAAGCAACCGGAAACTGCCTACCGCACCGGGCCAGCCAAAAAAACTTTGCCCCGAGAGCGGATTGATTCAGCAATGAAAAAGCCTCATCGAATATACCACAGCGCCGTAGACCGCTACACCACCAACCGACTAATACAACTTGGAAAAGTACTTGCGATGGGCAATTGTTAGTTGCATAGCTACCAATCCTAGTAGGTGGGATATCTGGATTGAATATACCAACCGACCCGGTAGCACTGTGGAATTTTCTGAGTTTCCAACACTTAAAATAGCAAATGCGCTACCGTTAAAGTCAATGAGACGCGACAGAGCGCTTCGGCACACAAGATAATAATTAGCCGACCCTTGCCCGCACAAGGCTCTGCCTTCTGGCAGTCGAAAGAGTATTCGATAAAAGTAAGAATAAAAAACAATCGAACTGCCAATGAACAGTGATCTACCTTCAGTATTCACTGATTTTAAAAATTCGAAGTATTTTATTATATAACTTTATAACAATAACTTGCATAACAAATATGAATTGGTGTAAGAATAATGAATGTTTATCTATATCACCTTGTTTGTCAATAAATAATAATAATTGATGGATAGGTTGTTGGATATATTATACCGCGTAATACGTATACATATTGTGTTCGTTGTCAATTGAAAGAAACGTATTCCGGTTCAGACATTTCATTCTCTTCGAGGTTTTTCATTGCATATCCAACAGGTTTCGGGCCCAGGCTATTGCCAATAACGTTCAAAGACTTGATTGATCAATAAAATGGCCGCATCCTTCATGCAAGTCGTGAAATTAGGTAAAGAGAACTATTATACCTGGGAGATGCAAATAGAAGCTATCCTCGTGAAAAGTGACTATTGAGGAAACGTAAATGGCAGTATACCAATGCCAAATGGTGCGGCAAGCCCCAGTTTGGGTAAAGACGGATCAAAAGGCTAAAGCAGACATTGTTTTATCCATTCAACCATCTGAATTATGCATCGTAAAGCATTGTATAACTTCCAATGATTGAACTGAAAGAGACTTCTCAATTTGAAAGTCCAGTCAAGAAAGCAACTTTTCTGAAGCAACTTCTATTCGAAAAGATGACAGACCACCTGAATACATTCTTCAATATTATTGTAATCATTCTCTTCTAGGTTTCTCATTGTATATATAACATAGGTCATTAATTAATGATAGAAGATGATTATTATCTGAATGGAAATTTTATACTGCGTTTCAGTATCGTTCCGCTGAAAACGAACCACACAGCTTATCAGACTTACAATCAAAGTTCAACTACCGTTGAGCCAATAAAATTTGCATCCAAATAGGTGGTACAGGGGCTTTTTCTTTTCATTTACAACTGAACGAATTATACAAGGATTGTCATTAAAATTACGTGTATAACCGCCCTAATGTCTCCTATTAAGTACGATACAGACAATATCAACCTAGCAGAAATAATGAGATTTCCTTCAACTGTAGCTATGCACTTACCAAATCCAATTTAACTATTGTATTCCGCTTGCAAAATGATGACTCACCTGAAACACAAAAACTGGTGTGAACAATCTGAATCCAACATATCAATTGGATGAAACGTTTTTCAAAAAAACAACGTTCCATACAATTACCACTGTATAAGTGTCTAACACAATACCACAAAACCGCTCACAGTCTATATATACATCAGTCATCAAAGATAGATGAATCACATGGCATGCTTCGCACATAAAATTATCCATAGCATATCTATTCAGAAAACTGCCCTCTTTCAGGAAACATTCGTATTATCAATACTAGAAATCATCTACTTTCAACAGTATCACGCCATTATACCACAAAATTTGAAAGGTCCTTTTTATATAAAGCTGCAAAACTTCGACAAGCTAAGGATTAACGTGTGCTTCCTAGATCGGTGATATTGATATTTACTGGTTTCTGTGTGAATAAAGTCTTCAAATCAATTGTTGTTGTTCCGGTAAGTTTTGAATTATATTCATGAGAAGAATTGATTTTTTTACCATTATCTTTTCTTAATGAGCGTGCACCAAGCATGAGATCGAGTATCATTCGACTAATATTTTTCCAGAAACTTTTTTCAACAGAATGTGAAATCAGCACAGCTGAAACATCCCTTTGCTAATCAAGGTCTTAGCAACTGGTTACAGTTTTGGTGATAAGGCAGTTGAGTTCGGCGCTCGGTTCTGTACAAACTTCCATTTTCCATCTTAAAATTCCAAACCACCAAATCAGCATATTTTTGAATTCGAAGAGAGTCATCTTTGTAAACAAATGACATGATTAATAACTAATTTTATCCACGAATATTGTATAACGTACCCATTATACGTCTGTTTGTTCGACCTCGATAATACCCATTAATAACAGTAGTGATTGAATGGTCATTAATCACTTTTGTCAGATACTTCCTTGATTTAGCCATATTATTATTTGTTATTCGTTGTCTGAACAAGCCTAGTCGGGTCCGTACTCCCCACTGCTCTGACCCAGTGGGCGGACACGCCAGTATAATCAACCAATGACCACTCCCCGCACCGCAGGGTAAGTGGTCACTGGCTCCAAGAACCGTGAGTCCTGAGCAGACGCAATGAACCGGGAATAACGGCCTTCTGCATGCGGTCGGCCAAGATCTTTGCCGCATTACGGCATCCGAGAGTAGCGTTGGTCTGGAACCTCCTCTTTTCGGACGATATTCGTTTCGGCAGGGGCCGAAAACTCAATAACGAATATCGTCGAAGAGGACTATATCAGGCATCTTGACTTGTATTTGCCTGAGGGTGGGGAATGAAAAGTTCCAAAAAATTCGACACCTTTCATCCTCCACAACGGACTCAATATCCCCTGGAGCGTAAGGCAGCACCGGTGTCCTGTCTATTTCATACGAGTGCCGAAAAAAATATTACAGCACTCGTAAGGCCGTGTTATGGCGATGGATATAGGCCGAGACCGCATAAACTGCACAAGATGACAGCAAATGCATCAAAGTCTCAGACGCCTGTCGGCAGGCCCTGCATCTAGTATCAGGGACGCTATACCCATCACGCGGCTCCGGTAGACTAGGGTGTTGAAGACACCTTCTTGGCACGCCATGATGTCTCCGACTTCAGCTCACCTGACCTGAGAAAGGCAAATATGAGCTTAACAGACAAGCCATGGTCCTCGATGTTCTCAAAGAAGACTCCATGCATGGGCTTGTCTGTATGCAGCTGCAGCATTTTAGCATTCTCTACAGCCTTGATGTGAGCTTGTCTTCGTGCGGGCTCCAACTAGGTGATAGCAGATAGAGAGTTGGTTTACCCACTCGGTGACGAAGACCAAGTTCATCAGCAGCGCGCCTTGCTGCCTTGAATAAAAAGGCTCCGATTCCTGTATGTTCATGATCTCGGACCATGCATTGCATTGTTATTATAATATCTCTGGAATTATTAAGAACTATAAATAAATATCTTGTAATATAAGTATCATTTCGTGAGATTAGATACGTGATATTCATTGAGCGAAATACATTTAATTTTGTGTAATTATCATGAGACATTATATGATTATTATAATTTTCGACAACTATGTACTGCGTGTAAATTAACAATAATTTATTGTAAGAAATATCTGTTTGAATTGAGTAATAGTGTTTCTAAAAATATGTATTCATTGTAACAAACTTTTTTAAAAACAAAACTTCAACAAAAATTTGTATTAGTCGTGGATAAAGAATAGTATTCTACGAGCGTGGATAATATCCGTCATTATACTATCGTTGATATAGATTTAAATTCGAAGTTTCCACACCGCATATTCCTTATCTGCACTAAGTGCTTGTATTATTCTCTATTGAAATTAATGTCGGAAAATAAAAATTGTGACTATCTGGAAAGCTATTTTTCAACTTCGAAAAGGAAACAAACTCGACATGAAAGTTTTACTCCACACACATTCACACTATTCTATCTGTACCTCACCGGTTTAAGCTGAACTTCGTGAAATGCATGTGTTACAATTCCGACAAGCTTCCGTTCATTGTCATAGCAAATTAGTCGATCTCGTTTCCTGGGAAACTGAGGTTGTTGAAATTAATTTTGTGAAACAGTTCGGGAGATAAAGGTCACTAAATAAGACAAAGTCAGCTAGTCTCACACAGTGGCTGAAGCAAATTACTGAACCACCAAATGAAATTAATGTTCACGGTATGTTCAGGGAAAACGAATCAAGCGACAAGACGAGATTTCAAGGTGTGTAACAGAGCAAGTAGGAAACACATATTGAACAAGCAGTGCTGTAAAACAGAAAAAAAAATCTATTCACGTCCGTACTAAATAGATAAACATATACGGTATCACAACGAATTTTGTTTCAACACAACAATTCAAATCTCTAAAGTGGATGTATGTAAGACATCAGAACGTATTAAATGAAATGAATGAAAAGGTAAAAAAATGAGTTCATATAATTGGGAAATAGATCAAACTGCTGTTTGTTGAAGCTAGTATAAATTGATAGTTTTCATAAAATGAAAGAGCAAAATTCATAGTATCAGTGATTAAGGTGAACTAATTTCTCACAAATCAGTAAGTAACATTTCGACTGTACCCAGGCTTTCTGTTGTAACACACTACCTACATTTATTTGCCTATTATTGTATACAATTTCCAACAATCATTTATGAGCTCGGTTCTACAGTATTTATTTTTGTTATGCAAACATTGATTCATTCAACCCTCAACTGAAAATTTCATAATGTCCATAGCAAGTTATGGAATTATTGATATTACGGTAATGGATATAATCCAATCGTTGGCAATTGTTATATAAATAATTAACATTATTCAGGAATGAATAGAAATTTGAGAGAGGTTTCGTTCAATTTTGATTCGACATTCCCAGAGAATGTTCATTTTGTCATCATGAATAGAATGTATGGAAAAAATAGTCACCTCACTTGTTGAGTGTTAATGTTGTACGTTAATATTTCTGGTAAAACGAATTCTGATAGAAGAATCTACCAAAACAGATGCTATTTTTATCAAATCGTGTCTGTATATCGGTATCCAGCCTTATGAATTGACGAAAATCTCCCAACGTGAGCCCACTTAAAACTTCCTGAAAATTTCGGCAAAAGAAAACACAAAATGTTCAACTCAGAAATAACCAATAAAATTGAAACGTAGGAGTAGAGGATAATATACTTAATGAATATCGCAGAAATAACTTTGATGAATGTCGAAGAACAAATGTTTCAAAGAATATTAGGCGCAAGTATGGAGGTTTCCACTCCAGCCTTTTGCGACATATAAATCTTGTGCCAGAGGAATTTCGAATCATGGGAAACCAACGATTTTTGAGTTGATATTCAATACCTTCCTTGGTATCTGCCAGGGGAGTAGTTATTTTGCTGGGTGTAGGACATCAACATATAACGCAATTCGTCACTCACAAAACTTCATACATTTTTGGACCTTTGAAGAAAAAGAACATTTGAGACAGAAAATCCGGGATCACCCCGATTAACACCAATGATTCCATAAGTCGACAAGCTGAAAACAAGGCAAATAATGTAACTAATTGAAGTCACGACTCAACGAAAGTACGTCGAACAAAAACAGTTTGGAGCGAGCATTGCGCTTATGAGAGCTAACAAAATTGTTTACTTTTGTTAATACTCCCTCGACACCCCATCTCAACAGCTTTAGAAGCGACACAATTGCAGGAAATTTGCATGATACATTCCGGAACCGTTAAGTACATTTGTGGATCTTTTCATGTTACCAATTTCTCTACCATCCAATACGATCTAAACGAAGGAATTAACATTTTTTCACCTTTCCTAAAGTTTCTCAACAATCTAGGAAATTCACATTCGTAGTTTTCATGGACTGGAATAGTACATTCCATGGGAAAGGTTTTTCGGTTAATTCAGGTATGTTGTTGTAGGTCGACTGGTCTGAGTTATGATTTAAAAATTTCTGAGTCCAATATTAACCGATCTACATCGTAGATTCATCGAAAGAATATGGAAATTTATTCAATCTACTCTAGTTTGAATGTAGCACATATTCCCTAAATTAATTTCGCATATTTCCCTCAATTATGTACAGTATGATTCCTCGTGTTGTTTTTTTCTTACCATAGATCTTCAGAGCGATATTGGATCAATGTCCATTATCTTTATAATTCACTGCATTGAAAATTGTCAAAGCTCATCAAGTAAAGCAAAAAATAAACCAAAATTACAATTAAAATAAGGGTATTTTTAAAATTTTTATGTGTGCACCAAGAAACGAGGGTCTCACAAAAACACTGCTGGGAACTGCTTCCAAACCTACATTCTCCTCCGAAGATCTCGTTTCATAGCAGAGAAAAACAACCTCCAGTTTTCCACGGATATCAGTGATAGGCCCCCAAATAGTGATGGTGAAAACAATAAGGTTATGTCTCTGAGATGTGACCTAAAAGTGGCTAAGATTGAAGCTGAGTCATCAAAAAGGCTTGTAAATGAACTAGAGAGGACGGTCTGCTATCAGCAGCGTATTATCGAACTGTTAGACGGAAAAACGATAAGTTATCCCAATCCAACCAAGGAGTGCGCTGTTGCAAGCTCCTCCAAATCTCTGATACCGGAAGGCATGCAATCATCGGCTGAAAATTTTTCTGAAGGTTCGAAGAATCGCTGCTTACTCAATCTCGATTCCGGACCAGAAGTAGGAGAGGATAGGATCTCAGTGATTGACAAGAATGAAGTGAATGCTGCTATTCTCGTCGCTGAAACTCAGTCCACTCTCAACCATTATATAAATTTAACTCAGGACTCTAAACAACAAGAAACTTCTGTGGGACAGAAAGATGAATGGCAAACTGTACATCCAAAACGCAGAGGAAGAAAAAATCTTATTGTTGGAGCGAGCACTGACAAAATCAAAGGCGTTCCTAAGTTCACCTACCTGCACGTATGCAGAGTGGATTCAGCTACAACTTCCCAAGAATTAACGGACCAGCTCAAATCAGTGTTTCCTGAAGTTACCTGTGAGGTGTTGAATTCAAAACATCCCACAATATATTCATCCTTTAAGGTAGGCTTGTATGAGAAAAACTTTAAAACTGCCATGAACCCAAAGCTATGGCCAAATGGTGCTTATATAAGTAATTTTTTGTATTCTCGCCAGAAACCAAATACGAACTCTTGATAACCCCGAAATTGTTATTGTTGAATATGAATACTATTAATTTGACAAGGCAAACATCTTGCAGACCGAAATAAGTGTCTTCTTCAGCCTACTGTTCTTATGTCTCACAGAGATCGGAGTAACGGAGGCTGTACTAGACAATATAGTGTTCCCAGGCTCCAATTTAAAAAGTTTTTATAGTAGACCCAATAAAAAATGTGGAGTGGCAATATGGTCGCGTCATGGCGTTGATGCGAAAGCATTGACTCTAAGAAAATATTGTATTGAACAACATTTTGAGATATGTGGCATCTCGTACACTATGAATAAATAGAAGCATATCATACTGAATTGTTATAGATCTCCCTGCGGGGATTTAAACATATTTCTCGAAAGTATTCGTGATGTATTAGACTTGTTCTATCAACCTGGTGTAAAGTTTTTTATCTGTGGGGATTTCAATTGCGATCTTTTCACCAATTCTCATTTCGAATCCTTATATACTGTTATGTCTTGTTTTAATTTGAGTCCATTGGTGGGTTGGCCAACAAGGATCACAAACACGACTTGCACCTCTATGGATCAGATTTTTACCAACTGTTCTTATGCCAAAACATGTTATGTTTTAGATAATGAAATATCAGATCACCTTACGATTTTATTATAAACTCAAAATTCGGATTCTAAACCGAAAACAAAAACAGAAATGAGGAGATGTTTCAGTCATAAGAACCTTGAAAATTTCGAACACATCTTGGAAAAAGAAGATTGGAGTAGAATCTATGAACACCCCAATAGTGATGAAGCCTTTCAATACTTTCATGATATATTCGTGCATTATTTTGAAATTTGTTTTCCCAAACGAAAATTACGTTTATCCACCAAAGAAAAAATGTGGATCGATGACTCGATACTCAACTCGAGTTCTTCATTGAAACATCTGTTTTACTTGAAGAAAAATAATCCTTCTCTAACTGAATTATATCTCAAAGAGAAAAAGAAGCATTCAAAATTGATTAACGGATCAAAAAGAAAATATTACCAAAAAAAGATAAATACATCTGAAAACAATTCACGAACTTTGTGGAATATAGTTTCCGAACTTACAAATAGAGGTAAGGATTCACATGAAAATCTTGTTATTGAAAAAAATAATACGATTATCAGAGATCCCGCTCATGTTGTTAATGAATTCAATGATTTCTTTATTGAAGCACCCAAGGCACTTACAAGAAATATTTCAAATGACTGCCACTCGAATGTTCCTAAAGATAACAGCACAGATTTTAATCAACATACTTTATTTTCGAACCCATTCAGTGAAATAGAATTGCTTAATTTAATAGTACGCAAAATGAAGGCCAAAAAATCCTCGGGGTTTGACGAGATACCCGACATCTCTGAAGTTGGGCAAAGTAACACCTATCCAAAAAAAATCAAAAAATTTCACAATCGATAATTTCAGGCCAGTAACTGTTCCTCAAAGTTTCGCAAAAATTTTTGAGTATGCATTTTTAGAACGCCTGATGAATTTCATTGAACGGTATAATATTCTTATACCTACGCAGCATGGTTTTCGCGTCGGAAAATCAACACAATCCGCAATACTTCAATTATTTAATAATCTGATAGATTTTATTGACGCAGGCGAGTGCCCTGCTGCGATCTTATGTGATTTGAGCAGGGCATTCGACTGTGTCAATCACGATAAACTTCTGAATTATTTGGAAGGATATGGTCTGAGAGGCAACGCTCTGACTTGGGTTTCTTCGTTTCTTAATGATCGATATCAATGTGTTTCCCTTAAATTTGATAATGATAATACACTATCCCACTAAACATCTGAGATGAAACTGGTTCAGATGGGAGTGCCTCAGGGATCTATCCTGGGGCCAGTTCTATTCCTTTTATATATCAATAACATAAATAACGAAATATCATATCCTTTGTTCACCGCTTACACCGATGACATCAGTTTTCTGATATCAAGTAAAGAAACACACTCATTGACCCGAAAATTTGAAGAAATATGTTTGGCCACCAGTTATTTCAATACACAGGATCTATTTTTCAACGCTGGCAAAACACAGGTGATTCGGTTCCATAATTATCAGAATAGAGTCGATGCACTCCAACTAAATGTTAACGATATCGTCATAAACACTTGTAATAAGGTAAAATTCCTAGGACTGTATATGGACGAATATTTGAACTGGAACACTCACTGCGAACACTTAGTTTCCAAGTTGAGTTCAATAATTTATATGTTCAAGAATCTAAACACTGTTTTGTGTACTAATCAACTAATGAGCATATATTATGCCCAAGTCGAAGCCAGATTACGCTACGGTGTTTGTTTGTGGGGCAACTCATCAATGAGCAACAACGTTTTCGTCAAACAGAAAGCCATTTTGAGATGTATATTCAGAATTCCAAATCGCAGCTCATGCAGATCACTTTTTCAAAGTCACAATATTTTGACTCTCATCAGCATATTCATTTATGAATTGTCTTTATACGTTTTCATCAATAGAAAGAACTTCACACTGAACTATGATATCCATAAGATCAATACCCGTCAAAAACACTTTATCTACACTAATATGGCTAAGTATAAAATCAGTCAAAATGCTCCAAATTTCATGAGCCCCAAAATCTTCAATCGCCTACCAGAGGAAATAAAATCAAATACTAATCTTACAACATTCAAACGATGTCTGAAGTCTTTTCTACTCGAGAAATGTTTTTATACACTCGGCGAGTTTTTAAACGACCCACTGGGAATATATAGAACAAATTGTATTGTCTCTCTTATCTCTTTGGTATGTTTTAAATTATATCGCGTCTTGTTTGTTTCTCATTGTCCACTAGTTTTAAGTATTTCTTGACAATTCCGATACAAATTATGTAATTTGTCATTTGAAGGAAATGAACTGAATTGAATTGAATTGAAAGAAAGAGCGGGAAGTGTATACCGATTAGAAGCAGTTGTTATTTCCCGCGGTATTCCCCCCTGGAAGAAGCATTGGAGACAAGGCAAAGGGCTCGTTGGTAGGTACGTGGCAAGGAAACCGCATTCTATACAGTATCGCCTGTTCTTCATCAGAAATAACGGCCTACCCTTCACTAAAGAGAGTCAACAAATTAGAAGTCACTTACTTTGTCAGTGATCAACTTATTGGACGGAAATTAATGCTGGACTTCATATTACGTCTACGCATGCTGAGGAATTTTTGTGTAATGTAGTAGGTCTTTACGATATTTGCCGAGTTAGTTGTTTTCTGGTGAACAAACGCCTTTCAACATCTACCGTGTAGGAAAGGTATGATTGTTCTCGAATTGGATCAGAATTTTTTTCATTTATATGTAGATTCACACGAAAGGGAAGCCTCAGGTAAAACCTCTTTTGGCAAGGAGTTCCAAAGCTCAGCTGTTCTATTGAAAAAAGATCCCTCAGCAAGAGAGGTTCGACAGGTTTCCAAATTCACAATGAAGAGGTGAGAATTCTGTACTCGTCGAGTCATCCGTGTAGATATTGCCAAGGGTGGAACGATAGATAACAATTCGGAAGAGCATCGACCGTGCAAGTATCTATAGAAGACAGACAAGTCTCCGACCCTTCTACGATGTTCCAATGAAGTGAGTGAGTCTGTAAGCAAAGAATCACCAACAAGACGAATTGCCTTTCTCTGAATAGAATCGAGAAGCCTCGAAGAATGTTTTGGTGCCGATCTTCCCACATGAGAACTGTATTCCATAACAGGTCGTATTTGAGCCTTGTAGATCATTAGAAGCTGACGAGAAGAGAAGTATTTCTTCGCACAAAATAGAAATCCAAGTTTCTGGGAAGCACTTTGAGCGATCGATCTCACATTGTTTTCCCATGAGAGATTATCACTGAATCATTCATTCGAATATTTTCAAGGTTCATTTCAAACTTACCTTCAAAGCTCCATAATTTCATCAGTGGAGTCCACCGATGGCCAACCCAAGAACACATGAATTCAGTGTTTTCCATTTCTTCGCAGAAAAATAGATAGCAACACAGATTAACTGCCAATTACAAAAAAAAATGAGTTATTCCACCCCCAAATTCAGAATGCAGAAATTTGCCGTGTAAACGGCCAGTGCCGACATAGCAAGTGGCGTACGTCACTACTCATATCGGAGTCTCTGGACGTGTCATTATTCTATGGAAGTGTTTCTGCGGTTCACTCACATCACGAACTCACGAATGCAAGAGCTTACAACCAACGATAAATTTGAAATAGCAATGAATCGGCAAAATCATCATCCGAAACGTTCTCTTGTCTCGCCAACAATAAGTTGAACAGATTGATTTTCGGACCGAAATACTCTGCACTGAGAAGTGTCTCTGCATCTCCAAATCATGATTGTTCTAAAAACGCCAACCCTCAGAAGACGAAACTTTTTCGAGCAATGGATCAACGAGGCCTTACCTTTTAACGTACGATTACCCAGCATGGTGGCCCGGCGGGGAATCGAACTCCGGTCTTCCGCTTGAAAGGCGAATGTGCTAACCTCTACACTACCAAGAACCAGATGTGATTGAAACCCAACAATAACATAACCTGTATAAAGGAGATGATCTTCAAATAGAATTGAAACTGTCAAACATTGAACTTCATTTTAGAAAATTATTCAGAGTAATATCGAAATAGATACCGAAGTGCTTAAGTACTTACGCTGTTGATTTTACAATTCTAAATTCAGCTGCATTGATACGATCGTTGTTCTTTATGGATTCTATCACAATGAAAATGCTTGAATGTGGTTAACAATGTTCCTTGCTGAATTGTAATGGTTCGGACTTCCATATGTTATATTATTAACTCTATTCAAACCTGTTGTTAAGAACGAAAGGATAGAAAAACAAATCAAGGAAATCAAATAAAAAAAAAGTTGAAATGGATTTTTTGGTCAATAATAAAATTTAGGTCTGATTGATAGTAAAATAATGGTGTTACAACGAATTGAGATATCCGATGTGAAATATAAGTCAAAAAATTTTAATAAAGGAGTAAATGAAATACTATGTAAATAAATGTTGAAACCAAGATTCAAGTTGAGTGTACTCACGACGTTTCGATTGCTGGCATCTGCAATCGCCTTCGGGTGATGACTGACAATGACAATATTTCGAGGTTTGGTCGGTTATAAAGCCCCGATTTCCCTATGGTGGGGAAGGGGCGGTACTAACAATGAAGCGAACGGGTGCTACTACTTGAAGTGGGTGTGCAGCAGGAAATGGATGTATTGGCACGAGATTCTCCCTCCGAGCCAAAGTCGGTCGATGCCTTGGACAAGCGGCCTCCACACATAGTGGATCTCCACGCTGGGGTGCGTCGTTGTTGAATAAGTGCTCCCGTTTGTGTATGACCTCGACTTCAGACCATTTCATGCTGTGATGTTTCCCATATATTTCTGGTCCTCTTAACCTCCACGTCGACAAACGGTAGTTTGCTCTGAGATTATTTTTCCGTTATGAACTTGATAGTGGGCCTCACGTTGTTCAGATATTCTAGAAATTCTGCATCGCTGTGGTTCCATACTATAAACGTGCCGTCGACGTATCTCAACCAGACGCGGGGTTTCTTCTTGGCCTGTTCGATGACGAATGCTTAGAACACCTCCATGTAGATATTGGCTGTAACCGCTGATAGTGGTGATCCCATTGGTAGTCCTTCATAGTGGCTGAGGAAACTGGAAGTAGCAATTCTGAACACAGCATTCCAGCAATTCCATGATGTCTACTATTGGTAATGTTGTTCTATTTTCCAAAGTATCGTCCCCTCTCAGCCCCTTTTTGATGATCTCGAGTGCCTTTTTGACGGGAGCGATGGTGTAGAGACTTTCTATATCGAAACTGATTGGCTGGTCTCCTTCTTTGGCCTCGATTCTTCTCAAAATTTCAACAAAGTTTCTGGAGTTCTTTACAAAGGACGAGGAATTTCCTTGTAGTGGCTGTGAGATAGGAAGTAGAAATTTCGCGAGTCTGTGGGTTGTCGAGTTCCTAGAGCTGATGATTGGCCTGAGAGGTACGTCCGTCTAGTGGATTTACGGAAGCCCGTAGAGGTGAGGTAATTTGCTGTTATGAGGTGTTGGTGAGAGATCCTCTCGTCTCACTATCACAAACACCACGCTTCATAGGTAGAAAAACTATTATCGTTATGAGTTTTGACATTTGAGTGCGATTCGATTTCTTTACAGATCATAACTTACTTTCAATTTCACATCATTCAAAAAATAATCATAATCGTTGCTTAGCAAGGAGTGTAGGCATACATGTACATATTTTACTATGTGATTACAAATGAAAATTTCATTGATTGAATCCTAATGAAAACACCAAGCATGATTCAGGTTCGCCTCTCTGCCGGAGCTCCCTGTGAAAATCAGGCGTTTATTACTACATTTAAATGGACAGTTGCATCGAAGACAGCTGTTACAGAATGAGCCAGGTGCACTGGCATTTCGTTTCATTACCGTATAAAATAAAAATGTTCACTCATCCTGTGAGGGTACGACGTCATCGAATCAAAATAAAGGGAAAACACAAAACATGAGATGCTTTCGAAGCGCTGCAAAGAATATATTTGAAAAAAATGTAGTGGTTTATGTTGGCAAGATGATATATGCATTTTTGCAAATAATTTGTAGAAACCTGATCAGGAGAATCCTCGAAAATGAACAGTTGTCAAATAATATCTGCACATCAATGGATAACAGATAAAAAAAATATTTGATGTCACTCTCAATCGAAACACATCTCAAAGTGTATAATAACAGAACAGATTCATATTTAAATGACAATCGTGCTGAAGTAATACGGTTTCTTTACATAGGTATTTTTAGCAAATCCTCCACCTTATTGAAGTATTGATGTCTCCAAGAAACATCATAAGTATAGTAGTTTTCACAATAAATGGTATTGACTGAAGGATTATAATAAAACCAATTAGACCCTTAAGTTGTAAAATCCGAGATGCACATCATGAATGTAAAAGGACCGGATTCAGGTAATTTTGTTTCTCAGACAGGGATTGTAAATATTAAGGACTCTTGTGTTGATTATCACGAAGATACGACAGTAGAGCTTTTTGAAGATTGTTTTAAAAATTGTCTGTTACCCAAAATTCCGCCAAACAGCGTTATAGTAATGGACAACGCAAGCTATCACAGTCGACAATTGCAAAAAATTCCTGGCTCAAAGAATACGAAATTGGAGATTCAAAACTTCATGGCTGCAAATGACATATATTTTCAGGAAAATTATACAAAACAGAACTTTTACAAGTGCTGCAGTCATTTTCTTGAAAAAAATGTATGTTTGTGATACAATTGCAGAAGAATTGGGACATACAGTGTTACGACTACCTCCCTACTACTGCGTGTTCAATCCCATAGAGCTTATGTGGCACCAACTTAAATCGAGCGTGCGCGGAAAAAATACTTCTCCGACTTTAAGTGGTAGTGTGGTAGAAATAATTAGGAACTGTATGAATGACATTCCTACCGAGAGTTGGAAAAGTTCTGTTAGTCATGTTATAAATGTTGAAAACTCGTACCTTTCTGTAAAATCAATTGCGCCAATTATAATTAATTTAGATGAGGACAGCGATAGCGACACTCAACTAAATATAGAATGGAATTGTAACATTTGAATAAATTACTTGTATATCTCCTACATTATGCAAAATTCAAATTTCTTAAGTTCGACCCTGTAGCACATTTGCATCTTTTACCAGATGATTTTCTACACAATGGGATTAAATCGGGTAGTTTATTGCAGTTAATAAGCCAATACCATTTACTGTGAAAAATACTATACAACAAAACCTTTCACTAGAGGTGAATTGCTTCACAGGTTATGCTTTAACCACACACACACTGTTGCCCCGAAATTTGCATGATAGGCAAGGTTGTTTGAAAAGAAACAAGCATTTTCGTAAGATAAGGATATTATCATTCATTTTTTATGGCGTCTGGGAAGGTAGACCTCAAAAAAGCGTTTTACTCCGTTTTATCAGGGTAACGATAGTCAAAAACCCCGCATAAACAAGCGCTTGCCAAAGTTATTGCATGGAAATGTGGACTTATGCGTGCGGTTATTTCGAAATGAAACGTTGTTCTTTCATTATAAGTTACTATCGCTCTTGTTCATTTACATATATTGTTTGCCAGTTTATCGATTATTTTATGCCATGAGAATGATTACGTGCGAGATAAGGCTATTGTTGTCAATAATATAACTTTATGAATAATTTCATTACTGGAATACATTTAAAGAGTTTAACGTTACGCGATGTAAATCGAATATTTTTTTCTCATATATATTATTGAGTGAAAAATGAACATTGGTTCGAAGAAAATATGGTCTGTTGTTCGCATGAATTTCAATTTGTCATCGTTCACATATAAATCAATATTCCTTCATAGTCCAGTCTATGACCATTTTTCCGTGTATTTATCCCATACAGCACCGATTCGCATGAAAATTCGTATTCAGGATCTACATACACTCTTTTTCAAAATCTACCCTGTGCCGAGGGTTGCTTTCTCCCTGGGGGTGGATGCCACCCCTTCTTGGGGGTGAAAATTTTTTTATTGGAAATAAGTGCGGAAATCAATAGATTGACTGATTCTAAGCACTTTTTGTTCAATGAAGTTTTTTCTGAAAAGCAATACTCTTCGACTTATTCGCGAGTGAAATTGTCGGTTTTCAGTAAAAAAAACACATTTTCAGATCCTTTTTCGCGAATAACTGGAAAATAATGCATCTAATCGAAAAACCTGCGGAGAGCAAAATTATGGCTTTTGAACAAACAAAGGCGATGGTTTATTTATGATGCATGCAAACCCACTACATACTGAATAATTGCTTGTTGAAGGTTGATTGGTATTTTCAAACGCCAAAATAGAAAGATTCTACGTACAATAACCAAAAACCAATGCATTTTTCGGGAAGAACTAATTGGACCTTTTCTGAACTGCTTCAAAACTCCCTAATTTTTGTTATATATAAAAGTTTCTAGCATCAAAACTGACCGAGGTATGAAGGAAAAAGAAATTGTGAATAACTCATCCTTGCTTTCCTCTCCCTTTGGAAAAAATCGTTGCCTAGTGGAACTATATGTATATATACATATATAATGTATATATACATATATAATATACATATAGTTCCACTAAGCCTAAAATATAGTTACTATGTGTATTCTTCAATATACTAATGTACATACTCTAATTTCTACAAAAATTGTTTTTGTTTTTTTTCCCATAACTCGCTTAGTCTTCAAGCAATCAAATCCACCAAAAAAGTATTTTGTAGCTTTTTTCAAGAGCTATGAGCTCATTTACATTATTTTTTGTTTCAGATTATATTTTTGAAAAGGTTCATGCTGAAAGGGCTCAAAAAAGGTACTTTGCGCGAACTCTCACAATATTTAACTGGCCATATCTTACTCTATTTTCAACCTGCAGAAAAAAATGAAGAAGCGAAATTTTCAGAGAAAAAAAGCCTTCAATTTTGTACTCAAGAAAATTTTGCATGTGATCAATACTTTTCGAGTTATTTCGAAGAAATTGTGATTTTTCGCTGAATTACGTATATTTTTTCTCTTCAATCTCAATTTTTTCCAAAACTACGTAATTTCAATTGATGAAAAACTCAGAACTCATTATAAGAACATGAATGAAGTGAATTATGGAGTAACAACGATTTTTTTCAAAGGGGGGGGGGGAAGAGAGGATGAGTTATTCACAATTTTTTTCAATTAAAAAATAGGATTCAACATTATTTCCTTCATACCTCGGTCAGTTTTGATGCTAGAAACTTTTATAAATAACAAAAATGAAGGATTTTTAAAGGACTCCAGAAAAGGTTCAATTAGTTTTTTCCGAAAAATGCATTGGTTTTTTGGTTATTGTATGTAGAAACTTGCCATTTTTGCGTTTGAAAATACCAATCAACTTTCAACAAGCAATTATTCAGTTTGTAGTGGGTTTGCATTCATCACAGATGAACAATCGCCTTTGTTTCTTCAAAAGCTATAATTTTGCTCTCCGCAGGTTTTTCGATTAGATGCCTTATTTTCCAGTTATTCGCGAAACAGGATCCGAAAATGTGTTTTTTATTGACTGAAAACCGACGATTTCACTCGCGAATAAGTCGAAAAGTATTGCTTTTCAGAAAAAACTACATTGAACGAAAAGTGCTTAGAATTAGTCATCTATTGATTTCCGCACTTATTTCCAATAAAAAAATTTTTATCCCCAAAAAGGGGTGGCATCTACCCCCAGGGAGAAAGCAACCCTCGGCACGGGGTAGATTTTGGAAAAGAGGGTGAGTATAACCTATATCCAAATTTTCATACGAATCGGTGCTGTATGGGATAAATACACAGTTTACACTTTTTTCACCGTCATAGACTGGAGTATCAATAAAATTCATAACAACAATGTCTAGGATTATTCAAAGAAAGATGAGAAAAAGACAAGAAAATTTATGGAGTTCTCACCTAGAGAGTATTTATACTTGGTGTAAACCAATTCAGGTTCGCGCCCCCAAAACTTTTTTATCTTCGCTAACATCAAAATTGCTGGTTCACATGGTATCACAATTTGCATTGTCTGGCTTTGAAATTGTTTTGAAGCAATATCAGGTTCACAGAAGATTAAATCAACCTCCTCAGAGACCGATATCATATAGGTGAAATGCAGAATTCCTAAATTCAAATCATAATATTTGAGTTAGGTGATTCAGAAATTCTGCATTCCATTCATATATCGGTGTCTAACATGGAAATGGCAATCAAGAAGCTCAACCAAAGCGATCATCGGGTTCTGGTAAGTTACCTTCGTACCTCAGTGAGGATTGTAAAAAATATTCACTCTATCCACTGATGGTGATATTTCAAAAATCTTCAAAGGTATGCATTTTTCCAGATTCATTCAAAAACTCCACTCACTTCTATTCACAAAAACGGCGAAATAAACAATATATCGAACTGGTGTACTATATGACATAGCAAAATTGTTCCAATATATTTTATTTGAAAAACTCTATCGGCACATCAAAAATCAAATTTTGGCTTCCCAACATAGATTCTGTAGGAATAGAACAGTATAAACAAACGAGCTAGCTTTCACATGTAACATCACTGAAATGTTTGCTTGAATTTGGTTGACAATGTTTCTTGCTGAACGGTTATAGTTCGGACTTCCATTGTCTATAATATTAACTCTATTGAAACCGGTTTCTAAGAACGAAAGGATGAAAAAATAAATCAAGAAAATCAGATCCCAAACGAAAGGTTGAAACGGATTATTTTTTGGTCGATAATGAAATTAAGAATCGGTTGATTAAAGAAAATGATGTTGTTACAAAAAATCGAGATAACGAATATGAAATATTAGTAAAAAAATTCGAATAAAGAATTAAATGAAATAATATTGTGACAAGAAAATTGAGGTTTCGAATGTGAAATACTAGGGAGAGCACCAATTTATAGTTATGCATTCAGTTTGTAGCTGGTTTTGAGAAAATCCTGTAATTAGGTCTTTATGGCCCGCTCAGTATTTCCTCTGCAATAAATAAATAAATGAATGAATTTCTAATGCATTTATGCATTCATGAATTAATAAGCAATTCATTTTATATACAAATATTCTATTTCATCAACATGTTGATACTATGAGCTCCAAAATCAAGTAAATTATGATGATGCCATTTTGATAATTATCGTCAAATAAAATATTATATGTAAAATGAACCGTTGACTTAAAAATGGAACAAAAAAAATACCGGGTGCTCCGTTTGAATTGTATAATTCGTGTTATTCACCATAAAACTGATAATGTTAAAAAAAACAGATTTGTGTCAATCAATGCGTAGCGTGATTACATGAAAATCATAAGTCAAAAAAGTTATTGGGGCGATTCTGATTCGGTTCACGCACTGTATTAAAACATTTCAAAATATTATATGTTCATTGAGGAGTAAACGGTATCTTCCGTTTTAACCTCTCGTCGAAGTCTATAATAAACTATAGGTTCAAGTAATACCAATCACAGCAATGTTGAAGCATTTATTCGTTGTTGTATTCAGATCCTCATTGATCGATTCAATCAATGTTCTGAGTATAGTAGAAATAACGAAAGTTTCTTCAATCATAACTCCCACTTCAATATCAGAGATGGAGTCATAATTCCCTTTCACAATTGGTCCTGAATATTGCCTCTTTTTTGTTCCACCATATACATTTCGTTTATTAATCGAGTTTTCAATCGGCATACATCGCAACCCCGGATGCAACGGCGTAATCAAACACACACAATTGATTTAGAATTTAATCAAATGCGCTCTAAAGCGGCTTCCGTTTGATCAGTGTGTATGTATATATATTGGGGCTGCCTGCAGTGCACCACATTCTTATAATCGATTAGAACGTTCGTACAATGGAAGTGCCAGCCAGCAATGTATAACAAGCATATTACATACACCATGCATAGCCCAGTCAATGAAAATTCAATTATTCGGTCAATACGTCGAATATTGAATATTTTTTCGTGAACTTGGTTCAGTTGTCAAGAACTAGACAATCGAATGATCAGTTGTTTGACAACAGATCTCGGTTCACTTGAACCACAGTTCACTGGAGTTTCTACAACTGACCTACAAGCTAAAACATAAATTTCAAATAACTCGTATAAGTTTAATATGGTATTTTAATTATCCTTAAAAAAAATTTCTTGCTCACGAATATTTCAAAAAAATTATGCATTCGGCTCGGGATAATTTTTAAAATATTCGTGAGCTCGAAAAAATTTCCAGGAATAATTCAAGCAATAGTGGTATCACAAGGGAAAATTCTCTATTTTTCATACATCCAATTTATGTTTATAATAGCTTCATTCTGAAAACATAGCAGCTACAATTAACACCTAGGAAATCAACTCGAGATCCAAGAGGAGTCAATTTCAAGTTCGGTTCGTTTCCATAGTAAGTACTTTAATGGTCTTCGAATGTTAGTTAGTGGCATGGATAACCGCCGTCTGTCAAAAAACGACGTAGGTTTCGGATGTCATTGTGTGCCCGTCGTATTTATCTGTGTTCATTGGGAATACAACGAAGAGAGAGAAGTTTCATGCATTCAATTATAACATACAGAATGATAGCGAAAAAATCTATTCTAAAAGTTCCTTTCCTCTAGAATCTCTGAAATTTTGAATATTTTATCGTCCGAAGATTGTTCCATACTATGAAGCTGATATTATTTTCACAAGAATACACGTTTCTTTCACAATGCAATGGCTTGCAACACAATTCTCCCTCATCACAGCTTGAACATGTTGATCCCAAAAGAAGCATACCCTCCCCAGATACCCATATCTCACTGGTTTGCAGTAGGGGTACCCGACAATCTCTAGTTTCAAATCTCTCAACTTTCTTAAATTAAAATATCATTTGTTTCCGAAACTATCCTTGATTTTTGAAAACATCGCAAATAGCCCAAAATGTTGCCAATATAAGTGATTTTTTCATGAATTTTCGATATTTTGTAAGTAATATATTTTCCAAAAATACACTTATCTCGAAATTTTTTTTTTATGATTCAATACATTTTTTCAAAAACATGCGAGCTATTTTCAATGAAAGTGATTTGTTTCATCGAGATTGCTAATCCGTAGAGAAAAAAGCTTTGGAACTGATCACGTCAGATGTAATACTCAGATTTGAAAGGCACTGATGGTAGAACAATTACAATATAGACCGCGGGCATATCTGACAGACGACAGTATGAATGATAGTTGTAAATCCACCCTGCTGGACAAACAAAAGAATCGTCTTGCTGTTAAGAGACGTGAATTGTGGATTCAAGCAAGTAGAAGAGCAGATTCAAGTACTGATAAGTTGAAATGGGCAACGGTAAATTCATGCATTTTGTATCTCAGAATTGCAATTATAATCTCATTTAAATATAATTGTTGTTTATGAAAATACGATTTGTTTGTCCAGCAGGCTGATGCATGTGACGTCACATGCCCGCGGTCTATAGATAAAATTTGGGATATATAATAAACAACAAATATTCAGACCCCCAACAAAGAAGGATGTTGAAATTATTATTATTATTATTGAAGTATATTTATCTTATCAATGAAGTTATTTATTTCATCAATGAAAACACCCCTATATTATCAACCAGAAATTTTGGTGATCCTGCCGATGAAAGTGAAAGTGAAAAAAACACGTGGAAATATGTTGGTGAAGTTATTTGGAGAAAGCTATATTTCTGGGATTTCAAATGAAGATCGAAGCGCCACATTTGAGGAAACTCCAAGTAATGAGCACCACTTTGGCAACTATTGGTATTGAAGGTTAGAACTTTGACGTTGTTTGAAAATCCCAAACCGTGAAATTTTGTGAGCGACAATTACAGTTTTTATTGCTTTTTCACTTTTTATATGAACATTTATCTCAATGTGTGCTCAATAAACATTAGTAATTATTTTAATCATATTTCAAAATAATATCGCAGCCAATGTTTCACCAAGGCTTCAACTGATAAGCGCCACTTTGACATTTGTTTGAGAGTTTTCACCAGAGGGCGTACGCTTATCTTGAAATCCAAATAGCCAAATAATCATTTAATGTAACGAAAACTACTGTTTTTCCCAAATAATTGTCTTGTAAAAATCTTCGGTGATTATGATACCATGGTCATATGGCATAACCAGTTGAATTTCCAGGTATCGCCAATAGAAATTTTACAAATGTTCGATTACAGTGAGAACATGGATGATTCATCAAACACGTTCATTTGGAGTTCAAAATTTCAATTTTCAAACGAAACCGATCCAATTATTTCTGGAGTGTTTATGAAAGTTCGCGTTAACGTTGATAGAGAAAAAATCTGAACGGATGCACTAATTAAAATTGAACATGAAAAATTATGGAATAGAAAGCTCGTGTCGGCATTTACATTAAACCAATATACATTGTTTCACATTTCGATGTTTTCAGCGTATCGATGAATTTATAGTATCAAATTTCCATACTAACCGTGTTCACTTCGAAAACACCGATTTGAATTTTTCAGTACGTATATAGTGTTTTTCTCTTGTGACCGTTGCAATGGAATTGACCAATACCATTTGCAGAAGAAAAAAGTGTTAATATTCATCGAGTAAATAACTTCAATCACTTACAAGAAAATGGTTTTAGGGCTTCGAATGAGCGACAACTGATATGAAAGTTAAAACTGTGAAAACGAGAAGGAATTTTTTGACGTGCAGAACACGTTGAATTAAAATCGTCGAATTCAAAAGACATTATCGAGGACATTATTGAATGGAAAAATGTGTTTCAGTCGTGTTGGAGTCTGGGATTGAATCCTACCATGCTCATCTTGATGTATTTTTTCATATGTAGTTTTGCTGTGGATTTGTAATAATTTCCAATGTGGAAAACACGGCGGGTAAACACCACAATTCGAGCCAAAATTCTCACAAAATTTCATTTCCCTATATCCCTATCATGACGCATTTTGGGATAGATGTTAATAAAAACGTTTTGCTCCTTATTAATTAATGAACTCTGTGCTTGGGATTTATTAGTCTTATTCCCACTGATATTTTATAATCCAGATATCAACCAGTATTCACCATAACCAAATAATTTTGCTTCAGATCCATGAGTGACAATGGCGTAAACTTTGAGTAATGGCAATGGTTTCTTCTGAACTTTTCAATTTATCCTGTGGTGAAATTTACGTTACCTATTTATAGTGGTAATGTCATTGAAACCAAGGAATATTGAAAGCAATCTGGTTCTTGAACTGTAACTAGAGTGCAAGGATTACATAAAATTAACTCATTCAAGGCCAAACATTTTCATTTTGTGAATAAACATTTCATTCGCAGAGAATGTATATTTGTAACAAATCGAAGCAATGAAATATCAAATCAGTTCAGAATATCCTTTCACTTTACCGTGTTACATTTACGATTGGTTCAATCATGATACCTATTCTTGAATTTACTGATGATGTGATGACAAGAGCACTCATGATGGGCGTTGGCAAAATAAACTGGTCTGAACTCGTGACCGATACATTGGAAATCATAGGAGTGTATGAGATAATCGAAGCAAAATGCAACTGATGATCTACATTATTTCTCCAGGCAACGACTGCCTTTGGTCCAAGATAAATATTCTTTTTTGTCTTATAGCCTCGAGAAAAATTTAGTTTTGAATCGGTCCGTCTATACTCTACTCAGATTGTCTCTTGTTATCAGGCGCTTATACAAAGGGGGTAAAGGGGGTTATTACCCCCGCTCATGATCAGTCAGTCACATAACATATTATAATATATATATTAAAGAATATAGGGATATATCAAAAAATATAATGAATGAATGAAAAATCAATCACAAATTTATTTCACCTTTAATCCTTGTAACCCTGTAAGATCGCAGAATCCAGTAATTAAATTCAAAATTATTATCAGAACTATAGAATATCTCAGAATGAATAGTCTAGTATTTCGGGAGAAATTGATTATCACCAACAGTTCTGGAAGAACGTTCGTGCGTTTCCACTTCGATAGATACCGCTTTCAAAAAGTGCGATTCTAACATTATGCCTCTCATTGAAAAATGCATGCTATTGACTTCGACATCTGACAATATCTCAGGATCGGTTAACTGGTATAGCACTATAACACATTCAATCCTGGGACTTACCCAGAAGCTGATGCATTGATAGATCGTTATGTTGATGAGAAAACCCGAAATTTTAATTTATTATTTAATTTTTCTGTTGCATTATCTTGTGTTCATTAAGTATATACCTACTTTTCATTCTACTCATATTGATGTACTATGAAAAATACATGAACGAATATCATTATAACGGTTTATTTTTAATTACGTTGACAAGACAAATGTTAGTTATCTCTTAAATCTGAAGTTTACTTTTATCGAAAATTATTTTTTTCTCTACTTTCCAATTTCATTTATGAAAAATATGAACGTTTTTCTTTCACAGTTTCCTAATAATTCAAGTCACTGTGAAAGGTAAGTTTGTAAAAAGGCCGATATGCATTTGTGTTTTGATAAAATGGTGGAAACGCATCATTTTCTCAGTGATTACCCCCCCTATAAACTTGAGCTGTATACGCGCCTACTTGTTATGGTGAATGAGGTATTTGCATCTTGAAAATAATAAAAATTTTAAATGTTACAGAGAAGCCTCTTGCGCCATTGGTTGGAATATTTCAAGTGTCCGCAATCTCTGTTTCTGAACAATGAATAGTGATACACTAGAGTTGCAAATTTTCGTTCATTTTATTTCTGAATAGACAAGCGTGCCTCATTCCCCTCACTTCACGGTTTCCACAAGAGTATATCATGCGTTTCATATATATTCATCGGATATTATATATGATGTGGGGCATTTTCGGTCTTTTTTCCATATCATTGAAGAAACCTGAACTCTATTCACTGTTTCATATCGTTTCTTTCGAAAAGTATTCACTGCCAGTTGTCATTTGAAAACTTATGGAAGACTGAGGAAGACTGTGTGTGGAATGATTAAGGACGAGTTGTACGTACTCCGGTGAACTGTGGTTCAACTGAACTGAGTTCAGTTGCTGAGCATTAGCCAATAGAATCATTTGTTGCTTGACAACTGGATTCGGTTTACTTGAACCAAAGTTAACTGGAGTATATATGTACAACAGGCCCTAAGAAACTTGAGACATGAAAAATTTTGTTGAAAGACGATTTCACTCTTAGTACATGATGAAAAATATTTTCTGAAATTATGAGAGATCTTGTGTGTAATAGATACATTTTGTATAAATCTTGCTATTTTGCCTCGCTACGCTCCTCCCGCAGAAATTGCGTTTATTATACAAAATGCAACTTTTTCTAACTGGTTACATCAATAGCAATTGTGTAAGTCATAAGTATGTCATTCAAGTCTTCAAACTATAATCGTCATACGGCCATTTTTCAAGCGAAAAGGGCTTCATAGTAAATTCCAAAAAATCCAGTGAAGAATTCGTGTAGAGTTCGATTGACTCATCAACGTCAAACAATAGTACATTCAGAAACTAGATTGTAATTGGGAAATATGGCATGAGTGACTTGATGAACGCCATGAATATCGTATTGAAACCTTTCATGCGACATTACAAGCTGACCAGAACACGTTTCAATATGTTATATACTCTTACATCTCTCAATTTTGTTCAATTGTATTGACTGATCTATAAAATATTGAATTTAGTGCCTATGGTTTCATGCAAATTACATATTTTGTCAAATAGTTGAAGACATGCTACTTTGCAAATGTGTAAAGTCGGTTGTCTAGATACTGATCGTAGCAGGTGAGTTGAATACATCAGTTACATCAACCAACTCGAATAGCTTGACAATCGAAATATCAGAAGTTACCCTCACCCGCACAAAGTTCAGACTTTTGTGATCTCTTGTGAAGCTTGCCTGGAAACTTCCGAACAGAATGATTTATAAAAATACCCAATATTCGTATTCCTGCGGAAAAAAATCGAAACAGCCAAAGAAACCAAGAAGACTGTTCCGAAAATATGTGAAAGTGGGTACACAAAACTACTCAATTGATATACCAACAATTGTTCAGAAAACTTTTGGATGCAATAGATATTGATTTAGCTTGTGGAAAGCAGGCTAGACGATCCTAGAAACTAGTTTTATTGAATTTTTTGAAAGGAATATTCAATTTACGAAGTCGACGTTTGGCACGAATATAAAATAAACACGTGCTTCAATAGTGCAGTATGCAGTACATTTCTACTGAATATTTAATACCTGTGAATTTAAGTCTTGTCTGATGGTTGTATTTCGACGAGTCCCTATGACAAACACTCGACTAATGAGTGGAAATCATCCTGAGAATTGGAAATGACTATCTTGACATTATTAAAAAAATACCATTTTATGATTTTCATCGGACAGTTCACGAAATCGCTACAAGTGTTTCACTACAAAAAAAAGTATTTCATAACACGTTTGAAGACGCTATTTGACGGTGAAACACGTGTAAACTGTCTGCTGGAAATGACACAATGATTTTTATAAGGTGTCGGCCAATTCCTTCAAGTACATAATAATAATTCAAAATAGAATATCGACTATTGTTCTTAGGAAATTCTCTCCATTAAAATGTATTCACTAAAGCCATTTTGCTTGAAGTCATGTGATTTCATTGTGGTTCAAACATCCATTATGTTGGTACGGGTTCCAAAGAATGATTGTCATTTTCCAATTATAGAGTTACTCAATAAAGTTTTATACTTTGTTTATTCGAGCTATCATATTAATGGAAAGATTTAAGTCTATCCACCTTCCTGAAAAAATTCTGGAGCATGAGTAATTTTTGCAATTTCATCTGGTTGCTGATTATAAATGTCTTCAATTTTTCTCCAAGATGGATATGATCACTAATTTGATTCGGTAAAAAATTTTCAATTGTAATACCACCAGTGTTCGACTTATTTCCGGAAATTTTTCAGAGATCACGAATATTCTCGTGGGAAAGAAAAAATTCCAGAGGAAAATTCGAGTACGCGTGGTATTCGATAAAAAAAATTCACACCCTACCTCCTTAAGGTACGGTAAGTACGTTGGTAACATTGCAAAGTCACTGCCTGGCACCGAGTATTCATGTCAAACATTCCAATGAATATGTTCGCCAAAAAAAATCCACTATTAACAAACCGATCATTAAATCTACTCACAATGAGGACTTGGACATCTGGTGAGTCTCTCAGTTCAGAAATGAGCACTCGAAATAATTATAGTAGTTATCCCAGTTCCTGATTCTACATACAGTTAATATAACCCCAAATTCCTATCCATTTCAAGTTTCAACCGGTTCGAAAAATAACGAATTATCTGCAAACATTGAGGAAAAAAAGTATCACGGGAATATATCAACGCCTTGAGAGACCAGTATTGCAATATAACAAACAACAAGGCCCGACAAGATCCGTACAAAGAATACATATCCCGAGACATATCTTTCTTTCATTCTTGAATACAACAATAGAGATAGTGAAGTGTCAAGTGTCGTAAGTGACACAATATTGCAATTTCATTAGTCTGCTAAATTGCTCCAATTCCGAATTTTATAGTTACATTTTGTTTACTCCTGCTCAAAGTGGGAAAGTGACATGCTATGTCAAACAAAATATTATTATTATCTACCCCCGTACTATCATAATACACTTATATGCTCATAACTCGTTTTATTGAAATACATTACGATACAGATTTACATTACGATACAGATTTTCTACCAGAAGAAACCCATTATTTTTCAATCAAGTATAATGTGCAAGCTTTGCATTTTGACGTTTGTCAGTTAGAAATCAGTAGGTATTGAATTTATGAAGAATTTAGTCAATTTTCGACAATCGTGTGCAAATGTCTCATAGCAGTGATATAGAAGAATTACCAGCGACTCCTTCACAGATGTCTCAGACAAGAAAAAAATGCAATCGAAAGGATTATATTTTTCATTTGACAAATGCAACAAATATGTTTTTATTTTCGTTCAAACCAAATGAGCTCTCATGGCTGAGTGGTCAATGGCACCGGCATTGATCAGAAACGTCCGGGTTCAATTCTTGACCTCAGCAGAGATTTATTCATTATTTTTTTTTCTCTTCATTTCTCATCGTTGTATTTTCCGTGGTTGTACCATTAATTATAATTTTGTATAATTTTTTAAAGAGATACGATTGATTACCTACTATTATTGTGTTCAATATAAATACCTAATAATATAATATTAATATTTCTTCATTATCAATTGGGTGTAGATAAAATGCAACTCTCATCTAATGGTTATTAATACACTCGCATAAACCTTCGGCTCGTTTCGTACCCGGGTTAATGCTCATGTATTAACAACCATCATTACACGATCGTTGCATAATATACTATTCTGAATGTATGTCACAGAATTTTCACTTATTCACACAAGGGCTTTTTTTGTAAAATAAACTTGACATTTCGATGAGAATTCTGTTGCCTGGCAGCTCGACGAAAAATCTGCCTCTGAAAAAAATACGAGTCCGTAGGACAAGTAATTTTTTCTGGTAGTTTTTTGAGTCAATTTGCCGGAAAGCAACTGAACTCGAATCATAAATGTCAAGTTTTCTCCGACAAAAAAAAGCTCGAATGTAATTCTGTACGACAATTTAATGAATACAGTTTAGTTTATTCGATTAACGGAAAACTACAATTGTTAAAAGCACAAGTATTATATTTCATTTTCACAGATCAGATATACTCTTTCGACAACGCAAGTGAAAAATTGACAAAGACGCCGTCAAAGATTTGTTTACAATTCTGGTTGCCATGCTTTCAAGAGTTAGGTTCCGTCGCTGGCTGAAAAACTTAGGGCAAAGTTTTTTCGCTATCATAATGACAAAGTCACGGCGGTTTATGGGATATTTTTTACATGAGTCAAATTGTCTCTACAATTCGCTGTAGGTTACCCCTCAGGGAAAAAATATGCGATAAAATACCTGAGTTGCCATGGTAACGCGAAACAAAATACGCGTTTAATTGTTCGAAAACTGTTTGTGTGAAACTTTCGTACCAAATCACCCGCGAGCCTGAATTAAAATCTTGCAGATTTTTCAACAGAATCGGCAAACCGAAAAAACTCCTGGGAATAAAACAAGATCCTGTGAGATTATTAGTGAGTTATTTCGTGATACATGAGAGGGAAAAAGGCGGTCAAGATTGTTCGTACTCTGTTGATTTTGGATTTATCTTGTATATTATTTCCTTGTAATTTTCTCATTCAATATTTTTCACGAAATGTCGACGGTTTCCATCTAGCAATCAAAAAGAAATCTTCACGCTTCATCAGATTCAGATAATCTTCAACAAACATTTTTCTCCCAGTTTCCGTTTCTCAAAAACTTATAAAGCGGTTATAATGGATGAATAATTCATGTCGGGCTTTAAAAACTTCAAAGTTGAAAAGAGTTACTTAATGAAAGTACACTGACAAAGTCGAACACGATAAAATCGGGTTTTATGTTCAACGAGAAGGGGATTTTGTTCGAATGTTATCACAGCAAAGCGGAACATTTGCACCGTTGCGATACTAGAATATTTGTTATTCATTCTCTTTGAGAAATGATCGTAGTACACTTCAATTCGGCAAGGAATTGGGGGTGGCTGATGGAATCACTAAAATTTCAAAAACAAATTTTTTGGATCATATCAGATGGAATATGAAACTTCTTACACAGTTCAATGGGCAGAACTTCATACATGAATATATTTGTTGTTGGCCATGTTTTTGAGAACATACCCATTCCTGCCGTCACTACTTACCCACTGTTGACTCACAAAGTGTGACAAGATAATGGCTGATTCATAGATCAAACGTTTATTTCTACTATAAGAAAGGTGTCATAATACTGATCAATGAAATCCCAAATGTGATAAAAGGAAATTTGATTTTGTATGCAGATGATACTTCTGTCAATGTCAATGAAGAAACCATCGATCTATCTCGTGGAAAAGCAATACAACATAGGCAAGTATTAGGAAATTGGTTCACATCGAATAATTCTACAATGAATATGGATAAAATTCAAATATTGGATTTCAATAGATAAGGGCACCAACAAATTTCCTTAGATATCAATGACGTAAAAATTGATAGTACAGAAAATGCTTGGCTACACCAGAGGCTCGATTGTAAACTGCATATTGACCTGACTATGAGGAGTCTGTAAAAGTAGTGTAATGCCTGGAGAATATAAGCCCAAAGTCTAGGGACCTTAGATTAACCATCTTCCCAAGATATATAACGTAGAGTGAGAAAACGTCCGCATAATGAGATGGAGAATGTTTACATTTCTTATTTTGTATACCACGAGAGATGATTGGTTGAATTCAAATTGACGAACATCGAAAGGGAGCGGAAACTTGCGAAGAGGTCCGAGTATTAATTACCAGTCCAGCATTCATGTTGTTTACATTGGTATTTTGTGGCAGTTATTGGGTGTTATTGTGTGTTTAATTACTGTTCCAATTGATTTTCGAAGTTAGTTTTCATTTTCGTGTGCAAGAAGACGTTAAAATGACTCACAAATGCCTGATCTGCTAAAAATCGGGCAAGAAGAGTGGTGGTATGTCATAACATCGGTAAGTAAACACAAAACATAGGCGTTCCATACATAATATTTCTGGGTGAAAGTTTGTTATCAGGACCTTGGCGAGTTTTGAAATAAATGTAATTATGTCCTACCTACATACTTCAAGCAACTGAACACGAATCTGGGTCAAAACATGAACGCTCTTCCTTCAACGGGGAGTTATAACCTTTCAGAGGTACGAAATGAGGCATAATCTACTTTATTTTTTACACAATATAACCAAACTTTCTCGGAACACACGATCTAAGTCGTTGGGTCTGCTTTACTTCTCCTTTCACCCTCTTCGATAATTTTTCTTGTAAATATTCCCATTCCTGACGACAAAATTCAATTTGAAATTTCTGACAATTTTATTTAATAAAAATTAGCGTTTCTCCTGTCTATCAGCTTAAGTTGAAAACTTCACAAAACTGATCGAGTTTTTCGTGAAGGATATGTATATTTGCGGAAGAGATTATTGACGGGCGTGGAACGAGGGTAAAGTTGCTGGACCCATTTCATAAGGCTGGGGTGTGGATATAAGCTACTATTACCGAAATCAGGTGTAAAGTGGATCTGGTGCCTAAAATTATTTATTCTGGTCTTATTAACAGGCAAGAAAGGGTGGATTAAGCATCTTCTCGTATACTTTACAGGTTATAACTTCCGAACCAAGGAAGAGTGCCAAGTTTTCACATTCGATTTGTGTTCAGTTGCTCGTAATACGCGAGTTCTACCATTTTCTTTCAAATATAAGTAGATGTATGTGAACAGCAGTTGACAAAAAAATATATCACATTACATATCAATTGGCCGAAATTCAGAGTGAACATTTTTCACCAATAACTAATTCAATTAATTAGGAATTTGATTCTACTTCGGAGAAAAAAAAAAACGAAAAATGATTCCTCGAACTAATTTATCCATTATTTCAGAGTTCCATACGATGTAAGAAGAAAGGTGTGGCTCGAAGCACTTGGCATCAGTAATGAATACTGGGAAATGGTCATAGGTATGTCTGTTCCAACCATTTCCAAACAGTGACTTCACAAGGGAATCACGGGTACGAATTATGAAAGTTACTGCAGTTCCTAAAAAAATCAAGTACGTATTTGCTACTTGAATAGAAAAAGTCGAAGTCCAGTCAGAAGAAGTCGAACAAATTCGACATCATTAGGAGAACTTGGCTGGCCAAACGGGCGTCGGTTTTTTTTTGTTCGGTGTTGGAGTGAGTTTCGAAAGAGTTCCTACCCTTTTCCATTTCATATTACCAAGTTACATAATATTTCCATCATGCATAATCTTTTATGAATAGGTATCATCAAGTTGGTATTCTTTTGTTTTTCAGATGCTGTGGGACAAAGTACCAAGCCGAAAAATTTCAGATCATTGAAGGGAAAGCAAATGAGAAAACGAATCTAAACACCTAATACATGAATGGAGTGTTTATTCTCACTTTTTGTTTTGTCTCAATACTATGTTGAATTATATTTCATTTTACCATATGCTTTCTTCATTTCTAGAGGTTGGAAACTAATGAATAGAAAAATGTAAAGCAATATCTACGAAATCACTCGCAGTCGACCCGCTTTTAGCTTACCAAATTAGTATCTTCGGAAGAGGGGCATCAGTTTTTTCTTATAAAAATGGCAACTTGGGTGTGCGTCGAGTGGGAGTGATATCAGTTTGGTGTTTCGGTGATTGATAACTGTCAAAAATATGTTAAACTAGATATCACAATAAAGAAGTCTGATAGAGGATTCAAGGTGAATTCCTAATAACGAGTCCAAAATAATTTCACAAAGAAAACGAAATTCGATTATCCAATTATGCAATATTCAAATTTACATAGGAAATGTTGATGTGAGCACTCATAGATCAAAAATAAGTTTTTAGCAAAGAAGGTCAAAACATCTATTGCACTGACAATCCCATAGGGGAAGACAATAAGACATCTATCAGTGATTGCACATGAATATTACATTTTAGATTACCTTTAAGTTCGACTCAGTTATTTTACGTTTCAACCAAATGTAGAGGACATTTGGCAGCAAATGCGAACAGGACAAGTAATCTAGGAATTCGCATGTGAACTCTAAGTCACAAAGTTACTTCCATAGGAACTGTTACGGCCTGGTGTTTGCTGGGTAAAATTGAATACATATTTCACAATAAGAATTCATCATGAAACGAAAAAACTGTGATTAATTGAATAAACAGGTTTGGAGTTGGAGATAGACATTTTCATTTGTATTTATTGATTAAATAATTTTTGCCGAATTTTACCTCTTACCTCTAATGAACTATAGAAAAAAGTAGCTCCCTACTTATTTATTCAATTCAGAAGTTTTGGTACTAAATGTTTTTGTTTATTTCTATTCGAAAAAATTGACTTGTTTTATCCACAAATTTTTGGAAAATTATCAAGCAGATCAGTCATAATGAACTGATGCATTTATCATTTTCATGAGCATATTTAACCATTTTTATGATTCAGCCACATGTATATTTGATTTCCTGTATCATTTCTTCCTCCAAATGTCTTTGTTTCTATTTCAATTATGCTGTTAGTATTTAATAAATTTTGTTGTTACCGATTACGAACCGATTCTAACCGTTTTTAATCAACGCTATAATTGGTTCACTCAATTTTACTGATCTAACCTGAAAAGCAAGTTGAAAAAAGAGTAATGGCTTTCGAACACATTAGCCAAAAAATATTTTTGTGGCAATTGAAATTTAAAAACATTTGCACCCAATTTCATTCAAAGTGTCCGCCGCCCATGGCTCTTGTTTACAAATACAGCACCGCGCCCCTCTACCGCAATTATGTTTATTCTCTGGACACACAATCTCCATGTTGTGGGTATTGCCGTTATCCATCTTGAGGGATGGTTAATCTAAGCTAGGGACACATGCGGCTCTAACAACTTACCATTAATATATCTCATCGAAACTTCGATACGGGATAATATTCTGGGGAAATGCATCAGATATACAAAGAGTGGTAATACTAATAATGGTAATATATATATATATATATATATATATATATATATATATATATATATATATATATATATATATATATATATATATATATATATATATATATATATATATATATATATATATATATATATATATATATATATATATATATATATATATATATATATATATATATATATATGCACTAATTTAAGTAGGAATGAATCTCTATTGATATAGGTATTATTGTTGTGTACATAATAGGCATGTAACAATATATTGTGTGACTTTGTTTCATGTAAATCCAATGTATCGTATTGCATTATGTATGTATTCGTCTCCATACTTTATATTGTATTTCTAGTAGTTTTTTGTATTCCATGTTTTTATTATTCATCTATTCATTTTACTATTGTATTGACATGTTACACAACCTGAAGGCGAAGGGTATTGTTTACTTTGTACAAGGAACTAAAAAAATTTTTACTTACTACTACTGGGCGTTCATTCACGTTAAAGTAAAAGCGTCTATGAACGCTTTCATTGATTTTCATTGTGACAAAGTTCTCAAGAGAAAGTAAAAAGTCAGGTGTATGCCATGAGTACTCATTTGTTGGCCGAGAGGCTAGTAGGGGATCATAAAGGTGATCACAATCAGAATGTAAGTTATTTGTGTTCAAGGAAATAACTACTGCAGGTGACTGGAAGAGTATTCGAAACGACTCAATATTTTCTATATGAGAGATTCTTCTATATGAGAGGAATCCGAATATGGAAAACAATGAATGTTATTTTATTTGAAGAAACTTCGCTACGCTTCTTATCACGACCATGTATATTGGTGAATAGATAGATATATATGTATTCTATTGATCATAAGCCAACTGAACGTTGCATTGATAGGTCAAAGGAAATAGTAAATGGATACTTTTAATATGAATTCCACAGTACTCTCAATAATCCAGATAAAATATCATGTGCAGTATCTTTTTCTGACTGAGAAAGACTCCTACTTATAGTAGGAAATGGTTGAATTGGATGATTCGAAAAGGCTGATATTACTTCCTTGATATATCTAAACTTCCATTTGAGACATTAAATTATCGAAGAGATAATTTCACTCCCCAAAGCTCCAATGGAAGTTCGATGTCACACACACTGTATAAGCTTGACAAAAATCATCAACAGTCGAATTGAAACTGGATTCCCAATGAGATAATGGGTTGACAAATTCTCGAACATTACCTTCGCGGATTTTAAACTCAAAAAATTCTAAACATGAGTCTAAAGCTTTTCCGTTATACCAACGAAACTTGATTTTTCTTGGTAGCAAACCTGCATTGCTAACCACTTTCAATAACATTATTTATACTCATAAAAATGTTCAAGACAGGTAACTTAAGAGTCGTGAAAACAAATATCTTTTCACCGCCGTTATACCTACTACTCTATTTTTTTCCATTATCATACCATCCATCAACTCTGGAAACAATTACAGGACGAATCCAAGTACTTCCTTCAGGTATTGAATTACATCAGCATGGACTTTCCGGAAGCGTAAACATTTCATATCGTTCGGAAACAATCCGTTCTCGGTGATGTGCTGAAGTATTTATTACCTAACAAAGATAGTCCAGGCAAATTAGCTCAAAAAATATTTGGCCATGGATACCCGGTCCTCTATGGTGATTTTTGTCGGACTCGCTTCTAAGGAATACTGCATTAACCCAGCGTCTTGACGTTTTTCCCCAAGTTGCAAAATCAAATGTTAATAGGGAAAAATACAATATCATTTTTTGGAAGGGTGCCAACATTATTAGTGTCGAATACATCGACAGAAAGTTTTATGACATGAAATTAGCTCTGAAAATCCGTAGTTCATACTCAAAAAAATTATTTTGCCAAAGCCTTGAAACAAGAACAAGAAAAGGTAAAAATTAATTGAATTTTTGCACACATGTTTCGAATTGGATACCAAAAATCTATTTCAATGATGATTATTTTTCGAAATTTTTGATGGAAGAAGCAAATGTTGAAACTCAGAAGTCGCAGTTGTTTTATTTCAACTGTGACACCACTGAATATAATTACCGCATTTACGGCCGAAAGTTACAGACAACAAATTCCGAGGCTACGACCCGAGGCTATGACCATCAAGCCCGGATATCACAAAAAAAATGAATAATTGTTCATACATATATGATTATCGATTTTTTACAATATTGAGCTAGATGAAATGGATATTTAACGTGTAAAAAATCAGGTAAAGTGTGAAAAAAATCATAGCCGCCCTCAATTATTATTATGAACACTAATTAAGCAGCATCAAAGAGAGATACGAGGAGAGATAGCTACTCTTCTTGATTCTTGACATTACCTTTGTTAAATGTCAAATTTTTCGAAGAATAAATCTCAATGGGACCGGTTTTGATTCTCAATTTGAATTATGTGTGCAACCTTGTTATGGCCGAGCTACTATGCTTGCTCACGAAATGGACAACTCAGCCATCCTAGTGCAGGGTAAATATAACAGTCTAGTGAGAGGGCGCAAGCAGCAGACCTTGAAAAATGTGACTGAAAACAAACTGAGCAAGCTCCAAAGAATTGCTGTTATTTGTTCACAGGGGAAAGCCAAGAATGGACCATTCCAGGCTGGAGAATTCACCAGGCTGCGAAAGATCAGGAAAACTAGAAATTATGGAATATTTTGAGGGACTTGTGAACATAAATATGGACCACATATCAGCCCCTAGTTAACATTAAACACAAACATCTCAGTAGTGATCGCGAGTAGTGGCAGAAATACAATTTCTCCTAGAACATACTCCGCTATGGTACCTGATTCGAAGATGGATCTGAGACGGAATATGGTACGGGAGGAGGTGTAAACCCTGCGGGAAGGGATTTGGGGTACTCGCTCGGACGTTATACAACTTACACATATGTATTTCACGCAGAAATATATGCTCCTCAATGCGCGAGTATTAAAGATCTGAAGTCCCAAGATTCTGTACAAGCTTGTACAGGGGAGAAAATTGCCTGAATGGGTGTCATGAAGTATATGGGAGCATAGCGCAAAAATCGCAAGAGGCGAAGTGCTTTCCGTGGACTTGTCAGCGTTTTCTACAAACTTTCACTTTTGGAACAAGCAGGAAAAACGTTCTGAAATATTTTTCTCGTCTATCTCAAAACCCACCAAGGACGATCGGGTTTTCGTCTCGACATACCTCTTGACTGGACTAAGAAGTCGAATCGTTGCAACTCGCATAAACGCTAGAGCGAGTAGAATTTCCCTAATGCATTTTACAACAACGATCAATTAGACGCAAGGCAATACGAAAATGCACTAATCAGACTGCAGCCAAGATTGAGCCAGTCACTGGTTCATATTTTCATATACCAAATGGTTGTTGTGTAAATTGGAGATTTTTCCAGCAAAAAGTTTATATTACATCGACATTCTGAAGAAGCGAATGAAAGTTTTTTCTTCGTTGACTTTGTCTTTGAAAGTATTCTAGGGTTTATCGTGGTAGGAGTAAAATAATTCGTTAGTGTGCTAATAAAATAATCATCGATGAGTATGCTGATTAGTACAGCTCAAGTGAACTTTTACCATTGCTAAGCCTTAGCCATCAAATCGTTGCTGCTTCACCACTGAACTCTGTTCATTTGAACCACAGTTCACTAAAGACTAAAGTATACAACTGATCCTTAGTATACCGATTGAGCACATAAGAGACAAGGCTTATAACATTTTCAATACATAATTTCTCTTCAGTTTCAGCTGATCAGAAGACAAAGTAGTCAAACTAGTGTTATATAGATAATACTGATCTACTGATTTTGAAATAGATGAAAACTTTGATAGTCATTTGTAGAAACTTCGAACTATAAGCCGAGGAAACTGAGATCAGTTGTCAGTCTCATCAAAGAACAAACGAATTGATTGGACGGAGGGGAAAATTCTAGGTGAACTATTCCAGAAAATAAATATTTTTGGAGATATTCGCAATTGAGAACTAGATTCAATTTGATAACGATAAAAAAACAAGTCAAATCACTAGGGCTTCCTACAGATTAAAATCCTATCGTTAGGGACCTGATTTCAATTCTCGAAACCAAGTTAGGCTTGGTAGTCGAAACATCGAACATACACACGAAATAATCCCCTAATAAACTACTGTGCAACCAGGTCGGTTGGTAAAATCACTCAGCAGAAGGGTTATCGAATGATCCTGCTAAAAATTCAGCCGATACCCTGGAATAAACCTGGCAGAGAGGAGGATGAACTCAAAAGGGGACGCCAATGCCACACGTCCACTGCTAGTTCACCAACCAGCATCACTTCGACATTGTTAACATTGTTTGGAGATTTGAAACAGAGTTTGGCCAAGACTTCCTCCACTGATTTTTAGTATCCCAACCAGAATGCTAATGAGTTTGAGAAAGTGCATTTTAGCTTTTTCTTATGGCTCCTTCAGAAATCCCGGTAGTAACAACGTTCTTGAAAAATTGTTATGAAGCGATGAAGATTCATCAGGGTGAATCACACCTATATGTTGATTGAACTTGTCTTCTCGTACGATGGATTATGAACCATCGAGCCTTGATATTTTCGAAATTATTTAGGTTATGGTCCGAAAAAAAAATCTTAGTTATGCATTCGAAAACTGACCGCTACTGTCATATTCTTGAACTAAACGTGAATCATGGTACCGACACATATTGGACAGTTACCAACTGCTGCGATTCCGAAAGTAACCACTAATCTCAGGTAACCGCTATCAAAACTGAGTCCTCGACTAAGTACGATTAGTATACCCTGAATATCTGAACCGTTGAAGTTCAAACATCAGAGTCAAAATAAATCTAAATTATTCATGGCAACTTTACAGAATGATGGCAACCCATGGCATTTGGTTTCATTATCAAAAAAAAGAAAAAAGAAAAAAAAATGTTCTTTCTGATTATAAAAACTAAAATTAACCAAACTAAGTCCAATGAAATTCCCGCGTGCAAAATAATTCCGATTGAATTTAATGTTGGTCCACTTCTTTTCTAACTATAATTCAATACGAAATGTGTGAAATCGACAAATCTTTCTATAAGTCTGTAAAACGCTTTGAAACAAAAGAGGATTACCATTAATCCGCTTCAATTAATGAATAACTCCATCGAATGCAATAAAAAACTGCCTTCGTCCGATAATCTTGATTACAAGCCTCGCATCAATTATCTTGGAATGGTTAATTACACTCAAATTATTCCCGATGCTGAGTAATCTTCTTCCAATTGTGAAGATCCTGCAGTATTACCGGATGATTCAGATAGATCAAAGTGGAATGGACTCCTAATTGAGTTAGGAAGATAGAGATTATATCGTGAGAGATATTTCACCGTTTATACATGCGGAATGTAGTTATATATACCGAAATATGTCGGAAAATCTTAGGGCAGGCGACTTTCTCTTTCGAAACAGTAAATATTTTCAAAACTCTTCACACACAACATTCAAGCTCTCTACAGATCATTGCACTTTCAAAGGTGAGGGAAGTATCCTTCCTAGAAAAGATATTATTGAATTGATATTCTCCAACATGCAATGTTTCGATTTATATTTTCAATCATTACGAAAAATATATATATAGATTTTTTGAGATAAACCAATCGATTCCAGCAAAGAATCAAATGAACTTAACTTTCTCGCACCCAAAAATTCGACAATTTTATTCAAAACAATGGGAGGGGAACTTTATAGTTGTTATTCTATGGCCAGCACCAGACATTACATTTTTTTTTCGGTAGGGGACTTGTGCAAAGAACGATTTTCTGAACCAGCTGAGATACGCGTTCAGTAGTAGATTGCAGTAATACATTTTGTCGTTGCCGATTATATTGTTATGCCATCCTCAAGGCGGTTTGGTGACCTAATCTTTATATTTGTTTGAAGAAGGAACACAATTTCGATCTCATCAGGTACAAAAAAATGAAGGTTAAATCTGGAATGAAAACATATAAATCGTTCGTCAATTTCCAGTAACCTACTACAACCTGAAAAATAAATCAAGAATCAATATCGGAATCTATACAAGTGTAGAAGGGCAGATTCCATCAATTCTCATTTCCTGTTCATGGTCTCTCTTGCTATCAACCGAATCTCACTATACTGTGTGATCTCCATCGGCACTAAGAATGTGTTCTGAAAAACTTGAACCACCAATTAGGTTACTAACCCAAAAAAATGCGAAGAAAATATAATGTATATTTTATTTTTCAGGTCAATTCGGAATGATATTCCAAACACTCATAACATGAATCTATTCTTCAGAAACGAAGACCCCAAGAAAATTACTAGAAGAGGTGACAAATTACTTAGGTATCAGGTTGATTGAACTCCAGACGTCTGAAACGATGCTATTCCAGTGCATACGACGAAACGAGAAAATCGTAGTATACCCCCCTTTCATCATTGTTTCCGTTACGTAACTGTGAGAGCATCAAACAATGAAGACGAAACAATATTCATGATTAGCGTAAACGAGAACGTTTTTTTTACTGATACGTAGAAAGAAGATCACAGAGATGCAGGGTATTACCATATGGATTCCTGACGTCCAATACGTTATTGATAGTTTTCAGCTCTAATCAATATACAGTACCACCAAAAGGTCTCCAAGACTGGGAAAAGTTCTTTATTAACAATTTCTCATATACATATACATATACATATACGTATATATACATCATGGAAGTTGGTGCCTGGTCCATAACCCATAATATCAGGAGCAAACGTGATTATTTTCATTGTATAATTTAGAAAGATGTAAATTTCATGCACAAGTAATTTTTCACTGGAAATGGAGATATTTTAAAGTTTTGTTCGTGTTATATCAACATTTCACTAGATAAATCAAAAGTTCTGCAACAAAATCGATTGAGCATTCCATTTTACAGAAATATAAAAATCTGACGGGTTCTATAAATTTGAATAAGTGGATACATTCAATTTAATAACACTGGTCGACTCGAGTTGCAAGGCATAGTTTGTACTAACAAACAAAATTTGTAAAACTCTCCATATTTCGGAGAATTATGTGTCTGTCTTACTGGATGAAATTAAATATATTTGACGCCTTTCGTACAAGTAAGAAAACAAAATGTCGGTGTACCATTACATTTTGGTTTGAACTGTTACAAGGAACAGATTTTTTTGGAAAATCACTACTGACAAAGTTGTTTTTGAGTAGACTTTTTGGCAGGCACTTCAATACAAGAATGTATTGGAAAATTCCAGGGAGTTTTCAAAAACTCCAGTGAGCAGCGGTTCATGTGAACCTAAATCAGCTGTCAAGCAACAGTAGATTCGATTAGCTGATGCTCAGCAACGGAACCGAGTTCACTTTAACTAGGCATGAACCTCGTTTATAGAACTGCTCCTTAGCCGACTGAAGATGCAAACAAACTTTGAGAGATGATATTTCATTATTCAACATACTTTCCTCTTAACTGGATATATTCATTATAGTGGGTTCGAATTTTTTTTTCAAAGTCAAACTATGGGAAATCGGCCTTGCTTCGTTTTCATAAGCCCACTATGTATATGAAGAAAGAAGTAGTCAACGCATTCCATCTTCAAAAAAATTGGAATATCTTCCACTTCGAACCAAACAATTATTTTCACGGAACGTTGTTGGTTCGGCCTACTTCTCCATTGCACCACAGTGAATCGATCTGAATAGTAGTGGTAATTAGTTTTCTAGTCACAGCTCATAAAGATTTCAAACCGATTTTACAGTCGCGTTTCGTTACCCTTTGAAGTGAGCGGATGAAATACGGCGTCGGCATTTCGATATTCGGGAAGCGAGGCGAGGGTCGTTCTGGGGATTGTCACTGCTTAACGTATCCCTTGAAACAATGTCAGAGCCGTGTCCTATTATACGGGGTGGCCCAACGAAAGCAGGTCACGTTCGAAAGATACTGAAACAACAGCATTCAAAATTTAACCCCCACCCGTCCCAGCGATAGAAGAAACTCTTTAAATGTGTGACGCCTTAGTTGCAAAGTCTTATTTGGGGAGAGTGGATCTTTCCAAACTTTCGAATCATTCCAACTGCCCAAAAAAAGAAAAATGTTATGGATTTTTTCCACTAGCGTGCGGAAAAGTCCACTTTTCCGCACTCATTTTAGTGTTGAAAGAGTCACTTTTCCGCACTAGTGCGGGAAAAAGTTTTTTCCGCGCTAGTGCGGAAAGTAAATCTGTTGAGTTTTTGTGGAGTATACTGACATTTGACTATTCAAAAAATATTGTATGATTGTAGTTTACAGAATGACCGAAAATGAAGAAATTCATTAGAATTCTGCCTAATTCTGAATAATTTTTGATAAAAAATAGTATGTTTCAATACTTTTCAAAGGCCCTGCTATAAGCCTCATCAACTGAATGTAAAATAATAACAAACATCTGGCATTTTCCATTTGTCACTTCGAACTACCGTAGCGACAAAGAAAACAAATCTGTCAGTCAAAACACTACCTGGTCAAAACCAATTTTACTGTCACAGTTTTTTCTAGTAAGACAACTTTCCATGGATTCTTCAGATGAAGATTTGCCAGAGTCAGTTTTAGAAGCGGCTAGAATTGCAAACATGGATCTGCTACCATTAAAATCTCGTTATGGGTATGAGGAAGAATATTTTTTGTTTGAAATCTGGTGCCAGAATGATGGAATCAAAACTTTCAGAGAGGACGTTGTTTTGGCTTATTACGCTGAAATTTCCAAAACATACAAGCCTAATACTCTATGGTCCAGGTACTCAATGTTAAAAACTGTAATTAAATTCAGAAATGACGTCGACTAAAGCAAGTTCTTGAAGGTCACGGCATGTATAAAAAAACAAAACATTGGAATTAGACCAAAAAAGGCAAACATTTTCTCGCCGACCCTTCCACTAGTCAGCAGCTGTCACCAGTAAAGCCTTCCACAATGACTTCCTCCAGCAAAGTTGCTGACAAAATAGTGAAGAAAATTTTGGCCTCTGCAATTAATTTGCACAACGCAACAAATTGTACGTTTAATATTGATTATATTCAATAGTTTGATATGTATCCAATAATAAATGTTTCTTTGTGTTAACTTTTTAATTTTTTTTTCCGCACGCTAGTAGAGAAATTAGTGTACCTAACACGTGCGTAAAGTGACTTTTCCGCACTTGTTAGGTAAACTACTAATTTGGAGCAATTTTCTACAGAATGCTACAGGAAGAGAAGACAGTTGAAATCAAAACAAATTGTTGTATGTAATGAAATTCATGCAATGCGTGTTACGTCTTATCCAATCCATCCTGGTTCATCCGCGGATTGCACAGTGGTAATATAGACCATGAAAAAAGCAAAAACACCTAAAATAATCAAATTTTGAAATATAACAGACGTTTTTGTGTCGGGATATATTTCACAACCATCACTGCACACAAAGGACATTATTTTTTCGATAGAGTGGATTAGATGAGCTATACTCCATGTGAAAACCAGAATTTGGATTTGTTACGGTTTACTAAGATGGCCATATACTGGTGCTTTCAGCGATATTGTTTCAGACAAACCTGTAGACCGTGTGTAGTTGTTCAAAATTTCGCCTTGAGGGTTCGCTTGTGGTTGAAATTCCTGAAAATTTTTGAGATCACTCGATCCATGGAACACGTTGTTGCCAATACAGATCACTTTTGGTTGAAAGAGAGAATAGAACGCGAGATTATTCTTAGGCTGATGAAAACAAACTTTATCTTCAATGACCTACCTCCAAGAATAATCTCACGTTCTAGTAAATTTCAATAACCATTTAAAAATTTCGTAGTGATCATAAAATAATCACAAGAGAAGTTTGCTGGTAACAATAGTCTAGAGTGTGCACGCGTTCTGAATATTCTATAAATCCAGTGATATGTGTTTTAAATATTTTCAGTTCAACCCAGAAGATCATAAAAAATAATAATGATTTCACTCACCAGAAAAAATGGCATTTTCTGACTCCACATATCCATAAAATTTGATCACAATTATCACTCATATTCGCTCACACGCATTAACGTGAATGATATTCGTCTGAATTGTAAAACTACTTCTAAACCCAGCTTTTGAATTGAGATCACGATATTATATTGCTCAAATGAAAATATCAACAATCTACTAATTTTTTCAGCACATAGAACACATGCAAATTATAAGTCACTTTGTATCATTTCACACAGGTTTTTTCAACTCCAGCAATATTTGAGGTGGAAATAAAATTAAAAACTAATTGAAATAAATTATAAAAAGCAAAGCATGTGTTTATACAGATGACTATTATAAAATAAGAAAGAACCGATCAAGTCTCAGCTTTTTTGGCAATGACTTTGGTTGTGTCTTGTGCAAATTCTGTGAATATCATCGTTCTGACTGTGCCAACCTCCAAATTGTTCAGTTTTTGCTTTTTTGTATTTTGATTTCATCACATAATATCAAATATTATTATCAGTAAATTATATTTTTAGGTTGTTATTATCACGTAAGAAGTTGGAATGATTTGAAACTCGAAACATTAAGAACAGAAATATTTCGGTCATGCGCATTATCAGTTTCCAAACAAAATCAAATAACATAAAACAAAATTGTGAAAGATTGCATCTTCTGTTATTCTTATTTTATATCATTTCCTGTATGAACGCTTTGTATGTTCAACTTTCTTAAAACATGGCATCAATAAATACAGTTGATTGAAAATTTACGACAAATTCCTGGAGAAAGGTCAAAGATTCTTAATAATATCGAAGATATATTCAAGTGAACAATGAAATGAAAAAAATAAATAAAAGGACAAAAGCTTGGCATATAATTATCATGAGATTCTCCTACAAGTTATTAGTTACGGGTTTCGGGGATTTCTGAAACTTTCTCCAGTTATTTTTTAGTGGTCTGTTATTGTTGGGACACCTTGAATAAAATGGCCCAACAGAAAATTTGGACGCCTTCAGAATATTCATTGAGAAAGGCAAACACTTGATTTTAATAGTTTGAAAGATGTCACCCCAACCCTACAAGAAACCTCACCTAAAGTTCAAATATTTTTGTTCATAACAATTGGAGTACTAACTCCCAAGGTATCAGAGTTTCAAGTATGAACTTGTATGCTAATATTAGAGAGCAGTTGAAACTTTGCCCAAAATTATCAAACATTTCGAAGCATCGGTGAGATATTTGCTGTTAATTTCTAGGTTTGAGTGTTTCCAAGAAAGATATCAACTGAAAATGAATCTAGTAATCGTACGGTTAACTCAATAACAACTCTCCTTACAAAAGAGTAGAGGTATGTCGTTAAAATGTTACCGATTATTTCCTTCAATGCGAAAAACTGATGATAAAGTTGAACCAAAACACAGAAATCCAGCGATAATACCGTAGATTTCCTCATTAATTTTTTTTTTCTAGGAAAATAAGCCCACTAGAGTTCTTGAAGATTTGGAGTTTCCGATTTTCACTGCTTTTCGCAATGATTGTATTGTATTATTATTTTATAACACGTTATTTCTAGGTTTTACACTGTCAATGAATTCGTATTAATTTGAAAATTCCGAATTTTTTATGTCTTCAAAACCTTCTTGCAGTGAAATAATTTATAACTGAAGAAAATTGACAACAAGAAATAATTAATTATTGTATTACTTTGCATTCCAGAAAACAGTGAATGAGTAATCATCCAAATTCAAACATATGAATATAACTGATTCCATAAAATGATTTCACTTATACTTCACAGAGTATTCATGTTAGATATAAGAAACTATGGCAACTGGTTGTTAGCCTAAAAAATTAAATTGAATCGTAATATTTTTCCTTTCAAATAACGTTTGGTGCTCCCAAAGTACCTTGTTTCCTTTTCATCAGACTACCCTGTATTACATTTATTGCACGAAACTGCCGTTTCATTTATGAAGAATCATGCTTCCGGCATATTGCGAATGATGTTATGCCTGTAAATCCCCAAACAGTACATGACTACTTTTTGGCTCACACAGACTCACATTTCAGATCATGTGTATAGTGGATATTCATCTCCTCAGTAACTATTTCAGGAAATATAACGTTATGGATCTTTAGAGAATGCGTGGATCTGAGACATTATGTGAATGAAAGATTGCAGTACCAAAATGTGTTAACACTTAGTTAATTAATGTTTTTTCCAGTGAATTGCCATTGACCAAAGTACTTCCCAAATCAAGCCTTGTTACTGAATCCCTACGCCTATCCTCAGGAGCAGCATGGTTATTTGCGAGCCCATCACCATGAGACGTGAAATAAATCTTTTATAACTAACCCAGGAAGACATTCTCGAGAGATTGGCAGTGCTATCTCAGTGTGACGGTTACAATTTTTTCTGAAAATTATAATTCTCAGCTCTACTGATGTTGATGACACGGTCCAGAGGTTCCAATGCGTATTTCGCAGAGCAGCCTCGCTATATTTGGGCGCAGCTTCACAGTAGAAAAAATCTGTAAATAACTAATCGTCAATCACTGAAACTTTTCCTATCTGTTGATATCAGTTAGAAAACATTGAGTTCAATCTTCATATTTTTCACAGAAAAGTGATTGCATTTTTCCGCTCATTATCATTTTCTCTTTGGAATTCTAATTATATTTTGCTACTTATTAATTAAACGAGTGCGCAATACAATCGGCTAGCTTGTGTTGTTTCTTTGAAATACGTTCTTTCATTTCCAGGCCATTCTCGAATAAAAATTAAATTAAACTCTAGTTCAACTTTGTCAGTTACTATATTAATTTCAACAATAACTGCTATGCAGTCGGGAGTCGCTTTCGAGAACACAAGCGCAAAAATTCAACGCAAACTTATATTATTAAAATAATTGCCGACGGTAATCATGTGATGGGAGATATCGAGGGTTTCATAATTATTCTTATATTTCCTGAAAAAGTATATCCATGTTTCTCAATACAGTTCACAACAACCGATTATTTTCTTCAAGGTTATGATTTAATGTCCCCCCGTTGATTTTCTGCCTTACAATTTCATCCTTATTCCTAGATAGAACTACTTCACATTTGCATGTTCGATGTTTCCCCAATTCGAATAGTACAGCCAAATATGAATTGTTTTCTTCGATGTAGTTCCTGTATAGAAAATTAGGATAAAGATATCATTCAATGCCAAAATAATCAACGGTTCAGGATCGATTTATGAATATATAGTTATTCCATATGCATGAGATGGAAATCAATAATTTCCACGACAAAAATTAAAGAACGAAAAAAAATCACATTGTTATGTGGTAACCAATTATTTTGAAATGTAACCACAGTTCGTCATGAAATCTGGAAATTTGCGACCTCATTTTGGTTCAGTGGCGTATCTAACGATGGATGAGCAGGAAGGCGCGCTTAGAAGTACCCCAATTTGAATGAGGCATTCAATATTTTCCAATTATGTTTCGTGAGAATCAATTGTTTTCAGCTAGTTTGACGCCTCTATGGTCTTGAGGTGTACGAATCGAATTGATTATTTTCTTCGCGTTTTTTTGAGTTTAATAGAGAATTAATATTGAAATCTATACAAGTGTAAGAAAGATTTTTAGTCTGCACCGAAAAGTTGCTGCGTTAGTCAAAAACAGTTCTTTCTAAATGAAACAATCCTTTCAGTCAGGAATTTCGCCTATCATATATATATATATATATATATATATATATATATATATATATATATATATATATATATATATATATATATATATATATATATATATATATATATCCGTTCAAAACTCATCACAAATACTTTGCTTTCATCAAGGTTTTCTGAAAAATATGAAAAATATGTAAAATTGGTTATGTTTATTATTCTTGGGTTGAGGTCACTTGACGTTATATCAGTTCATTGCTGTTTTCATAGCTTAATTACACCAACTTAATAATAGTGAACTTTATTCCCGTGTGAACATAGAGTTAGCTTTATGGCCATCGCGGGCCATATATTATATACAAAACTATGATGCATTTTAACGTTTGAAGTTAATATAATGAATGGTTTATTTATATCCCAAGGAAACATACATGTTTATATGAGGGAATTCATCTCGACTATACGTTCCAGTACATAATAAAAAGAATGTAGAAAAGAAAAAATGAAAAAAGACAAAAGTTTACGGTGTTTAGTATATTTTTTCATATAACGAAAATGTTGAAATTGACTTCTCAGATTTTGTATAAACTTCATATTGTAGATAATATACGGAATAGTATGACATGAAAGTTGGTATGCACTACGGGTTATAATAGATGTGTACACCCTCCGGCGACTTAGAAACTCTCAGGTTAGAGGCCCTCAATTCAATAAAATCTTCGCAATCGAGGCGTGAATGTCTGCTGAATGCCATCGTTACATAACTAATATCTTGCAGAGTGGACTTCCACCGCCCGCGTCCGAACCAATACCACCCAGCAAGGAAGATAGTCAAACACATTCAAATAAACTTCAATATCTTACACTTCAATGACTCATATTCAATTGGTAGAATAATATCATAGAATCCCATCGACTATCCACTGTGAGAAAGGCGAATGCCGACTTTTAGATAATCCGAAGTCCTCAACGTTGTTGAAGAAGATCCGAGGCAAGGCCCATTATTATTTCCTCACAGGAGACCCATATTTCCAATGATAAGTTTATGATATTTTGGGTGAAATGGTTCCAGCTCGGTGACAAAGTAACAACTATTCGTTTCCTCGTTCAATGTGAAGAACTAGATCAAGTTCATCGGCTGAACGACAACCCAAACTACCCAGAACAGGATATTTGAATAATCCTTCTGGGCGCACTCATAGGAGTGTTTGGGAATATATGGAACCAAAAAAAATCTGGATACTAGAAGTTACCTTGGGAATCGTCATGTCAAGTTATCACAATCATTTCATTGAATCCAATTAATGGAGTGAAGCAGCAAGCATATTCAGTTTTTACGGAAACTACAACTGTTTTGACAGTTTCAACACTGACTAGGAATTCCGCGAGAACAAAGTAATGTTCATTAAAGTAGTTTCGGCATTCTTTTCACTTCATCATGTTCATCATTTCTCTGGCATCAAAATGGTGGTAGTTCATAATGAATAACCATAGACCTTACAACTGATGGACTGCCCACTAAGAGAGAAGAGACTACAGAACAAGCAAGATAGAATACTTTAAAAATAACCTCCTTCCTCAATGTAGCAGAGAAATAGAGAAGGATAGGGTAATTTGAGTATAAAGTTGTCAATATGTCCTTCACAATATCTGTTCAATGTACATGTCCTTTCTCTCTATAATGTATTTTGCATCATGCTATATGAAAAACTGTCATGATGGCAGTCCATTTGATATAATGTCTATGTAAATAACAAACTCGATGTGTCTTTGAAGAAACGAACCTCGTACATCGCTCATTCCTGTCTGTGCCATTTCTACTGATCTCAACCGATTTCCCCACTATACCGGTGAAAAAGTGGGATGAAAAAATTGGAATCCAATCAGGCAAAGATTCACGTTACGAATGAGGAGAAAATCCCGACAAATTCGAGCAGCTCTACCAAGCGACTACCGCATAAAATCTCACTTTGCCCGTCGAATATTTCACGCTGGCAGTGCTGAAAATTCGACAGACTAACTCTCTGATGAACTGACGAAGTCTACAAACAAAATAGTTTTTCCTCGCCAAGATCGAATGTTTGCTATTAACTGGATACGGTTTTTGCTCCTCATCATTATGTTGTCACTTCAGCAGTACCATATAAATCTGTGATTTACCCCATTCAAATGTTGAGGAAAAAAATAATTGCATCGGCTGAATAGGCCTTCATGGTTGAAAGCTACCAAGAACAGTGAATATTCGAACTTTACGAATGATATATACTATCATGTAGGTACTCAATCAAAGTCCATAATTCTGTAACCAAGAAACTGAGGATTGACGAAATGTATTTTGCGTCAACCCTCAGAAGTCGAATCTTGTGCGAGCCAAGAATTACCGAGGCCTTACCTTTTAACGTGTGATTCCCGGCATTCAGGACGCAAACTTCGGTGAATATCTGTAATCTGGAGAGTCATAATGCCGAGTTATCGAACGTCTTTTTGATTTCATGGCATTATTTCGACAGAGTGAAGTAACGAAAAGCAAAATAATTGTTCACATCAACTTTAACAACTAGACAGGCGGAGACAGAGCAAAGTTTTCAACTATAATTTGGATTCAGTCTTTGAGTATCGTTCTACTTCGAGGTATTTCATTTCCCAGGCATCAAGATCAGGTAGTTTACTCTATTAGTCACAAACACCTTCCTTCGAAGGACCAACTACGTTGAAACGGAAAATAGAGAGGGAGAGACAGGAAGATGGAGAATATGCTTCATAAATCTTGGAGAACATAGAGTAAATATATAAATGAATGTCCTATCACTTGAGAGAAATGGTCACAAACAGAGATAAAAATCACAAACATGGAAAAACAAGCATACAAATGTGTAAATATTACTAAAACTAAAGGACGATTATCCCACTACCGTTATTAAAGTCGATATGAAAAGTTGGCAATCTAAAAAAGCAAGGAGAGAAATTACAAATGACGAGAAATTCCTGCCTAGGGACCACCGTATAAAATCTCACTTTGCACGTCGAATAATTCAAGCTCGAAGTGTTGGAAATTCGACGGAGTAACTCTCTGATGAACTGACAAAGTATACAAACAAAGGAGATTTTTCGCACCAAAGCGGAATTTTCGCTATGAATTAAAAAGTAAAAGAACGACGGGGCCGATCTGAGTCAGCTGGATACGCTATTCCGTTTTCCGTCCTTCTTGTTCCCTTTCATGGCGGTGTGCGTTTTATGTTTGCATGATATACTAGCAAAGCGTCCAAGATGACGAAGCACCGACCCGCGCTCGTCAACGGGATTGGAAATTATGGGGAGAAAAGGAACGCAGCACGTATATCCATGTTATTTTCTGCGAGAAGCATGTACCATGGAAAAATAAATCAATATAATAATCATGAAATCGTAAAAAAAACGACCAGTCTACAGTAAACGAAAAATATCAACGAAGGAACAACACATTCACTGAAAAAGTCTATCGAGTCCGGATATCCTCCTCGATCGAATACAAGGTCTCGGCAAGAAAAATGTTCAAGTGTATGAGTTAACAGCATAGTAGAAAGGCAACAGACCATAACTAGACCAGTTTCCTCGTTCTCTTGTTTCTTTGCATACGCGGATCGTACACGTCGGCGAATTGTTGCCATTTTCTAGAGCGACTTCCCACAGAACAATCTTCTGCGATAAATTGAATCGTTCGCAGACTTGTGAGAGACAACAAGATTACGGTAATGGTGGAGACATCAATCATCGCGAGCGATTTGAATAATGTAATGGATGATGGCGAACAAGAGTAAAGCCAATTAAAACGTTAAAACTAGAACGAGGGAGCAAAGGAAAATATTGTGTATCAGCCATTTGCATTAGGGATAGAATCATCAAAAATCCTTGAGTATATATTTTTGGGAATTATTTTCCTGTCGAATGAGAGTATTGGAAATATCTGATAGTACGCCATTAGTCTGTGTAACCTACCACGATCTGAAAACATAAGAATCAATATTGAAATCTATACAAGTGTAGAAGGGCAGATTTTTAATCTATCCCGAAAAGTTGCTGCGCCTATTGAAAAACAGTTCTTTCTAGATAGACCAAGTCCAATAAGTCAGAATGAAAAAGATAAAACGGATCGACAAAAGGTATAATGTTAGAAAAACATTCAAAACAAAAAATACTTTACGGTCAATACTGGCACATACCAAAGCAAATAACACAACGGAAAAGACAAAAAATTGTATTTATCCAATACCTTGTTTGTGGGGTCAAAAATATATCGGTGAAACGTCTCGACCATTGGAAGTGCGAAAGAGTAAAAACAAGATGCACAGACAAGATCAGGAACAGACAGATAGGTGGTTCTTAATTACAGAACAAATTCTTACTAAAATTATGACGAAAGAGAGCAATGGAAGAAAACAAAGATTAAAGGAATTTGTTTTCATCGTGCTGTCTGGTGAAGAATGCATATTTATGAGTTCGCTTGATATGAATCGCGGACGGCTGCCCCTCCACAAACTGTTATGTCAGATTTGAAATATTTGACAAATGTCAATTACGAAGATGAACAGGAATTTGCATATAAGTTTTGAGAATTGAAACGGATTTAATTTCCGAAACGTTAACGATAAGTATATATATATGTATATTGCTGACTAGTTGAGAATACAACCAGTGGATAGTCGGGTGTTTAGGCTAGTAAAGGAGTATATATATATATATATATATATATATATATATATATATATATATATATATATATATATATTAGAGGGGAAGTCTTTGCTGACCAGTTAAGAACAAAACTGTAGTTTTTTTTGGGTGAACAGCAGAACGGAAGTGTACTCTTACACCAGTTTTTCCAATATTTCGATAATCTTTATTACCATCTTCAGGGAAAAGCTACAAATTATTATTTTAAGTTATCACTTCAAATGAACAGTAACAAGAACCTTACTGTATTTGAGGTTAGTCGTATTCAAAACGTTGGTAAAGTAGTATAACATGTCACAGACGATAAAATATGTTCACAGTCCAATATTTAAATTTTACACCAAGTCAATTGTTTAAAACGCCATTAAAATATTAACAGGATTAAAAAAATGTAGTTGCATATTCAACAGGTGAATACACATAAAAGTCGACATTAACGGTTGAATATGAATTATGAATGACATTGACAATGAAGTTTGAAATGACAGACTTGACATGAAGTATGGAACATCTAGAAACAGGTGTGTAACGAGACATCTGCCAGGATGGAACAACGCCAGAGTGAGAGAACACTGCTACCATCTGTTCGGAATTGAATTTATAGTTATCAATATTATTGATATTTGAAATTGAAGGATGTTGACATTAAATCAGAATGGAATTGAGAAAAGATTGTAATTATTATGTGAGAACTATTTTAAAACAAATTCAAAAAATATAATATTTAATTTAGATTAGTAGAATTATTGTTGTTTACAAAATGTCGAATATTTTATCAATATCAAGTAGATATGCATAGATTCCACTGAGGTGTTTAATATCAGTTCTTCTGTTAAGACAAGATGTTGATTGAGAGATAAACGCCATTTCCAAGAACAACAGCTTAGACTCATTTTGTTCAATACTAAGAATTTTTGTTGAATTGTAATCCATGATATATCCATCTTTGTAAACATGGTTACTCAGGGCACATCTTTCAGGATGTAACCTACTATCGCTTTTATATGATGAAATTCGATCTTTAAGAGATCTGCAAGTTTGACCAATATATTCGTTATCACAGTTATGGCAAGGAATTGAATAAACCAATTTCGATTGAAGCAAAAAGGGAGTTTTATCTTTAAGTTTGGAGAACAGATTATTAATTGTAAGTGAAGTTTTATGTGCGATTTTTACATTAATGTCTCTAAAAATTCTTGTCAGTTTGAGAGTGACTTCACAAATAAATGGCAAAAAGGTGAATAAAATCTGAGGCGGATTGGTCTCATTTGTAACAGTGTGAGATTCGAGATTACTGTTATTAGAATTGAGGTCATTGGGAGATGTGCTGAACAAGATCTTTTTTAAAAGAGGATCTGGATAGGAGTTATTGATGAAAAGCTGATGTAAAATGTTTAAATTTTTGTTATGGAAGGAGGGATCGGAAATCTGGATAAAACGATTCTTCATCTGACGGACCAAGTTCACTTTTATTGATTGTCTATGGTATGAAAAATAATTGAGGAATCTGCCAGAACTGACAGGTTTGCGATACCAATCAATGAGTATTCTGTTATCAGAAGTTCTGATAAATTTGGTATCAAGGGACGGAACCCAATGTTTTTCGTTTTCCGTTTCGATGGTAAACTGGATGAAGGGGTCGTAACTATTGAAGATATCCACTATCTCAGATATTCCATCCCTTGGGAGGGCCTAAATGATATCATTAACATATTCTTTCATGAAAAAAAGGTTGAAAGGTAGGATTTGCAGGACCATGTAAATTTTTTCATTAAAAGAGAAGTAAGCATTATTAAATAAAAAAGTTATAAGTTCAAAAAAAGTTTTTTTTGTATGTTACAAATTTGGGCAATGCGATCCCATTTCTTGTCTATTGATCTTAAGCAAGCATCTAGGTATACATTATGCACTTCCAAAAATTCACAAACCTGTGTTGGCAGTGAGACCAATTATTGCCTGACCAACATTTTGACTCATGAAATTGATAATGATAATGAAAGATTCTTTTGATGTTTCTTCCAAATTTAATAATATAAAGTTACCTGATAATTATGTCATTGCCAGTTTGGATGTTATTTCACTTTTCAGCAATGTATACCTAGATGCTTGCTTAAGATCAATAGACAAGAAATGGGATCGCATTGCTCAAATTTGTAACATACAAAAATTTTTTTTTGAACTTATAACTTATCTATTCAATAATACAATAACTGATAATCTCTGAAGAAGTGAATGAGGGTGATGATGTGTGCGCATTGCATATAGAAGCGCTCATTTACATCACGCAGAGAGAGAATTTTATTTCAGTCTACGTCCCGAGACCTGCGTCAGGTTTCAAGTGGTCAGGTCAGGCGAAAAATTGTCTTGCTGGCGAGTATCACCGCAATGTGAATCTCAATATTTTTCTTTGGGATGCATTATGATCTTTTTTTTTTGATATTCGAGTCATAAGCGAACTGATACTACTAGTATCAGTAGTAGTTACGTCAGTTCTCTTCTCCTGAAGATACTAATCTTGTTAGCGAAACGCGCGTCTAGTGTCTAGTCGAAAAATTGCTGTCAGATGAATTGAAAACTAAATTTCAAATTGAGACATGCCAGAGTTCACGAGCTGCAAAAATAATTTTGGATGGAACAACATTTCAGAGGAATCTCTGATTAGTGGAATATTTGGAATGGCTTGCAAGAATTGCAGTTTGGTAAAGAATAATCATAACTTATCTCTTGAAATTTACGTTTTTCCAATGAATATTCATCACCTTTTTGATTCCTTTTTCTTCGGAATAAAATTTACGAGAAGATTCTAAAGAACTAATCTTATGACTAGCTGTACACAGGAATCTGAAACTGAACACTCAAATATGCAATTCAGATAATCGTGCATAAGTAAATAAATGCTCAATCAGGCTTCCTACACATTTCCAGGTGAACTACAAGAATACTCCCCATTCAGACATATTTACGAGGAAATGTATCCAAGAATTATATTTCATAAAGTTATCGAGGTTTTCGCTCTTGAACTTGTTAAAGTTGTTTGTTCATTTGGATGTAATATTTCCCGAACGCTGATAGAAATCAGCTTCTACTTACACATTCTATATCAGGATAGCAGGTTTTGCAACAAAAATTGAAATCGTTGCGAAATCGCCGTTATATTCACAGTGGCGCAACCAGGTTTAGTCTCGTAGAAGGCGGAGCTCATGGAATTAATTTCGAATCATAAAGATTTCAATAGTGAATTACTATGAAAAAGGACTTGTGTGGAAATGATAATATAAAACCCAGAATGATATAATGCAAACTGCAGCATTATGGGATAACTAATATACTGTATTATAGTGGTTTGAGCGTTACCTGATACGAAACAAGTGGTCCTGTGACAGTAACATGCCGAAAAAAAATCGCGCTGACGATGTTCTGCTAGTAAGTATCCTCGGTAATTTACCCTTAATTTTTTATTCGAATTATCTTTATCTTTCTCGAGGTAAGTGATTATAATTTTTGCAGATACGTTAATATATTTCGGAAGGAGATGACTATATACAGCTAATTCAATTAGTTCTGAATTATCTAGTATTTCTATTAATGAAAAATGACAATGAATTCTAGTGAAAATCAGCAGAAGGTAGTAAAGAGACAAAACAGAATAAAGAAATTGGTAACCTCATTATGAACTGACAAATATTTATGGATCATTGTAGATTCGAATTTGAAATTCATTCATCGCACAAATTAGATTAGTAAAAAAGTCTAGAAAAATTGTTCAGTATTGCCTTAGCAAGGCGAGAAGCCGTTCCTGTATATTGTTATCATTTCTATATAAATCTGCGTTATGCTGAAATCCATTCGGAAAAAAGATTTCAAGATGAACGAACAAATCAATTTTTCGTGTGAATCTAGTAATGAAAAAACTCATTAATTATCATTCCATATTTCAATTGATATTCAATAAGTACCAATCCACAAGAAGAATTTCCAAACGATTCCTCCAACTATCCAGATGTGTTATCCTTACCGATCAGATCTGTCGCAGAACGGGTAATACAAAATAATTTGTTCAAATGCTGAAATATGTTATTTCATGGTTTCAATTAACATTGTTCACATAATATCGTAAAAAAAATTACGTATGGAAGAGTACTGCGACTGTTTAAGTGATTTTCCACCACATTATGATAGAAAGAAGGAAGAAGGAACAAATAGATCAGTGGCAGAAGAGAATCGCTCAAATATCTAATATTTCACAGACTTCGCCAATTATTTTTCAATAACACACGAAAGAAACAGTGGAGATGTGTCTGCGCTACATTATATCATACAAAATCCGTTTTTTTTTGTGTGTGATCTTCTCATGATTACTGCAAATACTGTTCATTTTCGGTTCACGAGAACTTTGAGAGCAACTACCCCTCTCTACGCCAATGATATTTTATCAGAGTAGCATTGCGTGCGTTTATTCAGTTCAGTTCATTTATATAACGCGAAATAGAAATGAATTAATTTTACGTTTCCACTTTGTGCATTGTTTAGTGACCTAGTTGATAAAATACATTATTTCGCGATAGAAAAAATATGGTATATGGCGTTATAATGATTATACTGTGTATATTTTGAAAATTGATTGTGGTCATTTGATGACCGGAACAATAACAGAAGTCAATGTTGGTTTGTTTTTATTTATATTTGTTCAATATTCACTGTTTATGAATACTTCTATGATCATTTCAAAGCATTCCATACTCATTCCCAGAAAAGAATACTGTTTGATGACAGTATAAGGAAATGTTGATCACCAAACTTTAAACTGGCAAATTATTCAATGGAAACTTTCCAGAAATCCACAAATCATTGCGATCCATAGCTCAATGAAAGGCATGTAAAAAGTTCAGCGAAAAATGTGAGAGGTGGTTCGACAATTGAAAACATCGATCTATGGAGAGATCTGGCACTATTTTTTGTTGATAACCACAATCATAGTGAAATTAAAACGAATTATGTTTGATGTCACAAAAAAAACATCAACATCAAAAAGGAGACCCGATGCCATTGCATATTTAATCGATGTATGCAGTTTTATGGCAATATCATTCAAAATTTTAGCCTTCTCAACATACTTTTGGGTGAAATGAATTTTTATCACCAAACTCTTGAAAGAAATACATATACCATACAGTGACAAGTTATTCACTGGTGAACCTTTTCGGAATGAACAAAATATAGCAATCTATAAAGGAGCATTTTAGATATCATCGAAAAATTCTGATGGATTTCTCCATTTAATGAAAATGCGACAACGCAATATATTGAATATACCAAGAGTTGAATGAACCTGTGCAATAAAATAGCCCATCTCTAAATTTGAAAATTTGTTCATACCTAAATTATAAATAGACATACGTACTCATGCCTCTGACTTTCAAAAACATGGCCTGATGAAATCACCTACGTATAAACTTAATAGAATTAATGATGATAATTGGAAATATTCGACTATGATGAGCTCTGGCAAACTTTTCCTGTTGATAGCCATAATACCTATTCAGCTTCTCGTTCAACATATGATTCGATATGATTACAGAAAAACAAGGAGCATTACCATCAAGAGGGCAGTTTATCCATAGACTCGATTTCCTTGCAGTGATATGGAAATGAAAGAAATCAAATCAGTTCATGAGAAAAATCAGTGAGTTGATTAGCATGCTAGTATGTATTTGCAAGTGGTTGTTCATTTCAGATTTAAGAAGTTCTACTGTTCAATTACAAGGATCTATCAGATGCATTTCAATATTATTCATCATTGTAACCGAGAGAAAAATTCTGACTCTATCTGGGATACTCTTCAGGAAAAAAAACGTGATACTTTGGAATCGAGAATACGTCAAATAGAATATGACCAATGCAAAAAAAAACTTGGAAGTACATGCTTATACGAGAATATAGTAAATTGAAACGAATATTCGCAATTCAAAACGTAGAAATTTCGAGATCCAATAAATTAAAATCATCCAAATAATGACGGGTTTCATATTGTATCAGCGACGTTATTTTGCTCAAATCTTACGATAGTTGTCAAGCTGCAATATCAATATGATTTTACCAAAATTTGTACCAACAGTTTAAACAATTATTACGGAATTCCAAGCCAGGTTTTGAGAAAGTTGAAAATTAAACATGAGAATGTATGGATATAATGACTGAAAATAATAAAGAAATGAGTAAATCGTAAAGCTCACTTCAAAGAAAGGCAATAATACTGCCAGAGTGTAAAAAAATTTATTGAAGAGCAACCTCAACCTCAAAAGCGAAAAAGTCAACAGAAAAGAATGGAAAAGGCTACAAATATGATAGAGAACACATTGCCAGAAACAACAATATGTAAGTAACACTAAACAAAACAAAAAATTGTCATCCGGCTATTTTGCCCTCCGATCTACAGCTAAAGAGTTAGGTTATGCCGCGGCCAAAAATGTCTATTTTGCTCTCATTGAATCAAACCTGAGGTACGCAATTCAGTTCTGGGGTTCGTGTAGTAATGAACTCTTTGAGAGTGTATTTTTACTGCAAAAGCGGGCGGTGCGTTGTTTGTGTCAAGTAAATAGGTTGAGTTCCTGCAAACCTCTTTTCCGGAAACACGGAATACTGACACTAACCGCAATCTACATTTTAGAAACTACATGTCTAATATACAAGAATAAAGCTTCATATGAAAATAACAATCGCACTGCACGAAATGCAGCGAATCTGTCATTGATCATCCCTAAATCCACACTGATCAGAGACTCGATAATTTACGGTGGTGTCAAAATGTATAATGAGCTACCTGCAGACATAAAGAACATAGATTCTCTCAAAACCTTCAGGAAAAAGTTACATGAAAGACTGACATCTAAAGCCTATTATAATCTGACAGAATATTTTAATGACAAAAATATATGAAATTGACTGTGCTTATATGTAATGATATATGTGTACTTTTACCTAGATGTGAGTATTTAAGTGTATTGTTTTCATGTAATTGTGTAATTGTATAGTTATCTGAATGTTTGTGTGTGTTTGTCAATAAGATTTTGTATCTTGGACAATAAACACATATTCTCTCTCTCTCTCTCTCTCTCTCTCTCTCTCTCACTTATGCTGGATTCAGACAGATCCTATAGTTTGTGAAACACACTTTGCACTTCTATTTCTTGCATTATGCACCAAATCTCATTCGATAATATGAATTGATTTTCCGAGGACGATTATTTTGTTTTTTTTATAACGAAAAAAAGTATACCTTTGGACATTCCTGCATTACACATTTGAAAACCTTATGTTCACAGTATCGTACGAAGAGACTCATAACGGATCATTTGGAATGAAAAAAATAAGAAGACAATTTGAGAAATTTAGGTCGGTGGGGATATCTTTGGGAATCTGAGAGAAAAACTCATTTCTAAATCGTACCTATAGTTACAGAAATAGCCTGTAACTTGATTACTGTTCCACAACAACGAATGTAACACCTGTCTTTAAAAATCTGGGACGTCCAGTATAGTTTATATGATTTTGGGAAAAAGTACACTCAGAACCGACAATACGTTGGTGTTGATTACGCTACAAGTTTTGTACGTACCCATATAAAAGGAGGATGTATAAAACTGAAATTAGTTGACCTAATAATTAATGAAATTATACAACATTATGCGTTGCAGCCGACCGACGTCCGACTCTTTCTAATTTGAGGCGACATGGCATATGCACCGCTATTCCTGATGAGAAATTCTATGAATTGATATGCAGATATGAACAGGAAATTACATGTTATACTCTAGAAAGTATGGCAGTAAATATGTTCTTCCAACTTGAAATGGTATTTCATTTTGCATTACATACCCTAATAATGAATGGTGAGAGATTTTTGCAAAAGATATATTTATATACATATATAATAGCAGGGGAAAATCAGGAAATTATTTATTGAACTGAAACAAAAAAGTTGACCGACCAGTAATAATAATACAGTGTGTATCATTCTTCCCTGACCACCCCTCCAATTTTTTTTTGTTGAAGAGCAATTTTCCCCAATGATCCTTTGTCTTTCTTGCTTGATTTAGTTTTATCGCATGTCATATACCTCTAGAAAATTTAGTTTTCAGCTACCTGATATTTGGTGATAACAGCCACATATTGAAAAAATTTGAAGGGCAGTCCAAATGAGAACGGAAAAGTATTTTTGTTGTGGAATGTGAAAAATCAGTAAAAAATAATCATTTTCATTATTTATTTCACTGTTTGTTGAAAATTGCGAATATGCACATGTTTTGGTGAGTCTGTTCCTGCCACATGAATATTTGTGAAGGTAACAAACTATATGTGTTCAATCATCTGTATTGTAGTTCTGTGTTAACTTTTCTCAAAGTCAACGCTTCCCGCTGAATACAAAATCAATGGAGGCCCTTCTTTGGTTGGTCATTTGATTTATCATCGGTATCTTGATGATGAAATACGAAATCAATTCAGGAAAAACATCAAAACTAAAGATATGGACACTGAATATGAAAATTAGATAAAGAGGGTGTTGGTAACATGTTCTACCGCCATAGAACGTTCATATCAAAGTCAGTTTTGAGCGAAAGAGTCAGACAAAGAACTTCGATATAAAATTTATCTTCCAAAGTTTATCAACCGATTTTTATTTCGATTATTGCTGTAGTATCGATACTTTTCTCATAATCATTCTTGCAAATCACCCAATTCAAAATCCGTCCACATTCTATTATTATTATAATTTGAGTCATAGAATATCAGTGGCATGTTGGACGAAAAATTTATTGTATTGGGATTTCGGTATATTTAGTTATAGTTATAGTTCTTTCACGATTGTCACAATATCGATGGAAAATGTAACCTAGAACAGATAAAAGTTGGAGCTTTTTTCAAATATTACCAATTACCAAACTATGCAAATTCTTCCTATTTCCTATTTTTTGTAATTTCCCAGTAAAATCTTATAATATAGAGCCCGTTCATAGATTCAGAGCTATTCTGAACATTAATCTCAATATCTTTCACCTCTGCTCTATACCAGAAATGTTTATGGTCATCCAAATTAACAGATACATCTCTAGCTATATCGGAGCGATTCCAATCTTCCGTACACACATGCATATTGAATACATTCTCGGAGATAAACAATGCATTCGCGAGGTACCATGCGAAGCAATACTTATTGCCAGTATCTTAATTAGTATCAACCGTTCATTTATCTGTATTCGTGTGGATTTCGAATGTTGCGGATGCATGTTCAACAACAATCTGTACTAAGGAATACACTCGGAAGCGCACTAGTTCGTAATATCGGCGATAAACTCGGTGTATAATGTATAATGGAAAATTTATCATTGGCAATAAATGAACGTGTACATAAAGTTTCGTTGGTAAGTACCTTGGGGTGTAATAAACTGTATGAATCCAATCATAGGATGTGTTCTGCATATGTGTACTCTAGCAGTTGTTTCAGAAGGGTTATTATTGAGTTCATTTCTTGGTTTCCTCTCAACTGAAAGAATAGATTCAAATTCTCATAGCTTCCGTTCTTAGAACAAATTGATCTAGTCGCCTCGATACTGGTCAGTTAGGTACCGTATTTTTTATGAATCGAGATATTGAATGACAAATACAGTCAGTCAACTTTCCTATTTATTCATATATACTGTTACTTATCGTGGCAAATATATTAATTAGCCAAAGAAGAGCTAATATGAGAGAAATTAACTCAAAAATGTACCCACCTCCCTGGTGAGAATTCAACAAAAGAAAGTATGTTTAATGAATATCCATGTAACTATATAATGAATGGATGCTGACTAGTCGAATTATAGGGGGTTCCGAAAATGACTCCACCTTCAAAACTTCTGAGGTACCTACCAACTCGATAAAATTGAGGAAAAATCGTTTTAAAAATTATTTTTATCCCGCCTACACGTATAACAACAGTTTCTTGTGAAGACCATAAGAAAGAAAGCATGTTCTATTTTCCATTCCATTAGTAGATGTTATCAAAATGACGTGCACGTAATTTTTTACCGGGGCCGCAATGAGGACAAAAATATTGTTGTAATGTAATTTGAATGTATTTAAATAAAGAATTTTAGAAATATAAAGGAACGACAGCACTGCTGAATGATATATGTACTTCGAAAGTATTTGAATAAAACACAATCTACAATTGAAACAAAACAATTATTTGCACTGAGTCTGAGTCTGAGTACGCATCTTCATCGAAACACTGAAAAGCGTTCGTAGCAGTTGATGGTCGTTTGAACAATAACATTGTAGATTCCAGCAGATCACGAGGTGATCACGCTCTGATCATTGTTTACATGCGCTGAATTTTGGATTGGATTTTGGTTTAGTTCGTTTAAGTTCGACTCACTACACCATTTCCTTTGCTTGAAAGTGGTTGACAATGTTCCTTGCTGAATGGTAATGGTTCGGACTTCCATTGTCTATATTTTTAAAGCCCGTATGACACGGACCATTTTTTCACTCATAAAATGAATCATTTCTTAATTTAACGAATAATTGACAATAAAATGGATAACTTTCTGTGTGAAAATCTAATGTTGTGTGACACTAAAACAAGATATCCTGTATTACACGATAGAGTGGAATATGTGTACAGTTCCCCATTCAGAAAATGGATGAAAACATGAATTTCATCCATTTTCTGAATGAGAAACTGTACACATATACCACAGTATCTTGTAATATAGGATATCTTGTTTTAGTGTCACACAACATTAGATTTTCACACAGAAAATTATCCATTTCATTGTCAATGATTCGTTATATTAAAAAATGATTCATTTTATGAGTGAAAAACTGGTCCGTGTCATACGGGCTTTACTCTATTGAAACCTGTTGCTAGGAACGGAAAGATTAAAATACAAATCAAGTGGGAAAAAATCAAATCAAAATTAAATTTTTGGTCAATGATGAAATTAGGGATTGATTGATCAAAGAAAATACTGTTGTTACAAAAAATCGAGATTTCGAATATGAAATATAAGTCAAAAAATTATTTAAATAACGAAATGAATGAAATAATATTGTGACAAGAAAATTGAGGTATCGAATATGAAATACTACTACCATTACCACACCATTTCCTCATTACTCTTGAATTTCACGTATATTTTCGAAATGTAACAACATTCGAAATCCAGATCTGGTTTTGTAGTGATGATGAAGTGCTTATCAAACTCGGCCACGCGATTTCAAATCATAGAATGCTATGAAGATCAGCCATTTTTTCAATTTTGGACACAATCAATATTTTCCATGTGGCTCTTTATAATTTCTGTTATTCACTGATTGTAATTATTACTATTATTATTATATCTCTATGTTCATTATCAAATTCATTTATTCTTGCACTACACCCAGGAATAAACCATCACCAAGTTGTTCGAGTGCATGGATATATAACACACGTTTCAGCTACGATAGAAAAATAATCTTAATAAGGTATACTTAGAATAATCCACAATATACCATTCATATCTAATTATAAGTTTTTTTCGGTCGTCGATCTTCACTTGACTAAGAAAAGTTTTCCAGAGAACTGGTATGTTTGCCTCATCGGTCAATTCGCGATAGAAAATAAGCGATACGCCCCCTACCGACTTCTGCAGAAACACGCATGTGTTAGATCGGCATACTCTAGTTTGCATGTGTTTATATAGATCTTTTGGGTTGATTCTTCAGTATTTTGAGATTTTTGTGTGCGTGCTTCTTATTTATTGTGATGGTATATTTTACTTTATTTTCTTTTCTAGATCAGGATACAAACGAGTTAATCTTTGATACAATATCTACGGTATGGGTGATGTTGAATAATTTAGTTCATAATGCATCCTCGTAATTAGGGAGAATCATTTGCTTGAAAGTGGTTGACAATATTCCTTGCTGAATGGTAATGGTTCGGACTTCCATTGTCTATATTTTTAACTCTATTGAAACCTGTTGCTAAGAACGGAAGGATTAAAATACAAATCAAGTGAGAAAAATCAAATCAAAATCAAATTTTTGGTCAATAATGAAATAAGGGATTGATTGATCAAAGAAAATACTGTTGTTACAAAAATCGAGATTTCGAATATGAAATATGAGTAAAAAAAAAATTTTAATAACGAAATAAATGAAATAATATTGTGACAAGAAAATTAATGTATCGAATATGAAATACTATTCAAAAAATTGAATAGAGAAATTGAATGAAATATTATGAAAAAATGTTGAAACCAAGTTTCAAGTTGAGTGTATTCACGACGTTTCGATTGCTGGGGTCCCCAATGGTCTTCGGGTGATGACTGATTTATTCATTTACATTTTTTGACAAGTATTTCATATTCGATACCTCAATTACCTTGTCACAATATTATTCCATTCATTTCGTTATTTAAAATTTTTTTTTGACTCATATTTCATATTCGAAATCTCGATTTTTGTAACAACAGTATTTTCTTTGATCAATCAATCCCTATTTTCATTATTGACCAAAAATTTGATTTTGATTTGATTTTCTCACTTGATTTGTATTTTAATCCTTCCGTTCTTAGCAACAGGTTTCAATAGAGTTGAAAATATAGACAATGGAAGTCCGAACCATTACCATTCAGAAGGGAGAATTACATCGACTAGCTGAAAACTGCCACTTCTGATACTTTATTACTATTTGAGTATATTGAATGAATATTATATTTGATTGGTCGAAGTAATTTTTCTCAAATGAGAGATGTAATTATCAGTTATTTCAGGTATGCATTATGCATTCAATTATGCCCTATCAGTTCATTAAGCCCAACTCTTGATCGCAGGAACTCACGAATCCAAGTCTCTTCTGGAAACAAGCTAGTGTCTTTCTACTTTTACAATATTTTTGTAATGAGAAACCTTCGAATTAGTTCAATGAAATGTTCTTTGAGTATTCAACTGTCGATTGAGTCACTTTTCACACAGAAATTAATGAGAAATTGAGAATTTCACGCACAAAAGGAACACTAGACACAATAATACACATGCAAATGTAAACATAGCAACCGCACCATCGAGAGTTCTGCGTTTCTCCACGCTGCATGTGCCGGTGCTGCGATCTTATTTTCCAACACGAATAATACTTTCGGAATCGCGTTGAATTGTTGGTACGCATTTTTTTGTATTAATATATATATATATATATATATATATATATATATATATATATATATATATATATATATATATATATATATTATAAAAAGGTTCGTTTGTAATTTCTTTTGTAGGGTAGGGTACCCTCACAATAAATGAGAACCAGCAAAGCTTTTAATTATTTCACTCGAATATTTTCAAACTACTTCAAAATCTCCACAATGATAATCAAAGCTCAAACACACACAAAAATCATAAAAATCTCAAATTAACGAAGAGTCAACCCAACAGACTTCGGAAATTCTGATCCGATTATAAACATTTTTTCACCGACAGAAAGCTACACTATTCAGGAGTGATAAAGGCTTTATTTTTTTATGATTGATCAATTCCACCCATTTTTCGATTGAAATTTTATAGAAAAAAGTTGCTTATTTCGACGTGATCCAGCACATACTTGATTTTTGTAATGTCATGCCGTCAGCAACATCACTTAGCGCCGTAGGAGGTAAGTTATATGTATCGATACAGAAAATTGAAAAATATCTCGAAAATGATCACTTCCAGCGTTGTTGAGGAAGTGTACCTCTTTTACTTGGAAAAGGTGTGGGAATTAGGTTTTTTAGTGAAAAGTACCCGAAGGTTACTGTCAAAAAAGTTAGGGCAATTTGAAATGAATAATGTCAGCGTACGCAGCCCCTCTAGATGTTAGATGAAAATGAATACGAAATTATGATTTCCCGCATACAAAAACTCTGGTACCAGTTTTCGTACAAATAACATATCTTTTGCAGAAGTTATTTTCAAAATGTCAACCAAAAAAGTTCAATTTCAACACCCAGTAACTCCGAAACGAAGCATTTCCGGACATAGGTTAATATGGACTTTTCGTAAAATTGTCTCAGGAAAACGTCACTTGAATATTTCAACATACTCATGTTACACTGTATATTGAGATCAATCAATGGAAACAGTAGATGATGGCCACTCTCAGATCTCCGATTTTTTTTGCCGTAGTAGGAGAATAATACATTACCCACATAGATACGCAGTGATAGAAGATCATGTCAGTCACGAAACATCGTGAACTTCTGATGTTCACAGAATAGTTGGCGACAAAAATCGACAAGAGTTTAGTGATTGGCCATAACTTAGTATGGCGTAGTAGTATTGAGGGTGTACCTAAGTCAGCACCCACTCGTAAGGTCAGTTAGTGGAACACCTGGCGGCGGTACGCTTTGATGTATGTAAAATTGCACCATGCCAAGTAATATTTGAAAATTTGCAAAAAAGTAGTTTGTAGTATGAAAAAAGGGGCCAAAGTGTTCAGACCGCATTTTTGTGGAACGCTGCGAGTCAGCACGCTATATTATTTGTCGCCGGAACGATGTCGGTACAAGAACTTAGTAACCACTGAAAATTGCTGTACCGCTATATTATTATTTTTATTTCAATAAAAAACAGTCAGATCACAAATCAATCGTTTTAAATGCGGATATCGAATCGCGCGTTTTCGAAGCGGTTAGGGTTATATTAACTTCTTGCTTTATAAAATTACAAATTGTAAAAACATTTTTTTATATCGATATGATACACCATATTATATACTAAATAATATTTTTTGAAATAAAATTAAATTTTTCAAACAAAGTTGGCATCACTATCGCTTTCTTCATCCGTCCGAATTGGATTCATGGATGTCTTCTTCTTTTTCACATTCAGACTGAGAATCTATAAAAAAAAAACAATTGAATATTACAAACAAGATATTTGAAACATAGTCATTTGAAAAAGAAGAGATATTTGTAACATAATCATTTGTAAAAGTAAAGATTTGCAATTTAAATTTACCTTCATTTACATTTTGTTGTATGACTACGTCTTTCGCGAACATTGGTAATTGATTCTCATCAAACCAGTCGAAATCATATCGGCCATCAACATCTTCCCAACCATTGTTTGTTGATAACATATTAGTAAAAATTTTATTGTAAGCTTTTCTCCAAATATCAGAAATGTAAGCAGCACGTTGCATTCGCAGGGCGGCAGACTCGAAGCATCAACATTCTTGGCATTTATTTTGAATAAATCTTCATCTTTGTATGTATACGTTTTTGTAAACAATGCGAGTCGAGCTTCATTAACTGTGTTAACTTTTTTTTAGGGTATATAAACGGCAAACAAATTCCTGTATTTTATTCAATATTTTCGTAAAATCGTTGTCCTCTATATTGCTTAATTCAGCGAAAGCTTTCGAGTGATCCTTGTAATATAGTAAACGGACGTTTCTTGCCTTTCGAGCAGATGCATTGGAAAACGTATTGTAACGGGTGCGATATTCAAATAAAGAAATAATAATATGATTGCCAAGCTTCCTGGCTAGAGGCAGCCGGTTTGCTCAGTGGGATGGAAGCGGGTTAAAATGAATCGAAATAAAATGAAAGAGCGCCACCCGTTTCAAATAAACTAAAAAATATGCCTCTGTGCTGCCAATGAGCTGGGAAACCACTGTCAAAACGGGAAAACACAATTACACAACCATAATACTAAATCAGTTTAATGAGCCTCGCTATTATTCATATCTAACCCTATTTTTGGCTTAGTTAGTTATATAGTTGAACAATGTAGTGATAAATGAAAGAAATTTACCCAATATAGCTATATAAGGCTCACATGCAATGACTTCAAAATTATATAATATACTGAACAACGCAAGAGGTCAGGGGAGTATAAACCAACTAGAGCTGAAAGTATCTACTGTTCACTTGGTAACAATCGACGACTCCGAATCTTGAGAGTGTATATATATATATATATATATATATATATATATATATATATATACAAATACAGGACCTTATTGAGTTGTAGCATCCATCCGCATAAACTCCAGGAAAAATCAGGAACACAATAACTGTACCACAATGGCAACCTGGCTCGAACTCTCTCGAATCAGCCTCTAGAGTTATATAGGTGATAGAAGTTTATTTGTTACTGTCTACTTCTCAAACTCGCTTTCTCGAAACTTATCTGATGTCCGTATACTAGGACCCTAAAATTATGAAATTGTTATACGAATTCAAACCCACAAAAAAAACAACAATCTTTTTTTTTCCAAAATGTCTTACCTCCTTGAGATGATTGGAGGGCAACTATAATATTCAAATCGACTACAAAGGTTGATCTACAATCACAGGCAATATATCCACAAAACTGCAATTATTATGCAGGGAGCATCAAAACTCATGAAGAAAATTCACGTAGCACTAAAACTGAACTTCAATATCAAAGTCAGTCAAAACCTCCAAATCTTCAACCGAAATCAGAACGATGCTCTACTCCTGATACAAAATTGTATTGCCTACTGACTGGAGAACGATTGAAAACGCGAAATATTTCACGATACCCAAGTCGAAGTGTCGACCCGACCAAAACCCTATTAATAAAAACTATTTGAATTCTTTGAAACAATGAAACCACAAGTAGTACTTTACCATGAACTAGCGACGGAGTGCCCTTAGAATTTCGTCTCTCTCGAACGCACTCGAACGAGGATGAAAACGAATGAGAGGTACTTCGATGACTGAGGCAGTACCTTAGCGAAGCGAAAGATACGATTTCGTGGTAAGAACAACTCCTGTCTCACACTCACACATACGTTATGTCTCATCAAATAAGCAACGGTACGTCGATGATCAGATTGGTAATTGGAAGTAAACACAACATTATATTAATTTGAACAATGGGCTACGTTAACGATTTTGATGATAATAAAATTGAATATTTTAGGTTTATGCAATTTCTTTTGATCATTTTTCGTGAAAATATTGCGAATGATGGAATTATTGACTCTATAGGGCAGAGAAAAGCATTCTCATGAATAGACAGAATTGATGAATACTCTTGTGTATATACAGGCCGTCACAGTATTTATTTTGTTTCTGCCTCTACACGGAGAGAGCGTACATGCGTTTTTCCCATGTACTCATATCCATGCCATTATTGCATTTTCAAATAATAGATTATGTCCGGTGAATTTCAAAATAAATGACAGTGTTACCAATCCTAGATAAATTGAAATAATCTGATTTCTTATCGTTCAATAATTTTCTGCGCTCCGAACATTCGCGCGCACTCAATATCCGCACGTTAAGCGACTGCTGACTACCTCTGTTCCATTAATATGTGATCTGACTGTTTTTTCATCAAATAATATATAATAATAGAGCAGTAGGGTAATTTTCAGTCTTTACTAAGCTCTTGTACCGACATCGCTCCGGTGACAACTTGTATACTGCGCTGACTCGCAGCCTTCCACAAAAATTCGGTATGACCACTTTGACCCCTTTTTTATACTTCAAACTACTTTTTCGCAAATTTTCAAATATTCGTAAGCACTTGTAGAGCATGGTGCAATTTTACATACATCAAAGCGTGCCGCCGCCAGGTGTTCCACTACCTGATCTTGCAAGTAGGTGCTGACCCATGTACAACCTCAATACTACATCTTATTAAGTTATGGGCCATTACTGAACTCTTGTCGATTTTTGTCGCCAGCTCTCCGAGTAGAAAGACATTTTAATTATAATACCGTCTTTATTAATTGGCATTCCTAGTTAAAATGCATCAACCCCTTTCAGTTTAATAATATATACTTGCTAACAGATATCATAAAAGCTCGACTTATTTCTGAAAAAGGTTCTGCCATCGAAACTTATAATATATATGACAATCATCCAGAGACGACATACGTTGGGAAAAGCCTGGTCAAATCATTGAAGAACTTTTACTCTTTCAAAAACATTTCGAAGCACTCAACCGATTTCAATGGACTCGACATTTCGAATGAATGTTGTAACAGTGGCCGTCATGGAACACAAATTAATTTATCGCATCTGAAACGGTCCACTTGATATTTAAAGCAAACCTCTAACAAGCCGGGGAAGATCATCCTATAATTTATCTCACACCCGCACTACATGATTCAATTCGCAGCTGCTGAACACTAGTAAAGTGGTCTGTCTGAAAGTGAGTACAAGTTTGTCTGAGAGTTATTTTGATATCTCCGCCAGCTGGGTGTCAGATGAGTCCATAACAGGTGTGCGATTGCTTTTCTTGCACACTTCGCTACACTCGACGTTATACAGTGAGCACCATCGAACCCGCTCACAGAAGTTTCTAATGGGTGGTGGAGGATATGATTGGAGGTTCATAAGTCTAAAGGGTTCGAGACCCAAAAAAATCAAGTCAAGATTTTTACGAAAATACGATCCGAGTGTCCAACCTGATAGTACTCGGATGAATTCGAATGCCTGTTTCTTTTGAAATTTTACTGGCACACATCACACCGCATCACACATATAAAGTGGCGGAGTCAAAGTTTCAACAAACTTACGCTCAAAAGAGGGGTCTGTGTACGTCAAATAAAGCAACCTCGTACTTCACGGATTCATAAAACATTTTTGGACAAGAAAAAATAAGTCATGAGTTTCTAGTAAAACCGTAGAACAAATACGTAAAAAGAAGAATTATCGAATATGTCTTAGGTTCGCACAAAAAAAGATAATTCACCTTGTGTTGATTTCAAAGAATCGCACAGTGACTCAACGCTGTGTCAACATTTTCCAAAGAGGCAATTCTCCAAACCAACTCAATAACTACCCTATGTCAGTAGTGTTGAAAGCTTAAAATATATTTTCAATTGTCAATAAAACTTCGTTAGGGACTATGGGCATTCTGCTGATGTATGTTCACTTTGTCGTACTTCTTTGGACTCTTATTTTTTGTTTTTCACGAATTCCTGTAGTTATGAGATATGTGTTCATTTGATACTTGTAGGACTAGATCTCAGAATACTTATCTTCTATTTTGGATAATATAACTGAAATATGACAATATTTGTTGCTTTGGAATAGGAATCAAAATGAGCTCCACTTCAAATATATTTTTAATAATATAACTGATTCCAATTTTTCCAGATTGTGGTAGGTTCACAACCTAAGATAATGAAATAAAAACATTTAAACAGTACTTCGAATGTGCTATTGCCTTTCTAGTGAATCCTTCGATAATTAGGTTGCTTTTGAAAGTATACAAAAATGTTACAGGAAGGAGCAGATCAGTTATCAATTGAATACAAAACATGATTCAAATTCAGGATTTCCAATAAATACGAGACTTTCATTCAAAATTTCATTCAGAGATCGTCTACTTTTATTAGCCCGTTGCATAAAAAAGCACTTCCAGATATTCGTAAAAATTTGAAAAATTAGAGGAAAATTTCAAGTGGTAGTACAGGCATCAAAGATGATGGAGAAGTATACAATTTTGAAAGCCGATAAATTCTCCAATGACAAAGCATTAGAGATATCCAGGAAATCTAAGCATTATTGAAAATCAAATTTGAGAAATCCAGAGTAGTTGAAATAATATAGAACAATGTGAATATAAAACAATTCAAAAACGATAACTATACATTATGTATTATAAAAATCTGTCCCGGAATATAATTGGGAACTATCTGCGATGTGTGATCAAGTTAAAATTGATCTCATGATATGATACCAATTTTATTGATGCATCTGATTAGCATATATCTCAATCATACAGACAATTTCTGTTTACGATCAAGTTACTTTTCCTCATACAAATATGCATGTGTGTGAACTTTTTCAGAGTAACATTTGGTTTGGAAGTAATACTAAAGTTAAATCGAGCGATCTTATTTCGCTTGCCTGAGGGAATTCAGGAAGTCGAAATATCAAGGCGGGAATTTCTGATACGCTTCAAGAGAACAGAAGTGAGGGAAATGAGGGAGATAGTGTTGACGTTCGGAAAACACAGTTTTTCCTGTGAAAAACATATATGAACGTTTCATATATGTTCATATATGTTTATATCGAATCAGTATCAAGCTCAGCTTGGAAATGAAAATCTAACGAATTTCCAGCATCATTTTCAAAATTGAATGAAAATAAGCCTAGTGAGTGTTTTTTTCCTCTAATTGGACCTTGGTATTTGTTATGGAGTTCATTATTCTTTTCGATTGATAATTCACTGCAAAAACGTAATAGATATTTTCTTTAATCACGTATTTTCAAATTCGTGTCATGCACTTCATCACGAATATTTTTTGCATTAGACTGAAACAAATCATCGAGATACGAAATGGTTGAGAGTGAAAGCTATCATTGAAATCGCGCGTTTAAATTCAATTTTTCATTTCAAATCCTGTGAAAACCACCTTGAAATTTTGGAAAGTTTTAATGACATCTGACAGGTGAGATGATTTTTTAAGAAAACCTACAGGATCTCATGAAATGATCGATTTAATCAAATATCTATGTCCTATAGGTGCAAGAAAATATAATAGAGAGAAAGAGAGAGAGAGAATATCATATATTTAACTAAGAGCTAACATACAAATAAGGGAAATGGTACAAAAAAATGTCCTATAGATAATTTTGAAAGTTGTAAAAAAAAAGTTCAACCTTCATCTATTCAAAAACAACTATCACTACACAAACATTGAAAATATATATACACACATATACACACACACATATATATATTTAAATATATATATATATATATATATATATATATATATATATATATATATATATATATTTGATCGGCTAGGCTTCCGCGGTTAGAAATGTGCTGGCTGGAACTTCCGGTTGATCCGCGTCTGGAAAGATTTACTTGTCTACGTTTCGGCTCCCATTTCGGAGCCATTTTCAAGACTGAGTGACCTTGCGTCTAGGTTTGAGTTGTCTTACTAGCTGGCTATCATCACTGGAGATCGAGGATTGAAGGTTCAATCAATCAATCAGATTTCATGAAAAGTGGGCATTTCTTTTCTGTCGATCCCATTTACAAATAGCTCGGGCCACTATCCTTGTTAGACATTATTATCCCGTTCATAGAGGAATGCAATTATTTCAATAACAATTATCATTTTAACGATATTGAAATATTTCGAGAGATGTTTTGGCATCAGTTCTCCGATAATATTCAATATTAATTTGACTGACACTGTTGGCAAGTCTTATTTTGAGAAATTATTTTTTGACTTTCTTCTCCGATTCAAAAGATAGAAATTGTCAACAGAGAATTATTGTAATTTTTTTTGGGTTGTGATAGTTCTTCAAACTTAAGTTCTTCCACAAAAATACCCAAGTTCCTTAGTCACATTTTCTACAAAACAACTCGAGGAGAAGTGTGGGGCATTATAATTGTGAGAATCGTGCTTCCTGGAAAGTTGCAACGAACCAAGGCTAGCCTTCTTTAAGATACGGACTAAGAGATCCGTCACATTCTGGCATGCTGGTATAACCTTGAAATCAGAGAGCAGCATCGATAGTAAACCACCAGGTGAAGGTGGAGTACGCGAAGATCGTGAAGTAAATCTCGACATTTTGTGTGTTTTCCCTGGTCTTTTCGGACGATAATCGAAAAATTTTATCCATACTGAATATCAGGCTTATTGACCTTAATCTCCCGAAGGGTGGAAATGAAGATTTCAAAGGACTCGACATCTCTCATTCTCCACAACGGAGTCAATATCTTCCAAAAACAGTTCCTGTGTCCTATTAGTTTCGTACGAGTGCCAAAAAAATTGAATAAAAGACGTAAAGCCGCAATAAACAGTAAATGCATAATAGCCTCGGGCGCCTGTCGTTAGGCCCTGCATCCAGCATCAGAGACCTTTAGAACGATCGCCCTGCTTCTGTAGACATGAGTATTAAAGACACCGTTTGTCAAGCCAAGTTCCCGAGTTCAGCTCACTCAACTTGAAGAAAGCAAATGTCAACCTCGAATTGAAACATGTAATGTTTCGGGAATATATTCTTTCTTTTCCCAATTCAAGAATGGTAATCTACTCAATTCAAAATGTATTTCAACGATTATAATATGAAAAAATCATTATTATAAAATTATTCAGCTTGCTATATTCCAAGAACTTATTGTATTATCAACGTTATATGCCCATTCCTTCAGTTCCATGAATGAAAACTTGAGAGTATTTGATATGCATATTACCCAACACGCAGCTGACGAGGGGCCGTCTAGGTTGCCGTTTGCACCGCGTCGAACCGAAAATATTTTTGATATTAAATATTTGAAATATTGCGGTGTTTCCGCCGTTCCACCCACAAACGGTGGCGCAACTATGCCAGCGAGATTTAATCGACGCCAACATTTAAATGTTCAAAACCTAATTTATGAGAGCAAGTATAAATCGCTTCTGAAAACCAAAGGACTCTAAAATATTCGGAAAAACGTATAACGAATCTAAATCTTAATAATCGGGACGACGTTTGTGTGTGTAATCCTGCATGTATCGAATTTTTCTTGGCATCAGCTGCGGCTCGATATGTGTCCATTCAAAAATTAAGTTGTTGAAAGTTAAGTGAACACTTTTCTTTATCTTTTCAGAATGGCATTATTTTCGGAGTCATTCCATCTCACTTGTTCCAATATACTTTACAAGTTTCACCATTACACTCAAATGTCATGGTAAAATTAATAAATGATAATGCAGCAACATTCATGGGTTGAGTTGAAGCCTAATTGGGAATCAGAAATGGGCCAAAGTGTTTCAGGCCATTTTTTCGGTTTCATGCAATCGGTAATTTATGTTAATGTTACGTTTCAAGAAAAAAAATCAATATCGAAAACAAATACAAAAATTAACGAGATACAAATTTTTTATATTTTCACATGAGTTTTATGAAGAATGTACAAACGTTTTATCGATAGTTTTATCGATAGTATATTTCATGGATTCGAAAAAGTTTTGTCAAAACAACTGTGAGGAATTCTTAACAGCTCTAAAAAAATGTGTAACTTGAAAGTTATAGAATTGGTATATTCCTAGTTCCATGTGAAATATTTCTTTTGAGGAAATAAAATTGTGTGGTTTGTGGTATGGAGGAAAAGCTATAGTGTGATGTAAGTGGTGATGTACCAAATAAATTCAGGAACGGTCTACTAAGCTGTTAGATTCATTGGTATCCAATTATATTATTCGAAACACAATTTTTGAAACGGATCGAAAAATAAATTTCGAACACAACAATGCGTTCAAGAAAAATTCCCCTCGTGACTTCTGAAAGGGACTAGATATCAAGGTCGGACATAATCTATGTAAAGGGGTCATGATATTCAGTCCATTCCAAGAATTAAGACAGAAGGGGTGTTTTTTTACCGTTCGCACTGTATATTATAGAAGGCAGTTGTTGATTGATATCCATTATAGTTTCAAATCATTTGATGAAAATATATCACTCAACTGTTTATTGAAGTTGTATTCACTATTTATAATCCTTCGCAAACATTCTCTGGGAAATTATATCTTCAAATCATAATCAAATTGGTGAAGTTTTCGAAATGAGTTGTATTAACATAATTGGTGACCAGCTATCCAATGAAGTAGTATCACAAGACCACAAAATTTTATCGCTAAATTTTTTAACAACAAATTTGTTATTCAGCAATTGGGCAACAATAAAACCACCTGTCCGTAGGACTATCAGTGCAGTTATAGAGTACCTAAAATGACCCAACTCTTATTTTTTGAAAATAAAGAGCATACATTCGACTAGTTGACGTGCCTACATACCTAACTCATATGAGTTTGAGATTTCTGAGTATCATAAAATAATTGTTGGTATTCAAAATGGAGTTTGAATTGAAGGATTGTAGTCTTATTTTCGTGAGGTTATATGAATGAATGAATTCAGACAATTCGTTTTTCATTTTTGTAACTTGTTTGTTTATCGTAGTTATTAGTGGGTTCAATTTGATTCACATAGTTTTTTGAGTTTCCCCAGTAGAACTGAGAGTCTTATATTACTCAATAATGATGACATCTAGACGGGCTAGATGTTAATTTGATCGATGTCCGCTGTCAGTTCTATCGCTATCAGGAAAAAGCGTTCCAATGCTGTGAAGCTCTGTTTTGGTTGCCTAGACCTCAACTTTTAAAAAAAATTTATCGAAAAATAATAAGACAATAATCGTTACCTTTCGAACTTCAAATATCTGTCGGTATTCAGAAGAAAATCACAAATAAATTTATGTTATTGCTTCGGAACCTACTGAACATTATAGATACAGCGTTTAAAAAATTGATTAATATGAATCAATATTAAGGAAACGTTATTCCAATATGAATATTGGTTCAATATTGACAAAAATTTCAACTGCATTTTGTAAGTTTCAGTATTTATATTATATGGGTTTGATAACTTATTACCAATATCAGAATTACCATATATCGGGTGATAATGAATAATATCAGTTCACAACATAGACATTTCAATATTGTCTGCATATTTTGTATATACCCAATTTTCAACATCGGAATCCAATATATATTCGACATTGGGAGCGTAGATTAAAATATCTTATTATCACATTAGGTGACATATTGCCATAATATTGCAATATTAATATACGAATTCTGATATTGCTTGGATATTGTTTTCACAGTAAAATGGGAATATTCAAATAGTATCGGGATTTTGAGAGTGATCACTTAGCGTATTCAAGCATATATCAATATTGGTAACGCAATATTCATGATGAATTATTCCTGAAAAATTTGGAAAAATTGAAATATCGACATGTGGTGATTTTCTATACAAAAAAATTACGTCCAGAACTTTTTGCACAGCAAGTTTCATCTCCGAAACTGCCATCACATAAGATAATGATCCTTCAGTGTTTTTTCAAATATATTTCAATTGTCACTAAAGTTTCTAACATTTCAATGTTGTCTCGAACATAACCGACTTGAAGTCACCACATCGATACCACCTAACTCCTTTTCAAAAACAAGTATCTCCGTGCCGTAGAGCATATAGTGGTCGACAATGATATTTGAATTAGTGAAGGTCGTGAGTTCAAGCCCCTCAGCAGTCAGAGTTTTTCCAGGTTACTATTCGGTTAGTACATATGAATGAGTGAAGTTTTCAAGATGACTGTTAGGTAACAAATGAATGAATAAGAATATGAGAACTGAGAATTATTGAGTGTCATCAATCTAATATCTCTTTTTTGTCGATATATCATTAACAATATTATATCATCATAGTCAAAACGATATATCTTGTGACAAGTTGGTAATCGAGATGAGGTTCTAAACTCTACCGAACATTTACTATAAATTTTCGTAACAATAAATTTTTCATGATATCATTTATGGATCCAGATAAAGTTTGCGAGTTATAAAACATGGCTATTAGAATTATCTCGTACGCCGGTTATAGCGATCCGTGTATGTCCCTATTTAGGAAGATTTATCAACATCCATACATTTGAACTGCCCTGCTACAGTGTAAGTTATCTTTGCAATACTTGTACGTGGTCGAATTATTCTATATCTTATCATTCGTTTATGTGAGAACTCTATGAACTCTTAGCATGAAGTAACATCACCGCATTGCTTGAGGCTCAGAACAAGGAAAAAGAATATGAACAGAACGTATTTTTTTTAAATTGAGGATAAATACCACCATGAAACAACATCTCAATAAAAGATGCCTTGAAATTTCAGAAGATATTCATAATCTAATAATAATAATAGCTACTGTTCGACTTTATAAGTGTCATAATTACATAGACTTTTTCGTATCTTCCAAATTTGTAGACCAAACACACGTAAAATCAAATTATACAGTTTGTACGCTATTTGTCTATAACGTTAATGAGAAAGATTTTTTCGAATCCCACTCAGCCATATTTCACAATTGTAACTTATGATATTATGTATGATATCAAAAAATTTTATCACTATCATTAAGTATTTACATCTTTATATATGGAAACATTTACGGCTGGTCAATGCATTCTGAAAAAAAGTAGGTACATAGTAATGGTACGCAACATACCAGTCCATTCTCTGATTTGAATCTCCTGATTTCTTAAGTTCACTTGAGATCGAAAATTGCTACCAAACATCAACTTTCATTAACTCCGTCTTCGTCAGAAGGAATTAATAAAAACCTAACACTTATTTTGGAATAATACCCACCCACTATGAATTAGGAAGCAATGGTTTCGACAATGCTGTGATATTGTCCAAAGATAGCAACAGCTGTCAAAGAACTCCATTATTCAAAAGAAGCCAATGTACTGAACAGAAAAAAAGATGTGAAATTTACGATCAGGAATAACAATGAAATTGTAATGTATTGAAACAACCTCAGATAATTGAGATGGTTCCTGATGTCAAACAAAACTCAAACATGTTTACTCTCTTCTGGTGGAACGACTACAGAATCTATTCCGAATGCTATAATTCTTCAAAGGTCAATATGAAAATAACCTCGGAATGATAGTATAGCTACCTTGCATTTCAAGCTATGGAGTATGCACAAATCGAATCGATTAATGATGTCTGAAACGTTGGAGTATAGTGTATATTTGGTTCCATTATTTGAAAACGTAATTTCCATGGAGAGAATGAAATATCGGGAAACTCTCTTTTTGGAAAAAACCTCAGAAGTCCAATACGTACTCTCATCAAGATATTCTATACAGTTCCTCACTTGAGAAGCTACAACTTCCATTTATTTATCTCGACTGTAAGCAGCTGAGAAATCGCTAATGAAAATTCAAGCACCACCGCTGATTACGTCTAACGATACGAGAGACATCAAAGCTCTCGTCCTTACGACTAATGATCTTCTCATGCACAATAAGTACTGCAGGTGCCGAAACAAATGGTAGAGTTCATGCATCTTGAAGAGGCTTGTTCCCTGCCGTTTCGGTCCATCAGCCGCAGAGACACGCGGTCTGGCGAATCTCAAGAAACTGGCCCCGAGCCAAGCGAGTTGCCGGCAACAATACAAATTTGAAGATCCACCGGCGTCTTTGTCGTAACATGTGGCTCTTCTCTCGACCTCGGATCATGAATCAATTCATGGCCACGTGCGATGATATACGAGCCGTCTGACAATTGAGACGTGTTTGAACACATATCCTCATAATTTTGAACTGGGGTTATACGGTCTGTAGATTTAATATGAGGATATTAAAAAACTGAGAATATGAGGTTGAGGTAATATCACTACAGCCTAGTTTCTAAATTGTAGATAGCGAACATTTTTAGGGTATTTGAAAGAGCGGAGAGGTTGTAAGAATGTGGCAAAGTGGAACTTGATTTCACCTGGCCCTAAGCCCTATTTCTTGACCTGCTTCATATCAATTATGAACCGTACAACCTATGACTATCTACAATTCAGGAACCAGACTTTAGATGAGTTCATTTTGGTAACTGTAAGGATGTCATGAAAAAAATTGTTGTTGGTGAAATTATACGTTTCCTTGTATTCTCTGAATCAAATATTTGTTTTTTATCCTACAATAAACAACAAACCGAGAATGCACTCAATTGGTTAATATCAATATGTTTTTTTCAACAATTTATTCGAAATTGTTCTCAACACAAACAATCCGGTGAATTATAAAAATGTATGATTTTGTGATTCTCGAGGAAATCTTAATCTATTTGGGATATTGCTGACATTACCAATGATCATAAATATGTCTAGAAATAAGTTGAGTTCAGTTCGAAAATAGTTCTTCATTTTGAAGTGATCAACTTGAAATGAAGAAATGTGAAAATGATCTCTGAAAAAATTTCTTTCCAACTTTCCCCTAAGATGAAAGGGCATCATTCAATTTCAGAGTGAAATAGCGTTGTTAACCGGGAGAGTATGTCGAGGTTAACAATTTCTCTAGGGTAAAACTCCTTTTTCGAGAAAAAAACAAGAAATGAATTTTTGCAAGGTTAATTTCGATAAATTTTCTGTGCCAAGTGGTTAATTCGAAAAAACCGCGTCGTGCTCCCAATATATGTCATTATTGTTATTCACTATATCATTCGCATACGCAGAGATTAATCAAATCTTTTCAACTTCAACTTGGTTGCGTGTTTGACATGCCAATCATATCTCTCAAATCCCAGTTTTGTTTGATGAGGATTTCTACAAATGATCAATGCAGGGATGTCATCGAAGACAGAGATTATCTCTCACTTATCATACTGCTGATTGGATGGCATGCTTAGGGGAATTCAATGTTAACTTTTTCAATATAAATAGTCCCCTCATGCACTGCTTTGAATCGTTTGGGTTTTCACAAATCATAAATGATGCAACGAGAATAACCAAATTTTCGTCCACGCTACTCGATGTTATTTTCGTTTCCAACACTGAATTAGCCGGCAAATCTGGTAACCTCCCCGTGCATGAGTTATCAGATCAACATTTAACGTTTTTTGAATTAGATGCTTCTTTTTCGAATAATGAACCTAAAATCATCGAATATCGCTGCTTCAAAAATTTCAATTTGAATACTTTCTTCACTGATTTGTCCAGCTTACCCTGGCATACCATTATAAGCGAGAATGACCTTGATAAAAAAGTTGAATTATTCAATGAGTTTGTCCTTTCAGCATTCAATAAAAATGCTCCCATTATTAGAAGGAAAGTCACCAAAAAACCAGCACCATGGCTGACAGATAATTTGAAAATACTCAAAAAAGAGAGGAATAAAGCTCTACAAAAATTCAAACGAACTAATAATGAAGCTGACTTCAAAAGATACAAAGAACTCAGAAATCATACACTTTCAGTGACAAGGAATGAAAAAAAGCTTATCTTGGTCATATAGTAGTGAATAGTGATTCAAAAACTGCCTGGAAAAATCTTAGAGACTTGAGTATTTGTTCTTCACATAAAACTGAAATTCCTGAACATTTGGCAAACTCTAATGCACTGAATAATTATTTCTCCACTTACTTGCAAAATGTGTCTAATGAATGTGATGAGAGAATTCACTTTTACAGTAACTCAGTTCACAACAAAGATATGAAATTTTCCTTTCGCTTGATTTCAATAGAAGAAGTTCATGATATTCTGCATTCTATTAAAACCAACGCATCTGGAGTAGATAATATAAATTTAAAAATGCTTCTATTTTGTAGCCCGTTCATTGATAAATATATAGCTCACATAATCAATTGCTGTATTGAAGGATCGTACTTTCCAATTCTTTGGAAAAGCTCTGTGGGTATACCAATTCCGAAAAAAAACAATCCCAAAGAATTTGGGCACTCAGCTAGACAGCAAATTAACATTCTCTTCACATATTGATGATTTATGTCGATCTCTCAACAAAATATATTTTGCTTTCTTGACTCTCAAATGTAATTTCGTTAGTCAGTACCTTATTGACATTTACTACGCATTAGTCCATTCTAAACTCAGTCTGAACATAGGTATCTGGGGTCAATCAACAGAAATCAGTAGAGTATTTGTGATTCAAAAACGATTTATGCGATTGATATTCGATCTTCGGTATAAAGAATCTTGCAGAGAAACGTTCAGGAAAAATCGCATCCTCACGATAACGGGAATATATCTCTATAAGGTAATAACTCACGTACATGCGAATCTTCACACAATCACCGAAAATAAAAATATCCATCATTATAATACCAGAAACAAAAATGACATCCATTTGGACAAGTTCAACTATTACCTATTCAAGAAGTCGCCACTCTATGCAGGTTCACAGTACCTCAATCTGCTCCCAGATTCAATAAAGAATGAAAATCAAAACTCAAAGATTTCCTTGTTGAAAGTTGTTTTTATTCCCTTTCGGAATTTATGTTTTAATTGAAAAAAATTTTGACGTGTCATATATACCACTGTATCTTCAAATGACCAATAAAGCTATGACTATGACTATGACTATGATTTTCAGACTTGAGAATCATTAGCCTACTATCTACTGTCTCCAAAATATTTGAAAGATTCTTATACAGACAAATTTTTGTGTACTTTACATCAAATAACTTATTCCACGATTGTCAATCTGGATTTAGGCCCGGCAGAAGTACTGAAACAACTTTGGTGACTGTAACTAACGATTGTTTTTTATTATATACACGGCAGATATTTTAAACGAAACGGATCATTGTAAAGTGCAGACTTATGCAGATGATACACAGTTGTACCTGAGCTTCAGTATGGAGAGTTCAGATGCAGCTGTGGAAATTATTAACTATAAACTTGAAGAAATACAAAAGTCAGCTAACGAACACTGTTTGAAATTGAATTCGGATAAATCAAAAGTTGTTTTATTTGGGAATAAAAATAATAGGAGTATTTTGAAAAATAATATGGTCATTCATATAGACAATAAACCCCTACAAATTAGTGATTCTGCTAGAAATTTGGGACTAATTTTAGATTCAGATTTGCGCTTTTCTCAGCACATCACAAGCCTGGTGGGCAGAGCTTTCGCGTCGTTGAAGCTCATTTGGAGTAACCGACATCTTTCCAATTTTAAATAAAAACGTACCCTATGTGAGTCGCTCGTTTTGAGTCACTTCAATTATTGACTTCATTTATGGCCCCTGTTTGACGAATGATGATAAAATGCGAGTTCAAAAGGTCCAAAATAGTTGTTGTAGACTCATATTCGGTATAAAGAAATTTGAACCCATCTCACATAAACTCATCGAATGCAAGTGGCTCAGCATGGAAAACAGGAGACATCTTCATCTAGGTACTTTCGTTCATAAACTCTTAAACAACTCTGATCCGCCAGGCCTGATACGTTGTTTTCAACATGCCTCAGCACAGAACTGAAATTTTCCAAAGGTCATTTATTTATAATGCTGTCCATATGTACAATATGCTACCAGGTGAGTTCAGGGTTTATAATATCAACAAATTCATATATAAATTGAAAAAACTCCTACTTTCTCGACAATGAGATTAAAAAATGACTAACCACTACAAGTAATCTCCATTCGATTCCCTTGTTCATTGGCCACAACATATCTATTTTTTACCATTCTTCATTTATATTGACTATTCACTCAACTTCAAATATGTTTTTCCACTGATTGAAATAATCTATGCACCTAATTAATCATTCATAACGTCTATAATATAATGAATCCTCATTGATATTATCTCGGTCAGCCGTTACTTACTTATTGAAATATTTCAAGTAATTTATTATTCATATTTAGTTCTCACTGCTTTGGGCGAAAGCCCTCTGATGGTTAAGTAGAATAGCTTCAGCTAGACTTCGACATCAGTTTTATGTAAATTTTTATATTGATTCTTTTTAATCTTCAATAAAAGACGATTTATTATTATTATTTCCGAGAATAAAGGAGAATTAAATTCTACTACTAGTAAGTACCATATACTTTTGTTTCTGAAAATTTCATGAGGGCATGGTAATTGAAGCAGCTGAAGGGTATGTGAAGGAGAAACCGAATACCTCTATCATTACTGTCCATCGTTAGTGTGTAATATCGCGTTAGAGTTAGTTCGTTTTTTGTTGGTGTGTTCACGTTAATGTGGATCTGAACATTTCCTATAACCCGATTCGCAGAATGACGTTTTTAATAAGAGAAAAATGGGTACTCAGAAACGTGACAATTAGAGGTCGGCCACTTTTCAAAGCTCCTCTCCTCCTCGACATACTATTAGTTATTTTCCAACCAGAGAGTAGATTAGAAATGGTCATATTTTCGAATATTCGTGAGAAATTATGCCATCAGTTTTAATGAATAACTTGATGAAGAATCTTTGTTTATATTAGGAAAATTAAAATTGAGGCCACGCTAGTTTAACAATAGTCATGCCTAGCCCATGATTAACGTTTGAAAATTAGAGGTGGATTGGGAACACATTCAATCCAGTGGAGAGTAAAATAAAAATGTATTGAAGTTGAAAATTGTCTGAAATATAAGAATTGATAGTGGTTAGCAATGAAACGAGCTTAACTTCAAAATCACTTCTCAGACCAACGTAGGACAGTCTATATGAAATCTGAAGACATTTGAATGAACTGTGACTATAGTACTAATTTGTTCATCATGTCTACCTCGTACTCCAGCTCATTTTACAAAGCTGTTTTTTTCAATGTATCTCAGGGTCAGTTATGTAAGATCCATTTTGATTTTTATAACCCTGCTATCATCGAATGCTGTTTTTCCAAAGCCTATTTTTTCCAATCAATGCACCCGAAGCCAAACTCGAATGATTAGTACTCACAAAGTATTCCCATGTATTTCATATATAATAATTTTTTTTAGATCAATATAGCATAGAATAACTCGTAGAAAATTGATAACATGATATAAATGTCGTGAAGATGTTCATAATTTTTCCATATGCGTTTATAGACGAGATAATTGTTTTTAAGCAGATTATTTTCCTCAATGCGAATAAACGATGAAACAGTTGAAGGCTAGACTGCTTTTACAGAGTTTTACAGCGATCAAATGCACTAGACCTTTTAACCGATTAAAATGTTCGAAATAAACCGGGCGTTTGGATCACTTTTCAGGTACTATCTCTGGTACTAAATTGTTCCTGTGTTCGATTTTGATGTTTCCTGAGTTTACATGTTTTCTGGAAATAATCTGAACATATATCCCTCCTTTACCAAGTTCAATCGACCAAAATGCGTGCATTTCCATGATTTTCAAAATTTTGCTTTCAAGCAAATGCTTTCGTGTATAATAATTTAAAATGAAATCCCTCGACCTGCGGTCTCGGGATTTTATCAAATTATCATACATTCAAGTCATTTGCTAAGCAAAATTTCGAGAATCATGGAATTGCAGCACACATTTTAACCGATTAAACTTGGTGCACTCGGGATATAAACCCCGAAAAAAGCTCTTTATTTCTCACCATAGAAACATCCTATGGATATATTCTAATCCTATGGATGTTGGGCGTACCTATTCAGTAAAGTGAAACTATCAGAACATTTTTCGAGAATGAAGAAATATTTCAGACTTTTTTCCAGGTCATAAATTAACGATATTACTTTTTATATATCTTCATGTGAATTTGATACTTGCTTACTTCCGTGGCTTCTTCAATTGATTCGAGTAGTGTTCAGAATCACTATTTTTATCAAACATTTCGAATGAAATTGCTATTTTGACAGCTATGATGCATACCTTTTCGAGTCAAACTGACTGCATAAACCAATTGATATCACCACGGTCGTTTCATAATGAACGACATATGTTATGACCATTTAATAACAAATCATAAGGGGCGGCCCAGCCCTTGAGGTTGACTGACAGTCATTCGACATCTGAAATTAAGCATCGCCAAGCGCGGTTAGTACTTGGATGGATGACATGCGGGCAAAGACCGCGTCGAAAGCCCATATATCTGCAGCAAAATAGCATACCATAGCTCGCAGGCAATATATCAATTAGCACAGGATATATTGAGGATATGCCGTCCTTCGGAGGGGACGTAAAACCGGCGGTCAATTGTCCTTGGATGTTGGGCTCGTAAAATATCCCTACCTCTGGTTGGAATACCAGAGGGTTCGTCAAAATTTCCGGTTGGGGCCTTGGTAGCGGAGATAGGCCGACTTTAAATAAAGACTAAAAAAATAACAAATCATAAAACGGGATCAGATTAATGAACTCGAATAGAATTTGAAGCCCACTTAGCCAAATGTTTTGGATTATTAGTTTGGCACATACTTCTTTTTTGCTTATGTAGTAACCACGCTTCAGTCATTTATGTCAGAGAGTTCTCAAAGAAATTGAAACTTTCTCGAAACTGTATGCTCCTCACAGAAATACTTCGTCTTGTTCAAATGTTTTGATGGTTGATAAAAATGGCAATGGCCCAACAACTTTATTTCACAAATATTTCATTTCGCTCACTAGCCTAGACACCGGATAATGCCCTCACCCAAAAAATATGACGCCAACTCGTAAATTTCCCACAATAACGCTACGAGACCAGGCCTATTTGATATAAAGTAGAATTTTCGTGAATAGCTCTATATTTAGCCCAGCAAATTGGTGACTACACGACATGTTGGTAATGCAGGATATCATAAATTTACACACCGTGAGATTATGCGGTTCGAAACGAGCGTTTCCACTTTCGGCCGAAAGATTATTCAGCTGTATATTGTTCCATAACAACGTATAGACCAGGGACCGAAGTCAAAAATATCAATCCAACGATGACTATGTGAATTTAATTGAAACAAAAACGGAAAACCAAAAATATCAGTTTCGTGAACGAGTCTCACTAAAAATGGGTTTTCAGAACAGCGACACGTATTTTATTATTATTCCATTGATATTTTTCAGCCAATTCATTTCAATTTTCAATAAAGAAATGTATATATGGTCGGATGTCCACAAAGAACTGAATATCAATATGACGAACACATAGCTCCTTCAGGGTCAATCAAAATGGGTACTCTTAACCTCGTGAGAAGCAGTAGTTTGACTTTTCAGTGCCTAAGCAATTAACTCCTTTTGATCACATGAAAGAACTGAATGTTTCGAAATAAAATGAGAAAGATTCAAAAAACTTAAATAAGCGGAATGAAATTGTTTAAATAATGAAATAAAAAAAAATATGTGAAATAGTGGAGAATGATTGAAAAGAGGAGCTATGACACTGTATCAGTATGTGGAAAGGTGAAAAGATCCAAGGAAAAATAAAGAAAAATATACGATATGAGAAATTTACACAATAATCTCTATAAAAGGAGAGAAATTGAACCAGAGATTGAATCACGAAAAGGAAATATGGAAAAAACTGAAACTAAATTTCAGTTGAATATAACTACAAATTCCCAATCGCTTGTATCTGACGTCTTATCGGTTATAATTGCACAAGTGCATAAAAATTACCGATAATTCTGCAAGAAAGCGTGATATCTAAAAATTACAAGTTTATTTTAATATTTTGGCTCTTTTAACAAATATGAAAATAACCGAATGCAATTTGTATAAGATATCACGCTTGAATGCAAAATTATCTAGTCATTATTATGCACGAATGTAATTCATTGGAATATTTCACCAATAAAGAAATTCTCAACGTTATTTTTTGTTCATTTATACTTTCCTCTATAGATTGTAGGGAGTACTCACCTGAAAGCGGAATGTTTTTCTATTTTTGAAGTCTATCTGACATTTATTTGTATTGTTTACTGACGTATAGCGATAGGGTTTCAAATGTGTTGTTATGGTGACTTGATACAATGCAATTACCGCGTAAGTTTTCGATACAATGCAACTACCGCTGTAAGTATTCGATGATTGCATTGCTCTTATGGGACATTTTATATATGAGGGAAATATTCACCAGAATTGATTGCAATAATTTTTTTTTAGTGCACCCCAAATTCCATCTCATCTGAAGGAAAGCCAGAAAAGAGCGTTGAATGCTAAATGAAGACATTTAGAAACGAATTTCATTATCACTCTGGGTTTTCTCTCCCTTGATAATGAAAAATATTTCGAATCTCATATTTTCTGTTTCCTGGGCAAATTAGTATACCTATTTGTCGCAAGACATACCAATTATCTAGATAGGAAATAATATTCATATACCAAGAAATATTCAGACAAGATTTGCTCGAGAAAATAATGTTGGGAAATACTTTACCATAAAAAGAAAGACTATCAGAGTAACAATAACAACAATCAGAATTTCGATGTTCGAAAACATTGCACTCTCAAATGACGGAAGTTACCGGTTGAATCCAACAGATGGCGTTTTTATTTAACGGATTACACTATATGTACCCGAACAAACAACATAAGTTAACATCCCTATTGAAATTATAAGGCATTCCTAATTTCAGCCCCTACCTTTCGCAATTTTTTCAAATAATTTTTGGATTTGGTGATGCCACGAAACTCTTGTACAATTGTCAACACTATTATAAAAACATGACAAAATTGTGGAGAATATCGTTTACTTGAAGTCTGATTGATGACATACAAGAAGAGAATTTAATAAGGAACAGAAATACCCTTTCAAATGATCTATGACTCAACACCCAGTGTTATTCATTTTTTCCGAAAGGTTGAAGTCGGGAATGACCATTTATGTTTAAATGTGAATAGCAGGAGTAATAATCGAACTGTCTTCGCGATTCTTCTAATAAAAGCATGTAACATATTAAGTGGGGAAGGGGGTAGCACTGACTTCTGATATTATATTCAATTGTAATACGGATTCGATCGTGCTTTTAAAGCACAAAGAACACCTGAACATTGATCCAACAAAAGTTTGTTTATTCTGTTATCCTTCACCCATCTATCTACTACGCAGTACGAAATGGATGGATTCCGCTTAGAGGTCGATTTGATGCACACAGACATAGACCAGGAGAACTACATGCCCGTGTGTCTGGAAATAGTTGCCGTACTAAAGCTGCTAATGAGAATGGTTCGAAAATCAATCTTATGAACATATCGACCCTCGCAATCGAAAAAAAGGTGTCATTGCAGGAAAAATTAGAAATCAAGAAGTAAAAAATTGGGATTATTTTCATTATTTTTTCCGTAACTTTTCAAGTATCTGTTACAATTATTAAGGAAACTATATACAAGGAAATGGCTCCAAAATTGTAACGTGATATTTTCGTTAGAAATGCTCCCGAGTACCCAAAAATATGTTATAAGTACTATTTTTGCAGTTAAGGAATCATCAATTCAATTCAGATTTACACCCTTCAAAGTGCATCTGCGTGGAATTTTTTTTTAGTCAGTACTAGAGACAAATTGAGCATATTTATCGACGCTGAATGTTTGAACATTTTGGAACACCTGAACGAACGTATAGATTTGGTATCATAATAATTTTATTTTCAACAACTTTTCGGTTGCAACGATTTTGATTTTTTTTTTATCGATATGAGAAAGTGAAAAAAATTCAATTTTATGTTATTTAAAATGAAACAATCATGAAATGTTTATATAGATGGTATAAGTGCAAAAAATATGAATTCACATCAGAGTCATTTAAAAATTGTTTCGGTCAGAAATTATCACACCTATTTCAATATTCCTTATGAATACTGTTCGGGATTACGTTACCAAACAAAGAAAGACTTCAGAAGTAACAATAACAACATAATCGGAATTTCAATGTTCAAAAACATTGCACTCACAAATTCAATGCCAGATAGCTGTTTCGACCCTTCATGGGTCTTTTCGGTGACTGCCTCTCTCAAGACCAAATGCTGAGTTCAGGTGCAGATGGTGTAATCCGTCTAGGAAGAAGACGGAGTCAAATCCAACAGATGGCGTTCTTCCTTGACGGATAGAACTATTTGTACCTGAACTAACAACATAAAGTTAACTTCACTATTGAAATAAGGCATTTTAAGTTTCAGCCCTTACATTTCGCATTTTTTTGATCCGTCCAGGTGATCCCACGAAACTCGTCTTCAATTCGTACATTCTCAATCACTACTGTCTTGGGAATTATGCGAGCAAATTCAACAAGGAATAGAAATCCCTTCTCAAGTGATCCATGACTCAACACCCTGTGTTTTTTATATTTTTCGTAGGGATTGTTCCCCTTTAGCAAAGGTTCAAATCAGGGATGACCTATTTGTACACAAATGTGCAAAGTTGGAGAATAGTGAGTATTGCTAATATAAAATATTTATGTTATTGAAAATAAAACAATCATGGAACATTTCTATTTTATTGGATTTTTTCATAGAGATGAGATTCTATAGATGCTGCCTCTTGAAGAAGGGGCAGGCGTATGTATATTGAGTATATTAATCATTATTGAAAGGACACTTGTCTCATCAATGAAACGCTGAAACACGAAAACCTTTCATTTCTGAGGAAACTCATCATTTTTGTTTGGACTCAACCAATCTCTCAACTTTCTGAAAATGCACCAAAGTTTTTGAAAATACGAAAATACATATTATAGCTATTCTATATATATTAGTGCAAAAAATATGAATTCTCATCAGACTCATTTGAAAATTGTTTCGCCAAAAAATTATCACACATATTTCAATATTCCTTGCGAATAATGTTCTTCGTTACTTTCCGCTTTCATTTTTCTATTCATGGAATAACTTGATGATAACCAAGTTTCATCAGGAAACATCTGACAAAATCGTTATTTTACGTCTGTTCACAGTTCTTAATGTTTCCTGGTAGAATTACTTTTTTCGATATGGTCGAATTAGCTTCCAGATGCATCCTTTCCAGTCGAATCCCACTAATAATTATTCTATTTCAGAATCATAGTTTTGAGCCTAATTCTCCTGGGCTAACAAGGTTCACCCGACGTTGGGGATCAGTCGTAGGATCGATCATGAATATTACATAATGAAAAATGACGAACGAGTCCAGCAGCGAAGGACGCGAATGATACAAAAATGGTACGCAATTATATAGAGGGAATTACGCTGGCAATTACGATACAGTTCGTGCATGAAAACAATGAATGCAACTCGGGAAGCATGCACGACGATCTTGTCACGCCCACTTCGCTATACTGAATCGGCAGATGTGAAGGAGTTTTTTTTTTCTGTCGTTACTATGATGAATTAATAATGATGCTGATTCGAATGATGAATGGTTTCGAAACAAATGACTGCGTTTTATGAAGTACACCATATAGAGCCAGTGAAGAATCTCTGGATGTTTCTCAAAGTAACTTTTCATTGAAAAACCAACGAATGAAATAAGTACAGTAATTTCTTCAATTGTACACTTCGTACAAGCGTTCTCTGAATCGATGCTGTTTTCAGGAAAAATACTGTAGTAGAGTACTGAATCAGCATTCTGTCAGTTCAAATGGAGAGATTGAAGTTGTAACGGGTGCTCGAAGTCAAATTTCGCGTTATTTCTCCTATAGGAATGTTCTTTTCTCAAATAATATAGTGACCAATCTGAATGATTGACATTTTCGTATTCAAATTCAGTATGCCTTGAAATCCATTTCCTTCAAGTTTAACTGAACTTGATAGCTAATTGGGAGGGGAGACTTCTTATCTAATAATAATAATAATAAATGGTCTTTATTCAACATACGGATAGTAACAAAAGAAAATTACATCTTACATCATTTTAAAACACGCATACGTATGTTGAAATGGCGGAGATTCAGCTTCAAGCTGTTTTTCAACTCAACCATATAAAAGCAAACAAATAACAGTGATATTGATATGATTTATAAAATACGATGAAATAAATAGTGATAGTCAATGACAAGCAGGTGGAAGCTAATACAATTCTGAATAATTGAAATACACCAAACAAGAAAAACAACTGAGCCTTTATCCGATTCAAGATTACCAAAAAACAATCAACCATTATTTGTGAGTTGCGCTTTCAACCTCTTCTTGAAGTTTTTTAGAGTGAATGATTCAAATTCAAGTGTTGATTTGTTATATTCTTTCGCAAGATTATATGAGAAACTACGGGTATATAGGGATGTCTTATGTTTAGGAACTACAAGAATATCTTTATTCCGTGTTCTAGGATTTTGCAGATTAGAAAATGATGTTATTCTATCGAAAAGGTAGGTGGGTTTCTTCTTGAGTAACACCTATGGGTTAGAGTTAGTAGATGTAGGAGGCGCATACTCTCCAATCTCAACCAACCTGATTCCTCCATCTTCGAGCTGATGTGATCACTATCACAGCAGACGAGTCCTGAATTTTTGTATTCGGTTACCCGTGGAATATCTTGATTATTTATACTGATTTTCAAATTGAGCTCAGGGGCATTACATTGTGATTCACCCCCAAAAAGTATGAAATTAGATTATTTTGGGTTCAGTTTGAGATTATGTGCGGTGGAAATATCAAATAGCGACTTGAGGTCTTCATTAATAAGATTTTCAGCTGTTTTAACATCATTAGGATTGAATGCAAAATATAACCGTGTATCGTCCGCGTAGTGGTGAATTTTTAAGTGCTAAATATATTTATGAAAGTCGGATATATACAGGCTGAAAAGAAGAGGACCTAGAATGGAGCCTTGTGGTGTGCCAGGACTCACTTTTACTGGATCCGATCTTATTTCATTCAGTGAAATTGTCATGCTATGGTTGCTCAAGAAGCTTCTAATCAATAGGGTTGCGTTCTCAGAGAAGCCAAAGAAGGAGAGTTTTTTGCATAACACGTCATGGTCAAGTGTATCGAACGCTTTACTGAAGTCAAGGAGTATCATGCATATCAGATGTGTTTTGTCCGGTTTCCGAAAAATATCGTCAGAAATAGAGAAAAGTGCTGTCGTTGCGCTATATTCTGAGCGAAATACAGCTTGAACATCGGTTATCAATTTACGTACCTCAGTGTGTTCTAACATTTGATCTTCAGAGCCAATTCTAATACTTTTGAAAGGGGGGGGGGGGAAGAATACTTATCGGCCTTAGTTCATAAAATTCATGAGGTGTATGACATTTTGCTAGTGAGCGGACGAGAGCCTGTTTTCATAAATGTGGAGAAGTATTAGAGGAAATCCAAAAATTAAAAATGAATGTGAGATGATCCAGGAGAAAGCTTTCAAGGTGACGTAGCATTGCTAGGGCGACTCCGTCCAATCCAACTGCATCACTTCTGATACGGTTCAGATAATTTTGAACTGCCTCAGAAGATATCGGTGCGAAACTGAAAGAATTGTCAGGTGCACGGTGGTCGTATATTGTAGAAGCTCAACTTGCTGGTGGTTGTGAAAAGGGTGGGGGATATTTTGAAATTGTTTACTGATGGCATCAACATTCTGCAAATGCAAAAAGAAAGGTCAGCAGTAGCTTTGTCGCGGATGATGTCTAGGGATTTTAGGGTGCTCCATGTTGATTATGAATCTTTTTTTCTAAAAATTAAGTTCAAAAAGGCTTTTTTCTCTCTGCGGTTTGCGTTTGTTGTGTAATTCCTCAGTTCTCTATAGCTGTTCCAGTCAGAAGTATTTTTTGTTCTCTTAAATTTATGAAATTCTTTGTCTCGAAGTTTGCACCTCTGTTTCATATTATATGTTCGCAACGGTGCTGGTGGTTTGGTAGCTCTGAACTTACGAAAGGGAGCGTGAATATCAAATGAATAAAATAAGTGATGATTGAGAAATGGGATCATGTCATTTACATTAGGTAGATTGTATATAATGTCCCAGTTGATAGTTCTTAAATCTTCATCGAATAAATCTTTATCTATTTGGCAGTAAGCGAGTGAAGTAACCCATTTTACCCTTATTTCTTTCAGTAGAACCTTAATGTTACAGTGGTCAGATTTTCCAATATTGGCAACTGTAAATGGGTATATCAAGTCACGGTGAGATACAATCAAAACATCAAGAAGGGTTTGGCTATTTTTGATAATCCTGGTAGAAATGTCTACAATCTGGAATAAATTAAAAACACTCATGAAAGTTTGTAGATAGAGCGATTATAATTTTTGATATATAAATTTTTTTCTATACTTTCAAACTGAATATTTTTCAGAAAAAGTTTTCTCATTACTGATAAGTTGGTATTATCAAAAAATATATTAATGCAAGGACTACGTACGCCACTGATAAATTTAAAAACAATGAAAAATGTTGTTTTGATCCCTACCATCTGTCGAGAAAATCGATTTTAAATCAAAAATGAAATATAAACTTTTCCGAAAAGTTTTTCTTGTATACTCCTGGAACCGCGAAAGCTAGATTAGATTTTTTTATAAATCTATAAGACACTTTGGTACCAATTCAACTAACTTTCTAGCTATACCGTTACCGGAATGGCCATGTTCAAAATTCCTGAAATAGTGTATTAAGTCACTAGGGGGATAAGTAGCCTATTACGCACGAGCAAAAAAATGGTGAGCACGAGGCTTTATCCTAGTGCGGCAAGTCGCGAGTGCACGTAATTAGCCTTATCCTCGAGTTGTGTATTATACATTTTCTACTCCCACTATGCTTTTACTGTTATTTTTTTTAGTGTAGCACAACTTTATTCGTTATCCCCTCATTTTCAACGAAACACTGGATGATAACAAGTATAGTCTAGGTCCTAAATTATAGACAGTGGCTCATAGGTTGTATGGTTCATAATTGATATGAAGCAGGTCGAGAAATAGAAAATAAATTAGCCAGGTACTTAGGTTTCAAATCAAGTTTTACTTTTTCACTTTTTCACCTCTCGATCTTTCAAAAACCCTAAAATCCTGAAAATGTACGATGAGTCACTAACTACAATTCAGGAACTAGACTACAGTAGAAACAATTTCTTGCTTCATGGATATAACTATATACAGTACCAATCAACAAACTGTTGAGCAAAAAAAGCCCTGAAAATATTATTTTCAGTTCGATTTTACAAAGAATTTGAAACCAAAATTCGCTGAATTCGGTTTTTGATCTAATTCATAGGGTCAAATGTTACATATCCCATGATTTTGAAAAATCAATTCCATAAGCGGCTGCCATTATTTCAGAATACACGTGTGATCTAAATAGCCATTACCTTACAGCCTTCAAATACGTAATGAACGGTTTGAAATAGTGGTGGTAGAAAAACATATTTTGATAGTCGACTGTAAATGTGAAGTTCAAACAGAGTTATAGAATCGCGCCATTAGAGAAGCCAAAACATAATTGAAATATTCGGTAGCTTCTCGAAATCTTCAGGACCGAAAAAGGACACAATTTTTCGAAACATTCAATAGGCCTATTTGGTCGAATTTTCCTGGGTTTAACCGACTCGAATTCAAAAACTTTTGTATAAAAATTCATAAATGAGAGGATACATTTTGGAAAAATTGCGCGATGTTTCTCTTCTACATGGACTTCATCTCAATGTATTTGAAGACTTATCTGATTTTGACACAAGAAATATAAATCTCTCACATCCACTTCTAGACTTTTCGACCACTTTTTCTATGGATTTTTGAAATTTTAATTCACTCATTAAATAAATTCTGCTGCATACACGTGAACATGCATATGTGGGTGTGTGAATGCATATATCTTAGTAGAAATATCCTTTTGCATTAATGATCATGGGCGGATAATGAAATGGCTGAACAATATCAAAGATTTTCATCGTCCGTCAAACAATTTTATGATGGAAATGTTCGAAAGGTGTTCTCGTCCATTATTTTTCCATTCGCTTAGCTCGTGATTATAACTTGTAACGTAAATCATCACGGGAAGGAATGAAAAAAGTTAGTGTCCTGAGCCACGCTATGGGCAAAGTTCCATGTCTCGCCGGAGTTCTGCAAACGCGGAAAAATAGCCTTTTCCCAATTTCCCGGAAGGCTCTAATCCATCCACATCGAAATTTATCCATTGCAAGCCTCCCACCGAAACTTCCAGGCCAGGTAGGTACATTACCGAAACTTTCCACTAAGCCAATTTAATTTTACTTTGCCGATCAATTTCCCATTTATACCTTTTGATTCGGACAAAAACCCCTATCTCGAATTGCTGCATTCGTTTCCCATATATTACTCGAGAATGTATCTGTATCTTGGTTTCATTCGTCATCCAGAGAGGGTTATCAACTTTATGGTAACAGCAATATTTCACTCATCGTCAGCTTCTAATGATCTACAAGGCTCAGATAGGAACTGTCTTGGAATATAGTTCTCATGTATGGAGCTCGGCACCAAAACATTCATTGAAGCTTCTTGATTCTATTCAGAGAAAGGCAATCCGTCTTGTTGGTGATTCTTCGCTAACAGACTCGCTTACTTCATTGGAGCATCGTACAGAATTACAGAATTCCCACCTCTTTGTTGTGAGCTTGGAGACCTTTTGATCCTCTCTTGCTCAGGAATATTTCTTCAATAGAGCAGCTGAACTTTGGAACACCTTGCCGAGAGAAGTTTTTCCTGAGTCTTACAAACTTCAAAAATTCAATGTGAATGTAAATTCGTGTTCCCTGTCCCCTGATTCACGAGGTGTTCTTTGAACATTACATAGCTTTCCTTTCGTGTGAATCTGCATATAAAAAAATTGCAAAAATTTTACTAAAATAATAATATCGATATTAAATAGTGTGATCAGGTTTGTCGCGTTCTCATTGAACGTTCAGGATAAAATCGGAGCAGTAGGGCATTTGTACTGTGACAAGTTCCACGCGATTCCATTTTCAGTAGTTGAATGGGCGACTACTTTCGACTGATTTGAAACCGTAACAAGCCTATCCTAAGAAACTTTTGAAGATCCAATATTACGTTTTGTCAAATGAAACAAAAATCCAAAGTCGTCTCCACGTATTTAATTTCCCGATAGGACCGTTAATAAAACATGTTTCGGGCCTCTAGGCGCCCATCTTCAGTTACAGAAGAACAACAAAAAAGAAACTCATTCAAGTCTAAGAATACAACATAATTAGGAAGCTACTAGATACTGTAAATGGTTTTTTCCATTTCAGCCACGGAAATAAATAAATTTTTCCCTATAGAAATCATTCGCTTTCTATTTTTGATAGCTATAGGCTCGGCTATAGAAAAAAGAGTTTTCCGGAGAAATGCAGGAAAATATCATTATATAATACATGAATTGAATTATAGAATCGAAATTGTGAAAGGACGAATAACTGTTGACGGTTTGTTCGAGTATTAGTACTATTCAAACAGTTATCGGTACACAAGGAAAATCGACTAGAGAAAACTATAGACGAGTTGAATTCGTTTATATCAATTCCTGAAACGAAATATACCTAAGCGAAAACAAATAGCAGACGAATATTCAGGAACACTTATTTCTGAAAATGAATTTCAATAAAAGTAAACCAGAAACATGAAAAACACATAATTAACTCATGCCTTATCAATTTTCTACATTTCACTCTAGCCATAGAGTACTCAGAAGAGTTTCACACCTATTTTCAATGAAAGATTAAAAAATTGAAGATATCTGAAGGGAAACGGCAAATTAAATGTTGAATGCTTGTAACAAAATATGTTTCACAAAAGTATACTATCCAACGAACGTGTAATGATGTGAATATTCACGAGGTGAAGAAGTTTACGGCAACGAACCGCACCGAGAGAATAATAGCTATTATACGCAAGTTGAATAGTAGTATTTCGCTCACAATTGTATGAAATATTCATAATGCATCTATTTCTTCAAGAATTGCGATCAATACGAGGGTGGTGAATAATGATTTCATTATTCTCTGGTGATTAATGGATATCGTTATGCTTAAAGAAACACAGGCATTATGAAAATTTTATACAATAATCGTGGACAAAAACAGATTAACGCTTTGGCGATGTTACATGCAGTCAACAGTCAACATATGCTTAATTATCGAAGAATATTTCGCATCCGACTGTTTCATCGAGACGGCGTGATTTTCATATATATCAAGTTAGGAAAACACTTTGAGCAATATGGAAAAATAATGATAATTTTGTGCAAATTTTGTGTTACTAACTTGACGTCAAGTCGAATATTGTCTTCCAAAACTTTTTAGAAACAAAAAACGTTTTTATTAATTTTCGATATTTCTAAAAATCTCCCGATAACTCGATGTCTATGTTTCAAAGGTAAATTTTTGACGAATGTTAGGAAAACTAACCCAATTTGTTTCAACTTCAGTCAATTCCGAATTCATAATTTCTGATTCAAACCAAACTCTCAACGCTCCCGAATCGCTGCATTTGTTCCCGCCCTTTCTAGATCGCCGTAAAATGTATCTGTATTTGAAGTTGGATCCTTCCTGTTACACAAACATGGAATATATAATTAATTTCAGTTTACCCTGCGGTTCTTTAAACTTTTCCGCGTTACCGGCTGGAAATTGAAACAATGCAAACTCGTCGACACGAAAACGATTTTGTGAAACTTAATTTCGTGTGCGGTGTAATGCCACTTGGAAAATACTTTATGCTTCCTAAATGCATTGGGGCGCCCTTTAAATGCTCTGCGTTGCCACTTCCGGGACGAAGGAGCAAGTTGTTTGGGATAAGGACACTGAATGGATGTAAACGAGTCGAGGGGTTTTTCAGCATGGGAGTCGAAACGTCGAACACTGAAACATTTCGCACACGCATCAATTTCCAAAAGGACTAAGGACTATTTTCAATGTCTTACGTTGTTTCTTGACTAGATAGCTTTTTTGAATACCAAATTTCGTTCAATATTTGGAAAACATTGGCTTTATATTGGAAAACTCAGGGAAAGTCGTATTTCGTGTAAATAAATTTATTTAAAAATCGCAGAGCGCTTTCGGCTATTAAGCCATCTTCAGTGCTATACCTGAAAGTAAGTAATAGTCGAAAATTGGATTAAAGGTTGGAATTGAATTACTTACTCGTCTAGGTATTTACAGAAAGATCTACCTTTAATCCAATTTTCGACTATAACTTACTTGCAGGTATAGCACTGAAGATGGCTTAATAGCCGAAAGCGCTCTGCGACTTTTAAATAAATTTATTTACACGAAATACGACTTTCCCTGATTCATCAGACACGTGTATGCAGCACCAACAAATATCACCTTATATTGGAAAAATTATATAGGCCACAATATTGTTTCAATATTTCAAAACAATATGAAGATATCTCGTTACGGTTATATTAGCTTTAAAGTATTGTTAACAATACAGTTGCTAGTTGAGCTTTTTTTACTAAGGAGATAAAAAGCATGGGTAGGAAGATTTCAAAGTATGTTTGAGAAAATGAATACTGAGTAATAATGTTACTGTATACTCCATATATGAGAATAATTACATTTAAGTTCAATAATTCTATGAAATTGATTGAACTTTTTTCGGAATCGAATCGATGTGCTAAAGCAAAGGTTCCCAAAGTGGTCCAAGTGGCCCCCACAGGGTCCATAGGAGACCACACGGGGGTCCACGTAGACGTGAAAACAAACAAGGGTTCACAAGTTGTGAGTGGGGGTCCATGAAAAATTATTTGGTTTTCATAATAAAGAACAAAAAATTTGGCTTAGATTCAACTATAAACGTAGAGACTCGGTTCAAACACTGAATTGAACGATTGAAAGATAATAGTACAAGTGTACACCTCAAGACTTGCAAAGTGCCTCCCGTGAGCCCGCTCTTCCGGGATGCTGGTTCAGACCTGTAAGTATTTACCTATTTTTTAAACATATTTTTATCGTATATTGTAATTTATCAATCATATTATATTACATTTGAATACTCTGCATGATGACTTCAAAAATAGATTTGCAGATATTCTGACGATGCAAATACCACCATGGATATGGAATGTGATAATACAAGAAGAGCTACTCGAACTTAGCACCAATGAAGTGAAATTTGAAAGAGGTTATCACATTTTGGCTGCAAGCAGAAATACCCGAAAAATATCTTGGGCTGTGGGAAATTGCGAAAAAAATTTTGATAGCGTTTCTCTTGTCATATCTTGTCGAAAGAAGTTTTAGTGCCGTAACCAATCTGTTAACAAGAAAAAAAAGCAGATTGAACATCACAGAGCGGGGAGATTTGAGATTTCTTTTTACACAACTGAAGCCAAATTTTGAAAATTTGCTGTCAATTCATCATGTTCATCCGTCTCATTAAAAGTATGACGTTTTTTTATTGTTGATTCACATTTCATAATCCATTGTTGATTATTTGTTAATTGTAATAATAAATGTTTATAATTTTGTATAACCACAATTATTATTTTAAGGAATAGGACCCAAGAAAATTTGCTACTTTTTTTTCCTCTCAACACCCCCAAGTTAGGGTGATATTTTTTAGGAGTTTGGGAATACAGTAGAAATGTAGCAGCAGGGGGCCTACCGGAAATAATGAAACTTTGAAAGTGGTCCACGAGACAAAAAAAATTGGGAACCTCTGTGCCAAAGCGTCCATGTCAAACTCAAATCACTGATGGGCCATGAGCTTGAAGACCGCAGACTAGGTGGGCAGCAAAACCTTATCTCATTGAAGGCGCAAACTAATGAAATTCTTGATGAAAAAAATACTATCATAGAACAACTATATTTATTAATTTTTCAATCGACTACAATTAAACACAAATATTAATTCATTTTGCATTGAAAAGAGTGCAAAAATTTCAGTTTGATGTTAGGGTAATTGATCTCAGCGCGCGTAGTTTCAATTTTTTTTTCATGCTCGCGGACCACATTATTTGCTTGGCCGAATGTTTGATAATTATGTGCTAACTGTGCCAAAAGATTTGAATATCAGTATTTCAATTTCCGTAATCGACATTCTCTACACAAAAAAAATAATTCCTCATAAATATTTCATTGCCAATATGTATCAATGACATGTGTGACATTTGAGAATCAATATGAGTGAAATGTTCAACCACTATTGGAATTGCCATAATTATTTTTCATTATTATGCCAGTATGCTGGGTATATCCATATTTCAATATTGCTATTCACACAATAATATGAAATATATATTGGATTTCAATCTTGAAAACTGAGTTCAAAACAGATAAGCAAACAATACCAGAATATCCATGTAGTAAAACTGATATCGTTCTGTGCAACCAGACATTGATTCTCATATCTATGAAAAACTACCAAACCTATATTATATCAATATTGCAACTGACAATATACAGTTGAACATTGTTTGTACCATATTGTGCCAATATTTCTATCAAAATAATCGAATCATCTAAAGGAAGGTCTTCAAGTCAGTCCAGTGACTCTTTGTGAAAGTCGAAATATTCTGTTTTCAATATTAATCAATATATATCCAAATCAGTTTTTCCACTTAGCATGTATCTAATAAAACTAAAACTGTTATCCTTTTTCCTGTCGGTGGGAGATGAAATTACCTATATTGAGGAAACAGGTCAATGCTGAGTGGTACTATAGCCTGCCTGAGACTGCCGGCGATTGAGGAATCTATGGGATGGGGAACCTGTCACTTTTGAGGTAAATATAAAAAAATATTTGGAATCATTTACTTTTCATAGGTGTTCCTCTAATTTTTTACCTTGCTCTCTGACTTCTGTGGTGCGCTTCCCTCACAAATAGTAAACTGTTTAAATATTTCCACTAACCAACTAAAATACGATGATCGCAGTTCGCGAGTGTGTGTCACATGAAGAGAAGGGTGTTTGAAGAGAAAGAACAGGATACTGTCTGAGCAACGTCACATAAGAGGATACTGGTCTCTAGGCAGGGATCAACAATGAAGCTTTTCCTGACAATCAATGCTATTGATTTCGATCCTCGGCCTATGAGAGCTAATGAACTCTGAAGTCTGAATGCCAGTCTGCAACATAGACATCACAACTAATGGACTGGCACTAAGAAAGGGAGGGGACTACGGGGTGAGCAAGATGGAATAGTTCAAGTATAACCTCTAAGCGAATTCCTTCCTCATTGTAGCAGATAAAAAGATTTAAGACGATAGAATTATCATTCTGTCTTTCACAATATCATTTCAATGTGCATATCCTTTCTCTCTCTATTGTATTCAGCATCGTGTTATATGGAAAACTGTCATGAAGGCATGGCCATTAGTTGTAATGTCTATGGTTGATCATTACACATCGGTGTAAAAAGGTGAAGGCCTATCATTCTGTTAATAAGTTCGAACGTTTTTACTACAAATAGACTTTTTTTCAAGAACATTTGGGTAAATATCAAACGTTTATAGGAATTAGTATTAGTCATTTTAAGAGTTGTTAATATCAATATGTTTTCTATTTGAATATCTTTCTTCAATAGCCAATCAAGTTTGATACTTTTGAGCAACGTGATACAGATTCTATTACACTTCTCACGTACAATCGCTGCTAGGTTGCATACTTCCTCGCCATACTCGGCATAACACCAGCCTCAGGGCAGGTATATGATTAAAACGCAAAGGTAACCCCGAGGGAAACCGACGAGATTGATCACTTTCTACGAAGACATCATCACAGCCAATAGTATCAGATTTCGGAGATTTCAAACGTTGCCAGAAATCATATTTGAATCATTTGTGAACAAAAAATACTGTAATTCGATTTTTGATTTTCTTTCACCAACTGACTGTTCGTTTCTCCACTCTTGGAATATCAATGGATTGGTGATTTATTGCATAATCAACAAGTTTGGAGAACATGCTAAGTTCCATTAGTGATTATCTCTAGGGATCAGAACCAAGCAATTTCATTTCCATTTTGACGTACGCCTTCTTTTCTCACCCTACATCACCCTATTCACGTGGTTCCGTTTCCCTTCATACAAAAAATCCAATGAAAATGTTACGATTTCTCTAACACCCGCGAGTGTTTTTGCTCCAGTTCATTTGTTTGATGCTGAGGGTCATCCAAGGACTTTTTTTTATCAAATATATTTTCTAATAGGACATGAGTTGTCAATCTGAGAAGCGCAAAATATATCGGTTCAAACTGTTTTTGAATCACAAGTTTTTCTTACATACGAAATTTTTGACGTATCCCGCTGTACGGAACTCGCACGAACAAAGTGGAGAATAAACAAATGACATGTCACTTCGTAACTAGATATTTTTTTAAATCAACGTTATCCACGAATGAAAGTAAGTTGAATGTCTGTGTATTATTAGAATTCAAAATTTATATTTCAATAAAAAATGAACGTTGTTTTGATCTCACTGAATTTGAAAATCAAGGAATCGAATTCGAACTAATCACGTTATCTGTGAAAATAATATTTCTTGTCATGTTTAATGAATGGTCTTTATTTCACACTAGTCGACTCTTGTCCACTTCTTTGGGCGATGATAATGTGTGTAATGCAATTATATTGTGTAGTGCTTAGTAATAAGTTTTATCAGTATAACTACTGCTCTTCGAGCTTGAAGGCCGTCGTTCTTTGGAATTTTTTCCTGACGTTTCGCTAGCGCGAGTGGCCAGCTTCTTCAGAGGCTTATTCATCTCCGATGACTAAACAGTTCGATTTCTCAAGGCGTATTTATATTGATGCAGGTAGTCTGGAGTCTTAATTAATTCTGTCGGTTTCGGGGAATAATCATCATTAATAGTTGCCGCACTACCTGCTGTGATTTCATTAGTTATTCTTGATCTCTTCAGAATCGGATTCCAAATTCTGTTTAGAGTCAACGCTTCTTCCTTTCTGTTAAAATTGTCCGCATGTTTTTGGATCTCTATTGCCTCCCGTACCAGTCGGCTATGGTAACCCTGGTTGGGGGCAATCAGTGTTGCATTTTCGAACAGAATCTTGTGGTCGCCCTCACTCAATGCGTGTTCCGCCACCGCCGATTTGTCGGTTTGCCCCAGCCTCCAGTTCCTTTGATGCTCTTTGAGCCTTGTACCCATGGATCTTTTCGTGGTACCGATGTAAACCTTCCCACAGGTGCACGGTATGCGATAAACCCCTGCCGCTGACAGTGGGTCTCTTTTGTCTTTAACCGACCTGAGGCTTTGCTGGATCTTCTTGGTCGGCTTGAAAACTGTTTTTATGTTATATTTCCCCAAGAGTTTTCCAATTCTGTCAGTGACCCTCGGGATATATGGCAGATATGCATTCGCAACTACCTGAGAGTCATCCCTGTTATGAACCGTGGGACTCTTCGGTTTCATGGCCCTGTTGATCTCAGATACACTGTACCCATTCGACCTCAAGGTCACTTGAAGATGTTCCAGTTCCTGCTCTAGATGTTCTGGTTCACAAATCCTTCGAGCACGTTCAGTTAGGGTAGATATAACTCCTCTCTTTTGACTGGGATGGTGGTTCGATAGTGCGTGCAGGTACCTATCCGTGTGCGTGGGTTTTCGGTATACTTTGTGGGTTAGTCTAGCGCCACATCGTTCAATCAGAACATCTAAGAAGGCTATCTGCTGGTTCTGTTCGGTTTCCATGGTGAATTTGATGCTGGGGTGTTGAGCGTTTAGGTGGTCCAGAAAAAAATTCAGAGCGTCCCTTCCATGTTTCCAGATGACGAAGGTGTCATCCACGTAGCGTAGCCACAAGGTCGGCTTCAAATCAAAGGCGTCGATTGCCTTCTCTTCAAACCGTTCCATAAAGAAGTTGGCTATCACTGGGCTCAGTGGACTTCCCATCGCCACTCCATCCAATTGCTCATAGAAGTTTCCCCTCCATTGAAAGTAGCTTCCCGTAAGGCATGCTCTAAAAAGTCCGACAATATCACTTGGGAACAGGCAGGCTATCTCCCTCAGAGAGTCTTCCAGTGGGACGTTGGTAAACAAGGACACAACATCGAAGCTGACCATGATGTCGGTCGGTTCCAAGGTCAAGCCTTTAATTTTACCAACGAAGTCTGTTGAATCCTTGACGTAAGAATTTGTTCTTCCGACATGAGGCTGGAGGAGTGAGGCCAGATGTTTTGCCAAGTGGTAGGTAGGTGAGCCTGGGGCACTGACTATATGTCTCAGTGGCATGTTGGGTTTATGCACCTTTGGGAGACCGTAGAGCCTGGGTGGAACGGCCTCAGTTCTGATAACGTTTTTCTGTATGGTTTCCGACAGTGAGGACGACTTGATGAGTTTATTTACATTCCTCAGCCTTGATTGTGTCGGGTCCCTTCTAAGTATGCGGTAGTTCGTGGGTTCTAGGAGTTCTTCAATTTTGTTATTATATTCCTCCGTTTTTAGAAGGACCGTGGCGTTTCCTTTGTCCGCTGGAAGTATCGTGATACCCTCATCAGAATTCAAGCTCCTCAAGGCTGCAATCTCTCTTTTTGTGATATTGCATTTTGGTGGCCGTGCCTTGCTTAGAATGTTCGCTGTCACAATCCTGATTTCTTCCGCTTTCTCATCTGGTAAGTTCCTGATTGCTGCTTCCGTATTGGCGATAATTTCTTCGTTTGGTATCTGCCGCGGGATGACCGCGAAATTACCGCCTCGTGCTAATACCGACATTTCGTCTTCGGTGAGAACCCGGTCTGTTCGGTTTATTACTACCGTGGACAAGTCTAAGCGTGGAACGGTAGAGATTCTTGTCTTGTTCAGTTTGTCGAACTTCACTTTGTGGTTTTCACTCACTCTGTCCCGTTCATTTCTTACTTTTGAGTAAGATATGCCATCCAATTTGTTCCAGTCTTCAGGTTTCATTCGATTGCTAAGCTCTAGGTGTAGCTTCAGCAAGGCTTTGTCCGTTTCGGCTAGAAATCGAACTGTTTAGTCATCGGAGATGAATAAGCCTCTGAAGAAGCTGGCCACTCGCGCTAGCGAAACGTCAGGAAGAAATTCCAAAGAACGACGGTCTTCAAGCCCGAAGAGCAGTAGTTATACTAATAACCTCGGCCGCGAAAGCCTCAACCATTTTGTCAAGTTTTATCAGGTTCATCAGAAGGCTCTGCCCGCTGGGATCACTCGAAAGAGTGTTCGAAAAAATTCGAAAATGTTATAAACCCCTTTTTTTACGCCGTTAGCCGATGAGTTTCAATAAAATACGAACACGTCTTCCATCAATTCTGATAACGAATGTTGAGCAGAATTCGAAGTAGATAGGGCCAAGACATCACGTTGTCCTATAGAAACTCCGCCCCGTTTTCCACCCCCTTAGGAGTATAATTTCGGAAAAAACTCTTTCTTTTCGGATACCTACGTCATACAAAGAACACACGATCTGTCTACGGTCTCTACGATCTGCTGTTTAGGCTGTGTGTTGATCCGTCAGTCTAGATTAACCTTTGACCTTTGTAGTGACTCAGATATAAAAGCTAACTATAAAGTACCACAGTCTTTTTTGGTAGAACGAATAGAAACCAACATTATGTATGATGTACATCAGATCTCACCCGCTTTTCTTCGACTTCATTTATATATACTATCATTTCTCACTGAATTTTTTGTCCAATCATAATAAAACATAGTCAACATCATTCCTGACAAGGGTATCTTTCTGTATGTGAAAGAATTATCATAATTGGATCAGTACCCCCTCGAGTACCCCCTACAAACAAAGTCAGAAACGAACCTATTCATCATATGAATAAATGAAAAAAATAGAAAAAATACAACTTATACTGATCGTATGGAAAACGCCAAAGATCAGATGGTGCTGTGGAAATGATGTTACACACGAACCCTGTTATAATACTTGAGAGTACAAAATCATTTTGATCTATCTTCCAGAACTCTGCAGGATAACCCGGCCCAAAATCAATCGAAAATCTTGGTTGCTGGCAAAATGGTCGTCTTCCATTAACATTAATCGTAATTTGAATTCATAATAAAGAAATGGGTAATAGGAAGCTAATCATGCGTCTGCTTCCGATCCGAAACCTATCAACTCTTTAGAATTCGCCCCACTAAAACATGGCCCCACCTTGTTTCCGATCATCAAGGAGTGGGCCTGTCTGAAGACCGGTCATGAAAGCCCTTCATATAGACATATGAATAAGTTACATAGGAAAGATATGGAATAAATCACTCTTCTGCTCACCTCTTCCTCTCCGTTGTTGGTGTTGACGGAATCCATGCTTTGGCTGAGCGTCACACCGAGCGGTGCTTCCATATCCCGATCTGTGGGGGAAACGGCGGTCGGGCTGACTGCGGCGATGCGAGCGAACCCAGAAACGTCGTACTTGGCCCTCTTCAGAGACGGCGGAGGTGTAGCGGCAGGTGGAGGGGACGAGTTGTCTCCCAGAGGGTGCCTACCTCTTTTCGTGGTGGTGAACACCGACTCCACGGTTCACGGTGCTGGGTGGTACTTGGTCGTGGGTTCGGTAACTGCGGAAGAATAAGGTGAGATGATAAGTACAGATTAATATTAAAAGGTGTTATACAACTTAGGGTGAAAATTCAAAGAGTATCTCAATATAAATTAGACATTTTTTATTAACCCGTCAAAATGTGATTTTCAATTACAACTGCATATACGAAGGGAGATTCAGTATTTTTTATCATTGTTGTAATTTCAGCAAAACCTTAAGAACAGCCAAGAAAAATTACTGCGTTACCAGGAATAAACTTATCGGAATAGTCAAAGCAGTCTACCACTACCAAACCTTCTTGTGAGGCTGTAAATTCCTGATAAAATCTGATCGTACGACACTTCAGTGGCTCCAGAACTTCAGATCCCCATTATATTCCAAGAGACAGAACAGAGGTCGACCTTCACCCATCTGTTTACCGGATGAAACATACTTCTTCCATAAATAGAGGAATTCATTCATTTATTACCCACACAGGCTATAAAGCTTGATTACCCAGGTAAACTAGCTTTAGTTTGAGTCCAATCTATTTCTGTGAGAATATTGAAGCTAACTTAAGCAAGGATACTAGTGGAGCCCTAGATGTGGTGCATATCCTTAGAAAGTGAAACATGAGAGTTGCACGAGTTCTAAGTGTAGGTACATTGAATGAAATCATAGAATTTCCTCATTAATGATTTTGTATAAAAAATTATTGTGATGAGACTGCGCCTTTGTTCTAAGATAATATTCTCAATTGTGTCCTCAGTTGTGAAGTTCGAATTTTGTTATAATCTGGCCAAACATTGTGCTGTTTGAAATATAAATACCTTTTAAATTCATTTTGAATTTTCTCCACCTCTTTCGAATTCGTTTGATACTCTCCAAACCAGATAACCGATGCAAATTCGAGTTTGGTTCTAACTAGTGAGTGACCCAAACCCTCCACCTACAAAAGAATTAGAGGAGCTGGTGACTAAATGTAGAGCGAACGGATCTCACTTAATCATCGGCTGCGACTCTAACGCACACCATGAGGCAGCGTGGGGAAGCACGAACACCAACGCCAGAGGTGAGTCTTTACTACAATTTATTATGACCAATGATTTGGATATACTAAATGTAGGCAATGAACCGACTTTCGTAACATCTAATAGGAAAGAGGTAATCGACATAACAATGGGAACGAGATATATAAGCACCATCATCAAAAATTGGCAAGTGTCTGATGAGGTGAGCTGTTCAGACCACAGACATATCCGATTCGAGCTAACGGGAAATGAGACCGAAACAGAAACGTATCGCAATCCCCGCAGAACAAACTGGGACGGCTATAGAGCAGACCTAGAGAATGGGTTGAAGGGGATTAAGACAAAGATACACAACACGAATGAACTTGAGCTGGTGGCGGGACAACTACAGGACGCAATCATCTCAGCATTCAACGACAACTGTCCACCCATTAGCAAGGTTAGCACCAGGAACGTGCCCTGGTGGAACAACGAACTCGCTAAGAAAAGGAAACTGGTCGGAAAACTCTTCAACAAAGCAAAACTCTCAGGCGAGTGGAGGAAATACAAGAATTCTCTCACCGAGTACAACAAAGCATTGAGGCTAGCCAAAAGAGAATCGTGGAGGAAACACTGCGAGGAAGTGGAAGGCACTCACGTAGGAGCAAGACTCTGCAAGATTCTCTCCAAAGAACCCCAACAAACGATTCGAACCATTAGGACAGAATCAGGGGCTTATACGCAGAATGGAAAAGACACCCTGGAAGAACTGTACAGGGCACACTTTCCAGGATCAATGTATACAAACCTATCAACTGAGGCCTGGAGACAATCAGAACTGGAACCTCCTTTGTGGGCCTCCAGGGAAGAATGGCAGGTCTCAAAGAAAGTGATAGATGTGGAAAAAACGAAATGGGCAATCAACTCATTTCAACCGTATAAATCGCCAGGGACGGATGGCATTTATCCTATCATGCTACAAGAAGGTATAAACCTGCTAGCACACAAACTATGCACGGTACTAAGGGCCAGTCTCGCGCTGGGATACATACCAAAAGCATGGAGAGCAATCACAGTTGTCTTCATCCCTAAACCTGGAAGAACGGCACAGGAAGGAGCGAAGGCACTGAGGCCAATAAGTCTTATGTCATTTATACTTAAGACCCAAGAAAAACTGATGGACAGGCACATTAGGGATACGGTATTGGTAAACCAACCTCTACACAAGGACCTACACGCCTATACAACAGGCAAATCCACAGAGACAGCACTACACCAACTCGTAGAGAAGGTGGAAACTGCACTGAGAAACAAAGAGGTCTTGCTGAGTGCATTCCTTGACATCGAGGGAGCATTCAACAACACATCTCTAAACTCAATCTCAAGGGCGTCGAGACGAAAAGGCATCGATGAGACCTGCTGCAAGTGGATAGACTGCATGCTAAGGGAAAGAATTATCCACTCCTCTTTAGTGGGAGAAACACTGGCGGCCAAGGTCACCAGGGGCTGTCCGCAAGGGGGAGTCCTGTCACCACTGCTGTGGAACCTGGTGGTGGAAGACCTGTTAATCACACTCGAGAGGAATGGACACAAAACACTTGGGTACGCAGATGATATAGTCATTACGGTCCAAGGCAAATTCAACAACACGGTTAGGGAAAGAATGCAAATGGCCCTAAACCTGGTCAGTACATGGATAGATGAGGAGGGACTAACCATTAGCCCCTCCAAATCAACCATTGTAGCGTTTACCCGAAGACGGAAGTTAGAGAGCTTAGGACCTCTAACCCTCCAAGGTACCCACATACAGCTGTCGGGGGAAGCCAAATATCTCGGGGTGATTCTAGACTCGAAGCTCACCTGGAACCAACAGCTGGCTAAAGTAAAGAAAAAAGCCGAGGCGACGCTAATGATAGCCAGACGGACACACGGAAAAACATGGGGGCTAAATCCCAAAATGATGTATTGGATATACAACATTGTAGTGAAACCCATGATCACATATGCATCTTTGGTATGGTGGACAAAGACAACACAAAAAATAGCCGCGGCTGAGTTGAGCAAGATACAAAGACTTGCATGCCTTAGCATAACGGGAGCTATGAAAACAACACCAACACTAGCCATGGAAGCACTGTTGGACCTCCCACCGATTGACTTGACAATTATGGGAGAGGCAAGAATGGGACTTCTAAGGCAACAAAAATCGAGCAAGAGATCGGATCACAACAAGATAAAGGAGATAGTGGGCGGGAACATTCTTGAAATGGAAGCAACGGACCACATGACTCCTAGATACTCCTTCAACATCAACTTCGAGGTTATAATACAAGATCGAAGGGAATGGTCAGATGACAACATCAGGGGCAAACCCGGAGAGAGGATCTGGTATACGGACGGATCCAAAACCAGGGAAGGAACTGGTGCTGGAATATACAGTGAGGGGAGAAACTCTCAAATAAGTGTCTCACTAGGAACAAACACCTCCGTATTCCAAGCAGAGATGTACGCTATCTTGCAATGCGCAAGAGAAATCAATATGAGGGAAATGCGTAATGCACGGATCAAAATATGCTCAGATAGCCAGGCATCACTGAAGGCTCTTATGAACCCGAAAGTGACATCAAGACTGGTATGGGAATGCCGAGAAGAGCTCAGGGTCCTTTCAGAACATAACAAAACAACTTTGTTATGGGTTCCAGGACACTGTGGCATCGAGGGCAATGAAAAAGCTGATGAACTAGCCAGAAACGGTTCATCAACTCCATATATTGGTCCAGAACCCGCACTCGGGATTACTAAATCCGACATTCGAGGATGCATTCGGGACTGGATCAAACGAAAACATAAGGAGAGGTGGAAAGATGCCCCTCTCATGCACCACGGGAAAACATACATTAAAGAACCGTCAAAACACAAAACTGAAGAACTACTCAAGCTGAGCAGGAATCAAGTTCGAACAATAACGGGCCTTCTCACTGGTCACAGCCCAATGAGGAAACACCTGAACAAAATGGGGCTGTACAACGGAGAACTTTCCTGCAGACAATGTGGCAAAGGAACAGAAACAGCCAAACACATACTGTCAGAATGCGAAGCACTCGACCGCAAGAGACAGGCAATATTCGGGAAGCCCAGGCTAACTCCCGAAGAATACAACAGTCATCCGGTGAAGAACCTGTACAGATTGGTACAGGGGACTAGAATTACGGAGTGGGTGCTGTGAAACTAATTGGAATGCACAAAAAGCCCAAGAGGCTGAGGTGCAGCTGGTGACAGGACCAGCATCCGATGGAAAAAAAAAAAAACTAGTGAGTAGTACAATAATTTTATATAGAATATTATTTTTTATAGAATACTTACGCCTTTGATGGCTTGCCTGTTCCAGACTATATACAGTGAGATTCAAAAATTTGTACGATATGGAAAACTTTTTTATTATCGATTGGTCAGAAAAATTTATTTCTCATGAAAATTGGTGTATGGCAGAATACTTGCATATGAAAAAAAAATTAAATTTACGAACAGTGTACAGGGAAGGACGAAAAATAGAATTATGATCAAGAGTAAACTATCCTGGATGTGATTCCAAGTTTGAAAATTGATTTCGATTGTAAACAACCCCTTTGAATGAATTTTTTGAATAATGTCAAAAATGAGACGTGGTTTACGTTCTATAATGGAATCTCTTCCTCCCTCTCTTCCTCTCTCACTCGGTCATGTTTATCGTTTGTCTAAGATATCTGTTGTCAATCAAAATATAATGTACTGTTTCTATTCTATAACAGGCATCATATATTTCTGGTGTATCACCCCGTATTAAGTATGATAAAGTGAGGCGGGTATGTCCTATTCTGAGATAGGTAAAGAAAACCTGTTTAGGTCGTGTTAACTAGCATGGAAAGTAAATTTTATCTACTTTGGGTTTGATAGCTTTGACTTTCCTATCACTATTGTCACTATTATCACTGGTCCCCCTTTCTACCGAACTTTCGAAGTTTTCAACATAAAGCGGCTGACTACACACCATCCATGCAAAAAACTGGTAGAAAGATTAAAACTCTCGATCGACATGACGTTGGCAAACCATGTGAGGAAGAAAAAGTATTCTCGCCATAGAAGGTGAATGACTTGAACTTCCACGAAATTACAACTCGCCAGTGGCATAATGAAACTGAGGTTTGATTAGATGTAGGTGCCTGTAAGCTTCAAGGAAGGCGATGCAGCATAGCTCTACCAACCCTTACAATGAAAATATTCATATCACATCTGCCAGGATACAGAATGCATTAATGAAATTGAAGCGATAGTTCATAAATATTACCACCTATATTCTAAATAAATAAGAGGCGAATCTATCAAATGAAACTGAAAAAAGTGGCTTTACAGTTAGAATTCAGATCCAGTAATAATCAATTGGAGCATAGGAAAGTTCAGAAAGTTTGTTTCAAGCCTTGCATTTTCAGAACATTCATTTTTTTATCTCACCCTTAGATATTTGTCGAGGTAAGTACCCGGATTATTCCAGATCCTGTTAACCCAAAAAAATCAAGAAATAAATATTGCCCGTCTTTCTACGGACGCTGCCGCTGGATTATAGAAAATAGTTCTTTTCTTCTAATAATCCGTGTGCAGATTTATGAATTGTTCGACGTTTCGACTCTCATTTTTTTTAATTTCCTGATAACTTATCCCAGTTATTTGCTTCAGGAACTTGTTTTAACAACGAATTATGGTTTGATTCAAATCATTCTCAAATCTCAAAAATCAATGGATTCAAATCCTGATATAGATCATTTCCCTAACCTGTCCGAACCTTCTTCCGTAACATTTTTTCCAACGATTTTATAGAAAGTATCTGTTAGTTTTGGGAAACATATTGAATATAGTCTTGTATAGTATTCACTTCATAGCTCCAGTGTTTTTTATTCATAAGAAGCTCATAAAATCAAGTATCAATTTGTGGTAGACAAAAATTTGTAAACACCCTTGTTGTTCCTTCAATTTTGTGAACATGTCCGCCATTCAGTGGCACACTCAAGTGTTTTTCAGCAAGAAACTTGTGCAGCCGCCTTCTGAAGATTTTGAAATAGGTATCCCAATGCTATACGACTCCTCTGTTCAACAAGCTTGAAGTTTTCATGATTGATGAATATTTTATAGCCCAGGACAGGACAACCGACTATTCAACCCGTATCCAGCTTCTTCCTGTGTGTCAAGTCCTATATAAATTTCTGCTACTACCAACATAAATAAAATGGCAGCGAGTACTGCAGAGAGTCGAATGCGTATAAATATGGAACGCCTGAGAGAAATTGTGAGCATCGTTATATTTTATTCAAATCAGGGCTATATAGAGTCATTCTGAGTTGTCGCCGGGATATGAAACGGCATATAAAAGTATACAAGAGAAGTCAATGATATTATCATTACTCTGAAGGTGATCGTGTATTGGTCATTCATGGGATGAACATGAAAATTGTATTTACCAATACTTCCACTTCATCTAAGATACTTAAAGTGAAATCTCGAGAAAAATGAGTCTCAACTTGAAGTACTGGAAAATACTACCCAAGCTAGAAATATCACCTGGGCTAGAAATCGCTGGTACAAACCTTCAGGGTTGAAATTTGAAACTAACCCTAGAATAGACACGAGAGGTGAATGACGAACTCCTTGTGCAAAGTATATCAATTGCCGCTTTTCTGCTAATCATGAAGGAAAGCCAACAATTGATCAAAGCCAACTTACACTGAGGCAAGTCGATGGTCTTCAATGAATCAGTCGTACAAAGATTCACTTGCATCTCATTGACGAAGTCAAGAAATAGCTTTAGCTCTGATAATATGAAACTGATTTTTTTGTATTATGAAAAAACTGGGTAATTCTTTGAATCAGACGTTGGAAGGGGTGTTAGTAGCCTAAATTTATTGCTTTGGCGAGTAGATGCAAGAACCTAATTATAGTGAGTCATATTTTTATGTAACTTTTTCTTGGTGAGAAAAAAACAAAGTCTGGCGACAGAAAGGTTTTGCTTTTTCACTTCAGAAGAATGCTGGGATTGTGGAAGATAAAATGGACCTTAAACCCTTATGGGGACAATTCCAAACCATCGTCAAGTTCGAAGAGAGAGCTCTTTCGTAATTTAATGACCCAAAAAAAATATCATTTTCATTTTGTCTTCCAGATTCTGATTTATCTTTGATGTTTTTATTCATTCAGTTGGTGCATATATATCCTTTCGACCATTGGTCCTGCTTTCATTTTTCTGTTCAGTTCCGGTTCTCTTCTCCAAATGAACGATGAGATTGGAACCTTTGGTGTGAAAGTTGAAACTTTTCTTAGAGATCAATTACCCTAAAGCCGGCTTCCAACGGCGCGGGACTTGGCGAGTGACTTGCCAAGTTTCGGTTTGGCAAACAGTTTGCCAAGTGCCAAGTCGACGAGCTGTGACTATTCCCACGGCGCGTTGAACAGCTTGAAACGTTACTCGCCAAGTTCTAAATTGCGCTCGAGACGTACCCATTGGATTGTTATTCTGGTGAAAACAGTGCAGTAGTTTGCATCAAGGAAAATGATGAGACGCCAACAAGAACAAAATCAGCGTATTGCAACTTGTACTGCAGCTTTTATTGTAATGAGCGGTGAATATTTAAAAGCAAACAAAAATAGAGAAAAAAGAAGACGATGGTGGATGACGTCTTTGTATAAAAGTCGAAGTAGGTCAGTAAATCAGTTGCAGGATTATCTAGACTGTAGAGATTTCGTTTGTGAAGTGAATGCATTGTGTTATAATTAATCTTTTGGGATCCATATAGCTGGTTCCCCTTCATATAGTTCCAAAAATTCTACAATCAAATCGTTAGACCACTCCATTCTGAAAGTAAAATTAAAGTGAAAATAGGAAAATTTAAAAACATTGGATGCACTAGCCACCTTTTGACAACACAACGCCACTGAGGGAAAACTGCAAATGCAAGCATTCTGTGTGGGAACGGATTCACAAGCTCAGACAAGTCGAGCCTGCGATGCTCGTTCATCCTTTGACTCGTGCCAAATTTACCGACAACCGTCGGGAACGCCAAGCCACTTGGCAAACGGGCGAGCCTTCGTATTTCCACGGCGCGTGACTCGCCAATTCGCGAGCCAGACTTGCCAAGTCCCGCGCCGTTGGAAGCCGGCTTAACACCAAACTGATATTTTTGCACTCGACGCGCGTTTCGCTAACGAGGTTAGCATCTTCAAAATAAAATTGATACAACTGATACTAGTATCAATTTTCTTCTCTTGATATTAGTATCGATTTTTTTTTCCTGATACTGGTATCAATTTTCTTCTCCTGAAGATGCCAACTTTGTTAGCGAAACGCGCGTCGTGTGCAAAAATATCAGTTTGGTGTTAGGGTAAATGATCTCTAAGAAAAGTTTCTCTTCTCCAATCAGGCAAATTCTGTTCTCTGCTCTATTTCAAAATTGAATCGAATGACTGGCATGTACTTAGTTGAAAGAAAGGCGTATAGAATTAGTCACAAGGTCAAGACCTCAGCTCGTACATGCTCTCAGGGGGGCAACTGATCGTCGATATCAGGTATCTATAAAACGACAGACTTTGGGCAATAATAACCTATTTGACCAGCATGGCAAGCTGATGACTAGAACAGGATTTCGGAAAAATCAGCAAACAACAATCAAGCATATCGTAAAGATTCATCTTGAAAACTTGAATTTTGCTAGTTTCCATGAGTGTTCTTCTCTCCAACCTACTGTACCAATAAGGAAATTGAACAGCTTCTGCGAGCTCTGTTCACTGTATTGAATTAACAAATAAATTGAGTGAGTTTTAGACATTTGTTGGCAAGCAATGTAGAACGTTACGTAGAATATGTGCAATAATGTTAATTCACTGATCGGTTTAATTTCACAATGGAATGTGAATAATAATCCAGTTTGTTAGAAAGGATGTTATTATAGTGTGTATTACACTCGACTTGTTGGTTTATTTTCCGATATTTATATTTTCTCCTCGAGTTAATACTGATTTGAATTCGGCTGCCGGCAACTGAAGATTTTCAATTCTGGATCATATTTCAACAGAAGTAAAAGATTTTACTATTGTCTAAATGACCCATTTCATGCTGAAAACTCATATCAAAAATAGTAAAGATAAAAACAAAAACTAAATCAGGACCATTCAAATTTCCACGTGGATTATGCTTCACATAGGTCAGATTGGAAAAACATTCCAAACAGGCGTAAGGAACATGAATGTATTTCAGAAAGAAAAACCAAATTCATGTCAAGCAGTTGAATCATACTGAATCCTTATTTTCCAGAATAACAAAGGTTTGACTGTACATCAACGAATTCAAAAGTTCCCAATTTCTGATGAATGCTCAATTGGCTTGAATAACATTAGTTCGGCATGTTCATGAAAAAGTCGAATGGACCATGCTGATACTTCATACGTAACGAAAGTTCCAACGTTCGAAAAAAAAGATTTAGTGTATAAAAACAGTCCAGAAAACAGACATTTTCAAGAGAATATATCACAGTTTTCTGGTCATCGAGATACGTATATCTATTAGTCACGATATGAGTCTTAGAGAAAAATGGGGTTTTCGGGAATGTACGTTCGAAGCCAGTCAACGAAGAATATGTTGAAGGTAGGGAAAGAGTGCTAGTTACGCATTAAAATCGATTCATAAACAAAACTTACCGTTCAAGTGAACCGAACGCACACAATTTATGGAAGTCTACGACTTATATTGTACTGATTACAATTTTTTGGCGGTAGAGACGTTCCAATTCTTTTGTTTGGATATGCCCATAAAAAATTGAATGAAACATGTCGATACCTTATGTGAATATGAATATAATACATTTCTGTTTCAATATCTCTCATTCGGCTAAAACCAAATTTCTATTAACACAATTTCAATTGTTTCATTTTTCATTTGTAAATTAAATTGAATTATTGTTCCCTGTACGATTATTTAGTGCAAATAGACAGAAGATGCTAGTATTTTTTGTTGATTATTCATATTTCACAACGTAAGGTAATATGTTTCGGTTCCGATTCAATTATACAAGCCATCAAATTACCAAACCTATATTATGAAATAAATATAAACGTTAATAACATTGGTGACCTACTAACTATCATCATCAATAGGTAGTTGTAGGTGATTATTGAAGATTCCTCCTACACCAGTTATTAACCTTTCTAAATGTTATGGGAGGTGGGAGGTGGGTGGTTGAACGATTAGACCCAGTTCAGTCTGGTACGAATATTAACCCAGAACAAGGCCAACAAGTAATAATGATTCGTAACTACCCAATTCTTCCAGAACAATTGTCTGTGAGGAATACTATCCCGATATAGAAACATCCGAAAGATTACATTATATGATAACGGGTATTTCAAATTCGACTTCATTATACGGAATATTTCAAAACGAACTACACATTGTTACTTTTTCTTCGCTACATGATGGTGGGCTCAGATTTTCGAACAGACTACCGTCTTTTAACTACCATCTTCAACTCAATTTTTTCTTATGGGCGCTATCGAGGGCGCTATATTTGATTCTAGCTTTCAAAAGCTATTTTTTGCCATCTCAACGATGTATCATAATTTCACCATCTTTTCCACAAAATTCAAGTTTTCCCCAAATTATTGGGGAAAACTTTTCTCTGCAGTGGTAGGCATTGATTTTCAATATACCACATTCAAATAACATCTTTGTGAATTACTCTTGTCGATCGAAATCAACTTTACCAACGGAGAAAAATTCGATGTAATAGACATCACAAAGACGATAGAAATTGTGTGGAAACTTCAAAATGTATCTGAGTATGTATCCCGAGAAACGATAACTTCATCAACTTAGTACAAGTTGTTGCAGAGGAATCTTGTTGGGTTTGGTTCATAGTAGTGAAAAAACGAGGTTATAAAACGATATCAACATTGAACTTTTATCAAGATATTGGATACGAATATAAAACTCAAGAACGCCTTCAATAAAAGCAATGATCGTGGCTTCATAATGAGATCATGAACTCGTCAAGATTTCTATCCAACAGTTTCAACAAAGTTCGATGAGGTGTCTCGGTATCGAGTTCGGTATACATACTCAGATACATATCCGAAGTTTCCACACTATTTCCATGGTTTTATGAGTTTTATTATATCGTATTCTCCTTCGTTGGTGAAGTTCATTATGATCGACAAGAGTGATTAACGATTGAAAATATCCTTTGAATGTTACAGTTTGAAAAAACAATAAGTCAGAATTTCGTGGAAAGAAGGGCAACTTGTGATACATTATTGAAAAGGCGAAAAGGAGATTCGGAAAAACTCGGGGTATCGAATATGGCGATCCTGAGAAAAAAAATATGTTAAAGATTGTAGTAGACAGACGAAACGTCGGTTCGAAAATCTGACAGCTCTATCATGTAGCAAATAAAAATTAACAATGACAATATGTAACTCGTTCGTGAATATTTCATAAATTATAGTCAGGAAAAATTTAAACCATTTTACAAAATTTTGTTTTTTATTAATATATCCGAGGATACCTACTCGGAAACCTCATTGACGGTATTTTTTTTGTTATATAAAGGAGCAACTCTGCCCCAACTCAACTGTTTTCGTATCTCTATAGTTTTCGAGATCCCAATAGTGGGAGTAGAATTTGAAATACCTGGTATATATGTCGGTTCGTTTGAGTAGCTGATGGGAAGTGAGGCAGAACAGTTCGACAACAGTTTACTTTATTTCGGAGGTACATTATATAGTACTCTCAATCGTGTTCTTGGGGTTGGTTCGGGCAGAAAATTTGCTTGCTTAGACATTTCAAGCTGGAGAGGGGTGCATACAACTCTTTCAAAACTTCGTCTAAAACTCAGAACTATTTCTGAATAAATCAGTATCTCTAGCCCCCCTATTAACTTTGTATTAATTTGAATTAATGACATTGTTTGAATCGTTTTTCTTCTATATATCAGAGAATATTAATAGATGTAACACCAGTTTGATCATACAAATCCTGCGTAGGTATTTCATGCATGACCTTCCAAGTACCCCCACACCGTTTCACGTGGCATTATGCTTCGCAGAATATATTCATAACAATAATCAGTTTTTGATAAAAACCGAATAAAGTAATGAGTGCTAGAAAACTGACAAATAATTTCCGAGGGAATTATCGTCTGTCGAGTAGAATGTTTTATTTATTTTTTACTATTGCCGTTCAATCCGGCGCTCAACACGTGTATTAACAAAATTTCGAATCTTCCAATGATTGGAATGTAACTGACGACGTCACCGCGAAATTGAATTTTTCAACAATCAAGATGCTGTTGAAATTCTGATTTTATTATCAATGAGTTCCTAATAAAATCAGAATTTCTTTGTTCGAAATGATTGCATTCACAACCCAATGCCAGACAGCTGTTTCGACCTACCAGGTCTCATCAATGATACTTGGCTGGATTGTGAACACAAACATTTCAAACTAGCTACTCCTTACGAAGTAAGTCTGAAAACTGATGCAGACGGTGTATACCTCCAAGAGGCAACGCCATCTGCTGGGTGACGACCAAAGTCTCAAACTCTCACTGTCCAAGACAGAGGAGACCTCTAACATTCCGAACATAGAATTTTCTGTGAAGGGTTGCAGCTTTCTGCAAGTTGACCGAAGTCGATTCTCGATCGCGGCGGGCTATTTGTTTCGACTTCGTCGTACTATGGCCCGCTTTTAGAGGTCTCCTCTGTCTTGGACAGTGAGAGTTTGAGACTTTGGTCGTCACCCAGCAGATGGCGTTGCCTCTTGGAGGTATACACCATCTGCATCAGTTTTCAGAGTTCCTAATACTTTGGCTACTTTATCGTGCAAACTGAAATGAACTAACCTCACTCAATTTTTTTCTAAAGCAAAAAGTGGAGGGAAAAGACAAAGAACATAACTAGAATTCACAGTGCTTTCCTTTAATGTCCCCTCCTTTCATTTTTTTAACGGGTCGAATAAAAAAAATGAAACTTGGTAAAATGAAATTGATGCATAAATACTGGGCGCCATATGGAAAAAAAATAAATGGGAAGGGGTGTCAATATCTCCATCTACTACACCTACTACAATGAACATTCAATAATTGCCTGAATACATCGACGTTTAACTTCATACTTCGAGCTGAATTCAGTTTAGAAGATGCTCGAAATGGTTTCCTCAAACCCGAGTCAAACCTCTGGACATAAGAACAGTCTATCCGATATTTCACGTCACATTTCAGAACACAGCAACATCGATATTTCTACAAATATTTATTTTTCTCCGCCGTATATTCAATATTGAAGCAGGTTGAAGGTGTCAAACCTTGCAAGCGAGCTGGCCCTCGATGGCCAATCCTACGACCATGGAATGTATCATCTAAATAGTTTCTTACTTGTCTGGAGTAATGTGATGGTGCTCCGTCTTGTTGGCATAATAATATCCATATCGAATTCATTAGCATTCACATCAACAGTAGTTTCCAGCATATTCAAATACAGTTCTCAAAATTGGTTATGCGACAGCATTGACGAGCAATTTCTGAGGCGATTAATTTTTGTATTATGACAAACTGACCTCTCTAGCTAACTATTAATTTGTTGAATTCATCAGTGTACATAGTACTGAGTTCATTTTCTATATTTTCGATGATTTCATACAGTTAACCTCATCAACAATAGCAGTCTTCAAACATAGCGTATGCAGATGACGCTCTCATAGTTCTCACGGATGAATTCAAAAAAATTATATGCGATAGAATGTCAATTAACACCAGAAAGACAGAGATGGATAGCGGTGGAAGATTCTTTCCATGAGGAAAAGGAAGTTGGGAAGTGAAATTCTCGACAGAGGTTGAATACTTTGATGTCATCTTCGATTGTTCAACCGTCATTTTCATTATGTTCCTTCAAAGTTTAACAAAATCTTCAGTAACAAATATTATGCACAACTTTTTCTGGTTTGTTGAGTTTGCTCGCCATAGTATTGACACACCCAGAGGTGGTTTGACCTCCAACTCCACTAGCGCCGCCTGGTGGAAGCAATATCGGCTTTCGTTGCCAATGGATGGATCTTGGGCTGAAACCTCAGAGTTGCCACATGAATTTACAAGGTGCTAGTAAGTGGAATTCATTCCAAAACTACAGATCATTCGAAGAACAGCAACGTTCCTGGGATACTGGAACCTTGAGAGCCATACTAACAATTGCTTTGTAGGTCATGCGCAATCTCAAACCCTATAAAATACTTGTCTAGAAGTCTAGAGGGACTGGAAAACTCCGGGTGTTTTGGCAGGACGCAACCAGCTACAAGATGTGCTGTCTTCCACAGGGACTGTGGAGAAGAAAATGGAAACGTAAAAAATATCATTTGAAACTACTCTGCATGCTTATCGAGTTGAAGGTCCATGCTCAACGAGTATAATGGACTCGACTCTCGACACTCGACTTATTCGACTCGAGCTCCTTGGTATAACTCTCAACTACCCGTAACGGTAAGGCTGATAACTCTCTGAGTAAGTTACCCTGGACTATGTGTGGAAAATGAAATAGTCCTGATGAACCCTCAGTTCAATTTGCTAAGCTTACCCTCCAATATTTTCATGTCCAGAATAATCAGGCTATTGCCATTTTATTTTTCCATAGAATCACATTCTAAGTGATTTTTACACAACATTGAAAAACAGTGTAATGAAAATAAGGATATTCTTGATGTTTCTTGAGAGCTTGAATGGCTTATTTGAATATAACAATAACATCGAGGATAACACATTCATTGAAGTTCAGCAATATGGGTCATTTGCTTGAATAACAACGTGGGCTTTCTCATAAACACTGAAGGAAAGTTACGTTTATACCGAAATAAGTTCGTGATTCGGAAATACAACATTGATTGCTCCTAGGAGGTCCTTCACTGACCAATTTAACGCCAATTCCAGCTGAAAATTTCATGATTCAATCAATAACTGCAAAATCAAATCAATTAGCTATTTTTTCGTGATATTTTGAGAACTGGAGTTTTTTTAGTTTGAAAATAGCTCCGAGAGAATTGATCTCGGAAATTATTTTTTTACTTTTGACTTGCTGAGGTCAGAAAAGACCCCAAGAAATATTCAGGTGGAGTTATTCCTTGTGAATCTACAGCATAATCCATTAAATATCGATTTAGGTACCATTCAGCACTAGATCCTACTATACTTATATGATTTTGTTGCCAATTGATTTTTCAGCTAGCTCAATTGAATTCGTGGAAATGTAATAATTGAGACATAACTGGAAATGATAATACAAAAATAAGGATACCCCTCGCATTTTTTCTTCATAGCAATAAAAGTGAAGAGATCAAACTCAACAAAAGCAATAACCGATTTAAAGAGTTCATCATATCTTGAGCTATATCAAGGAACCAGATATGATATTTAGGACCAGTTTCTCAATACAAGGATACATTAGTTAACTGTCAGATAGATGGAAGAGGATGCGCGTGAGTTATAATTATTGGCAGTGATAAGGATGAAAACGGTTGGTTATTTAATCTGACAAATATCTTGCATTGAAAATCTTGTCGGATGTTTGTTTGCATCAAAAATGGGGTATTATTTCATGTCGCATGCGATAATAACCTTAGATTTTTATAATTAATGAAATGTATTAATGATTGTAAGAGATATCATCCAGAGTCCTCGTTAACCAAATGCACAGGTAAATTCCGTGAATAAATCGATAGTTGTGAAATTGCCATTTTTATCGAATGCCTTCAAATTATCATTCACCTTAATGCTTTTTCAGTTGCCTTTGCACCACTGCAATGCGTTTTGCATTTCATTAATTACCTTTTGCCAAGTAACATGCTAACTGGACAAGAAATATGAATGCAAGAGGAGGATAAATTACTTTCGACATGAGCTATCGTAAGCATGGCGGGATAAGGAAGGAATTAAAGTTGAACTTTCTAGCCAAAGCCTGTCAGTGAACTGTATCTATCAAGTGTTGGTGTGAGTCCTATGATTTTGAATACCTATGATGCTGTTCCAAAGAATTCGCAGTGTTATTTCGTGACATAATTTAGGTAACTGAAAACGATTCAACAGAAATGAATTGTTTACATTTCTCCTGCATTCTTTGACAGCATAAGTTACAAGATCAGTGATGAAATTCAACAATGGTATCAACAACTTTATCATTTCCTCAATCATATCTAAGAAAAACACATCTAAGATCCAGATGTTACTTGTTCACATCAACAAACGCTTGTAAAAAAACGTGGGATCTTTCATGCCGCATACGAAACTAACCTTACTTTTCTAAAGTTCTACCGGAAGGATTTTCGGTAGAAAAACGATCCTGAAAAGGGAACGGGGCTACAAGATACCGTCCAGAGTCCACCAGAAACCACCAAATCAACCACCAAGTGCACCTCGAGAACCCACAGTTCTGTCACATGCACTCGCGTCCGATACAAACGCGTACTACAGCTGATAGGTGAGAGAGCAGAAACAACTGAAGAGCTTTCGCAGCGCGTAGTGGCAGTGCGATATTCCGGTGTGCCTATCGATGCTCGACTGTTTCAGTTTCGAAGCCGCCTCGTTGTGGCGACGACTGTCGTGGGTCAAGTGGGGGTGGGGCACTCAGGTGAGCGTTGTAGGTGGTGTTTGTGGCAATGTGAGTGATCTGAACGCGGTGGTGGCGCCTGGGCTAGTGTATCGTCGTAGCCGGTGCTTGCCTCAGACTGCCGCCCCTCACTGCCTCCCCTTGCCGCCACCGCCGCCGACAGGTAGACGCCACCGGGCGCGCGCACCTTCGAGGGGGTGCGCGCGATGCCACCGACACCAACGACGTTATAGTCCAGTTAAAGTTTGCCACACGATGATATATGACTAGCTTCAAAAGTGGATTTATGCAACATGAATTTCCATTTTCACTGCGAAGGATAAACCTCTACCTCCAGTAGACCATATTACATGCAACAACGTTTTCACTTACACTTCAACTCCAGGAAATTAAACTCTTCGAAGTGGAAGTGTAATTTTATTTCGAACTTTCCCAGGTAAAGAACTAAAACTCTAAGAACGACCAATGAGAAGAGCAAATTTTGAAACATTCGCGTTTCAACGAATCACATTTTTTATGATTAATGCGCGAGCGTAGTCTCTAGAGAGAGTGCTTCATGAAATACCAATCATTTTTCAGGGAGAACTACAAACTTTATGAGGGTGAAATACAAGGTGCATGAAATGCCTATCAGGAGAGAACAATCGGAGCTTCAGATGACTATATAAAAGGGGAACTAATGTCAGAAATAAAGCATTGGTGACATTAGTTTCCTTCCAGTCGTTTCTCCTTATTGAATTTTATTGATAATTGATATAGACATCATTTGTCGTCATTAGGCTGTTCTGATTTTCAAACCTATCATTATGTATTTCATAGTTGGCTTTTGGGGTTCAGTAACTAGAAAACAGTTTCAATTATTACTGAATTGACCTTCATACACATGCACTTTTTCGCTCTTGAAATCCTTAAGTAACCTACATTATTGTTGAACCTCGCCACACTCTAGTTCATTTCACCACTGAAGATGAAAGTTTGTACTTTCGAAAAATGTATGGATAATATTTCAACCTGAGTATATTTCCCCGTGTCGCATCCATGCGATACTGTCGATAAATATTATATTTGTGTGGAGACGACCTTGGATTTCATTTCACCCTCATCAAGCCAACTACACTTTGGTCATGTACAATATTCTACGTTTACTAAATTGATGTTAAAATGGCAGTAACAGTTGAAGGTGAAAATACTGTTGCATAAATCCGCCTTAACACCGTTTCAGTTCAGTTCTTGACACCAAATGGTTACAATATTTTTATAGTCCCCCAGTGGGTAAGGAAGCTAAATTAACAATTTCCACTCATGCGTATCCAATTCATTATGTACAAATTTCTGCACATGACAGTTTTAGATTTTTGGAAAACAATATTCATGTTAATCGAATTGATTTTTCGCCCATTTTAACATATTATGATTTCATTTTTTCTTATGAAATGCTTTGAAACAGTTTTTCGTGAAGTAAGACATATCAGTATTACAATTCTCGCATTTTAGGAGGCTTGTACCTGTCGCAGTGTTTGCATCTTCCTTTGCTTGTATGTATTGGCCAATGAGCATATATAAAAAAACAACTCAAACCTCGGTAGGGAATGAAATCCAATATTTTTCCACTTACACCAGCAATAACAAAAAATGAATACCCCCCTATTTTTGAGAGTGTTTGTACGTTTTTTGATTTTACTTCTTATGTGGAAGTTGTAATCTCTATTTTTTTCATTCGTCTAAGAATAAAAAGTGAAAAATGCTTCTTCTATTTATAATTTTTTTTGTGTATTTACGAAGATTTTTCGCACGAGTACCTTTATAGGTGAAAGACTTTCTGGGCAATGTACTCATATGGATACTCATATTTCAAACTCAACATTGCTTCTATAATTGTGTACTTTGGATCAAAAACAAATAAACAACCTATATCCTGATTCTTCCACAAAACAGCAATGATATGTTCATGAAATGAATACGAATTTAGTAGAAATTGAAGCTATCATAGCAACTAGGCATTCCAAATCACGTGATGTCGGGGTGGGGAGAAAAAATAAACGAACTTATTTGTTTTCAAACGAGTGTGAAATTCGTGTATCTTCATCTTTCATTATTCAAATGCTCAATAAAGGATTGAAAAACACTGAGGTTGCACCAGTTTCACCATTGAAGTCTTTTGAAAAAAACAAATGAAAGTTTCTGAGTGGCAGATGCCGCCATATTGGTTCATTTGACAACTATCTGCAATGCCTAACAGGCATAACCTCGTAAAAAAAGATCAGAAACTACCAATCGGCAGGAATATGAAATTCGAGAGTTTTAAAGTTGACGTAACCATATGGTAAAATTGACCATTTACCACCATGAAATTACCCAGGAGATTGCCTGATAAAGGGTTAACAGTCAATCACGAATGAGCGTCGATAAGTTGAGAAACAAAAACAGCTGCATCAATACCCAGTACAGGTTCGATTAACGAACAGCACACAGTTTCGGAAGCAAATTGGTCGACGTCACATATTTTCATGAATAGAATACGAATCTGGAGTCTAAACGCGGGAATAAATGTCCTTCAGAGTTTGAAAAATGGCATATTCCTTCTTATTCACATTCCACCTTTTTTTATATTTTTTCAGCAAAGATTTCAATTTTTTATGGAAAATACTTCAAATGCTGTGGCGAAAGTAGTGTCCTGTGTCCGGCGTTGCCACCAAATTTTCGAACTTTGCGGAATATTAAGTTTTTTCGTGCGAAATGTATATAATATATTCTGGAAATAGTAGAAGGTGGAAAGAGGTGATGCCAAGTGTGTTCCCATCATTTAATGATGCTGAAAATAAGGTGGAGTAGTCATTGTTACCAACTTTGTAGGGCTATTATTACGGAAGAGAAAAGCGACCGCCGCCGCCGCATTTGGACACCGGATTCGTATTCAACGCATCAAAGTTGTTAAGTAAAACCGGTAATTTTATAAAACGACTGCTGTTTCATGAACGAAATGCCGTATCCTTCAGTCACAAATGAAAATCTCAGATATATTCTTGTAACTTTCACTCTCACAGAAGTCAAAGTCCTTTTTCTTGAGTAGGAATCAAATTAATACAAATTTCCACCAAGTTGTATCATTCGAACGGGTTCGCCAATTCAACAAACTTCTATTCCTATATTTTTTTTATATGCAGATTCACACGACAGGGAAGCCCTGTGATGTTCAAAGAACACCGCGTGAATCAAGGGACAGGAGATACGAATCAACATTTACTTTGAATTTCTGAAGTTTGTAAGCCTCAGGAAAAACCTTGATTGGCAAGGTATTCCAAACCTCAGCTGTTCTATTGAAAAAAGTTCCCTGAGCAAGAGAGGTTCGACAGCTTTCCAAATTCACAACAAAGGGGTGGGAATTCTGTACTCGTCGAGTCATCCGTGTTGATATTGCCAAGCGGGGAACCATTGATAACAATTTGAAAGAGCATCGAGCGTGAAAGTATCTATAGAAGAGAGACAAGTCTCCGACCCTGTTCCAATGATTTGAGCGACCCTGTGAGCGAAGAATCACCAACAAGACGGATTGCCTTTCTCTGAATGGAATCGAGAAGCCTCAATGAATGTTTTGGTGCCGAATTCCACATATGAGAACTACTGAAATGCGATTTGGTATGCAGGGCACGTGTCTTGAGGAAACTGAATGTTTCGATCTCTCATAAATATACCTTTCAAAAAAATTACTTCTCATGAAATGATTTTTAATTTCAAAATAGGCATTCGTGACTTCAAATTGTGAAATTTCGACGAATAAAATTTCCTCTGTGGATGAAAGACGCTTTCCTCTCCTTTAGATTTGCTTTAATTCTAGAGAGCAAACTGAAAATGGTAATGATGATTAGTGTTGTCAGCATATAAGGGTCGGTTTTTCAATCTCCTGCTGAGAAACTTGACTGTCAGCTAAGTCCCCAACAGCCAATCGAAGTGCTTGGCCAAGACATTCAATTGGCTGACAAAATAGTTAAGGCTTTCGCAGCCGGAGTTATTAGTATAACTACTTTTCTTCGGGCTTGAAGGCCGTCGTTCTTTGGAATTTCTTCCTAACATTTCGATAGCGCGAGTGGCCAGCTTCTTCAGAGGCTTACTCATTTCCGGTGACTGGTCATCCAAAGAACGACGGCCTTCAAGCCCGAAGAAAAGTAGTTATACCATTCAATTGGCTGCTGAAGATTTAGCTGACAGACAAGTTTGTCAATACATTGAAAAACTGGTCCTGAATCTATATAAAAATGAATTGTCCAAGAAAGAATATGGGGACGAAAATTAAAATAGCACATAAAATGCACTATTCGGGTCCAGCTGAATTAACTCGAAAAAGTATTCCAAGTTTGTACTTACTGATCTCAATTTGAGAAAATCAAGTAACGTCTATATAATTCAGCGCCAGGGGCCCGAAAGGCAGCGGAGTAGCTTTCTTTGAGAATGAATCAAACGTCTCTTTAGTAGAATTTTAATTTCCTTCTTGCATTGGTTTTGGAAAAACCGCCAAAAATGAATTTTTCAAAAAATCTTCTTCCCACGAAAAAAATTATATTTTTCAAGGATCAATTAATGTATGAGGTCAGAAGACGAGTTCGCTGGGAAAAAATTCCTCCTCCATTACTTCTCAAAAACACTTTTGTAAATATTCCATCAATTTCCCAGTCCGTATTTATACCTAATGAATAATATTCTCATAGTATTGTTACGATTCATCCTTGGGTTCGTTGATTAGAACTCCAAACAACACTCAACTACTTTTATTATAACTCTTTATCACAATACAATACAACACATTCACTTAAATCGCTCCTCTAACTTTTCAACGCTCTGTACTTAACGCTCTGATAAACTCTCTCTAATAGAAACTCCCTTTCGACTTCCGCACAAAGCTCTCTCCTCTTAGCTCTGAATAACTATGCTGAATAACTGTCTCTGCCAATACCCCTCATCAGCGTTTACGATCGTCAGGGCCGGCGCTTGGACATTTCGTAACGGTATCTTTAATGTGAATTCATTCATATTTCGCAAAAAAAACGAGTTATTAAAACTCTCATTATGCAGTGGCTTTCTGTAATGCCTTCCCTCCTTTCATTTTTTGAACGGATCAACTCAATGAAATGAAACTTGGGAGAATGGAATATATGCATGAATACTATATTTTGGAGTGAGAGTGGCAGATGAGAATTGCAAGATGGCGACTGTGCGACATCTGGGAAAAAAATTTAATGGGAAGAGGGTTCTTGTGACACATCCTTTCGAAGCTCCTCACTTATACTGCACAACCCCAGGATATACAGTCAATATCTTAACCTACAACAAAATGGCGGAACATTCAATTAATGCCTTAATACATCGGCTAACAACTTCATGATTTGGGGAAATAAGCTGAGATCAGTTCAGAAGATGCTCGAAATGGTTTCCTTGAACTTCTTGACATAAGAACAGCCTCTCCGATATTTCACGCCGAACATTTTCGGTTATAATTGCACGAGTGCATAAAAATTACCAATAGTTTTGCAAGAAAGCGTGATATCTAAAAATTGCAAGAGTTTATTTTTATATTTTGGCGAAAGTGCCCGAGTCCGAAGGACGAGGGCTCTTTTACAAAGTATGAAAATAAACTCTTGCAATTTTTAGATAACACGCTTGAATGCAAAATTATCTGGTCATTTTTATGCACGAATGTAATTCATTGGAATATTTCACGAATAAAGAAATTCTCAAGGAAATGTTATTTTTTGGATCATTTATACTTTCCTCTATAGATTGTATGGAGTATTGACCTAAACGCGAAATGTTTTTCTATTTTTGAAGTCTTTCTGACATTTATTTGTGTTGTTTACTGACGTCTAGCGATACGGTTTCAAATGTGTTGTTATGGTGACTTGATACAATGCAATTACCACTGTAAGTTTTCGATAATTGCATTGCTCTTATGGGACATTTTATATAATATGAGGGAAATATTCGTGCAAAGGAACGTCGATATTTACCCAAAAAAAAAAAATAGGGTAGACAATAAAGGACGCCACTGTTGAATAAAATAGTTTATAATATTGTTTATAATATTTTTTTGCTGTAACTCGTTATTTTTTGCGAAATATGAACACATTTACATTAAAGTTTTCATGCAAATATTATTTATAGGCATAAATCTTCGCTCTGAAGATTTTTTCCTTGGCCCTTCTCATTTCCAGTAAATTGTTGTTAAAAATTTGAGTATTCAACAATTCAGTCCAACAGTTTTCATGAAGATTCATCGACCTGTCCTGGATTCCGAGACTTCACAATTTTTACGCCTTACGGCACTCCCCTATACAGCTGAAATAGCAAATGCGGTTCGACACCCGAGATAATTAGGCGACTCTTGCCCGCATTAGGCTCTCTGCCTTTTGGGTGCACTCGTTATTAATTTCATCTCTGAAGATGCAAACGTATTCTCAGTTTCAGAGCAAAGGTTCCAATCTTACCTATTATTATGAATCAAACTTATTGTTGTTCAGAATTACGAAGAGTTTGATGAATTGTAAAAACTGGAATATGTCACGGTTAAGCCTGTTTTTATCAGTTGTCATGAAACCAGTGGCATGTAAACAAGTATAATCTCGACCAAATTTTCCAATGAATAACTTGGATAAGCGAACTCACGGTAAATAACAAACTGGCCAGTAGACACAGACAATGTATCGCGAAATAAATGTTGATATATAAATTATTCAGAACACAGTATCTACGCGGAAGTGCCATTTATGTCGTGCTTCCGTTCCCAACCTATCTTTTTCACTTTGTTGGTCATGTAATGTACTCGGATGCTTCCAATATCTGTACAAGGCCATAATAAAAGGTATGTCAATGTTGATTGTGGAGATTTCCAGTAATCACTTATGGAAGAATAGAATAAAGATATAGACAGAATATCGACTTCAAAAAACTGGTGTTAAATATATGATGATAATGAGAATTATTTTTCTTCAAGTTATAAAATGGTTGAATGTGGTTTTCCGTCAAGCAGCCCTACGAACCTCAAAACGTTCAAAAGCAAAACTTGTATGAGCTGAGGATTAACGAGGTCTACCCTTTCAACGAATGAATCCTTCATAATCGTCAGACATTCGACGTAATACGACTAGCGATCTCAAAGATAGATTACGTATGATGAATTATTTTTTTGATTTCTTCTTCTCCTAATCGAAAAATAGAGATTACAATTTCTATGAAAGAATTTAAAACAAAACAAAAATTACCGAAGACTTTCGATTCTTCCACAAAAAGGAAGAAAAAGTCCATCTAAAACAGCTACTCCCTTGCCTATATGGCAACAACGGGCACTGGGTTGCATAGAAATCACTTTTTCTCACTCAATTTGTTTCAAGCATGAAAATAAATAGATAGAAAACATAGGACTACACAAAGCAAAATACAGAGCAATTTGCAGAAAAAATATCACTCACTAAGATAATATTTCATTCTAACCTATGCAAGATCTCGTTTCGCTCAGAGAAAACTATCTCCTGAGCTATTCAGTGGAGAAATGGAATACTTTCATTAGTATCAGATATTTACGAAATATTCAACAGATTATTTTTTTTTTCTACTAGCGTGCGGAAAACCCACTTTTCCGCACTCATTTAAGTGTTGGAAGATTCACTTTTCCGCACTAGTGCGGAACAAACTTTTTTCCGCACTAGTGCGGAAAGTAAATCTGTTGAGTTTTTGGGGAGTTTACTGACATTTGACTATTCGAAATATATATTTGTATGATTGTAGTTTACAGAATGACCGAAAATAAAAAAATTCATCCAAATTCTGCTATAATTTTTGATAAAAAAAAGTGTTTCAATAATTTTTCAATGGCTCTGGTATAAGCCTCATCAACTGAATGTGAAATAATAACAAACATCTGACATTTTCCATTTGTCACTTTGAATTACCGTATCAACAAAGGAAACAAATCTGTCAGTCAAAACACTACCTTGTCAAAACCAATTTTACCGTCACAGTTTTTTCTAGTAAGATTACTTTCCATGGATTCTTCAGATGAAGATTTGCCAGATTCAGTTTTGGAAGCGGCTAGAATTGCAAACATGCATCTGCTACCGTTAAAATCCCGTTATAGGTATGAAAAAGAATATTTTTTGTTTGAAAACTGGTGCGCCAGAATAGGGGAATCAAAACTCTCAAAGAAGACGTTGTTTTGCCTTATTCTGCTGAAATTTCCAAAACATGCAAGCCTTATACTCTATGGTCCAGGAACTCAATGTTAAAAAAAGTAATTGAATTCAGGAATGACGTAGATTTAAGCAAATTCTTCAAGGTCACGGCATGTATAAATAAACAAAACATTGGAATTTACCCAAAAAAACAAAAATCCCGCCGACCCTTCCACTAGTCAGCAGCTGTCACCAGTATAGACTTCCAAAATGACTTCCTTCAGCAAAATTGCTGACAAAACAGTGAAAAACATTTTAGCCTCTGCAATTGATTTGCACATCGCAACAAATTGTACGTTTGATATTAATATTAATTATGATCAATAGTTTGATATGTATTTAGTAATAAATGTTTGTGTTAACTTTTGAGTTTTTTCCGCACGCTAGTAGAAAAATTAGTGTACCTAACACGTGCGTAAAGTGACTTTTCCGCACGCGATTACTGGCCGAACTCCGCTAACGCGTCGTTCGGCCACCTGCAATCGCGTGCGGAAAAGTATCACTTCTCGCACTTGTTAGGTAAACTACTATTTTATTACGTACTCACGTATTTTCATAAAATATCGGTCAATTCCATTCCAATACAAAGATACTTCATTCAAATTACTGCACATGAATTCTCAACCAAGTCAGATACGAAAATACAGAGAGTTAAAATTTATAATTAAAAGGACAAAGATAATCACTTACATCATAGGTCTGTCCGACTTGCTATAAACCGCTCGGGAACCGTCAGGAGCATGCGCCATAATGAAAACGTTTTCGAGTTATGATTGAAATTATTACGAATCAAATTCCTGTTTCGACTTCTTGGATTTCTCTACGTACGGTTCTAGTAGCTCAGAAGTGGTTATCAATTCCGATCTTTTGTTAATACATCCGTAATATGTGTGCAATTCGCTTGTTGACATTGGTTTCTGTTGTTTTTCGTTTCAATATGGCAATTGTCAGCTGTCAGCGAATAATCCAAGAGCCACCAAGAAGCGTTCGACTTTCACTGAAAAATGGTTGTAGGACCGTCAGTAGAATGTTCTGAATTATTTTATTGTGCAACTAGATCTGCATAAAACTATAATCTTCCAAGAACCATGCTCGAAATTATAAGTCGAACAAACCTCGAGTCAGCTCCGGTTTTTCGAAGCATGTTCATTAGCATTTTAAAATGAAATGTATATTTTTCAACCAATGATAAGTAGTGGTTGAGTTGAATCGTAGATCGTATGGTGGCCAATTTTTAGCTATCTACTCAACATTTTAGGATGTACATTGAAGTCAGTGTCAAAATTTTTAGATTACTAAAATATTGTGTGCAGTTGTTTGTAAAATTTAACGACCAAATCATTCTAACAGCTCTTTTTTGTACTCCAAAGACGTTATTGACTGGAGAAGCATGACTCCATAGGAATATTGCATATCAAATAAAGAAGTGACAGGGCCTGTACGATGTTCTTGAATTTGTTCCAGAGACTATAACGGAAAGATTGCGAAGAACAAAAATACTACTGCTTAATTCTTCACATCAACATCACATTCCGATCTCATTTCAAATGACAGTCTGGGTATAGTCCTGAGAATCTAAAACTCAAATATTTCTCCATGCTCAGCAGTATTTCTCGAGTTGAAAATCATTCCACTTGTTTTCGATTAATCAGTAAATAATTAATTTGAAATGCTAAAGCATTACTACCAGTGTATTTGATTTGTAGTTGAAGCCTGTGCTTGTTCCTTGCTCAATAAATATTAAACGTTCAGCTGTGAAAAAAACACGAAAAAAAACTATGACACTATTCGAGAAAAGAAAGCATATCTACAACGTACATCACACACTCGCTGGGCCATGACATTCACCGCACCGGTAACCCATTTAGTCTGCAATAGAATAAATAATGAAGAATATTTGATAAACTAAAAACCCTCACAACGGCAGTACATCGTTTTTCGGTAAATAAACTTAGCATTTTAGAGTGACTATGAATATTGAAAACCTCTATGGCATGAAATGGTTCAGATAAGATTGTGTCTAAAAAATTACAGTATATTTGAATTATACTTTTGAGCAAGTTCCGTTACTTGAGGTGAACGTTGTAATTAATTGTCTATTGTTTGAAGTGGGGGAATGCTTACATTGGTTTGGTACATTTATTCTATTTTGTGGCGGATGTGACAGGGTTGCAAAGGTAGAGAAAACCGAAATGAAACTATTTACAATGTCATGATAGATACCTAGCAAAAACTGAAGAAGAAAGAAAGCTGAAGATTTCATTTATCAAAGTACAGAACATATATATTCTGAGAATTAGTAAAAAAAGGTAAGTTTTCAAGTGTCTACTAATGAAAATTGATTGGAAAAATTATACGATCTTATTTCGAGAATTCTATGTTGGTTTTATTGTCGCTTCTGAATCTATGCAACTGTTGGCATTCAAGCCCTTCTCTACGGAATATATATTACTGTCGTTGTTGAGGCAAGGTATGACATAAATACGTCATATATCCGAAAACAGTCGAAGTTGCCAAAATAAAGATGAAAAAATATTGCAAAAGCATGTTGCTAGTTCTTCTGCGAATAATTGAAGGACGATATAGCAGAAGTGGATGGGGAAGGAATCAGTGGAACATTTTCATGTATTTCCCTGACAGACAGAAATCGATATAGGCAATGGACACGTCGAGAAAACATTCATCTTGGAATTTTGATTTCTTATTATTCTTCAATTATACTCAATTCTGTTACCACCCACGACTCTGAAATGAACTAGTTAAATATGTGTGAAAACCCGAAATTGTTTTCAAGAACTTTGCACGTATTACATTGTCCTGTATGTACTGAAAACCGTCTGAAATCCTGAATAACAAACAACTGTACGAACCTTTCTTCACCTTGAAAATGTAAACAGATTACGCCTCAACGAAAATAATGAATATTAATTATTCTAATCGTAACAAAGAAGCAATTATATGGAGTAGATAAGCAAACTGTCAGTGCTAGTAATAGCAAACCAGTTTATAACTTAGTATTGGTCGGGGCAGTACAATGCCAAACTAGGAATCCTAGGAGGTATATGAGCAACAATATTGGATCAATCAATACTATAAAAGATGTATGGCTATGTCTTCAAAACCCTAGCAAAACTCTTAAGAGAAAAGGCAGTTTAATTTTTACTTTCCACTCATATAGTGCTGATTCACCACGAATATTCCTTCGATCAATTGAATATTGAAATTGATTTTCTCACAACTGTTTGTAAAAAAAATGTTGCGACGATTACGAGTTTCATGTGATTCTCATATTGCCAGTAAATTTTATGCATTTCACGAAGTGTACTATCGAAAACACCAAATCTTATCTTTTTTCTATCAATTATGAAAAGTACTGAAAAACAGTCGATATTCAGATATTCCATGCTATAAGTGTCGCGGATAATTGATCATCACAAATTTATATGCTCGATATAGGCCTTACCGTTAATGAAATAGTGAAAAGAGATGTAATATTGAATTCAAAAAAGTTTATCCGTAGCAAAATGAAAGACCAAAACAGAAATTATTGGATACTGGGAGAAGAATCTTTAAGCGAACTGAGTACTGTTTGCCGATAGAAGCAAACAGTTTGGATACTAACAAAAAATATTTAAAAGAATAACTGTAGAAGATGAATATGCAAAAAAAACACAACAATTGAGGAGAACTATCGGTTGGAAAAAATTGTGAATACACTAAAGAGAGAGAGAGAGAGAGGGAGAGAGATAAACATTTTCTTATGAGGCCTCCGATACCAACAATCTGTTGTTTTTCACTGCACTGAGAATTTCCAAAATTCTTATTGAATTCTGCACAGTGTCGTAACCATAGGGGTTGAGCGAATTTTTGTTTCAAAAACTTTGTGAAATTGGTTTGATATGATATTTTTCGAAAAATTGTTAAACAGTTTATGGAATGGTACTGTATCTAAAAAAAAAAAAAAAATTGTTCTAAAATTGTTCGTTCCGTTAACCAGCTGACGAACGTCAACCCTCAAAAGTCGAAACTTGTGCGAGCAATGGATCAACGAGGCCTTACCTTTTAACGTGCGATTACCCAGCACGGTGGCCCGGCGAGGATTCGAACCCCGGCCTTCTGCTTGATAGGCAGATATGCTAACCACTACACTACCGAGACCACAATCTAGTTGTATCCATGAAGCAAGCAATTGTTTTACCTAGTTGCTGTCATCCAGTGTGTCGTTGATCATTGAAAATGAGGGATAACGAATAAATTTGTGCTATACCAGCAACAATTTCCGCACAAGCATGGTGGGTGTAGGAAAACTGCAGTATGCAACTCGAGAATAAGACTAGTAACGTGCAATCGCCAATTGCCGCACTCGGCTAGGCCTCGTGCTCACAATTTTCGCTCATGCGTGATGGACTACTTATCCTCTTCGTTATGTAATATACTATTTCCTACAAGCGTGCGTGATTCACCCTCTACCCGCACGCAATTCAGTTTGGAAAGTGTCATTTTCCCACACTAGTGCGGGAAATTTTTTCCCACACTAGTGCGGGAAAAACATATACATGATATCCTCGTAAAATATAAGTGGTAGGTGACAAAATATGAAAGTTCAAGCTTTTTTGTTGCAATACTAAGTGAGTTTGTTCAAAATCATCCATCATTTTGCACTATTTATTGAAAAAATGAACATATATTGATAAATAAAAATGTATTGTTATGAAAATCACCCTATATAGGCTTTGATTGATCTGATAACGAGTAGGTAACAATTGATGTTGTCATGCCGATCAATACACAAATTTGTTTGTAATTGTCTGAGTGACAGACAAAGCGTTACTTATATAAAATTTTCGATTCAGTGAAATTGCCACAATGGATTATTCATCTGATGAAGAACTTCCACAAGAAATCGTGCAAGCAGCTACAGATGCGAACTTAGAGTTATTGCCAACGAAATCTAAACAAAGGTATGAGAAGCAATACACGAGTTTTATTGAATGGTGCAACAATAAAAAAGTGAAAACACCAAATAAAGAAGAAGTATTCTTGGCTTATTTTCTAGAAATGTCTAAAACATGGAAGCCGAACACTTTATGGGCAAGATATTCAATGTTGAAGAGTGTATTCAAAGTAAAGCAAAATTTGGATATTAGCAAATTTCACAATTTTGCATTCATTAAAAGACAGAATGTGGTTTTCGACCGAAAAAGGCCAAAATCTTCATTCAAGAAAACGTTTCAAAATTTATGACTGAAGCACCCGATGACATATACCTCATGATTAAGTTAGTAGCAATTTTTGGATTAGCTGGTGCTTGCATACGAGAAGAGCTGACAAAACTCACCATTGACGACCTGATAATTGTTAATATCAAGGATTCCAAAAATCATTCCTCTAGATCCTTCGTGATATCTGAAGAAGCAAATGATGGTTATATTTTGAACGTATACAGAAATTATGTACATTTACGTCCAAAAGAGACTCCTCACCGTCGTTTATTCTTGTATTACAAAAGTGGAAAATGTACTGTGCAATGTGTAGGAATCAATACCATAGGAAAGGTACCCTCCGAAATAGCAGTATATCTGCGCCTTCAATATCCAGAGCTTTACACTGGTCACAGCTTCAGGCGTTCCTCAGCCACTTTACTTGCTGACTGTGGTGTGGGTATAACTAATATGAAACGCCTAGGAGGATGGAAATCGACTTCAGTTGCAGAGGGGTATTTATTAATTTGAACACTACATCGTCTTCCGGGTGCATTTTAGAACCATCCACGTCTATATCGATCGGCGACGATTTGATGCCTGTGCCTGCACATTCGATTTCTTTCGATTGCCCGAGTTACCTTCTACAGGAAATCAGCCAAATTTACATAATGCATCAAATTGTACATTTACAATAAATATTACGAATAATTAGTGGATAGAAAATGTTACTCTTGTTAGTTGTTTCCATTTGCATCAATGAATAATTGAAAAAATGAATTTGTTTCCTACGCTTGTAGAAAAAGTATTGTTCCTAACTCATGCGGAAAGTGTCTTTCCCGCACTCGACTGCTTACCCGAACTCCGCTTCGCGTCGTTCGGGTTAACGGCAGTCGCCTGCGGGAAAGAATCACTTTCCGCACTTGTTAGGAAAATTACTATTAAAGCACTGGACCTAGTTTCGAAAATTTTGGGCCGCTGAAAAAAAACCTTTATTCAAAACAAGACACTCTTCCCTCATTAAGAAGTTTTGGCCCTTGAGATTACATTAAAAGGAAGTATTCCTATTTCTTCTCACCAGGAAACGATCAAATCACACTTTTTCATTTGTTAGGTGCCATTTACACCCCATTCCACCTCTTTCAACCTTAATAGAAATAATGAATCTACATTGCATCGCAATACACGGTGTGTTAGATACAGTGAAACACATGTGGTGGTGTTGTAAACTGTCTAGTGAAAAACGCAAAATAAAGTTTTTTTTAAGTACTGTATCACGGACTTTCATCACGTATCGGCCAATTCAATAACATCAAGATTCTTTCAGCATAATCTGGGGCAATGTGGCGATAATAGCTATAGTTTAAACCGTCGGTTACTGATAATTGACATTTTTGAAGAATCGAAAAAGATAATCGTTTCATCTGACGATCATGGCTAGTCGACAGTTCGAACTGAACTGCGGAAGTTCGCAATTACAATGTGAAAACAGTTTTTGGAAATATAATCGACTGAACAAGACATACGTAAGATCGAAACCATGATACGCAATTTTGCCTCCATGTAGCCTTCCAACTCTCACCATTTTCGAGATCACCGTGCATGGGCTCTAATTCACAAATTGACGAGTATTGTTTATGATTGTTTAGACAAGGATACGCCAGTGAAATTGGTATAAGAGGTAAAGCATATGATTTACTCGCAGAATACCTAACTAATCGAAAACAAAAAGTCAGAATTGAAAGTGAAACGAGTTCGGAGAGAACTATTACTTGTGGAGTACCTCAGAGAACAGTATTAGGACCCTTATTGTTCTCAATTTATTTGAACAATCTTTTCTTACAAGAAAAAACGGCAAAATCCTCAGTTTTGCAGATGACACAATCATCATTTATACTGGAGATAACTGGTATGATTTGAAAACAAAATCTGAAAATGATTTGAGCAACTTGAAAGATTGGCTAGATACTAGACTTCTCTCTAAACATTTCGATAAAACCTACTACTTACCTTTCAGCAGTCGAAAAACTTCATTACTAACTTTCAATATAAACATTCAGAAAAATCATGTGATTAGGCCCGAAAAAAAAATCAAATATTTAGGAATTATCCTAGACCCCTATCTGAGATGGGATGAGCACATTTCTTACCTGGTCAAGAAGTTGCGATGTATCCTATACAGATTCAAACAAACAAAACTTTAGATTCTTCATCAAAGTTAATAAATAAAAGGTAATAAAGTTATAGTATAATAAACATTATACATTAGTTCTATTCACGCGGTATATACTCAATGATTCCCTGTGTCAAGCAGTCCATGGAATATTGTTTTTCAGCAAGTGTTTGGATGTAGACCATTAATTTAGAAAATGTAGTCTCGAAATTGAATCAAATTCGTTATGTCAGTTTTCATTCATCAATTTGAATATCCATAACCCCAATCAGACACCACCAAGTTCGATTTGTAATACTGATCTGATAATCTATGTGGACTATAGTTCCATATCGGGAACGAATTTCCCAGAATCTTTGAATTATTGAAGCAAAACCAGTTTTTGTGACACGTCATATCGACGCTAATCAATAAAATAATATTCCAACCATGGCAACCTATGCCCAATACATTGGAAACGATCAATAAAACTCCCAACAATGTTTTACTGGCATCGCTGTATTCGAATCATATTATTGGATTATCCTACTCAATTATCGAAAGTGTGTACTTAATAGAAAAAACAATTTTCATTCCACTTGTTTTAGTTTCATCAGTAAATATATCATTTGAAATGTAAAAGCTATAATACTAGTGTATTTGTGTGTGTTTGTAGTATTTGTATGTGTAGTTGTGTTTGTTTCTTGCTCACTGAATAAACGTTCAGCTATGAGACACTCCGAAAAAACCTGAAAATTATTCGAGAAAAGAAAGCATATCTGCAACGTACATCACACACTCGCTGGGCCATGACATTCACCGCACCGGTAACCCATTCAATCTGCAATAGAATAAATAATGAAGAGTATTTGATAAACTGAAAACCCTCACAAAGGCAGTACATCATTTTTCGGAAAACTTAGCATTTTGGTGTGACTATGAATATTGAAAACGTCTATGGCATGGAATTGTTCATAGATAAGATTGTGTCCAAGAAAATAAATTTTATTTGAATTATACTTTTGATCAATTTCTGTTACTTGAGGTGAACGCCCTAGTTGTCTATTGAAGTAGGGGAATACTTCCACTAGTTAGGTACCTTTATTCTATTTCGTGGCGGATATTACAGGGTTGCTAAGATGGAGAAACGACTGGGCGCCATCTTTGAAAAAAATAAATGGAAAGGGGGTCATTTCGGAGCTCCTTACGAATACTTTACAACCCTGGAATATGAAATCAATGTCTTCACCTACTACAAAATGGCAGAACATTCGATAATTGCTTGAATATATCGACGTTTAACAACTTACTTTGAGGAAATGAGCTGAGTTGAGTCCAGAAGATGTTCTAAATGGTTGCCTCAAACGTCTTGACATAAGAATTAAGAATGGCCTATCCAATATTTCACGTCGAACATTTTCGAACACAGCAACGTCGATATTTCTAGAAATATTTATTATTCTGTATATTCAATATTGAAGCAGGTTCAGTTTCCTACACCTTTGCTTCGAATAGACCCATAAAAAAGTCTCACCTCGATGGTCAAGTATTATTCAAATAGTTTATCACTTGTCCGGAGTAATCTTGTTGAAATAAAAATAGAATTATTCATTAGCATTCACTTCGACGATTTCGGTGAATAGAGATCAACAGTGGTTTCCAGCATATTCAAATCCAGTTCCCATGTTGAATTTTGTTCAATTGACCATTTTGGAGATAGTTCACGTGGTACCTATCTACTCGTAAAATCGAAAACTAAATGAAAATCTATGAACTGACAATGATTTTAGTTGTCGTACTGACATTTCTGTCTTTTTTATGAACAAAATATAACCTTTTCAACATTATCGGATTGTTCTATTGCTAAATGGCAGAGAAAAACGAAAATTTCTAGTAATATCGATATTAATGGTTTGTAGTCAGGTTATTATTAAATGTTCCGCCATTTTGTAGTAGGTGAAGATATTGACCTCATATTTTTGGGTTGTGAAGTATTCGTCAGGAGCTTCAAAATGAAGTATTACAAGACCCCCACATTCCATTCAATTTTTTTTCCAGATGGCGCCTAGTCGCAATCTTGGATATCTCTTTTGTCAGTTTTACTTCAAAATATAGTATTTATGCATCAACTTCATTATCCCAAGTTTCAATTACATATTTAAGTTTACCTATTCGAAAAATAAAAGATGGGGACATTGAAGAAAAGCATTGGGCATGGGAAGAAGGGTATGAGTTTCTTGAAATTTTTCAATTTACCAATTTTATATTCGATTTCGACATTTCTTATATAATTTATGCAATTAGCCAATACTCGATGAAAGTCATGAAAAAAAAATTGGAAAAACACTTTATTGTCTAATTTTTACCAAACAGTTTACGAAACCACTACACATGTTTCATTATAGAATAGCTTCTTCAGAAATGTTATGGTACTACAATAAATCCGACCCCGTGCTTCTTCATAATACATATCTTAATTACTATTAACTCAATCTTCTGGGAAAAAACTAATTACACAAATTACCTATATTTCGACAAAATGAAAGGAATTTAGCAAGGAAGAATCATTCAATTCTATATTGTCATTCAGGGAATGTCCTGACTTCTTGGCTCTATTGATTTCTGGGAATTTCAACAGATTGAGTCGTAGAACTTCTCTTCTCTTTCAGTACATCGTAGTTATGATTGAACTCATGGCTTTCAGTCAGAAGGTGATATGCAAATGTTGGATTGTTTTTTTCAATCAATAAACTACGTCTATGGTCCTTTATCCTTTTGGTGAAAGATTTCCCACTTTGATCGATATCGATTTTGGGACATGAACTAAACGTTTACTTGTATACTCCTGATCTTTCCTACACTGAAGTTCTATCCTTTCTGTTTTTAATGAATTCCAACCTACTATACGTTCTGTAGGTGAAGACTACTTAGTACTGGTATGGATGTGTCGATGTATGTCTATGTCCGTATAAGATGGTTTAAGGAAGGGTCTCCAATAATATTGTATGTTTTTTAAATGGTGAAGAGTACGACATAGCCTACAAAGGAATAATAGGTTGGGTAAATTCATTAAAAACAGTAAGGATAAAATTTCAGTGTCGAAAAGTTCAGAAGTATACAAGTTAACGTGTGGTTCTTGTCCCTGCATTTATATTTGTCAAACGGGTAGATCTTTCATAAAAAAATTTAAGGAGTATAGAAGAAGTTATTTGAATGAAAAAACCAATTCAACATTTGTATATCATGAATCCTTGAAAATCAATAGAGTCAAGAAGTCGGTACATCTGCTGAATGACCATGTAAATTTGAATATTTCTCCCAAGCCTCAGTTACGAAAAGTAAACCAAAACACATGGAATATCATATATCATATTCAATGAAGTAAAGAGAAACTTAACGACATTCATTTGAATGATTCGGATTTCACTATGTTAACAAAATCTAAACCTCCAAAATTTCAAATACTTGTTATGAATGCGATGACATATATGTTCTTCCTTCAGTATTTTCCTCTTGGAATGAACAAACACAGCTCATTTTCCTTCAGTTACATGGGAATTTAGAGAGTAGAGCATTTTCCATTGTCTCTCAGCAATACTCACTACGAAGTTTACAAACTTTTGGAAGACGTAAAATCAGAAAGCGATGATACTGGGATGATTTTGTAGACATTTTGACCTTTCAAAAATGACGAAAGAATGTTTTCTAAATGAAACTTGAAAGTTGATAGAAACTTTCGTTATAAAACCCATCGTTCATTGCAGGATGTCGTTACGGTTGTATCGTAGAAAACGCATTGGTTGTACAAGCTGTGTCTAGGTAAATTATTCGAAAGAAATAGTTTGAAACTCAGTTTTCCGAATTCAATTACACAATCACCGGTCCTTCAAAAATCAATTCTTCGAGAAATGATTATTAGAATATGAAGAGGTGGAATGGTGTATACCAGATACCAGACACCCAGCGAATGGAAACATATCTTTCAGATCGGTTGTTTTGTGCAAAAAAGGCGGAATATGCTCTTCTTCCGCACTTTGAAGGGCCATAACTTGGAAATGAAGGAGAAGCCGCTTTTCAACTTCTAATTCGTGTTCAGCGACTCGAAATACATAAGGTAGCACCATGTTAACTTTTGATGAACACTAAGGCTAAAGAAAAATACTTCTTCGACAAAATTTATTCTTGGTATTAATTGATTACTTGAATCACTAGTACTTTCGAAAAATTCATTTCGAATAATTGGTTACTAGTCCAACTGATATTTTCGAATAACTGATATCAAACAATTGAATTCGAAAAACTTACCGAACTTTTTCGAACTGCATTCGCTTCCAAGATACAGAATCAGCCTATGTTATCATATAAATATTCAGTTTCGATCGGATTTCAGTAGAAAGCAATCATCACGAATGAAATCACTCTACTATTTTTCATTACGTCCGCAGAAAGACCAATTAGCTTATGTAAACGTAAACCCAAGCGCCATTAACAATCTCACGTTCAGACTGTCGCACACTATACCTTCATTTGGAACATAAATCATGGGAGTCTCCTTTTCCGGAAAGGGACAATACGTTTGATAACGCCCTTTCTCGAATTTCACTCGGTAGATTAATTATTATGGCTAGAGCTAGAATGGACCTAGGGCTTCGCTTTGAAGTTGCGCATTAAAACTCGATAAATATTTAATTGAAAACTTGCAACGCCAGAGAGTCAACTGCTCTTTGGCTGCCCTTTCATCTCAGATGATGTGGATGTAAAGTGGTCTTAGGACGAGATATTGAGTTGGATTATGTAAAATCCTTCATTGACCTCATCAGTCAGTGCAACAAATACCGAAATGCATGATTTCAGCTGATCTCTTGGCATGAATCAACAAAAAGATGTTCTTTTCTACATTCATGACCTCATTATGATAATAATAATAACTTTTTCTAGAGATCAATTACCCTTAACAACAAAATGATATTACTTGCACTCGACCCAGGTTTTGCTAACAACATGCATAGCATCTTCAGGAGGAAAACATTGTTATTATCAATATCACTTCGGTGTTAGCTCAATTGATCTCCAAAGAAAGTACCAACTTTTATACCGAAGGTTCCAATCTCATCGGTTATTTAAAAAATAACTGAGCAGAAAACTCATTGCATGCATAGTTGATCAAAATATCCAATTAGCTTTAATTTTGCTGAATTTAGTATTAATATGTGTGCGTGTGTGTGAATTTAGCACATGTATTTTTGAATTTGTCTACAATTATTGTTGACCTACTCATCTACAAGGTAGATTTTAAATTTATATACCAGATTTCAGTGATTCACGAAAGAAATATGGAAGATGTAACTGTTTCTCTATACCCTTCAGAAAATCCCACGTAAGGATATACATCTAGATATCAAATTATCCTCATTTCCTCAAGTAAGTTAAAATAATGCTAACCTATGAAAGCGTTGACACACGGCAATTTTACTTTAACATTTTGTGTAAGAACCCAACAAAACGAGAGCTTTCTCGAAGTAAAAGTGTGGTATATGAACCATGAGCATAAGATACATCTTCAGAGTGATTCACAAAAGAAATATGAAAGATGTAACTGTTTCTCTCCCATTTCCTGCACCTGTATTTCTTATTGATAATTTTGTTTTCGAGAAATATGGATATGTCTTCAATATGGGGAATTGATTCACTGTCGAGAAATAATTTGCTCACTGAAATAATGGACTCATAAAGAACCTTAGTGGTCTTCCGAAGCTTCCATTTAGCCAATCTAAATTATCAAGCCACCTTTTTATATGACTAAATCTAAATTGGTTTCTACGACTCACTCTGGGGAAATCGCCTGAACAAATTTATTCGAGATGGGACAAACCGACACTGTTTTGGTGCATGTCGCTTCAAATAGTCATCTGGGTCGTGAGTGAAATGAAATCATATATTGTCATATAGTATTTTTCACAGTAAATGGTATTGGCTTATTAACTGCAATAAACTACCCGATTTAATCCCATTGTGTAGAAAATCACAAGTCCAAGAATTTCATGGAAAATAAAAGGTAATCATTTCGTCCGATGAAAATGCAACCCGCTTTCCATGAATCATTTCTCATTTGATGAAAATGGGATTCTTATGGTATTTTTCACAGTAAATGGTATTGGCTTATTAACTGCAATAAACTACCCAATTTAATGCCATTGTGTAGAAAATCATCTGGTAAAAGATGCAAATGTGCTACAGGGTCGAACTTAAGAAATTTGAATTTTGCATAATGTAGGAGACATACAAGTAATTTATTTGAATGTTACAATTCTATTCTATATTTAGTTCAGTGTCGCTATCGCTATCCTCATCTAAATTAATTATAATTGGCGCAATTGATTTTACAGAAAGGTACGAGTTTCCAACATTTATAACATGACTAACAGAACTTTTCCAACTCTCGGTAGGAATGTCATTCATACAGTTCCTAATTAATTCTACCACACTACCACTTAAAGTCGGAGAAGTATTTTTTCTGCGCACGCTAGATTTAAGTTGGTGCCACATAAGCTATATGGGATTGAACACGCAGTAGTAGGGAAGTAGTCATAACACGCTATGTCCCAATTCTTCTGCAATTGTATCATACGTTTAACATATAACATACGTTTTTTTTAAAGAAAATGACTGCAGCACTTGTAAAAGTTCTTTTTTTGTATAATTTTCCTCAAAATATATGTCATTTGCAGCCATGAAGTTTTGAATCTTCCATTTCGTATTCTTTGAGCCAGGAATTTTTGGCAATTGTCGACTATGATAGCTTGCGTTGTCTATTACTATAACGCTGTTTGGCGGAATGTTGGGTAACAGACAATTTTTAAACCAATCTTCAAAAAGCTCTGCTGTCGAATCTTCGTGATAATCAACACAAGAGTCCTTAATATTTTTGGCAGAAAGCCACAGAGCGTTTTGGGATCCAACCATTTTCTGATCCTGCGTGTAATATTGTGATTCTCTTCCCTTTATTCGATGGTGCTTTTGTTTTACACTTATCAGAGGAATCAGACCATCCTTTGGAAGGGGTGTCATGCGTGTCAAACCACGTCTCGTCGAGGTAGAGTATTGGCCGATTTTCAGACCGGTATTTTCTTAGTGAGGCCACAGTTGATGTGAGTTTCGTTATTGATGAGCCGCTGTTTCAGACTTTGTATTGTAGGGACACGCTGTTCATCGTACATAGTGTAGATTTTTCGCCTCATAAAATCTTTTTCACAGTCGTCTAGACTTTTTGTGACACCGGAATCTTCACGCTTTTTTCTTGATTTCATGGAATTTTCAACAATGCGTCTAACTGAAGTAAGAGGCACCTTCGTCAAATTACGGTTACTTTTGCTGCAGCACCCGCGTTATATCCTTACTGAAGTAAGGAACTATACACATTTTTTATGATGATCTTCGCGTCACAAGATAAGTGATTCTTCTTTAACGAACCACTGGAAGAAGCACTATTACTTTTTATCCACGGACGCCACATACTGCCTTTTCTGTACGTTGGGGTATAAAATCTTTGCTATTGATGTCTGTAATAACAAATAAATGTTATAAAATTATTGCACGCCGTAACACAAGTGAACACTTCCAATGAAATACAAAGACTAAAATGAACAAGAAGTGTAAGCTGTAATCCTCTACAATCCCTCTCTGAGAAACAAAATTACCTGAATCCGGTCCTTTTACATTTATGATGTGCATCTCGGATTTTACAACTTAAGGGTCTAATTGGTTTCATTATAATCCTTCAGTCAATACCATTTATTGTAAAAACTACTATATCCATTTCATTTTCATATCATAATATGTTTACCGGAATTATCAGGTATATTTGCATTGTTGAATTTCAGTTGTCGAGTGAAATCCGATTCTGTGAGTAGTAGGTTAAGGGAAAATGAAAATCGAGTGATTGCAAGATTTAATGAACTTCGATAGCATGTTTTCAAATGAATCTATTAAATGGTGAATGCGTCTACTGTTCTATGGCAGAGTATAGTTTGGAAAAAAGGGGAGCGAGCTGAGAGTCGCAAGGCCGTACAAATAGGATTTTCACGTCTTCTCATTTTTGCTCACATGTCAATAAAGTTTTTCTCCAAGGGAGCGAAGTGAATTTCGAACAGAAATTCCAGATCATATTTTTTCCGGAAGAACCACATGGCTTTCTAATGATAGTTCATCAATCACTATAACTAATACTAAATGAAGTCAATACGCTTATTCACAATCATCATAGGATATTGAAGATTTTTAATTTGTTTAGATTGTAAGTGCATCATGCAACTGTTTTGATACTTCAACACCAAACAAATGTCCCGAATAAGTTATTCTTCACTTCAATGAATATATGAAGAATTTCATGTATAATCTCATTGAAATTGATGTCTTCATTTGACTTCACGTCACTGAGTGATGAAAAGTAATCAATTTCATGATTATGGAAAATAAGGCCTCTTTGATATTTTTGTCAATTTTGAAGTTCCACTTCATTCATCAGAATTAAAAAAATATATTTTCTGGTAAAGAAATAATTAAACGATTCCCGAGAATAATGACAAAAGATAAAACAAAATATCACATAATATCTCGAGAAAATATTCGAGTTGTCTGACAAAAAAGTTGAAGCGAGACAGAACTTTTTCGAAATATCCTGCACCAATATGTTCAACTCCATCAAATGCTCTAGAAATCACTAAATGAGGTTCGCCTTTCCCCAAATATTTCTCCACGTAATCTTCTCCACATAAGCCAACGATCCCTTCTACCCACTCAATTCTGCATGTGATTCGCCTGCTTCGTGCTTCAAATGTCCACACACCTTCGTCACCCGAACATGAATAATCAACCTGCTTGCTGTCTGTCTGCTTGCATCCACAACCTGTCCGTTACGTACACTTGCCCCGTGAATTAATTATTGCCATTAAATTTTCAATATGCTCGCAATTTTTATCGGGACCGTAAATTTCAAATCGAAAGGCAATATGTTACCGGCGGAAGTGTTGGGGCTGTAAACATGGCAATATTTAATAACCGAATTGGATCTTTGGGGATATCTCGGGTGGAACGTTACTATTGAAATATGTGGGTTCTGCCGAAACAAAGCACAGATAATTCAACGGAATTGAAGTCGGGATATGAAAAGTACGAAATCATACTTTGATTCGAGTTTGCATCATAGCATACAGGGTTTAGAAGGTAGTCTCGAAGTGAGACCGGATCCCATAAACACAAAGAAATCTGCTACCGAAGTAAAAAACATTATCTGGACATAAAGGAATATTCGAACAGAAAAAGTAGGAAAAGTAAAGCTCATCCTCATCTAATCCATCCTGACAGTATCTTATCTCCGTTTCCAGTTGGGAAGTGATAGTAAGACGACGACAGATGGAAAAATTTAGAAAACACTTGAAGGAAAAAGGACTTTTGTATTTCGTTCAGAAAATTATTTATTGAATTTGTAGCAGAACTCTTTTGACCAAAAAGTCATTATCAGCGCTTACTCTTCAGGTGTACAAGTGTCATAACCATGAAAATATATGTTTCTGAAGGACACATAATTATTCAGAAAATTGTGAACATATTACGAATTTAAAATATTTTCTTCTCAAATGAAAAAAATACCTGCTAGAAACCAATAATTATGACACAAAAAAACACATTCAACAGATGATTTTCTATACTTCACAGCGTTCGCTGCCCCCAAAAGGTTATTATTTCTTTGCCATGATAATATACATATCGTTCGAAATTATTATAATAGTTATATTCTTATGAGTTATGAATAGTCCCTAATTATTTATTGATATTTCTTGATAATTCTGATGCTGGTACAAAAAATAAACTGATCAAATCAATTTAACTATTTAACTCTCTTCACAAAGTTTAAAATACATTCAACGCCGCGCACATACATGCTTTCCAACACTTAGAAATAAAATTTTATATATCGTTTCATGATGATCGAACTGAACCAAGAGAATATAAAACTTTTTTTTCTGTCATTTAAAAAACGATTTGATTCCTTCACGGTTCAAAATATCAGTTAATTATTCAGAGAAGAAAGCCGATATTTATAAAAAAATAACCAGTGTGTACTCAAGGAAACGCGCGTCGTAGAGTATAGGCAGGTTTGTTGAGCAAGAGTTGAGGTATGTGCATATTAGGCAGTGTTCAATTTTGGCGCATGCGCATTAAATATTTTCAATTCCAAAGTAAGAATGAGTGAACCCAAACAATCAGAAGTACCAAAAATACATAATCTCGGAATTGTGAAATTAGAGCATTATGTCGTATTTCGTAACTTGATAACAGTGTGAATGAAGACAATTATTAACGACGGAATCCAAGATTGTAACACAAATATATCGTGATATTGCCTTCTCGATTGTTGAAAAAAATAGTCTCCATCCTAATATTTTCCATCGCGTGACTACTTCGATATAAAAAGGGTCATTTGCTACTCTGTCAATAAATGGAGCATCAATGAATCATTAAAACGCATCGGTCGATACACGAAGCAAATTATTCATAGATTTTGTTCGATCTACAGAAAATACAATCATAAATATTCTTTGTTTTTTTCTGCGTCTCCTAATGATGTCAATTACGTGGCTGTTCTGTACATTTCGAAAACACGAGTCAACAAAATACAAAAGAATGAACAGAGATGATTGAAATCAGTACATTCTGCAGAAAAAAAATTGAATAGTTTCAGGTTGATGATAGGCGTATCCAGGTTACTGATTCACAGCTATAAGTTATAAACAGTTATATTCCAATCGCTAACAGAATCCAATCGCGAATCAGAACTTAGAAAATTCTTGGCTTTCTGAAAACACGCATCTGATTTTTGAACGCAGTTGAATTTGACATTTTTGTAAAGTGATACAAAGGTTGAAGGATATTTGTTTTATCTCCCATGGGGCCCGTGAAAATCCATCAAACCCAAAGAAGTTTGCCAACATTTTTTTCTTCTGTGGTCTCGGTAGTGTAGTGGTTAGCATATCTGCCTATCAAGCGGAAGGCCGGGGTTCGAATCCTCACCGGTCCACCGTGCTGGGTAATCGCACGTTAAAAGGTAAGGCCTCGTTGATCCATTGCTCGCACAAGTTTCGACTTCTGAGGGTTGACGTTCGTCAGCTGGTTAACGAAAACGAACAATTTTAGAACAATTTAGAACAATTTTAAAACAATTTTTAGAATACCATTTTCATTCATTTCGAATTCCAACTCGACAACTTCTTCAGCGGTAAGTAGAGGTTCCCATTTCGTGGAAAATACTGGGCACCCTGAAGATATCCCGAATTGTAAACCAGTGACCCTGTATAAACCACGATGAGTATTCAATATAAGTAATTCAGAAGCTTTTTCGGTAACTTTCACTTGAGTATAGGACATTTCTGAATCTAATTATGGACAAAAATGTCCTCCACCAAGTTTTGTGGAAACGACTGTATTGGTCAAAGGAAATACTTCATTGGTGATTGCTCGATTGACAATTGTTCGATAATCACGTATGTACGTATCCTTTCCTTAGTTTTTACGACTGGAACGAAAGGTGATGTCCATTCTGAATACTTGACTGGACCATCTTCTATCTTCGTAGATTTTCTCTCTCATAGCGAGTGGAACAGGTCTAGCTCGACAAAATTCAAGAATACCATTTTCCATAACAGAAAAAACAATTAGTTTACTAATATATTAACCAAGAGCCTTTGTCAAAACTTCGGAATGTTGTTGCATTTGGTCAGATCACATTTTCGAGGATTCTATCAAAAAATAAATCCCGCATTGGTAACCTTCAGCGAATTATAGTGGAAATTTTTTGGAATAAGCAAAGCATATTCTGTTTGAAATTACAGGTCACTTACCCACTTTCAACAGAGGTAAACAAAATGGAACGTTCTAATGGGGTGCTAGAAAAATTTACCACACTAATGAAAATACAATAATAATCCACATCCTTATTCACGAGCCACTGACACGGTAGTTTCTTGACCGAATCGATTCATTTTCTCAAAGCTCACACAATAACCCAAATGAAATGTGACAGAACAAGACAATTTCGATTCAATTGTTCAATCTGTGATGTATTTCAAAGCCTATGTTGACGAACTTCGAAACGCTAAAACATGAAGTTCAAATAATTAGTTGAAGTTCAATCTGGTGTGAAATTTTCGGTTATAATTGCACGAGTGCATAAAAATTACCGATAATTTTGCAAGAAAGCGTGATATCTAAAAATTGCAGTTGAATGCAATTTTATAAGATATCACGCTTGAATGCAAAATTATCTGGTCATTTTTATGAACGAATGTAATTCATTGGAATATTTCACGAATGAAGAAATTCTCAAGGAAATGTTATTTTTTGTTCATTTATACTTTCCTCTATAGATTGTATGGAGCACTCATCAACACGCGAAATGTTTTTCTGTTTTTGAAGACTATCTGACATTTATTTGTGTTGTGTACTGACGTCTAGCGATACGGTTTCGAATGTGTTGTTATGGTGACTTGATACAATGCAATAACAGCTGTAAGTTTTCGATAATTGCATTGCTCTTATGGGACATTTTATATATGAGGGTAATATTCTTACCGAATACCACGCGTACTTGAATTATTCTTGGGAATTTTTTCTTGCCCACAAATATTTTGGGAAAATTATCCCGCGCCTTCGGCTCTGGATAATTTTCAAAATATTCGTGAGCTCGAAAAAATTTCCGGAAATAATTCAAATACTAGTAGTAAGTGAAAATTTCATGTGGAAATGTCAAACCTAACAGGCCAAACCAATTCTTCCTATCAGAGCTTGGTCGTCTCTTTCAATAACTATCAGAGGTAATTGTTTGATTTCGCACTAGTGTTCCCTGTTCACTCTAGCTAGGACTTCACCTTTGACTGGCAATTTATCATATTCCCAGGTGTGTAAGTAAAAGCTGGATGAAAAGAGGCATTTCTAATGGAAAATTCCACTGAATGGATCCCCACTGTTTATCGAATGAGAGGCTTCCATTTCAAGTAACTTCCCTTCGACTTCAATTATTCTTTTGTAAGCAGGTACCCGTGAAATAACTAATATAACTGGCAAAAATTATTTCACTCCAAAATTCAAAATTGAGGTGACAACATATAAAAAGAAATTCTTTTTTTTTTCGCTAATGGGTGTTAATGAGTGACCACGACAGTTTTCAATAATCTTGAAACAATCTATGAATAATTTAATTTGAATAGAAATTTAATTCGGAACTGGCTCCTGTATATTTCGAAGAATATACGAAATGTTCACCTCTTGCTTTCCTCTAATGGAGAGGTCTGTTTGCAAAATGATTTCTAATATTATGTGATATTTCGTTGCCAGCACCCCTTATTACATGCAAGAGCTCTGTGATGTACTCCGATTGTGAAAAGTATGCTAGAGATTGCACATATCTCTACAAAAATCTAAGGGTGATAGATTAGGTGATCTAGCTGGCCACTTCACAACAATTACCCCTTTATTTTCAATGTTGAACAGACTTCATGTCAGTTTTCTAGCCGACGTACTTTTCCCTCTCATTCCAATTTTGACTTTTAATAACCCTTTGAGGGTAATCCAATTATCGCAGAATTACTTGAATTGAATATATTAGTTTTGTTATCCAGTACATTCGGTTCAACTTCCATCCTTAATGTAGCTAAAAAACGATTTTAAATAATAATAAATATCTCGGCCAGTCGGTCCGAACATTTCACGTATGCGACGTCCCGGATTCCTTTTTTTCCACCACATTCATAAATATTTCAAAAGTGATGACGTACTAGGTCGACGTTCATGAGAGTTCAATTTTTTTTTTATCTTCTCATTAAAATAGAACTGGAAAACAGCATAACGAGTGCAGGATATGCGTTCGCTGGCTTTTTGTAATTAATGCATGTTTTGCATTGTATATCGCTCTTTTGAAATATGAATAACATTTTTGAGTCAGGAGTCATAGCTTAGACGATACATGAACAAATTATGTTTTATTTACTGTGCATCACAAAGCAGTGACGTACACGCTCACAAGTTGCGACGCAGCTGGAATATTGTGAATACATACAGAAGAGTATTGTCCTCAGTCAAACTATATACGAGATAGAAAGTTATCCTAGCAAATAGGTATTAAGAAGACAGGTTTGGTGCTCGAACGTATCCTTATGAAGCACCAGTTTTCACCATGAAATATCATTAACAACCATTTGATGAGAGTTTAACGAAGACTCATTAGTACCACATAAGCTTACATACTTAGAGATTCCTTATATATGCTGAAGACTGAGAAATGTAAGACAAAATCCAAGACTTTTTGTCACGATGCAACCAGCAGAGCTGGACCAGGTTTTTCAATATTTAAGATCGATATCGACTGCCTTATTTATCACCAAGAAAATTCTTGATCCTGGTTATTATTTCACCATAGTCCCAGTAATGAATCTGTAAGAGGAAAAAAAGCTAACTTTGTCTATCCCTTTGGCTGTAACTGAAAAAAACTATCAAGTAATCACTTAGTTTCAACAATCACCGATCCGTTTATAGAAGTCACCTTCCTCACTACTTTCAGCAGAAGATGCTTAATGGAACAGCCGATACATTTCAGGGTATTGTTTGTGAGGTCTCTGAATCTACTAGAATCGCATAATTACCATTCTGATTTGTCTTGTACCTAGTCTTCAAGAAGTCACGTTTGAAATCAAAATATTGAAGAAAAATACAAGAGGGTCTCAATCAACAGTTCATGAAGATAAATGAGGAAATGAAGTCACATCAAATTTCGTCTCTGCGATCCAACACGTGAATGTGACCTCCAAGAGTCATAATTCTGTTGACTGGAATAGGATTAAAATCTCAATTTCCAGGAAGACTCATGAACAGAGGTCACGACCTGTGATAGTATGGGGAGGAGGAAAGAATAAAGCTGGAGGAAACAATTACGCTAGTTATAGAAACTTCGTGTTCCACAGCAAAATTCAATTGATGATTAACGACCGACCATCCAAAAACTAACATTAACACATTTTTTGCGGCGGAATGGATAAATTATCGTAATATGTATTTTTAGATACGTTCCATCGAGAAGCGCCACAGAACAACAACAACGAGCAATTCAATTAGATTCAGTAACTTCCGGCGATGTTCGTCTGTTGGCCTCATGCGTTAACGCTTGATCAACGACGCGTGAATGGCACGATCCCAGTTTTCATATTGTTCGTTGTCCGGCGGAGCCTTTTGTTCAGAATCTAACGAGGTATTTCAATCGAAACTGGCGCAATGTACAGAGTGATTCGCATAATGCCAGGAAAGCACGCAAACTATGCTCGATACATTGGTCCAGTAGGTCAGCATGAATTGGGAAACCAAGAGAAACGATTCGCCATCTAATGGTGGAATTGAGCACTGATCTGTCACATTGAGCCGATTATTCATCCTTCTAAACGTATCCTTTTTTGATCTCAGCATTGTTTATAGGGAAGAATATCGACCGATGAGGGCGCTGGTGGTGGTTAAACTATATCCACCATTTTGAAATAGTTACCTTGTTTATATTCGTGAAATAACGCGCCAAACTGAAATCCAGTCATCAGTTGCCCTCCTACACAAGATTTTGGTGTTTTTTTGCTATATTTTCATTGTACGAAATTTTTCTCGAGAACGTTAATGGGCGCGTTCAGTCGCGCTAGCGCTAGGCAAGCGCTAAGTAAGCGGAGGACGAATTTGATCGCTAATTGACAGCGCTAGCTCTAGCGGTCGCCATTTTTTCCAGCGAATTTATTTTCCGCTGAGTTGGTCAGCGGTTCCATATGTCAACGACAACCAACAATTCTAACCTAAACCTAACCAAAGTCCAATTTTTGTATTTGGGTTTTATTAGTGTCTGAGGATTATTTATGGCGGAGAATAGTTATACAACCGTAAAATTCAATGTTGACGGAAAAATAATATGTGGAAATACCTATACCAACAATATTTTCCTATACTTACAATGAATATTATTTCAAATGTATACTTTCTTATTCTGTTTAGTTGTTCGTTACTTACTTCCATAACATTTCTTGACATTCTTAAATGTTCACAAAAGTCTTGCGGTGGGTATCTTGGAATTACTTCCTCGAAATAATTTGAATTTCTAACAGTATTTTCTGCTTCTCCTATTGCTAATATCTCTGAATTCTCTTCTTGTCTTTCAAATACAGGTGGAATCAATTCCACAATATTATTATCATCCGCAAGTTCTTCGACTAAGATTAAGTAATTTATAAATTTTTCCATTCAAGGCGCTTCATATTAAGAAAATATAATTTAAAGGTTATGTGATGTGTTTATCTGTTTGTCAGAGAGCATCAAAGCATAGACGTTCAGCCACCTTCTAGCGCTTTCATAGAGCGCCGCTGCCAGCGCTAACTTTGCGCTAGTGTGGCTGAACGCGCCCAAAATATAACTGTGTTCATGATGCTTTGAATAGCCGCACAATACTTTTCATTGGAGGTGAACATGGATGCGTTGTGTTTCAAAATCTAATGATATTTGTTCCAGGACATTTTTTAGTTTTAGTGTAGTGTTAGTGAACCAAAGAGGCTTTCATTACATGGATGATGAAATGCGCCATAACTTCGCCTAAAAATAGACAAACAGACTCACCAGGTGACAAGAAATCCTCTCTCTTGGAATGCAAGGAACACACTGAGGCCGCTCTAGGTGGTGATTTATGCAGTTTCACTTTAATTTTCCAATACCTGTCTATTTTCTCTTTCAATCCACTCTCCGTAATGTTTCCCACCAAAGATGTATTTCTCTTTGGAAACGTGTGGAAAGACAACTTTGGATTTCGGTTCCTAGAGTTGCGGCAACTTGGCACCAAACACTTTATACGGCTCACTGAGCGATCTGCATCCATGATTGTTTGTTATTATTAATCAAAAAAACTACAACTTCAGATAAGATTTCCTAAATCAACACCAAAGAACTCAATGAATTCACACACATAAAATGGAAGCCGTTTGTTTGTCAAATTATAGCAGTGTGTTATATTTCCGCCAGACGTCGCATAAAATTATGAACTTCCCAATAGTTGCTCAACCATATGGAAATTTCATTTTAAGGGATGGATACTAAGGGTAGATGGCACTGGTGAATTCGTTTCCAAGTCGTGTCTTTTCTCTCATTTTTTACGAGCGTCGTAGCCTGAGTCACACATTTTCTTGATTACATATATATATATATATATATATAATACCAAAAATGACAATCAATTGAGAAACAGAAGTGGAATTTTTTGTCAATGTCATCATCGTGCAAGTTTGAGAATCATTTTAATGCCTTCACTTTCATTTTCTTCATAATAATGGTCATTTGCTTTAGTAGTAATTATTACTTGTGTCAGTCGTTGATTTATGTTATCTGTAATGTTCATATGTTTATTGTCGTCATAATTCATTTTCATTTGTGGAACTCCTGCAACTGGTCAATATTTCTGAAAACGAATTTGATGTGTTACTTGGTATTTTTTAACTCGACGAGTTTCAGAAAGAAACAATCAAAGATCTATCGTTTTAGAATAGTAATGGTTCCACCATTATGGAACCGCCGCCCTTTAGATCGGGTTGGACATGACAAGAGGAATCCAACGGTATCCCATTTAGGTCTCGGAGACCACGAGGAAAAGAATTATAAGCACAATTCTAATGCGCCGTAACGCTTCACAACTATAAACTATTGGGGAAAATGTTTAAAAGCGGCGCTTTTGAATTGCTACAGGAGTATTTATTAAAATCGAAGTAAATGATGAATATAAAATGGTAACTGACTGGCTGAGATAGAAAGATCTCAGGAACTACACCCTATCAATAGTAAGAGCCGAAAAAAAGGGTTATCTCAATTCAATTTGTGCTGAAAATAACTCTCGGAAAATTTGGAATGCCCTGAGCAACCTCAACATACACACGGAAAAAAAATTTGATATTCCAGCTAATTTGTCTGAACCCAACGAAATTAATAACTTCTTTGCTAAATTTGTATAAAACTTTACGAATAATTGTGATGAAAAAATCAAATTCTACAGTGAGAATACCCTCCACCCTAACAACAAATTCACATTTCATTTAACTAGAGTTGAGGAAGTTTGTAAAATGATTCACCGCATAAAAACTCCAGCTCTTGGTGCTGACCAAATTTCATCTAATATGATAAAACTGTGTTGTCCAGTCATTGATATCTACATAACTCACATAATTAACTGCTGCATAGATAAATCATACTTCCCTAGCCAATGGAAAATTGCGGTTGGTAAACCTTTTCCCAAGAAACGCGACCCTACTAGCTTTTCTGAACTCAGAATCATAAGTATTTTACCTTCTATGTCCAAAATATTCGAAAAAATTATGTATGAACTGATTTTCAGTTATTTCTCTTCAAAAACTGTACTTCCAGACTCTCAGTGTGGTTTCAGAGAGGCCTTCAGTACAGGCACAGCTCTGGCCATAGTTACCACCGACATTATTGAAGCTCTAGAGTCTAGACGATGGACTCGTGAGTCTGCTAGTCCTTTTAGATTACTCTAAAGCATTTGATACCATCAATCATGAATTAATATGTTCCAAATTCCTTTACTACGGCTTTGATGATAATGCTGCTTTTCTCATTTGGTCTTATTTATTGGGGAGGTCCCAACGAGTTTTTAGTAATGACAAATACTCTGAATCTCTAGATATATTCTCTGGTGTCCCTCAGGAATCAATACTAGGACCACTCTTCTTCATTATATACACGGCTGATATACCTACTTCTGTCAAACGCTGTTAAATTCAGGCTTATGCTGATGACACACAATTATATCTAAATTTTGACTCTGATGATTACTTGGATGCTTAAACCCTCATTAACGATGATCTCTGCCATATAAAAAAAGCTATCTCAGCAACACGATTTACAACTCAATACTGAAAAAACAACTCTAATGTGTTTCGTACAGTTAAAAAAAACTTATTCAGACAATTTACAGATCAGTATTGATGGTCATGTCTTAGGAATGGTGGACTCTGCGAGAAATTTAGGTGTGCATTCAGATTCTGAACTTAGATTTTCCGCACATCTGAATAACCTAATGAGGAAAGCGTTCTCATCCCTAAAATTTCTATATTGTAACCGCCATTTTCTGAGCATGAAGTTGAAAAAGACTCTATGTGACTCACTAGTGCTCAGTCACTTCAACTATTGCGACTTTATATACGGCCCTTGCCTCCTAGTTTCTGATATAAATAGAATACAGATGGTCCAAAACTCATGTGTTCGTCTTATACACGGAATTAGAAAATATGATGCAATCTCCCAGAAATTTAAAGAAACTAAGTGGCTCAACATGAAGAACCGGAGACTGCACCACCATGGGAATTTCATTTTCAAACTAATGAACACAGGACTCCCATCCGCTCTAAAAAAAAGCTTATCCCTCGCAGTAAAGTACATTCCAGAAATATTAGATTCACCAAAAACTTTACAATGCCACATCATCGCACCGCCATGTTTCGGAGATCATTTGTTTAATTCAATCCAACTATTCAACAACCTTCCTGACCAATTCAAAACTCTCAACATTAACAAATATATTCAAATATAAATACAAAAAATTCCTACTCGAGAACCAGTGAACGAACATTTCGGCTGCGCCCCTACTAGGAATGGACCAAGAATAACCCTGCCCATAATACTGTTACTCCTATAGTTATAGCATAAGAATAACCCACTTACTATTCACCAACTGACACCCTGTATGTGAATCTGAGAGCATGATTTGGTTGAGTTTGAGTAGCTCTAAGCTAGACTCCGCAAAAGTCATTTACTCTCATCTGTGTAATCCACTATTGTATCTTTGTTAATAAAGCCGATTTATTATTATTATTATTATTATTAATTGTGAGTGGCTTGACCTGAATGTTTCGAAATCACGATAGATATGGCACCCAACAGAAAAATGAACACAAAATATGTATTGGTGTTTGAATCCTAAATGAGTTATTCGTAAACAAGTCGCCTCTGATGAATGCATGAACAGTTACGACATCTATCAGCAGTTTCAAAATATATATCGCCGTCGTATACATTTTAATGTTTGTGGAAATTCAAAAATGCCACTTCAGCACATGAACATTCACATATAGTCGATAGACATACTTGAAAACTGCCGTTAAATGAAATCATCTATGGAACAATTCGTTTAGGCCAGTCTCAAACTACCTACACGGCTGGCAGCGGTCAGAAAACAACTACTTCCCTGGCTAATACCACGAAGGGCATTGCATTATGCCCGACCGGTGCCAGTACAGGTTTCTTCACAGAAGAAAATCCTGCATTTGCTTTTGGCGACGCAAATGAAGGAGTTCATTTTCAATTATTGGGACGGGCACACTTGCAAACCGGTTTCGGTTATTTGGCCACTCGTCAGTAGAAGGCAGTGTCGTCATCAACATTCAATGACTTCCCATAATTAAAAAACACCACCTTTCATATATAGTATCAAGCCTCGACCAAAGCTGATGCGAAAAACACAAAAGTCATTGCACCATCTGCCTATGGACAAGGTATACCACAAACAAGCCGAATTCGCCAATCATCCTGCGAAGAAAATGCAAAAAAATTCGACATAGTCAATAGGCATACTCATGAAGACTGGCGTTAAATCAATTCATCTTTTGAACAATTCGTTCAGGCCAGTCTCAATTCTAAAAAAAAAATCCTGCATTTGCTTTTGGCGACGCAAATGAAGGAATTCATTTTCAATAATAGGGACGTAAACATTTGGCCACTCGTCAGTACAAGGCAGTTCCATCATCAACATAAAGTCGATAACTCCCATAATTAAAAATCAAAAACCTTCATAGTATCAAGCACAAAGCTGATGCGAACAACGAAGTCAGTGCGCCATCTACCCATGGACGAGGTATTATCCAAAAACAAACCCCCATTAATTTCTCCTGCGAGGAAAATGTAAAAACATTCGACATAGTCAATGAGCATACTTGGCGTTAAATCAAATCATCTTTCGAACAATTAGTTCAGGCCAGTCTCAAATTACTTACACAGTAGGTTTTGGCTGGCACCTGTCAGAGAACAACTACTCCCCTGGCTAATACCACGAAGCGCATTGAATTATATCCGACAGGAACGTGGCTTCTCCTACGAGGTAGATATTATTTAATTTTGGAAAATCGTGAATAATCTCATTCAGAAATAAATGGTGCTTGGAAATTCGTGATAAAATGACTTGGCTTTTCATGAAAACTGTTTTCAGTCATTTACGTAGAACACTTACAAATATCATTTCGTCGCAGTAAGGAAATCTTAATAACTCTCTTTGAAAAATTTTCTCTGGAATGTCAAAATTTCCTAGCGATTTGCGAAACAGGTACATTATTAAAATTCAACTTGGGATTTCTAAAGAAATTATAATTAATGGTATTCTGAAGCTTCCCTAACAATTTTGTTAAAATCCGAGAGAATAAAGCAGTCTGAAACCTCACCATAACGGATAAATTCATCATACATCATCATTGGAAAAGTTTGCTTCTCTTTTTTCAGGTCGAAGATCAGAAACTAAAAATTATTATGAATATTTCCATCGTATGTTAAAAATCCCATATGAAGCGGGACATTTTCGATCAATAACAGCGATAAATTCCCGGCGGGACATTTTCGGGCTGGTAAATACCCGGTAGGTATCGAAAAATACCCGCTCGGTCCGTATATCTATTGGGAAGAATTTCTACCGATGAGGGCGTTAATGTCTGTTCAAAAATGTCGGCAACAAACCGTAATCAGCTGATCGTAATCTGTCAAAAACATATATTTACTATTGTTTACGTTGTATTTTGTATTGTACCTTGTGTTTTTCGATTTTTGGCAAAGTTCTGTGTGAAACAAATGTGTAGGCTAATCAGTGTGTGAATGTGTTAGAGAAGTGTACCATAATTTCACATGCAGAAGTTTGTTTTTGTTTTACGTGATGAAATAGTTCAAATATTTTCCGATAGAGGCGTATCCGGATGATGAACTTCCCAATGTAACGATTGTTAAAATGTACATTTGTCATCTTGACAGGTATAAATACTGAATTTTAAACGTCGTTGATTTAACTCCGGAAATATTCTGCCGAATGACATTCGTGCATCAAAATAAACCTGATAATTTTCCATTCAAGCATGTTGTCAGTAAAAAAAATTGGATTCGGTTATTTTCCGGAGTCGGGCTCTTTCGACAAAATATGAAAATAAACTCATGCAGTTTTTAGACAACATGCTTTCATGGAAAATTATCGGTAGGTAATTTTTAAGCACTTGTATAATTACTCCCGAAAATATTTCTAACGGAGTAAGAGACACCACTAGTTGGCTGAACTTATACGTTGTCGCTAAGCAGAGACCAATCAGATATCTCGCAGCTTAGCAACAGCGTATTCGCATAACTGCAAATGATTCAAGAACGTATCTCTCTCCATCTCTCTCTCTCTCTATCTGGCTGACGGCTGGCTGTTGGTGAGAGGAGGAGGCATAAAAATATGTTTTGAATACATGAGCGCCAGAAAATGCCCTAGGTGTTCTGTGACTAGAAAAAAACAAAAAACTACCACTACACAACTAGAGGTTGGGTACTCGAAGTATTCGATTCTATCTTTCTAGTTCCTATTTTGCTCACTCTGCAGTCTTCTCTCTCTCTCTCTCTTAGAGTCCGTCCATAGTCCGCTGGCATTTGACGTTTCATGACAACTGTCAATCAGCCTGCTGGACAAACAAATCGTATTTCCATAAGCAACAATGGTAATTTAATGAGATTATAATTGCAATTCTGAAGAGATACAAAATGTTTTGGATATACCGTTGCTCATTTCAACTCATCAGTACTCAAATCTTTTCTACTGGTTGCCTAAATCTAAATCTACAATTCACGTCTCTTTTCAGCAAGAGGATTAATAATTTTTCTATTGTCAAAAATAGAAGGGATTCGATGGAGTGAAACCTAATCTCTGCCGCTTCAGATCTCCACAATCGCTCAAAATTGAGGTATTATCGAGAAAAAATATTTTTAAATATGAGACAAATGCACAATAAGCATTTGTAAATCTGTTTGTTTGTCCAGCAGGCTGGAAATTCAACTGTCATTTACTGTCGTCTGTCAGATATGACCGCGGTCTATTAGTTATGTCTATGACACTATGACAGCTAACAAATACCTAACCTCTAACTTTTGTTTATAGGTTATACAATTCCTAAAGATTTTATCGTATTTTACGGTAATAAAACAATGTCGAATAGTCATCTGTTCCTCAAGCCTGGATTTATTAATGTACCATTGCAAAATGGAGTAGGTCGATATGTTATCCAGCTTCAAAGAGTTGTGCTAAAATTTTGTAAAAACAATGGGTCAAGCAGAGGAATGAGGTAAATCTTAACAAATCATCCCAAATTCCTCGCTAATGATATGTACTTTCAGAGAATTCATCGAATATGACTTGGTGAATTTTGCTAAAGACAACCCAGGAATTGTGGTTTACTTGAAACCCAGAAGACATCGAAGTGCAGTCATGACAGCTGAATACTGTAAGTGGTCGTAAAGTTGAATTGTAATCTAAAGTTAGTAGATCCGAACAATTATAGACTTTCATATATTTTTTTACATAATAATATTTTTCTCATTAGTAAATGGAGACTACCAGTGGTTGAGCTGTAGAAATTTCACCAGAGAAGAAATAGCGAAATGGTTGAATCTTCTCAAAACACAGCAAAGGAATCACACTGGAACGAGAATTCGTAAACTTTTGCACACTGATCACCCTTCCATACAAGGACCATGGACACCATTTACATTCAGAGATCCGGCATTGAATTTGGCTGCCTTCCCGAATGAAAAATTATCAGAACCCAGTGTTTTGGAAAGATCAAGTCAAGATGAGTTGGTTGAGATGTTCCGAAAACAAAAGCTTGAAGAACTTGAGAATGCAAGAGCAGTAAATTAGAACGTCACTATATATTAAGTTAGCATTAATAGGCAATAAAATGTTGAAAACAAGCGTTGGACATTATTTGAGTTGATGAATAGGTCTCAGTACATTTTTTATAGAAAAATTGTTGTAACATGTTTGAGACCCAAGATTTTTTAAGGCAATCAGTCGCTTTTGAAATTCCGAATATTGACAGGATAAAATTTGAAGAAAGTCAAACAAGGATTTGAACTATAATATTTTAACCTCTTTTCATTCAACGGTGCTGATCTATGATTCAGTGAAATGATGGTTATGAGATCAAATTTTTATATTTAATCAAAATATATTAGGGATATTCCTGTTTTCACGCCCATTGTTAATTTCAGTAAAAATTGTTTGGGAATGGTAAGTACTTTTGTGAAGGTTAAGCTTAAGGTGGTAGTTCATTGCATATTTACAGTTTTTTTTTCGTATTGTTTCCTATCTGATTGTCTGCATGATTTGAAATTTGCTGTAAACAGAAATGAAAGATGCCTAGCTTGTATATATCGAATAAAGTGAACCAAATTCAAGGGGAACTTCAAAATCATGATAATTATAAACAAATAACAATTTCAAAGTATCTTATTGCATAAACAATCGAAATCAGAAAGTGCCTGAACGAAGTAAATTACTCTATAGCGTATGGTTTCATCTAGGAATATGACAAAGCATTTCAAAACGTCCTGGACATGTTTTGGCTGATAGTTCTGCCATTAGTTACTAGAGATTATACTGTGCTTGAATAGTATATTGAATTGTTATACTCAAATAGTTACTACACCATACCAATAACCTTCAATTGATATATGATGCGACTATATTGAATGAACTCCCTCTGCCTCAAATATATCAATGAATATCAAATATCCTACAACTAATCCAATACATCCTGTCTGTAGCTTTTAGCTATTCCAGTTGCGCAGTGGTAGTATGATAAGAAAAACCATCCAGTAGAAACTAATTTTGACAAAGAACATAGAACAGATGCTTTGATGCTTTTGTCTTGGACTAGGCTTTACAGCTAAAGCAAACGCTGGGTGCGTTTCTTTACCAAGATGGATTTATTGGAAGAGATATATATGTCTGCCTACTTCGTCAAAAAAAAGCTGATGAAAATTTCAACGTACCGTAATAAACCAAGATGTATCCACTTTCAAATACGTGTCTTTAACAATACATGCGTCAATTATAATCTCGATTATAATTTTAAACATTCTAAGATTACTTCAAACCAAACTTTTATCAGTCAATTAACACACGAACAACCGTAACAACTGGATGATCAGAATAATTCATAATGTTTTTATGCTTCACTTTTTTTGGGCATAAAATTAAAGTGGTTTCTCATCGCCTACTGAGTTTGTTGTAGAAATGAAAATGTTGCATCTGGTAATTTTTCTTTTCTGAATTCAAAAATTTTTACTTAGACTTTCATTTAATCCTATAACTAAAAGAAAATATCTCTTTAGCACTGTGTGGTATGTGATTGAAGGAAAGTTTTATACAACAATTATAATATTGTAAGAAAGAAAACGGATCACGTTTTCAACTCTTGTCGTAGTAACGTTCCAATAAATAAATTCAACAACTTGTTCACTTTTTTTACATACCACCGTTACAAATAACAAAAATTGAAACCCACCACTAATTGTAAATGTTTTGATTAATACCTAACACCCCAAACTAATTTGTATTCTTCATCAAGATCCAAATTATTGGGTTAATGTTCTAAACGCCGTTTTCGCAATATTTCAATAAATTGGGTATCATTGGAAAAATAATGTTGTGTGCCTTTTCACTCGCCCCACTTTCCATTTAAAATTTCAGAGTTGTGACATCCCCTCGCCAGGGGTATAAAGGCAGATGAAGTAGTAGTAATATTTATTATAGGATATATCATAATCTCACAAGATATCATAAATAAGAACAAATATACTTTAAAACTTTAGAAAATCTGTGTGAAATGTAAATTTTACGTATCTGAGTCATTTTGCTTCAAATTCCACATAAAGGAGAAAAGCTAGGTGCATACCATTCTGTATGTACTTCTTAGTTATAAAACGAGATTGAAGAAAACTATTCGGTCATCTCATAAAAACGACATGCAGTAAGATAACAGAATTGTTAGGCAAAAATGAGTTGGTCAAGAGTGTGAAATTTGACAAATGTAGTGATGACGGCTCGGCTCAGCTCAAAAAGTTGGGGTATCAGTTCTCCAGGTATCAGTTCTTCAAAGTAGTCTCAGTTCCCCCTATAGTTGAACCTGGTATTGAATTTATTCATATAAGGCACAAAGTTTATTATCCAGTTTATATTTGAATTGTTTTCATGTTCAGGAATTCATGGTGATATAAAAGACAAAGAAAATGAGAATAATATCAGATAGGCATCATTCTTTTATCCAATGATCAGCTTCCATAATTGTTTTCACTAGAACACCTATTTATTATCAGTTTCTGTTTCATAGCCTTCCTTGCATTTTTCATTTCTATTTTTTGTAAACTTGTGGAATCGTTTTTATCATTTGTTAGTACTATAACACGCCTGAAAAGCTATTGATCAGTGAAACACGTGAAGCGGTTTTGTAAGCTGTCTATCGAAAATCACACAATATATATATATATATATATATAAACCTTGGGTTGGTCGTGACTGACCAGTTGAAAAAAGAACTTCGAAACCACTATGTGATTTCTGTTGGTGAGGTTGCAGTCAATCTGACCTATTTTTTTTGGTTGAAGGAGAGTTATCATTATGTAGGTTGCAAACAACTTTTTCTAATGACTTTCCTTGAATATTTCCATTGTATGCTAAAAATCCCATTCGAAGCGGGACATTTTCGATCAATTACAGCGATAAATTCATCGGCGGGACATTTTCGGGCTGGTAAATACCCGGTAGGTATCGAAAAATACCCGCTCCGTTCTTGTATCTAGAGTAACGATTGTTAAAATGTACATTTGTCATCTTGACAGGCATAAATACTGAATTTTAAACGTCGTCGTTTTAACTCCAGAAATATTCTACCGAATTACACTCGTGCATCAAAATAAACCTGATAATTTTCCATTCCTTCGGAGTCGGGCTCTTTCGACAAAATATAAAAATAAACTCATGCAGTTTTTAGACACCATGCTTTCATGGAAAATTATCGGTATTTTGAAGCACTTGTGTAATTACTCCCGATAAATATATGCTGAGTGTTTTCATTCCAGTAAAAATGTTTGATTAGCAAGTGCATCTCTTGAATGTCCATAACCGAACAAATTCGGGATATCTCACTATGGAGATATAAAGGACGTCCGATAGATGCCCTTTACCAATCAAATGGTGGACGTACCTTCATGGACTAGAACAGAGCATCCTGCCACAATTTCTTTGTTTTTCATTGGTTTTGGCTCATAATCCGTAGGTCAGTGGTTCAATCCCTAGGTCTGTAGGTATGTCGAATTCAGCCTGTGCCTTTGGATATCCATTTCTTGAATTTAAAAATGTAAATTGTCCTTCAAATGATTATTCCCTATTGGCGATGCAAGACATCTGGTGTACAAATCTGAACTATAACTAGTCAGTAGTTTGCTTTGTTTACATGTGAGAAAGTGGTTTGATTTCATCATTTATTAGGTGGATTTTTAAACTATAAACTTCACAATGTATAACTACACCGGTCTAAACAAGAATGATTGAATACAAATAACCACAACAAATCTTGACTACTGACTTCCTCTAGTTCGACTTTATCCGCACTGTCGCTTCGATCTTAAAACATGATACCAATTCCAGTTCGGAAATTGTCTATCCTTAGGATGGGAAAAAATTCCACAAGCTTAACTTCGATCATATTTTCTTTAAAGTTACCAATGAAAGTTCATATATAATGATGGCTTATATAGTGAATCGCTTATATTGAAGATTCGTATATTTTCAAATCAGCTTGGGAATCTGCATCATCAGAAACCCCTTGTACTGAACATCATTAATTTAGAATTGAAATTATAAGAGATATTACCATTTTTTCATTCTCAATGCTCAAAAATAAATGTCGGCAAACACTAGGACTACCTTTTGTATGTGGCAGACTGGTTACTGTCCTCAATTTTGTCAAAATATTCTCAGCAAATAATACCTACTATAACAACCCGCATCAAACCAACTAGATACGGCCCTGTCGCGATCACCGGAGGGGAGACGCTTCCCTCGCTTCGGCCACGAAATTCATCAGTCATATTTACACTCCGCATTTTGAGTATCTTGTTCCGCTTCGCTAAATAAATTCTTAAATGTTTATCACTCTCGATTGTTCTTTAAACTTAATCAGAGTACCCACTAACCCCCTAACATTGACCCCAATGTTATATTGGCGCCCAACGTGGTGCGCCAATATAACATTGGAATCAAGTACCTACTAACCCCCTAACATTGACCCCAATGTTATATTGGCGCCCAACGTGGGGCGCCAATATAACATTGGAATCAAGTACCCACCAACCCCCTAACATTGACCCCAATGATATATTGGCACCCAACGTGGGGCGCCAATATAACATTGGAATCAAGTAACCACTAACATTGACCCCAATGTTATATTGGCGCCCAACGTGGTGCGCCAATATAACATTGGAATCAAGTACCTACTAACCCCCTAACATTGACCCCAATGTTATATTGGCGCCCAACGTGGGGCGCCAATATAACATTGGAATCAAGTACCCACCAACCCCCTAACATTGACCCCAATGATATATTGGCACCCAACGTGGGGCGCCAATATAACATTGGAATCAAGTAACCACTAACATTGACCCCAATGTTATATTGGCGCCCAACGTGGGGCGCCAATATAACATTGGAATCAAGTACCCACTAACCCCCTAACATTGGAATCAAAGTAACCACTAACCCTCTAACATTGATCCCAATGTTATACTACATAAATACCAATTTTCAATTATTCCATGTAATTCAACTGATCGGTGAATTTCATATTGAAACCAAATTTTTGAATTTTAAAAGGCCAAGGGTCCTAAACTGGTTTCGAGCAATTCCACAGCCGAGTATTATCAACAGGCGCTGTTTAAAAATCTGCACTACAAAACTGTGCTACATTTAATAATGAATAGCTGTTGGATACTTAACAACATTACTGCTCAATTTGTTTTGAACTCCCCTTCAATTCATGCTATTTTTTCCCAGTTTCTCAAAAAATATGTCTCAAATCGTGCTTCAAAATTTCAGGGGTAATTGAAACATTGACGATGCTCACGACATTTATTAGACAAAAATCGATATAAAACTATAGGGGAAATCTTTATTTACAGAAAATGATTTGAAATTGCACAAAAAGGCTCATATTTCGAGTCTCAAGGGGACCTGAGGGTGATCAAAGCCATACAACTATCCCCCCTTGAAGTGCATTGAGCTAGCAACAAAATTACAATATCAAATCCAATATCATATCACATTTTGGAAATATGGAGTTACTAAGACAAGTTGTGAAATCCTTTAAAAAAGAATTAGAAATGAGAATTATTCAGAAATCCGAATTTTAAAACAACCGCTACTATTTTAGATCGAGTAGTATTCACTGCTTTGGTTCAATTTAATATTTTAGTATTTACCAAAATATCTAGGACCCAAAATATGAGCCTTGAAGAAATAATCTGGCATACAATTGAATATCTTACCACCATTCTCGTACAAAAATATTACAAAATAAATGCTGTTTCAGTTCGTTTCATATCGTTTTATTTATGCTAAATTAATAAATAATTAAATCATAAAATCATTACAATTACAAAATTCACAAATAAAATTAAGCTTAATGGGAAGGGGTTTGAATTTTTTGAACTTATTGTCAAAAAAAAACTATGCACTGGCATCTAGATTGACCTATTCATATATCACGATCCGCTTTTCCATAAATCAGTAACTACAATTCTATGATACTCTGCAGAAGCTATTTCATGAATGGAAAATTCGACATAACGTCAAGATATAGAAGACTAGATTTACTGCTTTAACAAAAAAGGATAATAACAAAAATTGGCAAACACACAAATTGGACTTAAAATGGTGAAATTATTTTTCTACGCAAGTGGGCTAGATGTACTAATCTCGAGGTTTTTGAGGAGATTTCAGTCAGCTTTTAGCCTCTTGGTGAATTCCTCTTGCTGCCTCTCCTTCCATTCTTTTTTGGCTCTAACTCTTTTCAACTGACCATCCCTGCAAAAATTCGTGAAAACAACGTCCACAATATGACAGATGATAGAATTCAATATGATAGATCGCTGGCTAGAAAGCAATCAGAATTGGGTTTTCAAAATTAAATTGTAGCGCCACTATGGCGAAAATGCCAACTAATTCGCACATCTTTGAAACTGAATTAATCAAGGTTAGAAGTATGTCATTCCTGGTATTATTTGAAAATTCAAAATCGTAAGCATTTAGTAAGCGATTATAATTGTTTAAATAAATAAATGAATAAATAAATCTTTATTAATTTCTTCGATCATAAAAATGAGAGAAAATATGTCAATATCATTCAAAACACACTAAAACAGATAATATAGAACATAAAGGACAAAAATCATCCATAAAACATATATGGCATATATACCCCTTATAAAATCTATATTGGTTGATAATTTGTTTTTGATTCCCATATATTCTGAACTCATTTCAGTTTTCGATAATCTATGTGCTGGTACTTCAAATGTTACTGAATTTCTAGTATTTTAATTTGTTGCTATATCAACAGTATTGCAATTGGTGTATAATGAAATCAATAGCGGGGAAGCCACCGCAGCAGTGCTTTGTGACTTATCCAAGGCTTTTGACTGTGTCAATCACAGTATATATTGCTTCGGAAACTCAAGATATGGTTTCAGAAATAACAGTCTCATTTGGATTGAATCATACCTTTCTGATAGAAAACAATTTGTAAGAATGTTGTCTAACTCGGACGTTGAAGAGATAAATTGTGGGGTACCTCAGGGCTCTGTATTGGGTCGTATTCTGTTTCTGTTATATATTAATGACTTGACCAATATATCGATCACAGGTAGCTTTACCTTATTTGCTGACGACACCACATTATTGTGGCATGACAAGGACAGAAACAGATTGCATAACAGAATGTGTCTAGACATGAAAAAAGTAAAGAATTGGTATGATTCGAATCTTTTATCGTTGAATACCAGCAAAACAAATATATTGGCGTTCGAGTGTAATAAACCTGATATCCCCCTAGACACTAACATGATAAAAAATAATTCTTTGAAATTCTTGGGAATTTATTTAGATGAAAATTTGAAATTCTCACAGCATATCGCACACATCAACAAAAAATTGGCATCAGGATGTTTCGCACTGAGAAATGTCTCGAAGGAACTGGGGTTTGCTGCGGCGAAGGAGGTGTACTATGCCTTAACAGACTCTTATCTGAGGTATGGTATACCCTTTTGGGGTGTTTGCAGCAAACAACTTATGCAATCCGTTTTTGTCTTGCAGAAAAGGGCTATTAGGTACTTATGTAAAGCGAAATGGCGGGATTCATGTAAACCCCTTTTTCGAGAACATAGAATCCTTACGGTTATTTCAATATTTATATTGGAAACTGTTTCAATTATACATAAAAATAGGGAGAACTATGAATCTGCAGCCACATACCACACAAGGCAGTCAAACGAACTGAATCTACCAATTCCAAAAACATGTTTTGTTCAAAACTCGTTGATATATAACGGAGTCAGGATGTACCATAAACTTCCCGATGAAATCAAGGAGACTTCTTTCATCATATTCAGAAAAAAATGCAAAAAGCTATCAAGTGATAGAGCCTATTATGATCTTCAAGAATATTTTGACGACGCCCTGTAATTTAGAATGTGTAGAATTGCGAATGTACTGTGTGAAAAACAATTTTATTCGTTGTCCTATTTCTTGTCATGTAACCTCTGTATATGTATATATATATATATATATATATATATATATATATATATATATATATATATATATATATATATATTGTATTTTTAATTATTGTAAATTTTCTACTTCGTGTTTATATTGATTGATACATCATTAATTATTTTTGACATTGTGTTTGTAACAAGAATTCTATTTCTTAAACAATAAACATATTATATTATTATTATTATTATTCAGACTTTTAAATGTTGTAATGATTGCTTTTACATACATTAGGAGTTGAAATATGTAAATGCGAGGTAACGTGAGGATCCTGCCCTTAATAAATATTTCTTTACAACTTGTTCGTCTTTTAACTTCTTCTATTGTCCTCAAAGTCCTTTTTTGTAGAACAGAAACTAAGGTATTTCCGTGAAGAGTTCTGCTTAGCTGGTGAACAGAGAGATGCAAGGAAATGATTATAATGTTATTCATTTTTAGACAAATTTTGCCAAGGCGATTTGATGGCAGCTACTTGAAATATGTATCAAATCTGAATACTGAAAAAATATATCATACTTGAATGAACTCAATTTTACAAATAATAACAAAAACTTGAGAAGTCTTGACTTTGGATTTGAATATAACTCATTCCAAACAAATTATCTGAATAACGTTTTCTGTTTTATTTTACGAAATAAATGTACTTTGATACATGCACTGTATGCTGTTTGGCTTCATTTTATTTTAGGTGAATCTGATATGTTAATCGAACTAAATTTTGGGGGTATTTGAATTTCATTTGGCAACTAAAAAGATCCCACTTGTTGCACCCCTAATGCACCATACTTGTGTCACATTCACATCTAAGTCCTTAGAAAAATATGAAACCACATCATTGGGAGAGGGAATTGTGATGATGTTAATATGAATGTGTAGCTGGAGTAATATAAAATTTCTAAAATCATGGAAAAATATCCTGCTCTTAGTAATTACATTCACGTTGTATACATTTCAGTGATGCCAACCATTTGGCCAAAATTTTTTAACCATTCCCAGGCAAATACTGCCAGTGGCACTCGTTTTCATTTATATTTTGTTTGCCAAAACGGAAGAAAGGTTTCGTGTTCAGAATTACATGATGTCTCAAATTTGGACGATAAAGCTATAAACACCCTAAGAATTTTTCAATTCAACATTTCAATAATTTCAATTTATAGCCTCCCTCATTGAAAAACTAATTATTTATGATTTCGGGCTGCTAACTAAATCTCATCAAATTTGAGGTTGAGCGACACAACCAGCAAAATACGAAATACTCCAAAAATGAACTAGCAGAAAAAGTGTAATATACTGCAATTAATAATAATTTTGCTTTTCATTTGACCCATACAGGTTTCAAAATTGTCACTACAACTCAGACTGACGTCTAAATAATAAAACACAAATATAGATACATACATCAACATACAAAACCCGAATTATATTGAAATTTTGGTTCGGATTTAATACTCACCACACTAAATCCACTAATCCTCCTTGTTTGGCTATAGCACTTTTTACCCTGTTTGCAAAATAGATTGCAGATTCGCCCTCTTGCTGGTACATTGGAGGCAAATACCAAACATCACAAACTATAGCCCAACTCGTCATCATCATGTATAAATACTGTAACATCGAGTACCTTAAAATGAAAGTGATTCATAAGACACAGTACGGCTTCAAACATGCAATATGAAGCTTATCCAATCCATCCTGGCACAAATTCAGATACTTTTCCAGTTGCACACTGGTTGTGCAGACCATGACAAAAGAAAAAACACCTACTAGGAATAAATTTCGACCCAGTGAACACATATAATAAGTGTTTCTTTATCTTACTGTACTTCACAGAGATTGCTGGGCATATATGTCATTAGTTCTTTGCCAAGATAGTAGTTTCATTTCATTTTCATTTGTCTGAAGAAAATTTACATTTTATAGACACGTCCAAACCTTAACCCAAATAATCTAGATACTATTGATGAATAAAATTATTTGTAGTGCTGTGAAATGGAATAATGGACAATATAAAACATCAACTTAATTAAAAAATTAATACAATTCAAGAGATGACTGAATCATGGAAATATAAAATGTACGAAACATACAAACATAAATGTCTAAAATATATAGTGTATAATGTATAAAATGTGAAAATATATAAAGTGTTAAATGTATAGAATGTCAAACGAACAAAATATAGATCAATGTATGAACACAATGTACAATAAACGAATTTATATTCAATCACTGTGATTATCCATGAACAAATGCCGATTTTCAGCGATCAACTGAGAAAATTCTTAGAAGTTGTAAATACAGTTACTGGATAAGATACATTTCAATTTGGATTTGAACTTTTTTGGGGGTAGATCTCGAAATTGAGATGGTAAGTTGTTATAGAGCCCCGTATCAATTTTGGTGGTTTTTTGAAGACTTGTTTTTGGTTCAACTAATCTGGTTCTGAACCTTGTATCATATTCATCTAACTCTTCATGAATTTCATAGGATTCAATATTATTTTTGATATATATCAATTTGTGGTATATAATCAAGGCATAAACAGTCATTATTCCTAGGGCTGGAAATAAAGGTCTACAACTAGAATCCCAATTTGACTTTGTAATACATCTTAAGGCAGACTTTTGTGAAATTAGTAGTTCAACTAGGTGTGTTTGAGCTGCATTACTCCAAGATGAAGTGGCATACTGAAGGTGTGAATGAAATAGGGAATAATAAGAAGTTAGCGCTGCTCTTTGATTTACAAGGTCTAGAACTTTTTTTATAGCAAAAACAGCTCTGGAGAGTTTAGTACACAAAAAATTCATATGCTGTGACCACAGGAGAAGACTGTCAATTTGTACACCCAGAAATTTAACATTTCCATAATTTTGTTCGTTATTAGCAGAATTATTTGGTTTACAATAAAATTTTAGGCAAACAGTTTTACTCTCATTCAGTATAAATTCATTACTGGCGAATTATGCTGTGAGTATCTAGATAGGATGTTAAGTCATTATACAATTTTTTCTCCAATGTTTTGGAACATACTGGCAACATGGATATTTGTCTGAAATTATTTGTTAGAGATGGATCTCCTTTTTTATAAGCGGTTAGTACCTTTGCAATTTTTAATTCCAATGGAAAATTGCCTTCTTCTAGACAACTATATATTATATTACATAATGGATCTATTACAAAGTTCACACATCTTTTCAAAATAAACCTAGATATTCCATATATTATATGTCTTCAGTTTTTTTATTCCTGAGTCCCATAATGAGTACTCTGATATCATCAGGTGTTGTTGGTATAAAAAACATAGAATTGATGAAATTTCTTTTTCAAATTATCTAATGAAGATTCGGCACTGATATAGGTTTTGTCCAATTCTAATATATTTATATATATATATATATATATATATATATATATATATATATATATAACAACATGTATCGGGAAATAATCAATATAACGAAATGAAAAGTTTTCTCACCTGCTGCTGTTCCAGAAAGCATCTCCGAATCTTGGATCATATTTGATGGCAACTGGATATATGACACTGCCAATTTCGAAGCTGCCTTTTTTAAACTGCATAACTGAAGTATTGTTTATGCAAGTCCCCTCGGGGAAAATGAGTATGGGAGGATTTTTTGGATTCGAAATATGTTCTTTCAATCTGAAACATATTGAATAAAATAAGACCTCCAGTGGAAAATGATAGTTCTTTAATATTGCTCTTCAAATTTTCAATGTTTCCCAATTGAACGGCCCCGTCAACTGTTTCCAGTTGTTGAATTTACAGAAACTATTGAAAAAAAAAATTTTTATTTTTTTTCATTTCGAAGACTAAAGAATGTAATAAGATTAGTGTTAATAAATTGATGGACCGTTACTATGTGGTAAGATATCATCAAGATATCATCAATTTAGAAATGTAACTTCCTATGATTTTATACCATTTATATTTCTGATATTTGAAACTTACGTTTTGCAGTTTCGTCCTATACGTACATTATGAAACAATATTCGCACGTATGCATTTGATAATGTCCGTACAGGACAAAACTGCAATAATGTTAGTAAGTGGTATAAAAACATATAATTATTTTTCAATCTTCAAAATATGTTTTTATTACGTTTGTGAGAAAAGTAATCTCCCACCTTCAACAATACCATACTTTCAAAACTCGGTTGAATTTTGTAACCTTTTCTCACATCTCAATTGTCTCACGTAACTATATGCTGAAATTTCGGTTATAAACATGCATGCAACTTCATGACAAAATTGACGGAAAATATTTTTGAAGGGTAATTACCAAATTGGCGTAAAAACCACGATAATTATGACCATCGAAACATAAGAGAATAAATATAAAAATTTTATGATGCTACAGTTCATAGGGACCTAATTTTTACATGTCCACTTTTTCCAAATAAGTAAACAATCGGAATAATTACCTGCTTGTTACGGCATGCCTGTCCCTAGTTTCCGATCGTTCGAACCAAATATGGGGTGAAGCTCTAGCAAGAGCTCGCTGAAAAATTCCTAGGAAACCACCATGTCTCTGGCCGATCTGAATATGGAGAATTCACAAAAAATTAAATATTGTTCAAGCTTGAGGATAATTCTTATGACAATATATCTCCTTGCTTAACAACCAATCAGTCTATTTCAAATTTTGAAATTCAGCCAATAGAATCCGAATTACAGTGAAAATATAGCTTGTCGCTGTATTTTCACGGTGATAAACCTGCTTAGTTTTTGTTTTACTAGCTGTCAAGTGAAAATAATGATTTAAATTATAAACGTCAAATCTATGTGTTTTGATTAGTTATATTTCTTAATCAATATGAGCGATCGTTGGGGACAAATGGCGATTGGTATCATAGATGAAGCAGTGGAAAAGAGTATTCCCTTGAATACGGCCAGAAATAAAGAATCAATTACCAGGCAATTCAACAATTTTTGCTAAAACAGGGGTTATATTGTCGACCTAAATATAATTCGTGGTATGATTAATAACCTATAATTTTTTGGAATATCAATTCATTGGCAATCCCAATGCAAGAAAATACAACTCTTCCTGCGGACTCGTTGTATTTTCAGCTTTGGGATTGCAATTCATTAATATTCCAAAAAATTATCGGTAATAATCATACCACTTATTATATTACCCCTGAAAATAACACATTTCAACAGTTTCAAACTATGCAATGAATTGAAGTGGTGAATGGTTCCTGGCAATCAACGAGCGAGAAACTTCATATTATCGAAACATATTTTATTCACAATCATTTGAAAATATTTTCATTTCTAACCAACTTTTAGGTTAAAAAATGACCAATGGTTCATTAAGAAGGGAATCTCGAAAAAGTAATTTGTAGATCCCTTGTTAGCACCCTTCTACTCATCGATAATTAGGATCGTAGTTATACAAAACAAGCTAACCCTGACCAGACATTATACACTATCTCACCACAAAACGGACAAAAAACGTATAGGCACTTATTTTCTACGAGCTAACTCACATCAGCTACCAGAAATAAAACGTTACCGATCTCTCAGCCACTGTATTCCCAGGGCAAGTTAAGGCATTAACTCGACCGGATTAGACATAATTTATTTACATCGCAAGTTTTTCGGGCTTGAGGGCCAAGTCCCGGAATTTGTACTATGACTACTCATTAGTCATAGTCAAAGCTCCGGAACTCAAAAATCCAGGACACAGCCCTCAAGCCCGAAAAACTTGCGATTTGTCAACACCGACCGTGAAAGCCTACATTATTTTTTAATAATAATAATAAATACGTTTATTGATAGCAAAGGGTACCTAAATTCTATTTACATTTCTATCTACACTTGTTTGTTTTTTGCTACTTTTTTTTAACTAAAGCTAGCTTTGCTTATCAAAAGGCCGAGTTCAGAATTCCTGTGAAACAGGATTCTGCTCTTCCACTCAACCTCATATTTTATTCAGTTTTATTGTCGACAGTGCCGCTATTATAACAGTAACTAATCATAACATTGTTTATATGTACCAATTATTATTATGTTTCCAAAATGCTGCAGATTAGAAATTCATTCATTGAATTATAGAATATTATTATTATATAATATGGAATATTTTGCCCTTGTGCTTTCTAAACAATTGGAAAAAATAATTACCATTTTTGGTGATTTTCTTCCTCGTGGACACCCTAAGCGCAATTGATAAGAACTTTTTACATCAAATGATGAAGAAAGTTTAGAGTAGGCATATCTAAAATCCAACGTATTGTTTCTAATACAAAAAAAAAGATTATTCATTGGTATGGTTATAGCTGTTACGTCCTAACGCCGGCCCTGACGAAATCGTAAACGCAAGGCGAGGGATCGCGTCGTAGCGAACGTCATTTTCCTGGAATCCGTAAGCCGCCTAGAGAATTCGAGAAACGTCATCGCGGCTTCTCGGGAACATTCTTCACAGGCGTACGCAGGGGTATAAATACGGGAGAGAGTTCGCGACGCAGACAGAGTTAGTTAGTCAAAGAGTTGGCTATTCGGAGAATTTGTATTCAGAGCTAAGTGACGAGAGTTGTTGAGATCTACGTGGAGCAGAGCTTTGTGCTAAAGTAGAATTGTTAGTTCAGAGAGTTTTAGTAGCGAGCGAGCATTGGAAAGTTATCGGAGCGATTCAAGTGATTGTGTTGTATTGTATTGTGATAGAGAGTTATAATAAAAGTAGTTTAGTGTTGTTTGGTGTTTCAATTGACGAACCCAAGGAATATAGTAACAGTGGTGTCAGAGTTGAGATTTTCCAAGGGATAAATCGTAACATAACGATATATTTTATGACTCTTAAGGTTAATGAACTACCAATGAATTATTCCACAGTATCGATTATCAGCAGTCAACCTTGAAGCTGTGTTCTGTTTCCAAATATAGTTAGAGACCATTTGTGATTTTGTAGCACCGGTTTCATTTGAGAGACAATGTCTGAAGTCTTGTCAAACAGATGCTGCAGCTAGAAAGTTTCTGACAAATCAGATTTTTCTGTGTTCATTTCCTTTATTCCTTCTATAATGCGTTTTGGGAATTGTTAGTTATTCTGATTCTTGTCAAACAGATGCTGCACCTAGAAAGTTTCTGACAAATCAGATTTTTCTGTGTTCATTTCCTTTATTCCTTCTATACTGCGTTTTGGGAATTGTTAGTTATTCTGATTCTTATCTTTTTTTTTTTCATTCTTTTTCTTTGAAAAACGAGTGATATCAAAATCAGTGATAGTAAGTTTCCCACATAAAAAAATGTCGATCAAAGGGTTCCTCAATATTGAAATATTTTCACGGAAATATATGGTAATAAGTATATCAATTACTATGTGCACACTGTTTCCAAGTGTTTGGGATCTGGTTGATATGATATGAAAGCAGAAGTATATGCCAACCAGATTGGAAAAGGCCTTATTTATTACTTGACAATCACTAATGATGTCGTCACACACGTCTTATTCATTTCGGTTTCTACTTTTGATCAATCATATATTCAAAAAAATGGTATGACTTTTTTTCACTTCAAGCTCAAAATTTTCTCTTTGAATAACACTCTAGTCTTAATCGTCATCATAAAATTTTTCTTACTCGGAAAGTTTAAAAAAATATATTCACGAATCATTTGTGATTACAAATAAATAAAAACAAATCAGACACTGGTAGATTTGTAAGTTGAAATCAACTGATGATACCATCATCTCAATTGTGGGAGGGAATAGAATGGACTCGAGACGAAATTCCAGAAACGACATATTCTCAAATATTGACATTGGCTGAAAAATTGAATAAAACAAAAACTAACATGATCAAGTCCTCTTGTTTTGGACAGGAACAAGTAATTAACCTTCTGAAAATAGTTCCTCTTTCTGACTCTGTAAATATGCTTGGGATTACATTAGACTATTACATCATAATTACAATGGAGTCCACACATTAACTCATTTTGTGGTAAACTGAAAAGGATTGTTATGCCCTAAGATTTGTTTCTGCCCTCTGCAGTCGTATTGTTGACTCTATATTATGCTAAATTTTACTCCTACATGAGTTATGGTATCCGTCAATAGAGTTGTCATACTTCAGAAACATGCTGTAAGGATCATTGCAAAACTAAGCTATAGGGATTATTGAAGAGATTCTTTCAAAAGACTTGATAATGTTAACAATCACTGCATCATACATATTGGAAGGTTGAACTTTTGTTTATCTGCTACCCATCGCACTGCCTTATATTAGAAAAATTTCGAATATGTACGATGCAAATGTTTCAATCACCTTCCTGATGAAATAAAAAATGTGGCAAATGTTTAATATGTTTCCAAGGTTAAAGTTAGAAAATAATTGAGTAGTGCTGCTTCACTTTAGAGAAGTTCTTCAATTGGGTTAGTGAATTTTGTTTGTTTGGACCTTCTTAATGTGTGTTTCAAATTCATTTCAACTGAATGCATGTTATGAACTGACATTGTATTTTACTCGGACGTATTTACCAATTATTACATTTGTACAATTTATTATCCTTATGTAACTCAATTTGAAATAAAAAAATGATCATATGTTGTCAATATAAAACAGCTCCCTCGGTTTATTCTGCCAAGATGTTATTGGTTGAGTGTAAGAGCAGTTTTTGACTGAACTCTGACTCTAATCAAGACACTACACCACCGACCATAAATACAACTGGATGAGCAATGTCAGTTTTGTCCCTTGCGAAAATTACGTCAAATTAAACCCTCCCAAATCGATAGTGCGCATGTGCTTCGCTTCAAAGTGTCATGTCATTAAGCTACGTCAATTTTATCAGTGGTGTGTAAAGTGTGTTATCTGTTCATTTTTTTTAATCGCTCTTGTTGAAGTGAGATGAAAATATCTCCTATTAACCCAACGGAGACGCCCATGCTTGAAAATGTCATATCATATGTAATTTTCTCATATGACAATGCTTATCCAGTTATATTTATAGTCGGTGAACTACATTAGTATTATTCCATGGAATATTTGTGAAAGCAATCAGACGTGTCAAAATTTTGTTCAGCTGATATTTAAAATGCTGAGGTAGAGGAAAATCAACACAAATCAAAACCATCAAGATACTTTTGCATTGCTCAATGTTTCAAATCAAAAAATAGAATAGCTCAGGTATATCTCTCATTTCAAAATGAATCATTTATTCCATAAACTTGTAGTTCATAATGGATTAAACACAGTACACTCAAAAATAGTCGTTTGAGAAATAAAACTTCTTTTCATAATACTTTATTTCATTCCAAATTATCCAAATTTTATTTTCCAATAAACAACATTTGGAGTGAGCAATTGCAAATGATCGACATGGCTTTATCATAATCAAACAGTTTGTGTTCAAGAGGAGTCTCAATCATATGTATTGTTATTCGTGTCCAAAATCAGCATTGCACGCGATGAATATGAAGCACATGTAATTGAGGAAAATTACCGGAATGTTGAAACATAAAAGAATAGAAACGTTTTATCATGAAATAAATTACTACAAACATCTTATACAATCATCAAATTATCATTCCAAGTTCATGATGCATGAAAACTAATTTCCTCATTAATTCTAAACTTTCCTGACAGGAAAAATATTTCAATTTTGTTTTCGGTCATTCGATTTTCTCAATATTATGAATGTTCATTCGGTTATATAAAAAATACATTCGAAGGTATCACAGATCTTCTATTTCAAATCACCAATACTATAAATAAGAACCACTGAGGATTTTATTCACCCAATTCCTCAATGAAGAAAAATCACAAGAATTCTATGATGTAAAACATTAAGATATCTCAGTATAGAAATACTGATGAACATACACAGTCATTCTACCCAGCGAAATATCCTTGAATCATTCAATTATCTTCACAGCCAAATAACTATATTGATTAGAAACATTTCAACTTCAATCAATTAATGGAAATCTAGATGTGAAATATAATGGAAAAAGCAAAAAATACAGTTTCGAAGTAATAGAGACTAATAGAGGTGTTAATTCATTGGGTACATCGCAAATATGCCACGATAAGTGTTCTGATAACCCTGACAGTTTTTGATATGTGTGTGGAGAATTAACTTCTACATCTCAGCGTCGAAATTTCACCCCATTATTTGAACAGGGCTATTCAGGCTATTTTGGATTTTCTGTGCAGCATTTAGATACATTCTGAGACCCACATAAGTGTTCGTAACATATGTGACACTCCAATTAAGTTGGGCTAAACAAGGACCTAGACAATATATGATTTGATGTCAGAAGAAAACCTGATATTTGAATTTTTTTTCCTTGATACGTTATCAGTTGGTGGCCTTAGTAGATTCGAAATATGATACAAGTTTTCATGTGAAAGAAAACATTTTGTTGACTAGTGTTTCCGTAACATTAATATTACAGGTGTTATATGGTTTGTACATTTAAGTTTAAAAAAACTTATATTACCATTGGAAGAATATTGCAGATGCATAATCAATTGAAAGATCAAGAAAGTAAGCGCACGATTCTTCAGAAGCAGAAAACTAAAAATGCATACTAAAATTCACTAGGTAAGGCCTAAAAAAGTTATTTAGATGCTAAATCAGGCTCTCTATCTCACGGTGTATTCATATTGAAAAATGTAAGTATGTGTGAATTCAGTGACGAATTCATCTATTTCCCTTGAAGTTGACCTAGTTTATAGCGCCAATAACATATTCCATTTTTCCGAGAACCTCGGTTTAGCATGGCGTTTGGTTTTGGAAATTTGAAAGCTCACAGATCTGTTCACGTTCTCATAAAACCTGGTTTGAGATAAATTCAAAGCAGTTGGACAGTTGCACAGTAGCAAGTTTCACGCGATTCTATTTTCACTAATTAGATGTTCGACTACTTATGACTGGTCTGAAATTAGTCCTTCATCGAGAACGCGAACATGTCTTATATAACGGAATACCTTTTTAGAGCAAATCAAACCAATTGTTAATAATTTCTAACCTCTATGTAAGCGTGTATTATATCCAAGTAACACAATACTAAACAAAGCGTCTATTCTACAAAAACGTATACATTAACATTGAAAATTGAATGTATGCTGTCTGTGACTTTGTCATCACTTTGGCGTTTTCTCACAGCCCCAGTTTTCTCCACTGACATTCCCCTGACAGCTATAATATCCTACCAGGTCAATCTGCAAATATGGTATCAGGAATACCTGATGATGATCCATTTTTCGAATATTTGCAATGACTACTTGGTACACAAAATTTTTTCAAATCAAGATGCATAAAAGCCTAGTGCGTTGTCTTATACCTAAAAATCGTAGGCCCAAATTCTTGATATCTCGCATCCTTGATTTTGAACAATTTCAACTGAAGAAATATCTTCGAAAGACTTAATCTACTTAATATATTATGGAGATGGATATTAGATTTGTCACTGATAACACCATAAATAATGCAAATTACTTCATTATAAAAGTAAGTAGGGGAAGTCATCAGAAAATAATGATTAACATGTTATTTGGCAATTATTCAACTTATTCAGTATCTATTTGCATTCAATTTATTTGAGATTTAGCTTCTATCTACCATCTACTTCAAAGTTGAGGTTGTACCTGGGGTTGATTTTTATTCATCAGAGGTGAAAACTACCCCTATTCAAAAAAAATTACAAAATACTAGTTTTGAGCGTGCAGTCATCTGTAAATACGTTGAAATAACCTTGATAGACAATTTCTGATCTATTAAACAGTTTCGACCCCTAAAAACCACCCTTATGATAGTTTTCATTAAAAAATTATATCGAAATTGTTATAAAGTAACCAGGAAACCCAACTGTATGAAAATTCAGATTGAGACTCTACTTTAAAGTTACCTTTGTACTCAGGGTTGCTTTTTATTTTTCAAGGGTGAAAACTACTCCATTAAAAAAAAGGTCAAGTCTAGATTTGGATGTGTGATCGATGGAAATTATCTTCAAATGTTTTTAAAATATTTTTCAATAACTTTCTATTAACTCCACTTCAAAATACAAGTACCGACTGCCTAATGAAACATTTAGACTTTTCAATTGTCTCATCACTCATCACTCCATATATATATATATATATATATATATATATATATATATATATATATATATATATATATATATATATATATATATATATATATATATATATATATATATATATATATATATATATATATATATATATATATAGCTTTTTTCAAGAGCTATAAGCTCATTCACATGATTTTTTATTTCAGATTATGTTTTTGAAAAGGTTCATGCTGAAAGGGCTCAAAAAACGTACTTTACGCGAACCCTCACAATATTTAACTGGCCATATCTTACTCTATTTTCATAAGGAAGAAAAAATGAAACACCAAAATTTCCAGAGAAGAATAAACTTCAATTTTGTACCCTGGAAAATTTTGCATGTGACCAATACTTTTCGAGTTATTTCGAAGAAATGGTGATTTTTCGCTGAATTATGTATATGATTTTTTCTCTTCAATCTCAATTTTTTCTATCACTACGTACTTTCAATTGATGAAAAACTCAGAACTCATTATAAGAACACGAATGAAGGGAATTATGGAGTAACAACGATTTTTTCAAGGGGGGGGGGGGAAGAGAGGATGAGTTATTCACAAATTTTTTTAACGTAAAAATAGGATTTAATATTATTTCCTTCATACCTCGGTCAGTTTCGATGCTAGGAACTTTTATAAATAACAAAAATAAAGGATTTTTGAATGGCTTAAAAAAAAGGTCGAATGAGTTTTTCCCGAAAAATGCATTGGTTTCTGATTATTGTACGTAGAAACTTTCCATTTTGGCGTTTAAAAATACCAATCAACTTTCAATAAGCAATTATTCAGTTTGTAGTGGGTTTTCATACATCACAAATGAACAATCGCCTTTGTTTTTTAAATAGCTATAATTTTGCTCTCCGCAGGTTTTTCGATTAGATGCATATTTTTCCAGTTATTCGCGAAAAATGATCTGAAAACGTGTTTTTTTGCCTGAAAACAGACAATTTCACTCGCGAATAAGTCGAAAAGTATTGCTTTTCAGAAAAAACTTAATTGAACAAAAAGTACTTAGAATTAGTCAATCTATTGATTTCCGCACTTATTTCCAATAAATTTTTTTTCACCCCCAAGAAGGGGTGACATTCACCCCCAGGGAGAAAGCAACCCACGGCACAGGATAGATTTTGAAAAAGAAGGTATATAGATCCTGAATCTAAATTTTCATGCGAATCGGTGCTGTATGGAATAAATACACGGGAAAATGGTCATAGACTGGACTATAAACAAAAGCATAACAGTCAACGCACCAGGATTTTTATGTACCTTGGTTCAAATTGAAAGCGACAACAAAGCTCATGCATATAATATTTCAAACATCGACCTACCATAGAATAGTTATTATCACACATCAACACAAGGCAATCAATTGGAGAAGTATGATTTGCAACACATATCCCATTTTTTGGCCTATTCTCTTCGTTGTGATAAGTGATAACGCCTGATATTGCCCTAGATAGGATTCCGAAGCACATTAGAGACACATATTTGTTAACCTTCTGCTTGAAGTCACCAGGTTCGATGTAACCCACGAGAGCGGTACAAAAGGTCAACCACAAAACCTGCAATTTTAGCAAAATACTAACAATTACAAAAAGCAACATACACAAACTAACGAATTATGTTACTAATTATGAAGGTTAATGATTTTGTCTTCTAATATAATAAATATGTTATCATGTCAAATACAGAACTAGATGTTCAAATTTTGTTAACAATCATTATTTTTCATTGTAGATTCATTCACAAAACATTTCAATGAAATGTTAAACCGTACAAAATCATATTTCGAACAATCCGTTCAGGCCAGTCTCAAATTACCTACACAGTAGATGACTTGATTTAACGCCAGTCTTCAAGTATGCCCACTGACTATGTCAAATATTTTCCATTTTCCTCGCAGGAGGAATGGGCGAATTCGGTTTGCTTTTGGAATACCTCGTCCATTGGTAGATGGCGCAATAACTTCTTGTTCGCATCAGCTTTGGTCGGGGCTTGATACTCTGAAGGATTTTGATTTCCAATTATGGGAAGTCATCGACTTTACGTTGATGATGGCAATGCCTTGTACTGACAAGTGGCCAAATAGCCCGAAACCGGTCTGCAAGTGTGTCCATCCCTATAATTGAAAATAAATTCCTTCATTTGTATCGACGAAAGCAAATGCAGGATTTTCTTTTGTGAAGAAACCTGCACTGGCACCGGACGGATATAATTCAATGCCCTTCGTGATATTAGCCAGGGAAGTAGTTGTTTTCTGACAGGTGTCAGCCGAAACCTACTGTGTAGGTAATTTGAGACTGGCCTGAACGGATTGTTCGAAAGATGATTTGATTTAACGCCAGTCTTCAAGTATGCCCACTGACTATGTCAAATGTTAAACCGTATACTTTATCTGGGCCTGAGAGTCTGCAACTTTCCATATTCGACGAAATTTTTCGATTGTTTGCACGTCAGTTATCAATGAATCATAGGTCAAGATTTTATAACAAACAATTAATTTTATCAAGGTTTCATTTACGACATAACCAATGTGTACAAAAGAGCAGAAGTTCTCCTTTCTAAACATCCGCCTTATGGTTTGCCTCCTCAGTTGTGTGCTTTGTTGAAGAGTTTCTTGTCTGCTAGGTCTCTGTATGTGATTGTTGATGGAGTATCATCTGATATTCTCCCAATAAATGCAGGTGTTCCACAGGGTTCAGTTCTGGCGCCCACTTTGTTTCTGCTTCATATCAATGATTTGCTCGAGGGAACATCTTGTTCAGTACATAGTTTTGCGGACGACAGTACTCTTCATACTAGTTTCTCTTCCAGAGTCCCCATACCAGCTCGAGGAACAAAAATTCGAAGAAACATTCACGTCAATAAAATGAACGACGACTTGGCAAAAATAAAAGAATGGGGGACATGAACTTGGTGGAATTTAATGCTACGAAAACCCAGACATGTTTCTTCTCAAGAAAAGCCGATCTGCCATCGTTTTATATTCAGAAGTCAGGGGTGACTATTCCTACAGAATCAAGTATATCGATGCTAGGAATTAAGATCAGTGATAATCTCTCATGGGAAAACCATGTGAGATCGATCGCTAAAAGTGCTTCCCAGAAACTTGGATTTTTATTTCGTGCGAAGAAATACTTCACTTCTCGTCAGCTTCTAATGATCTACAAGGCTTAGATACGACCTGTCATGGAATACAGTTCTCATGTGTGGAGTTCGGCACCAAAACATTCCTTGATGCTTCTCGTATCTATTCAGAGAAAGGCACAGACTCGCTCACTTCATTGGAACATCGTAGAAGGGTCGGAGATTTATCTCTCTTCTATAGATACTTTCACGGACGATGCTCTTCCGAATTGTTATCTATCGTTCCACCCTTGGCAATATCTGCACGGATGACTCGACGAGTACAGAATTCCCACCCGTTTGTAGTGAATTTGGAAACCTGTCGAACCTCTCTTGCTAAGGGATCTTTTTTCAATAGGGCTTTGGAACTACTTGCCAAAAGAGGTTTTTTCTGAGGCTTACAAGCTTCAAAAATTCAAAGTAAATATTAATTCGTATCTCCTGTCCCTTGATTCACGTGGTGTTCTTCGAACATTACATACATAATCTACATATAAAAAAAACACTACACTTTCAAATTACTTTCAAATATAAAAACTTCTGCCATAAAATGATATGAAAAGCAATTACAATATTCATCTTGAAGAGGCCAACTGGATACGGATAAGCAAGTCCTTCGTTTTCTGGAACCAACTCCTCTTGAAATATCAAACGTACATGAACCCCTTTCGCAAAACGACACAATTACATGAACCCGAATGGCAGTATGCACCCAAGAAAAAGCCCAACAGCTACTGATCCATTCGATCACACGAATGCTGCCCAAGCATCCCTTCAAGATCGACTCACCATGGAGTAACAGTTATCTGTGGATAAAATGACAACATCGTAGGGTGATGTGTGATTGGCAACACAAATCGATCCGCAAACTGGTCTGTACTCTCTATTGTGAATTCTTATGATTCCCGATAAAGAACGGGAGCATACCCGGAAGCACATCAGGTAACACTTTTCGTTGATCCACCTCTTGCACACTCCATCAGGCATGAATCCTATTATGGCTGTTGTGACAATCAACATGCCTACCTGTTGAACAATTTCATTCCAAAATTTTGTAATAGACATAGTCAAGTGATCAAGGCAAATAATTAAATTTATAATCCATTCTACAGTTTGCAAAACCTTCGATAAGACTATAACAGCCCAAATGAAGTAAAAGTAAATTCGTGAAGCTAGATAGTTATTCAAGTATAGTTCTTGTTCTTCAATAAATCATAATCATTTTTCCCTTTGCTAGTCTCTTCTGAGTATGAACATACAATTTTGTTAGACGTTGTTATATAAATTTACAACCAAACAACTGTCGAAAAAAAAATTGTAACTGAAATCAACAGAACCAGATATAATCAAATACAATTAAAAACAGTTTTTCACAAATGTTAAAGCTTAGAACTCTGAACGTGAATACAAAAATAATTCCTAAAACTTCAATTTTACTTTCTCCTAATACATTATAGACACAATTGCCTGAACCCAAATGGCAGCCAAGAAAAAGTCCAACAGCGTAAATCTATTCATTTGTATAACCATTCAAAAAATCAGTGGAACTATTATTATTAACATTTTGTTATTAGTTATATAAGTATCAGCTACTTCATTTCAAGAACACCTTGCGATCAGGCAACTGAAAACATTGTGAATATAGAAACATTAAAATCGGTGAAATATTGCAATCATTTTCAACATGAGTTTCCAAAGAAAAAGTAGCCTTACAAAAAAAAATTGATTATACCGACTAAAATGCGTATGGCATTAATCATTTGAAGCACTCTGAACATAAACATGCTGAACATTTTTCAGAATGACAGGTTATCACCAGTAAATGCAGTTTTTATCGTTAGTCAAAACTTCACGTAACTATTGTGACGAATGTATAATTCCTTGAAAATATTCAAAGAAACAATATATGAACATTTCAAATAAATAACCACGACTGGAAGTACTTATTTGTGATAACTGAAATAATAATATCAGCAATCAATATAACAGGAGTTGTAAATCACAAAACAGGACTCTAAGGATAACAAACTTTCAAATAATTCAATTCGTACTTACTCCAAAGCAGCATATTATAACCCTCAGAGGGAATAAGAAAAAATATCTGATGAAGAAACCGCATATCCAAATGACAGTTAATTTCCACGATATAAATTCGTATCCTCTATTGGTGCGAATCAGCAAATTCCAATTTTTCAGCTCCTCGGCTTCAAATCTTGACGTTACTTGATCTTCAATGATAGCTTCCACTCCTACTTTCACATAATCGCACACTTCTGATAAGTCCAGATCTTTATATTGCTCCTAGAAAAAAGCTGGATTCAGATAGAAGTAGCGATACATCAAACAATGATGTACGAAAATTGTATCGTACAATCATTGAAAATCCTGCTTATCATTTTTCATCATTCGACAATCCTACATGACAATATGAAAATTAATTGATTCAAATGGGCAGTTCCGCGTTCCGAATTATCAGGTGCTGGTGGGATGTGAAATATTGCTTGACACGAGAAAAAAATATAAGCACTTTCAGCAATCTATCAGGCATGATTTTTCCATGATAAGAGTATTGCTGATTGTGAGGCCGTTCATTGATGTGGATGATTTCGTAGACCAGCAAAAAGTCTCGAGGAGAATTATAATAAAATATTCAAAAATAAAGCTCAGAGGAGTGTTTCACTTGAGAAGACCGGTGTACAAAATTCACTAGAATACTTGATGAAATCCCTAAGTGAAATCCACATGAAATTTTGATGCAAAAATTTCACGTGATAGAAATACTCCTCGGTCGCTTCCTAAATCTAGAAAAAGGTTAATAAAGAAATATGATGCATGTGGACTAGTAATCGTCAACCAACTGCAACAGTCCATAGAATTCAACATTTGATACTGACTAATGGACTCGATAAAAAACAGGTACAGACAGGTAAGCCAGAAAGAATGAACGATGAAATTAATGGAATATTGGACACCGAATTTCAAAGTGAATTACACTTCAATTAATGGTTGGTATCTATAATCGTCGTCAACAAAAGGCAATTAACAATGTTGAGTCAAATTGATATATTTTGTAACGAAGAGTCAGTTGGAAACTACATTGATTTGCCATTTCCATCATCACACGAAAAGAATACTATTTTGATTTGAGAAACAAATTTCACACAAAAGAAGAAAATGAAATTTGAATCCGAGAAATGAAATCCCAAACCGTACGTTTATCGCTCAAGAACTGAATATAAACCAAATCAAAAAAGATTTTTTTTCAAACGACGTAATTTTTGCTCGTGACGTCACTAATATTGCTCTGAATGTATAATCCAATCAAATTAACTGTTCAAGAGCCCAAAATGACGATTTTCGCCTACCCGAAAAGTAGCTGTGGATTCCGGCAGACACATGTGTCCTTATTATCCCCTAAAGTTTGCGCCAGATTCTGTCTGTGCGTTTAGCAACAATTAGCGGTTGAATGCTGGAAATCATTATTTTTTTTGTTTTTTGCTTATATAATGAAAACTATTGATCGGATCGAAAAAAAGTTGAGTTGAAAGTTTTAGATAATTGAAAAATCTATCGATTAGCGTTGGCCCGATTTCAATATTCCGATTTGTTGCTTAACTATTGCGCTCGGAATTTGAAAAAAGGCGTTTTTTTCATTACTCTATTAAAAAATGTTGAAATGCATTTGGGGGTTGCAACTGTGAATTTGGGAAGCTTTCAACTAGTAGAAACCACAGTTTCAATTTGGTTGAAAACCAATTGATAGGTTAGCAACAATCTAATTTGTTACTAAAAAAAAGTGTCCCACTAGATTGTTATTTCTTGCCCTACGGATAATCGTAGAGCAATGAACGAAACAGTTTTGGGTAGTACAAGAGTTGAACTACAAATTATCGTTTTTGGAAAATCGATTTTTTTAATGTGATACCTTTAAAAATGGCGTCAAAGAAACAACGTTTTTCAAACTAAAAGACAATTAGGAAAAAATGGTCGTATCAAAATGAGAGAAAATGCATGGGAAAGCTGCTATTTTTCTACGAATTTTGACAACCTTACTTTTGTTCCACGATAATTAGGAGCCAAGATAACACTTTTTATCATTTAGTTTCCCCTCCATTTGTTTGTTTATATGAAACAATGAGACCTCGACGACTGCACAGAGCAAGAGTCATATTATCCATAGGAATCAGCAGAATTTGTTTTCCACAATTATTTATCATAATTATTGATAGGATAAGTGGAGGTTCTTCCGGGACCGTTCGACGTGCCGTGTAGAGGGGGAAGCCGGAGAGAGCGATCTACCGTTAAGCGGCTGTCGAGTGCACCGCGTGATCAAAGCCCAAAATGACCACGCTGTCTGTATCTCGGGAAATACTGGACAAGTTTTTTTTTTTATTCGTTCATTTCAAATTCAACTCTGATAATACGGTGTCAAATGTTACCTTAGTTAGACGGAGAAAGCAAGTTTTCTCTGACATTCGAAAATGAATAAAGCACGGCTCATCTCCTTTCCAATTGATATTTTTACAAATGTGTATATATGAATGTTATTCAATATTAAGATTTTTGGCCCATTTATGTGCAACATTATTCTTTGATACTTACAGCTTGTAACTGAAAATGTCCATTAACATTCATCTATTCACATGTTTATTTTGTCTCCGTTAGGTTAGTCAGGTCCTATAAATTTTCGTTTGTTTCTTTCAGCAGAGTGTGATTTCCATGTTAATACTACTGTACAGAGTGTCCTCGATTGAACAGTTTGTATAGTTCCTGCCGGTTATACTGAGTGCGCGAAATAAACATTCCATTTGAACTCTTATTTTGGTAGTGATTTGAACATGTATTATTGTTAAGCTGACTTCTGTGATAGTTCACGTGAGAATATTCAATTTTTTCGATTTCCTAAAAAGGTAAGGTTATTCATTATACATAATTTCAATTACATCTCTAGGTCAAAAATGTTTCGGTAGTAGTAAAATTTAGATACTATCCTTTAAGTAATGTTCAAACTTTATTTCATTTCATTTTGGATTCACTTACAAACATATTTTACAGTACTAACATGTAAGTATACTTAAAAACTACCTTGTGCTAACTAGAGAAAGACAATACTACTATAGAAGGAAGTCATAACGATATTCCCAGAGGAATAGTGTTAAGAGCGTTCTAGGTATTCAACGCATTGAAATGAAAAAAAGAAAAGAAAATACATGTACAAGACAATTATAAGATTCAATTGGAATATACAAGCTCTAATATCATTTTGACTGGTCATTAAGAGATCCAGGTCATTTCTGATGATTAGGAGATTGCATTGTTGCATCATGTTATTAAAGTAGTTCCCGAGATACAGACAGCGAGGTCATTTTGGGCTCTGATCAGTTTATTTCACGCGATGCATACGAATGCCGTCTCTCTTCGGCTTTCCCCTCCACACGGCACGTCGAACGGCCCCGTAAGAACCTCCACTGATCCTATCAATAAATACTATGAATAATTGTGAAAAACAAATCCTGCTGGTTTCTATCGTCGAGGTCTCATTATTTCATATAAACAAATAAATGGAGGGGAAACTGAATGATAAAAAGTGTTATCTTGACTCCTAATTATCGTGGAAGAGAAGTAAGGTTGTCAAAATTCGTAGAAAAATAGCAGCTTTCCCATGCATTTTCTCTCATTTGGATACAACCATTTTTTCCTAATTGTTTTTTAGTTTGAAAAACGTTGTTTCTTTGACGCCATTTTTAAAGGTAGTACATTGAAAAAATCGATTTTCCAGAAACGATAATTTGTAGTTCAACTCTTTGACTATCCAAAACTGTTTCGTTCATTGCTCTACGATTATCCGTCGGGCAAGAAATAACAATCTAGTGGGACACTTTTTTAAGTAACAAATTAGATTGTTGCTAACCTATCAATTGGTTTTCAACCAAATTGAAACTGTGGTTTCTACTAGTTGAAAGCTTCCATAATTCAAAGTTGCAACCCCCAAATGCATTTCAACATTTTTTAATGGAGTAATGGAAAAAATGCCCTTTTTCAACTTCCGAGCTCAATAGTTAAGCAACAAATCGGAATATCGAAATCGGGCCAACGCTAATCAATAGATTTTTCAATTATCTACAATTTTCAATTCAACTTTTTTTTGATCCGACCAATAGTTTTCATTATATAAGGGGCCGTTCATAAAATACGTCACACTAAAATCAGCTTTTTTGACCCCTCCCCCCCCATTGTCACACTTTTTGTGACCCCCCCCTAGAAATATTTCGTCACAAAAATTTAGACCCCCCCCCTGCTGAGTATGATAAATTCTGAATGATAGTACACAAATTCTCAAAATAAAAAATATTTATTTAGTTATTATAATAAAATTCAACTAAATTAGTAAATATCTTTCATAACGAACATATAAATAATAAATAATATTTCTATTATTCAGAAGTCCAAGGATTTTCTAAATGGGCCGAAATATCTACAATCGGTAGTGCACCATCTTCTTCGTCTTCAAAACTACCGTCCACTTCATCGTCATCTAACCATTCTGGAGTCACTATAGATTTGATTAAAGATTCTGACGAGTTTAGGAATTCGTTAGAGGATGTCGCACATGTAGATTTCTACCAAAATCTACTGAAGCTTTCTTTCATACCAACATTTTTCAATTTTCGTCAGAAATCTACTAAAAAAGTAGATTTCTACCAAAAGTGATCACGCTGGCTAGCGCTCATGTCAAAAAATAATAAACGGCGAACGTCACGTTGCCGTATACCCCCCGTCCCCCCTTGTCACACTCAGCCAGACCCCTCCCCCCCCTTGTATGCGAACGTATTTTATGAACGACCCCTAAGCAAAAAAAAAAAAAAAAACTAATGTTTTCCGGAATTCAACCGCCAATTGTTGCTAAACGCACGAACAGAATGTGGCGCAAACTTTAGGGGATACTAAGGACACCTGTTTCTGCCGGAATCCACAGCTACTTTTCGGGTTGGCGAAAATTGTCATTTTGGGTTCTTGAAGAGTTTATTTCACTCTTATATCGAATCGATGGCTTTATGCGCTGGATCGCTCTCTCTGGCTTCCCCCTCCACACGGCACGTCGAACGGTCCCGGAAGAACCTCCACTTCCCCTATCAATAAATATGATAAATGATTGTGGAAAACAAATTCTGCTGGTTCCTATGGATAATATGACTCTTGCTCTGTGCAGTCGTCGAGGTCTCATTGTTTCATATAAACAAACAAATGGAGGGGAAACTAAATGATAAAAAGTGTTATCTTGGCTCCTAATTATCGTGGAACAAAAGTAAGGTTGTCAAAATTCGTAGAAAAATAACAGCTTTCCCATGCATTTTCTCTCATTTTGAAACGACCATTTTTTCCTAATTGTTTTTTAGTTTGAAAAAGGTTGTTTTTTTGACGCCATTTTCAAAGGTATCACATTGAAAAAATCGATTTTCCAAAAACGATAATTTGTAGTTCAACTCTTTGACTATCCAAAACTGTTTCGTTCATTGCTCTACGATTATCCGTAGGGCAAGAAATAACAATCTAGTGGGACACTTTTTTTAGTAACAAATTAGATTGTTGCTAACCTATCAATTGGTTCTCAACCAAATTGAAACTGTGGTTTCTACTAGTTGAAAGCTTCCCAAATTCACAGTTGCAACCCCCAAATGCATCTCAACATTTTTTAATAGAGTAATGGAAAAAACGCCTTTTTTAAACTTCCTAGCTCAATAGTTAAGCAACTAATCGGAATATCGAAATCGGGCCAACGCTAATCAATAGATTTTTCAATTATCTACAACTTTCAATCCAACTTTTTTTCGATCCGATCAATAGTTTTCATTATATAAGCAAAAAACAAAAAAAAATAATGATTTCCGGCATTCAACCGCTAATTGTTGCTAAACGCACAGACAGAATTTGGCGCAAACTTTAGGGGACAATAAGGACACATGTGTCTGCCGGAATCCACAGCTACTTTTCGGGTAGGCAGAAATTTTACGAAAAAAGTTCATTTGATTGGACTAGTACTGAACAAAGCATACGCAGTAAGCAGAACGGAGTAGACGTTATTACTAACTACGTAACCAATGAAAATGAGCAACATTGAACTCAAAAAAAAAAATAATATTCAATAGCCCTAACCTAAAATGACAGTGAACAACTCATTCTCATCGATGCTCACAGTGTAGACCGTTATTATATGTATTATCTTTTTGTATGTGAGTATATATGTGTATCAATCGATCATTTGTTTGTTTCTAAAAAACTAGTTTTTATTACAAAGGATTTGGTTGTTAACATACATCGAAAGCTTATATCTAGTAGATGTATTTTTAATACATGATGAGGATGAATAATATCACATCCATAAGATATTTTGTTTTGTTGAATAGCTATTAGTACTGTTTGTACGTATTACTTAGTAACATGTAAAAAAGAGAGAAGTGCCAAAAAACAAACAAGGGAAGATTTGACATTTTCTCGTGAACTACAAAAATTTGTAGCTTCATTCGTTCACAATAAAGGATCTCAGTTTTAGAGTGTTGCACAAATTGTGAAATATCGCTTATGAGATAGTAGGAGTCATATTGCTGAGTGCATCTACGAAAAATTCGGGGCTGGCGAGGAATGAAGGTTCGTTGGTATCATCGAATTGTAAATTAGGCAATCAAACAAAATATGAAAAATCGTGCAGGGGCAGGAATTATTACATATCGTACATATTTCATTTGGATTTATTTTGTATGAGTAACCTTCAAAGTTAAATTTGATGCTGTATTTATTGTTCAATCGAAGCTGGGCCAGTATTCGTGTTATATGAAGAGGTAAGTTGAGGTTTAGTTAATTCTGGCTACCAGGTTAAATGCATATAAAAAGTCGTTTAAGTGGATCGTGTATGCAAAGAGAGATCTTCTTATATCAGTTTGTTCCGGAACATCTGTAAAAGTGGTTTACTTTTTCGTTTGAGGAGGGCTCCATCGACTGGTCCCCAATCCTCATTGTATGCAGCATAGATGAGATCTTCTCTTAACTGGCTCATCCAGTTATATTTGGGATCGTTATTCTGCGAAGTGATGAGGCGTAGTGAAGTTATTTTTGGTAGACGACTTTCATTCATATAAAATATTTTAATGATCTCGTTCAAGAAAGAGTATTCCTAAATTTGCAGTACGATATTTTTACTCTTCTAGTTTCTAACCTTACAGCTATGTTTTTGGGTAGCAAGAGAATTATTTTGAGAAAATTAATTCGAATTCGTGCGAGTATATCTTAGTAACGCAAACCCGACAGCGGAAGGCAGTTTATTACTATGCTGGCAATAAGGTAATCGAATAAATACATGTGTGAAGACCATGTTCATCTTTGATCCAGCCATTATTGGGATGATTAATACGCTGGCTTGATTGGCTTCGTTTGATGTTCTGGTGGCCATTTCTCGGTACATAAAAGAGGATGAAAAGCTTACTCAAAGATACATGAAATTATTAACTAGGTACAGCTTATCCAATCCATCTTGTGAACGACCGTTAAGATTAAGTGTGATAGCTGTTGCGATTATGGTGGACACAATACAACATAAGAATCTTGAACATTTTTTGGAAGCAATATATTATTTGATTTCTGCATGAGAGATTTACACTGCAAGAGAGTGTCATTGGACCATTTCAATGAAGAGGTTTGCACTGGCAGACATTGTTTATATGTATATGTGTATACGTTCCTGAAATGACTTGAAATTTATTGTAGGTCCAAGTTATCGGTTGATATTCAATTTGAAAAGCACACGGTAAAAATGATTATTCTGCGAAGTGATGAGGCGTAGAGAAGTTATTTTTGGTAGACGACTTTCATTCATATAAAATATTTTAATGATCTCGTTCAAGAAAGAGTATTCCTGAATTTGCAGTACGATATTTTTACTCTTCTAGTTTCTAACCTTACAGCTATGTTTTTGGGTAGCAAGAGAATTATTTTGAGAAAATTAATTCGAATTCGTGCGAGTATATCTTAGTAACGCAAACCCGACAGCGGAAGGCAGTTTATTACTATGCTGGCAATAAGGTAATCGAATAAATACATGTGTGAAGACCATGTTCATCTTTGATCCAGCCATTATTGGGATGATTAATACGCTGGCTTGATTGGCTTCGTTTGATGTTCTGGTGGCCATTTCTCGGTACATAAAAGAGGATGAAAAGCTTACTCAAAGATACATGAAATTATTAACTAGGTACAGCTTATCCAATCCATCTTGTGAACGACCGTTAAGATTAAGTGTGATAGCTGTTGCGATTATGGTGGACACAATACAACATAAGAATCTTGAACATTTTTTGGAAGCAATATATTATTTGATTTCTGCATGAGAGATTTACACTGCAAGAGAGTGTCATTGGACCATTTCAATGAAGAGGTTTGCACTGGCAGACATTGTTTATATGTATATGTGTATACGTTCCTGAAATGACTTGAAATTTATTGTAGGTCCAAGTTATCGGTTGATATTCAATTTGAAAAGCACACGGTAAAAATGATGAAAGGTCATTTTCAACCAAATCAATTTGTATGCATACTTAATACGTTTTCGCTTAAAAAGCTGCATCTTTTGGTTGCTTAGAAAATGTGAAATAAAAAATGCACATTTTTGGAAAAAACGATGGAAGGCATTTATATTGCATTTCGAGGGACACTTTTGATAGGCCGGTCTGATGACTGAAACACGTGTTTATATAAATAAGATGACATATCAGAAGGGACTGTTCCTCTTACTTGCTTAAAATACATAATTGACTAATCCGAATTTCAATTGAAAACGATTTCTTTATGGTTTTCGGATATTCATCGTTTTCCCCCTGTACACTTCATACATTCGGAGTTGACTAGTTCATAAAACTCCGATTCATTTCATGTATAGGTAATGCCTCTGTATAATATTACCTCACCAAATATTTTCTCTTTTAAGTTCTACACATTCATATACATAACGTAGACAAACTATCTATATGTCTAATGAATTTGTCACTTCACCTGAAGTCCCCTCTGGCAGAAGATCAGTTTTGTCAGCGAATGATCATCTATTTTTTTATTTCGTTATTAACGTCGGCCTATTTCCGCTACCAAGGCCAATCACCGACGCCGATGAGCACACTTCTCCCAACCGGAAATTTTGCCGAACCCTCTGGTATTCCAACCAGAGGTAGGGATCTTTAACGAGCCCAACATCCATGGACTCGGGACCGACGGCTTTACGTCCCCTCCGAAGGACGGCATATCCTCAATATATCTTGTGCTCATTGATGCGAGCTATGATATGCTATTTTGCTGCAGCTGTACGGGCCTTCGACACGGTATGTCCCTGCATGGTCACCCATCCAAGTACTAACCGCGCTCGGCGTTGCTTAACTTCAGATATCGGTCAGTCGACCTGAAGAGCTGATTTTATATTGCGTGATCAATTCCACATAGCGATTGTGAATTCAGTGACATCTATCATTGTTTGAAAAAAATGCTAGTCTAGTCTATTTGTGTTAATGATCATCGATAAACAATAATCAAAAAAGAATTTCTTCCTGTAGGAAGACACCACATGTAATTGACGTTTCCTCACTAACTTCGGCTGTTGATTTTCTTTCAGAAAAATGTAGTGATTTTTCACGTATAGAGTTTATATTTCTCAACGTAACTTGGTTGGATTACTTTAATGAGAGTTATTTGCATTTCGAAGCATTGATAAATGCAGATTCAACAAATTGAATTATCATTGTTATAGTAAATAATTCATTTCAATCAAAGTAATTGCCAATTTTTCACGGTAGATGAATCGAGCACTTGAGATTTTAATCGATTATGATGTTATTATTACTTCAGGAAAAAGACCAATTATTGCAATGAATATTTATTATTAAGTAAAAATGCACTTTGTTTTTCTAGTATTTGTATGAAAAAGTGAATGTTTGCTTCGATTCTTGTTTTTGTGTTTCTCAAGGAAATGTTAATTGTGTAATTAATATTCAAAGTATGACCATCGATATAATATTGTGAGAGAGATAATCCAGGATCTTGCCAGGAAAATCAAAAACATTTCCTTCTGAACCCGATTCCCTATAATTCTAATTTGTGTGTGCTTCTTCGGCCTGATATTTTATATTAACGTAATGTCTCAAAAGAACTCATTAGAGATGGATTTCTAATTGAATTGGTACTAGTAATATGTTTGTATTCAGTCAATGCAAGTCTTTACCAATACCTTGTTCATTTCAATAAGTCCATGATCACGACGATATTTTGTAAGCTCGTAAGTGTGAAAGATTCAAAAGATAACTCATAAATTTTCAAATGTATTGATTTCAAACAACGACAGGCTTTTATAGGACACTTGTTTCTACGTCCATGCTTTTATGGAAGTTAGGATTTCAATAGTCTTCTCCGAAAACAAATCCAAAATACAGTCCGTTAACCAGCTGACGAACGTCAACCCTCAGAAGTCGAAACTTGTGCGAGCAATGGATCAACGAGGCCTTATCTTTTAACGTGCGATTACCCAGCACGGTGGCCCGGCGAGGAATCGAACCCCGGCCTTCCGCTTGTTAGGCAAATATGCTAACCACTTCACTACCGAGACTAGCTAAGAACAAAACTAGGAAAATAGTTGGGTAAGCAGCATGCAGGAAGTATACTCTCATAACACGAATTCCAATATTTCTACAATGTTTATTGTCATTTACCCAATATATATATATATATATATATATATATATATATATATAAATTGTCAACGAATTACAGGGTATATATGAAATACCATGTTCTGACCCCCATAGAACATATATAGGCCAGACCAACCGACGTGTGACAAGTAGAGTATACATCAACTTGCTGTCCGAAAATCAGACCCATCTTCAGCTCTGTCCAAACATCATCAAGAGACAGGACACAATATAGACTTTGAGAACACTAAGACCATCGCCACAGCAAAAACACAAGCTCGTATAATTCGCGAGGCCATCGAAATCGAGAAGCGACCTTCCTGCTTAAATAAACGTGACGACGGTCAGAGACTTCCAACTGCATGGAAACCCTTAATTTCCAGATGCCCAGTCCTCACCAAGATATCCGACGGTGCTTTAGCAGCACCCGCTCCTATAAATACCACCCAACACCCCTCAATACCTCAGTTCGATCTAAGGAGTAGGCAGATTGAGACCTTAGAAAGAACTCGTGACGAGACCTGGGGAGTAGGCAGATCGAGGCCCCGGCGTCAAGTCACAAACCCTTGCCCCTTGTGACAACACCTGAGGAGTAGGCAGATTGAGACCTCAGCGCGAAGTCACATTTACTCTTGAAAATGGCTCCAAAATCGGACGCGGTTCAACCCGAACTCAACAACAACATATGTATATATATATATATATATATATATATATATATATATATATATATATATATATATATATATATATATATATATATATATATACATATATATAAAGGAATTGACAGCTCTGGCAATTATGCAATACAATGCGCCGCTGAATTATGGAACAAATTCGATATTTCGCAAGCAATGTACTTTTGACAAAAATCCTGAAAGAGTTCGATGTTTGTTTCAAGATGACGATTTCCTGAATGTATATTCGAGAGAGGTTATGTCACTGGTTTTGACCTCTTTCAGGATTTTTGTCGAAAGTACATTGCTTGCGAAATATCGAATTTGTTCCATAATTCAGCCGCGCACTCTATAACCTGAAGGTCACAGATAATTTTGTTACTGATGGAGAAGGATTAAGGAAAGGTATTTCCACTATACAGGGTGATACATACATTCATGAATAAATAACTTTTTTTTAATGACACAGCCAGTTTTTCGAATTCCCTCATGAGTGTTAATTTTGGGTATTTACCACTTTTTCTGTATCAAGTTCATACAGGGATGTGAAAATTGTGAAAAACAAATTAACGCATCCATTGCGTGAATATCTGAACACATTTAGAAATGACTGAATTAAATGTTCAAATTATCTATCATTCTCTGTTTGGCAATACCCAGAAGGCGATACAGAAAATTTCGTAAAACGCTTAAGAACATCTTCAATATTGGTTAGTCTATCCGAACTTTGCGTCTACCAAACGAATAATAACGAGAAGTTGAAGATCAAAATCATTATATTTTTGACAGCAAATTTTATGAAGAAACACCATGATTTTCTACAGGCAACTGGAGAATGTTTCATTGAAATTCCAATAGGGATAGCTTTGAAATGTTTTCGGGCTATGATAAAATCACCTCAAGAAATTACTTTAGTGCCTATGGGTAAAACTTATCTATTAAATCAGTACTCATTTGTTCAGTTTCAACTGCATATAAAGATTTACTGGCAACAGATGTTTCGATTTGTTCTTGGTAATTTTGATCACCCCTTTGAATTTTATACCTACGGGTGCTTGAAATAAACATTCTTGGGGTATCAGAAATACCTAATAATATACTGGGTGTGTCACTTGAGAAAAAATGCCATTCAGGTCATTACACCATATATAGTGCAAATCAATCAAATTAAATTCTTCCTCTTTCTTCATACGTTACTTTCGCAATACGCTATACATCTCAACTTTCATCTCAATCAAAATAAAACTTACCTTATTGGTTTCTTTCAACTCTTCATCGGACAACTTATCGTCTTCTTTGTGCAGCTGGGTAGGCGGCTCCGGTACGAAAACGAGCTTATCGTCTCTGCTGATCACGGTATTGCCACCGTTTCCTGAACCGTTCGACGGTGATGTTGGAGAGGATTCGCTATTTTTTTCGGGCGATGTGATTTCTTCGCTGTAACCTTCGTCATCGTCATCGGGCGTTTCAAGAGCCTTATGTTTTTGGGCTGATTCTATGTCCTTGCGTCCATACTGAAAGAAATCATTGAAAATATGTTGACGAATCTTTGAATAAAGAACTACGAACAGATCAGGTGTGATCACGAAGATTTTAACAGAAAAATCAGAATTCAAGAAGAGTATTATCCATCGTATCTTTAGATGAGTTTCTCTTTTGTTTCGCAAACGAAAGTTTGTTGCCTTTTTGAGTACCTTAAAGATCTACTTTTCCAACCTCGTATTCTTCATTTCTACCGTCATTCTGTGTCATCCCCGCTAAAGTATACAAGCTAAACCTGGCAGGATTAAAAACTATGAAAAACTCTTTTGCTATCTATATATCTCATCTGAGTTAATTATTTCTTGTAATTTGACTTATTTCGCTTACTCGGGATATTTTACAGAAAATAAATAGAACATTGCCCAATTTAAGGTGACAGAGCAATAAAAATACATAATTCATTCCACGACTTTCTGCCGAAATGGTACCCAAAATTGTATTGCCAAATCAGATTTCACTATATGAATAATAGACTGGTAGATTTACATGATTTCTATTCGCTGCAGCTATAACGAAGACAAAGGTATTGTTACGATATTTCCTTGGGTTCGTTTATTGAAACTCCAAACAACACTAAACTACTTTTATTCTAACTCATTATCACAATACAATACAATCACTTTTCTCGGATAAACTATCAACGCTCTGTACTAAAACTCTATACACTTCGACTTCTGCAATTAGCAATACCAAAGCTGTCTCTACTAGAAACTCTGAATAACTCTACCGTCGCGATGGAGTATCACCCTGCTTATACCTGCGTACGCCTATGGAGAATCTTCCGGACTTATATCGATGATGTGTATCGAATTTTCTACGCGAGCCGAGATTTCCTGGAAGATGACATTCTTTCTTCGACCCCTCATATTATTTTGCGTTTACGAGTGACAGGGCCGGCGCTAGGAGATTTCGTAACAGTATCATATTATAAGGCATAAGTTTAATATACCCAAAAATCATTCGTGTTATCTCTACATTATAACAGGCAGTTATGAACACTGACATCGCTACCTTAACACATTTAGTACGATTTACGTTTCAATGAGAGAAACTTAGCTACCAATTTCCCACAAGTTTTTCATTGTTCTCAAGGACACATGGAAAGATAATGCAAGATATTTTTATAGGAGGTAGAATTGACAATGAAAAAATCACTGATGATTCATTACAAAGATCTATCACACATAAATTACATTCCAATCCAAGGTTCGGCGCACTGAAACAATGATCAGTGGCTTGCTGGAATCTGCAGTGGTTTTGGTCAAACGACCATAGGGTGCTAAACTACATTGCAATAGTATTTTGTCTCCATTGCGGCCCTGGTAAAAAAATCATATTCGCGCAATAAATGTTTTTTCATTGCCCTGAATCCTGTATTAGAATATACTGTTTCTATTTACCCTTGGGCTCGCTTATTAAAACCTCAAACAACACTTCACTACTTTTATTACAACTCTTTATCACAATACAATCACTTAAACTGCTCCGCTAACTATCCAACGCTCTGATAAACTCTCTCTGATAGAACCTCTACCCTTTGACTTCTGCACAAAGCTCTCTCCACTTAGCCCTGAATAACTCTGATCAATTCTCTGCGAATCAAAAACTGTCAATAACTAACTCTGTTCCGCGATGAAGTGTCTACCGTATATATACCTGCGTACGCCTATGAAGATTTTCGAGTCGAATCTCGGGTATCGAACACTCCACGCGCGACGAGAGTTCCAGGAAAAATGACGCTCTCTCGTCTACGATCGTCAGGGCCGGCGCCAGGAGATTCGTAACAATACTTTAGTTTAGATAATTCTCGTTGTGACCGAACGAGTGCAATCTTCCTATACTTTCTGTAAACTTCGAGACCTATATATATATACATATATATATATATATATATATATATATATATATATATATATATATATATATATATATATATATATATATATATATATATATATATATATATATATATATATATATATATATATATATATATATAGGAATCCTTTAAATATTCGGGTGTGCAGTCAACAAGGAATTGGAAAAAGTGAACTCTTTATTCTGTTCAAGCTTTCGAGTCTTTATTGGCTCTTCATCAGGAACTCTACAATGAATTAAGAAAATTGTAAGAATAGAAACGTTTTTTTAACATGTGCTTACTTACGAATGTGAGGTTTATAATCCTTTTTTAATGAAAACATGAAGGACAACATATCACAAACACATCGACCTAATGGTACAATTATAATATAAAACTTTAATTAAAAGATATGATCAATCATACATGTAAAAGAATTGAAAAATGGGAGAAGTTGTTTCTCCTAACAGGCATTGGAAACCATATTTTTAATTTTAACGGAAATGATGTGAAAAGAAGGGGATGAAGTTGACAAGTGACGAATGATTACAGTTTCCTGTGACCTTGTTGCCAACACACAATGAAAATGAATGTGAAATCACCAACTAAACAGGAGTACCAAATGTAAAGTTGTTATTATTTCTGCCCAGTAGGGGGCGACTTAGTAAATATGAGTATATGATGCTGAGATTATCTATATCTTTCCTGGAATTTATGGAATTTGGTTCTTTGAAAATTTGTGTCATTTCAAGAAAAGTTCTTTTCTTAAGATTGGATTCATGTTCCAATATCGTCACATTATCATAATCGGGTAAATGATCAAAATTGATTGAATGTTGTGCTAATGAGCAGGTTTTTTTGAGATTTCTAATATCACTTTTATGGGAACAGATTCTATCCTTCAACTTCCTCTTGGTTTGTCCAATGTACTTTTTTTCACACTGAGAGCAAGGTATACAATAAACAACATTAGAATGATCTAATACAGGATCTTTATCTTTTAATTTTGAAAAAATTCTATTGAGTACAATTTGATTTTTATAAGCAATTTTAATATTAGGAATTTTGGAAAACAACCCATTAAATTTATGGTGAAGTGTATGAATATAAGGAAGAGATAAGTAAAAATTTGGAACATTATTATGAATTGAAGAATTATTATGAATTGAAGAATTATTATGATAATCACTGTTAATATGTGACCTACAGAAGATAAGTTTATGCAGAAGTCCCTTCGGGTATCCACTATTCAGAAATAATTGAAAAAGTTTTTTTAAATTATTTCTGAATAGTGGATACCCGAAGGGACTTCTGCATAAACTTATCTTCTGTAGGTCACATATTAACAGTGATTATCATAATAATTCTTCAATTCATAATAATTCTTCAATTCATAATAATGTTCCAAATTTTTACTTATCTCTTCCTTATATTCATACACTTCACCATAAATTTAATGGGTTGTTTTCCAAAATTCCTAATATTAAAATTGCTTATAAAAATCAAATTGTACTCAATAGAATTTTTTCAAAATTAAAAGATAAAGATCCTGTATTAGATCATTCTAATGTTGTTTATTGTATCCCTTGCTCTCAGTGTGAAAAAAAGTACATTGGACAAACCAAGAGGAAGTTGAAGGATAGAATCTGTTCCCATAAAAGTGATATTAGAAATCTCAAAAAAACCTGCTCATTAGCACAACATTCAATCAATTTTGATCATTTACCCGATTATGATAATGTGACGATATTGGAACATGAATCCAATCTTAAGAAAAGAACTTTTCTTGAAATGACACAAATTTTCAAAGAACCAAATTCCATAAATTCCAGGAAAGATATAGATAATCTCAGCATCATATACTCATATTTACTAAGTCGCCCCCTACTGGGCAGAAATAATAACAACTTTACATTTGGTACTCCTGTTTAGTTGGTGATTTCACATTCATTTTCATTGTGTGTTGGCAACAAGGTCACAGGAAACTGTAATCATTCGTCACTTGTCAACTTCATCCCCTTCTTTTCACATCATTTCCGTTAAAATTACAAATATGGTTTCCAATGCCTGTTAGGAGAAACAACTTCTCCCATTTTTCAATTCTTTTACATGTATGATTGATCATATCTTTTAATTAAAGTTTTATATTATAATTGTACCATTAGGTCGATGTGTTTGTGATATGTTGTCCTTCATGTTTTCATTAAAAAAGGATTATAAACCTCACATTCGTAAGTAAGCACATGTTAAAAAAACGTTTCTATTCTTACAATTTTCTTAATTCATTGTAGAGTTCCTGATGAAGAGCCAATAAAGACTCGAAAGCTTGAACAGAATAAAGAGTTCACTTTTTCCAATTCCTTGTTGACTGCACACCCGAATATTTAAAGGATTCTTCTTTAACTTAGACAGTCGTCTAACCTTCTCACATTATATATATATATATATATATATATATATATATATATATATATATATATATCAGGCTCGTTCGTTTTTTGCCAATATACAGTTCATCTTCCTTTGTTCTCATTATATATTCCGAATACTATAGTTTTTTCTGAACTCGTATAAACAATCTATTTTTCTACGGCTATAACACAAAACTGATTCATCTTTACTGTTCTTGATAGAACAATGAGGTACATTGTACGTCTTCAATGTTATTTCCCAATAAATCAGGTCTCCCATGAAATGTTAAACTTCAAAGCAATGACAGCTCAATTTACCTATTTAATTATACCCAAATGGAAATTTTAAATGACAATGAATTTGAAGTTCATGTTATTTGTTGAATCAATTCGCTATTATCTCTCATAGCCGTAGAAAAAGTATAGTGTGTAACTCGCATAGAATGCTTATTTCCCACTTGTATGAAATGGTTATCATTCCTTGATCGGTAAACAATATACTATGCCTCACAAACGGTACAAAACTATTAAAATCGTTGGAATTCCGTGGAATCAAAATGACTGTCACCAACGTCACCAGACAAGCAAAAATCGTGACATTCCCAGTATCTCATCAAACAAGATATCATCAAAGCTATTCATTTTATCGGAAACTGATACTTTGTCTTAGATATAGCAAGATCAATAAATTTATATTGCCGAATTTTTGTTATAATTCCTTTGTTGGTTATTCTTATGAAAAAAAAGTTGTTTCGAATGAATGAATCGTGCAGGAAAAATTCATACCTAGGTGTGAACCCAAGGCAATGAAAATAAAGACGCATCTTTCGTTATTCAATTAATTTCATTTTATCTATATTTTGTTCTAGCTCAATAAAAGTTTTCAGGCTTTTTCCATTCATTAGTATATGACAAAGAAAACTGAAAATTTCAATACTATGAGACATTCAACTCATCTATGTAATTGATTTCGAATTGGAAAAATAACCCGTCGCAAAATGTTCGAGGATGATCAATTGAAAAAATAACCGAGCGGACCGCAACCATTATACAGTGGAAAAAATACATAAAGAAGGATACTCAACCACAAATAACATACATATAATTTTTGCCAATTGATTTTTTTTTATCGAAAAAACAGTAAACATCATGCTCGAAATAAAGAGGTTATTGTCATCTCCGCGTCAATATACCGAAAGTAGATTCAAGCAAACAATAGCATTCTACATAAAAACAGGATATTCTATTTCAACTGGTGACAGGACTGCTAGCTCCTGTTTGTCATTTACTTCCATCCCACCAACATATATCCGAAAGGTAGTCTCTTCAAATGGCAGTTTATGAATACAAAATTTTGTTATTGTTGGGAAATCATTCGTTAGGAAGGAAAGCATATATCGGAAGATTATTAGAAATACTTTCAATCGAAATGATTAGTAATCTACAGCAATTTATGGAACAATTATATTGGATTCAATGCACCCTTTTTACTCGAAAACAAGAGTAGTTTAGTTAAATGGTTGAAAAAAGAGAAAATTAAGTAGGAGTGTGATTATTTGAATTTGTAGTAGAAAGTCAACTTTTTAATTCAAATGTCAGTCACACAACATAATCCTTTCTTGGCATTTGAAGGAAATATTGTGTTACTAGAAGAAAAAGTAATGATTTTTATGTCGAGCTCTTGTATACAGATTGTCAGATAAACAGTAAGGGTTTACGGCAATCATGAGAGCCACACAAAACAGTTTTTTCCCGAATTTTGATTAAATGCTATTTTATCTTCAAAATCGAAAAAATGCAAATCTTCGAAATACATCAAAATCTAAAATGGCAACTTTTATCCAATGTGATGTTTCAATTTCGTAGGAAGAAAGTCAATTTCTCTTTACATATATTTCTATTCGATGCAGTCATTGATAATATCATTAACACGTAAAGGAAGAAGAAGCACTTAATATCTGAAGTCCAGATTAAAATTGTTTATTTTTCTTTCTCACGTAATATTCTTTTCGAACAAATTTCCATTTACACTGTACTATGAAAGGCGCACGTATTTTTCCGTGATGATGAATCAACAAGAGAACACCGAACAAAGTTTCAATATCGCCGATAAGACAAAGATAAAAAAATTATCACTGTATTCAAAAGGTCAAAGTTAAATAAACGGAATACGAAATTTATCTAGCTGTAATTTGTTAGAACAAAGGATTTACCATGTAATATTAATTTTATGCAAACTTATTCCAGGAAATAACAATTGCTTTGTTAAGAAAAATACTTATCTGTATTTGTATAGTTTGTCAGAAATTTATTTTTTTGCAAAAAAAAACAAAGTAACTTTTATCGGCGGCAGTGAAAGTGGAATCATCACCATTGTGAATATCGAAATTGATTTCGGAATAACGTCAACTTTTATAGCAAAATGTCAATCACGAAACACGTTTTAAGAAAATAATGTTCATATACGAGATACGGTATATCTGTCAACCCAATGGTTCGGTGGTGTACAGGTAAGAGGTATTACATTATTTGCTCGTCATTCTGATACTTCTTATGAATTGTGTTACGAATCATGGATAATAATAAAAAATATTCTTCAACTATTATATGAATTCCATGTCGTGCTGCGATTGACTTGACGTCGAGAACGGAATACCTATTGATCATGCATTTGTTCGAGTTTATTTTTGTTCCCAATCAATAATCGTGACGAATACAATTAATTGATTTTTATACTATCAACAGTAATGCCGATCTGTACCCCCATATGCTATATCCATAAAAATGTATTAAACATATTTGTGTCTAATTTAGAAAGTGAAGTAGTATCGAAATACTATTTCAAATACCTCTCCAAGCTTTGGAGATTAATGGGTGTCAGACGAATACCAGAACAGGTACATATTTTTCCGACATTTTGACAAAATGTAACTCATTTGTGATTGATGAAATTAATAATTTAATGATGAAGCTAATGGAAATAACCAAGAGAAGCCGGGGTATTTTTTTTGAAAATGGATATGCCTACTGGGACCATGAGCGACGACTGTTTTTTGAACTTTTAGGGGACTTTTATGCATTGTGTCTCACGAAGATTTCGCTAAACACACTGCGAACACCCACCAGAAACTTTCATTCTGTAAATAATTATGGTAAAAGCATTCTAATATTGGGCTAAAAATGTTGTTACTACCTTCAAATTGCCCTATATACATAAAATAAATATTTATCGTACTTGAGTTAGGTTAACTTGGTTGAGACCTGATAACAAAGGTCGAGAAAGTCGAAATTGAGAATTGAGTAGAATTTTTGTCCGCCGTTGCTACGTCACACCCAAGGTAGATACACATTCAGCTCTAGCTCTACGTTGAAGCAATTTTATTCGGATGTAATGACCTTTTGTTCATCTTCAAAATTCAAGAAAATATATATTATTAATAATGAAATAAAACAGCTCTACTGTTTTGAAATTATCACCTAATATACAATAACTTTTGTGTCCATTAATTGAGGGGCGTCTTCCACATTGCGGGAACTTTTCCGTTCAACCCAGAAGCAATACTGTACGGAACTACTCACTACTACTTGAAATTTGGCAAGATTTAAGGTGAAATCGCGTTGGGCAAGATTTAAGGTGAAATTGCGTTGACGGTTGCCTAATGCCTCCAAAAGAAATATTTGATATTCATTTAGTGTCTAAAGCATGCACTTAACTGCAATATCATCAGGATTTTTTTTTTCACTAATGAACACTCCGAGCACACCCAATTACTGCTGGAATAAGCTCCCTGGAATGAGGCAGGCGAAAGAGTTCATAAAGGAACCAACGCCCAATTTCACGGAAGACCTGCTGAACCACAAACGTAAGGTTGTAAGGGTAGTGGTGGGTCTACTAACTGGGCATAGCCAGCTCGGAAAACATATGAGCAACATTGGTCTGACAGAAGAAACCCAATGCAGTTTTTGTCAAGAAGAGGATGAAACCGCACTGCATGAGCTCTGTGAATGCGAAGCGATAGCAAGGCTGAGACACGCAATATGCGGGGAGGAGAAACCAGAGACTGCTAGCTATATGAAGGGGTCAGTGTCAAGGCTATGGAATCTCATCAAAGAGATCAAGCTAGACAACGAGCTCTAACAGCCAAGGAGCATCACAATAGATCTGAAAAGGTCGCAGTGAATCAAGCCATGGGCCAGCTCCCCGATAATTCAATCTAATCTAAACCCAATTACTGCCATATTTTCCAAACACGTCTCGTCTTTTGGCTCCGGTCGAATATATTTGAAATTTTTGTTGAACGAAATAACACAGATAGGGAAGTGGCATACAAACGTAATTAAAGTCAAGACCTCACGATGTATATGCCCGTATTCATTTTTCACAGCAACATGTCTACTCATCTACACTTATGTACATTCAATATTAATTCTGAATTTATTTCACATTGTTAAATATCTAGAAAAGTACGAGAGAATGTAACCACTACAAAGAAATTACTGTTGATTAATATCTGCATTAGAGTTTTGGAACAAATTTCACAGTATCAATGCTTTTCATTCAATCTTTCTTTTCCTTGAGATGATTTAGACATGAAGGACTGAAAAAGTGGGAGATCAATATGGAAAATTTATGGTTTCACTCTTTCACGTTTTTCAATTTTGAAAAACATGTAAGGACACCCTATATGAATAAAGGAAGTACTGCTGTTACATAATCAGAGTTAGAATTATGAATGTTTATTTCATTTCCGTATAATGGATGGTTTATTATTATTTTTACTGTCAATGGCATCAATTACTAATATCATTAACCTCTTGTTTCATGTCATTATCATAAAATACATGTAAATATCATTATATGCAATGTCATTTTCATCAGCATTCCTTAACTACCTGTATCATCAAGGTACATAGTTTCACATAGGGTGCATGTTCGTAAGATAAAATTTATTCAAGTTTCATCAACTCTGAGAGGAGGTGAGGGAGTTGGTGTTGGGGTTCGGCATCCGCCTGTCGACCTAAAGGTCCTGGGTTCGCTTCCCCAACGAGGCAGATATTTTTCTTTATAAGAACTTTTCAGTCGTGTCTGTAATTACTCCTGCAACGTTTCATGGTTGATGGGTCCGCGAATAACCATGAGTAAGGCGTAGGGAGCTAGTAACAAGACTAATATACAGCATGTACACACACACATATACACAGTCGCTGACGCTTTCGTCTCCCATTCATTACCATTACTATGAGTGGATATCTCGAACCACTTTATTATTGGTACCAAGAAAAAAAGGCGAAATTAGTGGACGACTACGTTAGCACAACAGCAATTTTCAGGAGTGAGTACCTATATTTTTGAAATATTACCAGATTAAATGTAGTCACGAAATGAATACTTTTTTATGTTTGAGAACCGGTGTAAGGCTTATGTCATTCCTATGTAGATACCTACCATACACTAATAATAATTCTTATTTCGTTTTGAATAACAATTGGCGACCAATGAACTTTTCGATATGGAAACGTAGGCCGATTAACATTTCTCGAAATATCAGAGCAGAGAATAATCAATATTATTAATGAATTGTACTCTCACGTACATTGAAAAATAACATAATCGAAACGACTTTAAGAAAGATCTCAGCATAGAAAATATGTTCAGTAATTTCTCAAGCTCATAATAAGAGATGCGTGAACTATTTACTCATCAAACCAATATCGATTGAATTTTCATACCATTTCAGAAGTCATAGACGAGAAAATACACATGTGGCACATTTTTACGATATTTCAGATAGCGAATTCTGCTGTTTCTCAATGAAACTCAAATCTTTGAATGTACTTATAGGTTGTGACGGTGGAACCTTGAGAACCACAGCAACTTGGGAATCGGAAGACTTGCTCTCATCCGTTTCGGCAATAGACCTGAGTAATCGACTCAACTTCATTCTCCTTACGACTCAACACCTCTCGCCTAAGTTATTGCGTTCATAAAAATCATCTTTTCGATCCGGTGGTCGAACGGTTTACGGCGTTGTATATTTTCGATAAGGCTATTTCACTGCTGGTTCAAACCGCGGTCGCGGCAAAATTTTGCTGGTTCGGTGCGTTAAGGCAATCGTTGGTTGCCTAGACACCAATCCTACTTAGTGGAATATCTTGATCGAATACGCCGACCAACCCGGGGTCACTGTGGGTTTTTTCTGGGACTACAGTTGAAATAGCAAATGCGCTACCGTAAAAATCAGTAAGACCCACTAGAGCGCCTCGGCACCCAATCTTTTTATTTGGATTCGAGTACCCCCAAGTTATTCATGGAACTGTCAATAAAATCTTAAATATAGCCAGGAAGGATACCCGCCTCGAAACCTTGGGATCTAATCTCATGAAAACACCACCGTATCAAATTCAAAAGAAGCTGCAATCTCACATCATCCACATTGTAGATGATTTTTAATTAATCAGGATTGCATATATTCCATGAGAGTATTTAATATTGATCTATTTTTAATAACTCCGAGATGACGGATAGCTACGCGATAGGTCTGTAGTTGCTATCGAATTGTTAAGCAGTGGGTTTTCTTCTATATTTTTCTAGGAGTTGGTTGTACACTCGTTATTTACACCATCATGAAAAAAATTATAGATTGGATCGAATAATTCACCATCAAATAGATACAAAATAAACAGCCATGTGAAAACAGTACTCAATTGATGTTCTGAATCCACTTGGCTTTTGTTCGGCAGTACAGATAAGTATCATGCGAGCCGAGATATGATAAAAAAACATTTTTTCTAATCTTCAAGTAGATCGATAAGAAAAAATAATCACTTTCAATACTTGGTATTTTCCACTGTTTGGGTTTCGATAAAATTACAACAGAGTGGAAATTGGATGAAAAACGTTTAAACTCTACCTATCAAAGCATTTTATGTTTTTTGCGAGTTGGTAAGATTATTGTGGTGATCAAAGGACGTGGTGAAATTATAATCATAGGAATAGGTCGACTAGTTCAGCCTTGTTGAGCCTTTTACTGAGGACCGAATCAATTTTAAAAATAGTCATATATTGCAATACTATTTATTAATAATTTTTTTTAATATTTTTTCTTAATATTTGTAAATACGCGCGCTGCGATAGTCTTAGTTTAATCGTATCGTATTTACCTATTCAGGACCATGAAATAAGATAATTGGCCTGTAAAATCTTGTTTATGTTTGTAAGTATCCATAAGTGTGAACAATAATTTTCTTCGTTGGAAGGAAACAAACCTCCCACAAAATCGCGATTTACGAACGCGCACTTGGACGCAGTTCTAAAAGTTATTTCCGCCGAATATTTCCATCGTATGTTAAAAATCCCATATGAAGCGGGACATTTTCGATCAATTACAGCGATAAATTTCCGGCGGGACATTTTCGGGCTGGTAAATACCCGGTAGGTATCGAAAAATACCCGCTCGGTCCGTGTATTTATAGTAACGATTGTTAAAATGTACATTTGTCATCTTGACAGGCATAAATACTGAATTTTGAACGTCGTTGTTTTTACCCCGGAAATATTCTACCGAATTACACTCGTGCATCAAAATAAACCTGATAATTTTCCATTCAAGCATGTTGTCAGTAAAAAAACTGCATTCGGTTATTTTCATATTTTGCTAAATATGAAAATAAGCTCATGCAGTTTTTAGACAACATGCTTTCATGAAAAATTATCGGTAATTTTGAAGCACTTGTGTAATTACTCCCGATATATTCACACGCCACAAATAGACAACTCGATAAAAGGCAAAATATGTCAAATATCTTGCTAAAGAAATCAAAGTTTGTATTTTTTTGTTATGCCCTTTCGATTGAAGAATTGATAAATATGGTTGTCGTATGATAGTACTTTTTTCATCAAGATTTGCGTTTGTTCGAGATGAGGGTTCACGGCCCAGCTAGTCTACGGTCTTCAAGCTTTTGGCCCACCAGTGACTTTGAGTTCACATGGATGACGTAGTCTCACTCTGAGAACAAAGCTTGTCAAGTCAATACTGGTCTGATAGCTCGTATCATATCTCTGCCAAAAGCTGATCTTTGTCTCGAACCTTGTTCTTTGATCGCCTCCAGTCGTGAGTTTTTTATCAAAACAACAGCCAATACTAGCTCATCATTGTTACTCATCGATTAATTATATTCGTGATATTTCATTTTGGCTTCGTAAACAACAATTTCCAATTTCCTTACTCTCATTCATGCCAAATAAATACATTATGGAAAAAAACACATTTTAGCAAACAATGGCAACGGTGGGTGAACATAAATCAGATTCCAGTTATTACAAAAATGTATTATATTTTCCTGGGAAAACTGCAAGCATACATGCTGATAGTGCGGACCCAGATCTAAAGTTGTTCAACAAGTTAACACTATGAGGTCATCTATGAGCACGGAGTGCACAGTCCTTTGTTGTCACTAATGGTTTTGTTCAACAAGTGAATGTGACCAAAGAAGATTTACGTATACACGAATGTGACTCACAAGAGCGACTTGTCAGTGCTTTGTCGTTTGCACCCGACACGGGGATGAAGGGGCTGTGTTTTTGAGGAGAATACTGACAATCGTTGAATCGTTCATGTTATTCTAGAATCAGAGCATTGGAGTGGAGGCAAACAGAGCAGCAGTGGCTGACTTCGATAAACAGACCCCACCTACCACAATCGTTATCTGGACAACCAACAATTGCCTATAGCACAAAGCCAGCCAGAAAAATGCCTGCTTTGACCCGGACGCTAGCTGGCAGTGAGAAAAGTGAATCGAATACAAGCAAGAGCCTTCCCTGACACGAACATCAACCGGCCTATAATTCCATTCATGCGAAATTTTTAATGTTTGCATCTTGTGTGTAAAATAATTGAATAAGTTTGTACTAAATACACGATAAATATTATTAGCTGCCCAAAACGGGCAACTCTCTGAAGTTGTACGAGATAGCTTCTAGGGTTTGTAACTGACTCCATACGCAGCATGAGTACTAGCAGTACCGTCAATCCAGAAATGTGACTGAATCATCCTTCAATACGCCGAAAAAACTCTCGAGAAAAAAGTATACCCATTGGATAATAAACTTTCGACCTTTCGATAGTGACACAAACAAGAACGCATAAGGAAAGTAGCAAGAGATATTTGAATGAAAATTATGACGTTGACAGAGTTATACCTCATAAATATTAACATTCTGCAAGTTTTGACTCAGTGATTAAAGCTGTGGCGGGAACTCGAAGATGTCATTTTTTCCCATAAAAATTAATACCTAGTGGGCCATCTGAATGAGACTTGTTTTAGTATTCAGATTGCCTTTTATGAAAATCCGAAACAGACTCAATTTATAAATATATAAATACTCTCGTAAATACTTCAAAAGAGATTATTTTCTCAGAAAAAGTTAATTCTAGTTTTTGAACTGTCTTTGTGTTTGGTTGTAAAGGAAAAAACATTTGATATGTCTGTCTAGCGCGAAATCACATTATTTCTCAATTTTCATGATCTGTTATCAGAAAGTAACGGATACATCCATCAATTTGTTGAAAGAAGCAAATTTCACCTCTTTGAGCCCTCAACACGACTTCAATTCTTGAGTCTGAACTGAAAGAATGGTTATTTAGTGCTCGACCAATAATTGATGCCCCTTAGGCACGTCTGAATCTTCATTGTAAGTTATACTGGGAAATCACAGTTGAGTGTATTCTCTAAGATATTTTCATCTTTGGAATGAATTGAGGAGAGTCAAAAATAAATGTGGATATGGTATATGGATGAGTAGATATCAACCTTCATGATCGATAAAAAATTCGATCCCTCAACGGGAATAGTAATTTACGTACCAAGTCCGGAAAATGCTGTTTTTTTGGACGAGTAGACAACATTTTAGAACGAGCCGTAGGCGAGTCCTGGAAGTCTGCGAGCCCAGAAAAACTGTTTTCGGTCGTGTTGCGTAAACTATTTTTTCGGCAACCGACCCAGTTCCCGGACGGTTGTCAAAAAGATATTTTTCTTCCTGTCGTATTGGGGAACGACAATCAAAAGTAATGGCGTTTGGTGCAAGAAGTACCATAAATAACAATCACTACTACTACTACTTTAGTCACTATCTCAAAATTTTGAAGATAAGGGTGGCTCCAGCTATACCACTTATAACATTTCAATCAGGTAACTTATGAAATGTTTCAATGTGTAATGATTTGTTGATACTGAAAAGTAAGATTGGAATTTTTAATTTTTCCGAATCAAAAATTAAATTTTCTGGTATCAAACTACGCTTGAAAAAAGACTCTATTTCTTTTTAAGTACGATTTTTCGGCATTTTCCTTTTCCGAATGAAAAAAAGATAGAAATTACAACTTCTATGAGACAATTCAAATCTAATAAAATTTTATGAACACTCTCTGTTCAAAGACGTTTCGTTCATTCACAAAAAAGAAGAAAAAGTCTTTCTATGCTTGTGCCCGTCGTGCCATATAGGCAGGGAAGCAGCTGTTCAAGATAAACTTTTTCTTTCTTTTTGTGAATGAATCATAAGTACGTCTTCAGAGATATACACGTAAGTACCTGCAAACAAAGAGTGTTTATAACATTTTATTTCATTTTACTTCTTTCATAATAATAATAATAATAATAATAATGTTTATTCATGAATCTACAAAACTGTGTGACATGTAATATTTTGATGAATAAACAGGGTGATCACTGAAGCTGAATTGGGTACAGCTTATGCGTGATGATGATGTGTAGAATTATTAATTTTTGATGTAATGTGTGAATAAATAACATGAAAACCAGACGAACTTCATCGTTAGGTAATGCTGGTTGATAACAGCAAAATGGAATAAGACACATGAACCATTTCTTAAGAATAGACTGGAAGTCATATCACTATATCCAAATTATATATAGGACTCTCTCTTATAGATAAAACGTAATTATAGAATATAACATACAGATAAAACTATAAAAATATAAATGTGGAATATAAAATAAAATATCAATATAGAACATTGGAAAAGTTAAATGTAAATAAAATATACGTATTACATAATAACATAATAAAAAATATCACATAATAATTACTAGTAAGGTATTTAAGTCTAGAAAACTGTTGAGCTCATTCAGTACTTGGGAGTGATTCCTTGTAATTTATTGTTGATTATATCGTGTAATATATATCGCTCCGTATGTCGTAACCATTTCTTTACATGAGTTTTGAATGAGTTGGAGTTTTTGATGGATTTCAAGTGATCTGGTATGATGTTATAAATCTTTGGACTCAAAAATTCAATACTACGTTGCCTCATGCCTTTTTCACATTTTGGCACTGAAAGTTTCTTTTCTCTGCTCCGAGTACAATGACCATGTTCGATGGGATCAACTTTGATTTTTTTTTGGTAGATGCCGATTATCATTTTTAGACAGAAGAGCTGTCTCGGGTCGAAGAATTGACTTTCTCTATACAGTGCGTCACTCGAGTAGGTTATTTTTTTATTGTATATAATTCTAATTATCCATTTTTGTAAAATGACAATATTATTTAAGTGACAGTCATTTATACCTCCCCAACCTAGTATCCCGTACGAAAGTTGAGACTGTATCAGAGAGAAATAAATTGTTTTCAAATGAGCTATGTCTAGTATTTCTCTCAAGTATTTGAAACGTGAAAGGAAACCTCTCAGCTTGTTACAAATATGTTTTGCTTGTAAGTCCCATCGCAGGTGCCTATCAATAATTATTCCTAGGTATTTCATCGACTTCTCTTCAGGTTTCCTGATCAACAACAAGATCGCCAATGTTTGGCAAGTTATTTGCGTATGAGGTGAACGGGAGGTATTTTGTCTTTTCTATATTAAGGGTTAGTTCGTTGTGTCTGAACCAATCCTTAATTTTTTTGAAATCTAGTTCAACTTCATTTTTGAGGGTCTTCCAGTCATTAGATTGATAAAATATTGCGGTGTCATCAGCAAAACTGATGACACTTCCTTCTATCTCCATTGATAATAAGCTATTGATGTAAAGCGTGAATAGAAGTGGACCAAGAACAGTTCCCTGTGGCACACCATATGTGATATTCCTCATTTCACTACTGGTACCATCTATACAGACTTGCTGTTGACGGTAGATAGAAGATAGAAGTTATAATTTCCATTTTTCATTCAGAGAGGAAAAAAGTCAAAAAAAGTTACTCAAACTTCATTCTCTCCACATATTCATACAATTTCCCAATTCTCTCTCTTTATATATATATATATATATATATATATATATATATATATATATATATATATATATATATATATATTATGTTAAATCATCCGTTATCCTGAAGTTGATGTAATATTTAATTTCTTGCCGTTACCTTCAACGCACAACCAAATTAGTATGTACCAGTCATCAGCCTGATGATATATTCCTTCATGATTAACCTTCAAGCCATGGCCAGAGACTACGCCAATAATTATATATTGGATAACACGAATTAATGATAACACGTGAATCATTGACAATATCAAAGGGGGCATCTAGTTTTCGAGTGTCAAAATCTATAAACATGTATGAATGTAAATACGAGAAGGGTATTTCGATTAAAAAAAATTGAATATCAAACAATTTTATACAAACGCTTATTATTTCCCAAACAAGTATTTATCAAGGATTTCTGGTTTAGTTGAGTGTTCATAAAAAATTAAATAGTACGATGCGAGCCACACAAATAGAGAAAGAGATGGCTGCTGGAAAAATCAAGTACATGGTAGGTACATGGAAAATTCATACCAACGAAGAATCTATTGGTGTAGTAGAATACTAAATGAATATTCCGCCAGTTCAGACTGGGTGATGAAAGCTGTGGCGCTCAAAAAAAAATTTCATGACTTAATTTTCATTAGGTGCCAAACTGAATGCAAATTGTTTTTTTATATTCGAATTCAATATGGCTGAAAAACATTCATAAAGTTCCATTTAAAAATCCACAGGGATTATTGAGGAACAGAGGATGGAGATCAATTTTTGGAAATGAAAATATCGTACGACTTATCTTATAATTTTCCAAAAAAAATCATTCCTCATTACAGTTTCCAAATTGTCTGTTTTGACAAGTGGTTCTGAAAACTCAACTTTGGAAATATATATAGAAAAAATATCAATGGAAGTACCATGTAAAACCACTGAAGAATTGAAAATTATTACAAAATGCCATTCTTCTTCTTCTTCACCGTAAGTCAAATGGAATGATTAGGAAACAAAAGTGAGGAAAAAACTTTTCTTGAAAAATACTCCGTTTATAGAGTAATTTGTTTTGAATAAACCCTACAGAATATATCACTTATGTGGAGGAAAAATAATCAGCCTCAATGGTGAGCAGTCAGATCTGAAGATGAAATTAAAGAATGTTAAAAAAAAATGCCTTCAGTTGAATTTCGGTAAAGCACTTGAAATATAAATAGGGTCGTTCTATTCGCACTGAAGTGATACACATATGAGGTAGGAGTAAAATATTGCCGTCTCTTGTCATCACTGGTCTGAAGATTATAGTGATCAGTGAGAATGTTAGTAAATTAGACATCTATTCAGTACCAGAATTTGATTTGAATTTCAATTAACATGTATATCAATTGCATAAAAATTTGCTATAAACCAATCAATTAATATATTTTTCAATGAAAATACTGAAATACAAATTGTAATGTCGTAGGTACATAAACACCCAGAAGGTTGAAATTCATACGGTTATTTTTTTATGTACCTAACACAAATCTGCAGGTGATTTTTCACAGGTCCACTTTTATTGGTTGACACATTTTCACACAAACACACGAATTCTAATCTGCCTTTCTGGCAAAATTTATCTATATATTCCGTTTTATAGTACGGTTAGAAATTGAGTTCCTATAAATTAATCGACACTTAATGGAAATCCGTACAGCCTATTGTTCGAATTTCATTTGAGGAGGTAAATGAGTATTGAAATCCAATTTAAATCCCGTGATGATTCCATAGAAATGTTCTTCGAATGTTATTTGATGAGGTTAATAAGTATTGACTATTTTATCACTTACGTATCGTATTCTTTGCGGATTCGGATATTGGATCTGAGAAAAACGTAAAAAACATTTTAATATTATATAATTTCCCTTGGCGAATTTTCGTGAACTAGTGTGCTTCCTTTTTCGAGCCCTTTGGAAAAATGTTTTCAGGCATTCTAGTTTTGTGAGTTGTATCAAAATCACTCATGCCAGTTTCACATTTTAACTCAACTGACAACGCTGGAATCTCTATAAGAAGTTTTCCAAAGGGCTTGAAAAAGGAAGCAAAGCAGTTTCCGGGACGTCGCCAAGGAGAAATATAGACTATTTAATATCTTTCTCAAATTAAATCTTTGAATTCACAAAGAGTATGATGCGTAACTGACAAAAAAGTCTGTCAATTTTGCTTTCTCATAATATTTGCAGTTACGTATCGAGGAAAATATACCAATTTGCCTTATAACAGATAATATATTAATTTGTTTTTTCATTTCCAGGGGGGAGAAAACCAAAAAAAATTGATTTCAATACATACTCATACAGTTTCCTGTCGGATTTTTCCTATAATGAGGTTTACAAAACGGCGCTGTACAAGCATAAATTCTGCTTGAAGTCGCGGTTTCGTAAACCCCAATGAATTGAAAATCTTACAAAAAAACTGTATAAAATCCTTTTTAACTCTGCAGACACGCAAAGTTTACCTGAGCTCTCCATTTGTTCGGCAATGGATTATAGAATTTATTGACAAAATTATTCGTGTTGTTGAGAAAATCAATTTCGAGTTATTGGACTCATCGTTAGTGCAAGGCAAGTCCCAACGAACAACTCCAAAGCTTTTGCTTTCCCATAATGGAACATTTGTCTAGCACGAGCATCACAGAAATTTAATTCGTGAAATGCACTACTTTAAAGACTATTTTCTACCATAGGATATACTTAAACTTTTATCGACAGGAATAAATTATTTTCGATTCGTTTCGATTATTATAATTATAAGCTATATATATTGTAACGTCACCAAATTTTCGAAACGTTTAAAAACCTTGAAACCCCATAGGTAATTTTGTTGAGTTTCCATGCACTAATTTATGTATCTGAAGCTCGAGGTAAATATAAATATAATGAAGATAGTTTAGTAGATAACAAAATGAATTTTGAAAATACAGCCATTTAAATGGATTGGTCTATTATACAGGGGCGACCTAGGAATTTGAGGGAATTTTTGAGAATTGATGAAATTCTTGTATATTTTGTAATGTGTTTTTGTATTGCTGCGGGTAGGAACTTGCTGCATGTTTGTAAAGCCTAGTATCGACAGTGCAAGGCAGCTCGCTGCAAATGCCTCGTGGCGAATACTCGGCTTTTCCTCGGACTGTGGATACCGGGGTTGCTCGCTATGAGGCGTTCGCGTCGCGCAATGTGAGGCGAGCAACCCCGGTATGCACAGTCCGAGGCAAAGCCGAGCATTCGCCACGAGGCATTCGCGGCGAGCTGCCTCGCACTGTCGATACTAGGCTTTAGAGTTTGCAAATAAATATTGATAATTTGATGTCAATTCATCAAGTATGACTACCTATCTTTTATTGTTGATTTAAATTTCAGAATTCATTGTTGATTTTTTGTCAATTGTTGATTGTTTGTAATAATAAATGTTTATAATTTTGTATAATCACAAGTATTATTTTAATAAATAGGACCCAAGAAAATGTGCTACTTTTTTTATTCTCAACACCCCTAATTTAAGGTGATATTTTCAGGAATTTCGGAATCCAGTGGAAATGTAGCAGCAGGGGGACTACCGAAAATAAAAAAACTTCGAAAGTGGTCTACGAGAGAAAAAAGTTTGGGGACCTTTGAAAATATCATCGTGCAATGGAGAAAATTTAAGGGAAACTATAAGACCCACGATAAGACCTTGACAACAATTGTAAAAGAACAAGCTTATAGCGGCCATCTTATTGGATGATTTAATTCAGCTACTAACTCGGTTACCAACCACTCGATGGATATTTTACTGTACTTGAGAAAAATGAATGGAATTTGACACTTGAATAATAGTACATAGTCGAGGAGTGTTTCACTTCCATTTTTCCAATTTCATCTTAGATTTCTCATACGATTTCTAAGTGGATTTCATTCATCATGGATTCGTGGATTTCATCATCGATTTTCGCTCATTTTGTACATCAGATTTCCGAAGAGAGACACTTATATGTTATTAATTGTGTGATGCGACTGGATTGAAGGATCTCCCTCCCCAGGTCAAGGACTTCTATCTGAGGACATATAGTATAATCCCAAATTATGACTCGAAGTTAGACTATTACAAAATATTTTCAATGGAAGGCATCGAAATTATTAGAAATTAGATTTGGTGACCAGGTCATCCATCTTCATCGTCTTCACCTCAACAAACATCGATTATCAAATTTCTATCAAGACATTTCCAATAATATCTTATTCGCTCATTCTCGGTAATCGTTGGTAACTTACCCAGAAAACGAATTCATTATTGCTAAACGAATGCCCTTGTATTTGTATTCTCACTATTACTTAGAGATACACAGTTTTTTTTTATCTCAAAATCGTGGTGGCCATTAGTGGAACTAAAATATGAGCCTGTTTCTACTTATAGTCATAGACTAAGCTATGGAATGGCTATTGAATGCTAACACAGGTGGAATGGCAGTTTCAAAGGCAAGCAAGGTCTTTTTGATGCCTCCAACCACTCTGAGAAATGAAATATGTAGAAAATCTCTAAGCAACTCAACTGGACAATGCGGCTTTGATGTCTTTCTTGGGAAAAATATCACAAAATTACTGGTGAGTTATATAAAATTAAAAAAAACACTTTATTGTGTGGCAAGCAAGGTCTTTTCAATACCTCAAACTCAAATCACTCTGAGAAATGAAATAAGTGGAAAATTGGATTGGATTGGGTGGATTCGAATGGAAAATGTGGCTTCACTACTGAAAAATGACTGGTGAATTGCATCTAATCAAAAAAAAACTTTATTGCGTGCATATCACGCAATAAAGTGTTTCTTGATTAAGTTACCATGGATTTGAATCAAGTATCAGCCGAGGTATCAAGGTATCAGCAGAATTCATCAGTTAACTGGTGAATTGGATACTTCATGGCGTTAAAAGTTAAAAGATAGAGATGGTCTTGTAAAATCAGTTCAAAAGCTTGTTAGTCTGTTATTTTTCGAATGATATAGAAACCTGTGGTAAATACCTGTGACCAATAGGTATATCACAATGTATATATTTCTCTTAACATAGCCATAGGTCGTGCCTCTGCCCTAGCTCTCAAAGATGAGGATGTTGAGACATAAGTAATACAATAAAAATAAATTTGAAAATGGAAACAGACAGATGCTCAACTATGAAATGTAGGTATATTATAGGATTGTTTGCAAGTGTTTTGGTCAATTTTATTAGAGTTTGGGAAAGAATTTTTCTGTTTTCGTTTGAACGCTTCTACAGAATTCATGAAAACTGCGAAATATATTTTCTATGTGCATCTTGATTATACTATAAATTAACAAACTGGAACAATGAAAATTTTTTTCAAAAACAAATTGAGCTGACATGCAGTTACTAAGTTCTCCGTATTCATTTATTACTCATTCAATATTACCTAAATCTTGATATACCTAACAACGAGCCTAACAAAATGGTTAACTACAATGAATGAAAACTATTCAGGTATACATCAAAGCAAATGAGTATTTCGTCGAGGTATTTGTGATTAATAAAAAAAATCATAATCTTCTACATAGATTAGTGTTGTAATTGTCCGAGTTTGGTATTCCCACTTCTCTTCCATAAATTCAACTTAAAATTAAAGTTTCAAACTAATTAAGAAATGAGAGCCTTTTTCGTACTTTTCGTGAATCTTTCATTTGAAATATAAAATTTATTCAGATTTAGATTATATATTGATTTATGTTATCATTTTGGTAAATAAATAGGTATATATAATTATAGAATTCTGAGCTAGTTGATGTTCCTATATTTTACTTGCCAATATTTCTATGATTGTGAAGACTTCTGTTCATCAAAAAAAAAATTCTTGCGAAATCTACTCAACTATAAAACGCTGATATAAAAAAAAACATTATTTTTCAGTTCATCATTAATAATATAACACCTGAAATATATACCTATCAGCTGGTATTCAAAATAATTGTTTATCATTTGTACCTACATCTGAAATGTAAGAAAAAAATGGGAATAAAATACTGACTCGAAACATTCTAGCTTTCAGACTACCCACAAAAAAATTCGGACAATATGTTATATCCATACAGCACTATTATACACTATTTATCGAAAAAAAAAGAAAACTCAACAAATTATCAAAAATACCCTTTCATTCAGACACGTTTGCATCCAAAGGCAGGGAAAATGAATTAAAAAACTTCCTCTTAAACCTGGTCTTAAACCTAAGGGCTGAATAATTGCCATTATTCTGTTTCTTTCAAGAATTCCTCAGTGATATAAGCATATATAGATACAAATTAGCGTGAAACTATAGACAATATAAATATTGAAATATGGGGTGTTTCATTTCGGATATCCGATGTGATTTTAAATTCAAATCCTGCATGATTCCTGAAATCCAACTGGAATCTTGAGCAAAACTCGTTATTTGAAAATTTGGTGTATAAATTTCTCCTTAGTGAAATAACCCTCATTGAAATATTTTCATTTCTCAGGATCATTCTTCAATAACCTCAATGAACTATCGTTTATTATCAATTTTATTTAACAAAAAACTCACCTCGAAAATCCTAAGAAGAGTTTTAACATATAATCTTCGTATTCCTAAAGACTGGCCGATGGATGCTAAAAAGATTATGCATACCAGAAGCGTCAAAAAGGGTGTTAGGAGTATGGACCCTGTTATTGAGATTATAGTCAACAAATATGCCATTAGTTATAATTTAGTGAAAACTTATCACTTTCATCTGGAACTCACGCTTGCACCACAGGAGTACGAACTATCATCAAAAAGGTTAAACTTTGCTACTATATAATTTCAATTTTTGAGCCCATATTAACCGACAAAAACAAAACGAAACAACCGAGACTCTAGTTGAGTTCAGACTGCCTTGCCGATCCGATCATAGACAATAGACACTTGACTAGAAAAAAATTATGACTCTTCAATCTGCGTTCATTAATGTCAAATCTCAAATAATAAAATAGTGACTTTTGTTGAAACTGACACAGGACAAGTAGAGACAGATTTTTAGGTTCGCCACTCACGAGTCACGGGAGTCACGGCACACGGCACATTGAAACCACAGAATAGTAAGCAATTCGAGATAGAAAATATGATCGATCACAGCGCTAGAGTGGAGAAATGCGTAAATGTTGATGGTTTGATTGTTTACATTTGTATGTCTATATCAGGGTTGGCTTTTTGCAGATTTTCAGGAAAGGATGCAGGTAATTTTCTAACACTCTTCGACTCTGGATAATCAGCGGCTAATTTGACGTTTTGAAAAATCTGCATTGCAGTTTGCAAGAAGACACATAATGGGAGCATCTCGTTCTCCCCACATTTCGTTCTGCCCACAGTCTCCGAACATACTCGAATGATTAAACTTTTGCAAAATTCATCTTTTTTGTCGATAGGCCCCCAATTAATGTGTTAGGTTGGATCAGGTTAGTTAGGTTTGGTTACATTGGGTTAATAAAAAATTGCAGAATATTCAGTGAATTTCAAGAAAGGCATCATTCGGGAATATTCGGAGACTGTGGGCAGAACGAAATGTGGGTAGAACGCCACGCACCCGACATAACAATATATATGGGCGCGTTCAGCCGCGCTAGCGCTAGGCAAGCGCTGAGTAAGCGGAGGACGAATTTGATCGCTAAGTGACAGCGCTAGCTCTAGCGGTCGCCATTTTTTCCAGCGAATTTATTTTCCGCCAAGTTGGTCAGCGGTTCCATATGTCAACGACAACCAACAATTCTGACCTATACCTAACCTAAGTTCAATTTTTGTATCTGGGTTTTATAGTGTCTGAGGATTAATTATGCCGGAGAATAGTTATACAACCAATATTATTATCATCCGCAAGTTCTTCTAAGATTAGGTGATTTATAAGGTTTTCCATTCGAGGCACTTCATATTGAGAAAATGTAATTTAAAGGTTATGTTATGTGTTTATTTGTTCGTCACAGAGCTCAAAGCATAGACGTTCAGCCACCTTCAAGCGCTTTCATAGAGCGCCGCTGCCTGCGCTAACTTTGCGCTAGCGTGGCTGAACGCGCCCATTTTATGAACAGATGACAGTGATGACACAGAACACTTATGAATATGAGAATATGAGGTGTTCTGTGCCATAAGATGTGCAGTGATTTGCCTCCATTTAGATGACTGTTATTTTTTTATTCGAAATCTCATCATCTCATCCATGTGACCCGATCTGTGAAATGATGTCGCAGCATCAATGATTCAAGTGATCAACCGTCATTTCATTGTTTATTTTCAGAACACACTTCGTATTGTTTATAAAAATTATGTCACTTTGAAATAAAGTATTCTGTGACTTTGATTCAATCCATAGTTTGAGTTTGTTAACCAACCTAACACATTGTATTGTTTTTAATAAGTGGACTGTAAAAAATAGGGTTTCGCTGTCTCAAAGAGTGTTTGACCGTTTTTATAAAGTTGCCGTTCAATGGCCGGAGAATATTAATGAGATTAATTTATACGTGACTGCGTGTTTTCCTACCTTGGATATTTTCTTCATCCAGATCCAACGTTGATGGAATGTATTTTTCATCGAGAGGAAACTGAGCACAAACCACTCCAAATGTTTATATATATGAAAAGTATTATTATCAAAGTAGGTATATCACTTGTCGAGCGAGAGCCGTTAACAACAACGATTCAAAAAGGTGTCTTCGCCCCTTCTCTGCGATCTAGCCTCGTCGGGAACATGGAACGCACAGTCGTACTCGCGATAATGAGAAAAGAAATACAGGGAGAGCAAATAATCAGACAAACACAAATATATCTTAAAACTAAACAAGAAAAATGTAGGTGAAGACGGAACATAACCGCCCACCTAAAATGCAGATGCATTTTACTGAAATTATTCGGATAGTGGCAAAGGACAAATCTTTACCACTGATCGCTTAAACACTCCTTGAGGGGTTTTTACAGTTACCACCCGTACTACACCGTCAGTACCTGGGTGAATATCTAAGACGCGGCCGAGCTGCCAACGGGAAGGTGGTAGCGAATCATGCTTTATTAAGACTAAGGTGCCAATTTCAATATTGACAGTTGGATCTGTCCACTTGCCTCTCTGGTATAGTGTGTGGAGATATTCTCTACTCCATCGAGACCAGAAGTCTTGGTGCAAGCGCTGAATTAACTGCCAGCGAGACAAATGGTTCAGCTTCAAATTTGAGAGATCATCATCAGGAGGAGAATTTAATGGTTCCAATGTCAGAAAGTGACCTGGAGTGAGAACCGAAAGATCATTGGGGTCTGAACTTGTTGGACAGATTGGTCTCGAATTCAAAAGCGATTCAATTTGCACGAGAAGCGTGTTAAATTCCTCATACGTGAGAATTTGCTCTCCAACAACTCTTGATATATGTGATTTCACGGATTTTATTCCCGCCTCCCATAAACCGCCAAAATGGGGACTGGAGGGTGGAATAAAGTGCCATTCAATATCCTCTTGATGAGCTACCCCCTTTAAAGTTTTGAGTATACGGGCTGCTCCAACAAAATTAGTTCCGTTGTCACTGTATATTTTTGAAACTCTACCGCGTCGAGAAATGAATCGTCTTAGAGCTGCCAAAAATGTTTCAGAAGACAGGTCTGTTACTAACTCCAAATGGAGTGCTTTGGTGGCAAAGCACACAAAAAGACAAATGTAAGCCTTCTGTGTTTTTGAACCTCTGTATCTACCAATAGATATAGCATAAGGTCCTCCGAAATCGACACCCACGCAAGAGAAGGGTTTAACCTGGGAAACGCGTAGTGAAGGGAGATTGCCCATCGGAGGGCTGAAGGAAATTGGATTTTGTCTCCAGCAACTGAGACACTTTGAAAGTATTTTTCGAATGGACCTCTTAGCAGAGAGAATCCAATATTTCTGGAGTAGAAGAAAGTGGAGCATCTGAAAACCAGGATGAAGGTATTGGCGATGGGTACTTTCGATAATCAAATCGGTGAGTCTATGATGACTGGGGAGTAATATCGGATGACGCTTATCATATGAAAGTTGTGAGTGAGTGAGCCTACCGCCAACTCTCAGAAGCCCATTGATATCGAGAAAGGGATTTAATTTGCGAAAAGATTTCGGTAATAATTTTTCACTCAGAAGTGTAGATATTTCTGAATGGAATACTTGACTCTGAACATATTTAATCAGTGACAATGAGGCTTGGTGAGTTTCCATATGAGTGAGGTAGGATAAATTCCTCTGGGAATGAGGGACACGGCAATTTACTATGAAACGATGAATATAAGCAAGAATTCTTCGTATTTTAGGAAAGGAAGAATTATTTTGCAACAATGTGTCGAAAAAGTTATTATTATCGTCCTTTTGGGTGAACAGAGCCACCTTTTTTTCTTCTGTGAGACAGTCAGCCTTTAATTCAGAGGGAACTGATAGAAAAGGCCATAATGAAGAATGTTCGAGAAGCCAGGAAGGCCCCGCCCACCATAGGGAATGCTCTACAATCTGGGCTGGAAACAGTCCACGAGAGGCACAGTCGGCAGGGTTTTTCTCGGATGGTACATAATGCCATATCTCGGGAGGTAATTTTTCTTGAATTCGACTGACGCGATTACTCACGAAGGTTTTCCACCTGTGGGGGGAGGAGCGAATCCAACAGAGGGTTGTTAGGGAATCAGACCAAGCAAAAAATTTATCAATTTGAAAATGCTTTTCAAAAATAGGCAAGACAAAGGAAAAGAGATCAGATAAAAGGGTAGCAGCACATAGCTCGAGTTTCGGAATGGATAGAGTTTTTAGAGGGGAAACTTTCGATTTGGCACAAATTAGCTGTACTCGAATACAATCGGAAGCGACAGATCTACAATATATGACAGCAGCGTAACCATGTTCACTGGCATCACTAAAACCGTGAAGGGTACATGATGTCATTGATGAGAGAGACAAATGTCTTGGAATATTTATTCTTGAGAGAGTTGGGAGTTCATTTTTAAATCGATGCCAGAGGTCTATGATATCGGAGGGTGGAGATTCGTCCCAACTCAGTCCAAGGGTCCAGAGGTGTTGAATGAGTTTTTTAGCGAATAGGGTGAGGGGACTCAGAAACCCAAGGGGATCAAAAATTCGTGCGAGATCAGAAAGCATATTTCTTTTAGAGCATGATACATTTTGGGAGGAAATACTGAAAGAAAAACAGTCAATAGAGGAGTTCCATTGCAAACCTAAGACTTTGACAGTTGAGCTGTTATCGAGATCAAGAGAAGTGGAAATTACGGGATCTCCCGTGGAGAGAAGAGATGGATGATTACTATTCCATTTATGGAGTTCGAATCCTCCCTTTCGAAGTAGATTAATTAGTTGAAATTTCAGAGTTTGGGCTTGTTGTAGAGACTCACAACTTGTGACAATATCATCAACGTAGGATGAGTTTTTTATCGCCTCAGCGGCCAAGGGAAAATTTGAGCCTTCATCATGGATAAGTTGAAGGAGAGTTCTGATAGCAAGGAATGGAGCAGAGCTCACTCCATAAGTTATGGTGTTCGGAAGATACTCCTGAACAGGTTGGTCAGACGAGAATCTCCAGAGAATTTTTTGATATTTTCTATGATTTTCTGAGAGCAGAGTTTGACGAAACATCTGACGGACATCTACCATGAGAGATATTGGGCGCATTCTGAAGTTCAACAAGAGAGTAACCAAGTCACTTTGAAGTTTGGGTCCTGTCAACAATGTATCATTCAGAGAAATGCCATCTGGTGTTTTCGCAGAGGCATCAAATACCACTCTAAGTTTTGTACTTGTGCTTTCTGGTCGAATTACACAATGATGTGGTATGAAATAGCTATCGGGGTTATCTGAAGGGGTTGTATCAAGACTCATGTGATTTTGAGAGAGATAATCTTGCATGAAGTTGCGATATTCCTCATGCAAGGAGGGATTCTGATATAATCTACGTTCAAGGGAGAGAAATCTCCGGAAAGCAACTTCTCGGGAGCCAGAAAATATCGGCTCAGAAGTTCTAAACGGAAGCGAGACTATATATCTGCCAGAGGGGGTTCTAGAAACGGTTTTGAGGAAAATATTCTCACAGAGAGTGTCTTCTGGAGTTGAAGTAAGAATTCTAGGAACCTCTTCAATTTCCCAGAAGCGCTGGAGAGAAAAGTCGAGAGGAGAATCACAAATACAATGTAGGGAGGTTCTTGAATGAGAGCTAGGAGATGATATTGTTCCCATAAGAATCCAACCGAAAATGGTATGAAATGCACTGGGTTGCTTATCATTACCACGAATATGGCCATTTTCGAAAATAAGAGAGCACATGTCAGCACCTAGAAGAAGATCAACTTCACTAGATATGTGGAATTGCGGGTCGGCAAGCCTCAAGTTTGATATGTGTGACCATGACTTGATATCAATTGTATAACTGGGCATATTATTACAAACTTTGGGCATGACGATGGCATTCAGTTTGAGAGTAGGCTTGGAACTGTTACGAGGGCGAATTTGAAGGGGGACAGCTTTGGATGCAGAGACATTCATATCGTTTATGCCGAGGACAGAGAGAGAAACATTCTGTTTCTGGTTATGTAATCCCAGACGATTAAAACATTTCTGACTTATTATATTTATCTGTGATCCTGTATCAAGCAAGGCACGGATTTTTTGATATGAACCTTCTGAATCCAGAACCTCAATTTGGACAGTCGACAAAAGAACTGTTGTATTTGGGATTTGAGACGAGAGTGAAAGAGGAGGTGTATTATTCATTTCAACAGCATGAGTTAAAAATGAAGTTGAAGGTTGGACACTCATGGGCGATTGAGAAGAAATATTTGTTCGAGTGTTTACCAAATTAGATGCAGTTACATCATGGGAATTTGGAGTTTGGAAGTTTTCTGTTGCACGAAATGGACTTGCAATATTTTCGGCTTGATGAGGTCGATTTTTAGAGAAAGAAGGTTCACCAAAATGCAACAATGTGTGATGCAACTGTCCACAGTTCAAGCATTGCGACTTCGAGGAGCATTCTCTGATTGCATGCTTTGAACCTAGACAATTGACGCACCATTTGCGCGTTTTTACTAATTTGAACCTATCACGAGTAGGCATCGACAAAAACTGAGGGCACTTATAGATCTGATGATCAGCATTACACACTGGACATGATGTATTTCTGACTTGAACGTGGAAAGACCTTCGAGGAGAATGAGTTGGAAAATTATAAGAGGGTCGTGCTTTCATTTCAAATTTCTGAGGTACCACCTTTTTCTGCTGGCATTCAGCAGCTCTATCTAAAGCATCACATTGAGCTAATACAAAATCATAAAGCTTATCAAAGGTTGGAATATCATTAGATCCATGATATAATTCGAATCGAGAAGCAGTGTCTGAATCCAAGCGTTTCATAAGCATATTGAAAAGAACAAAACTCCATTGATCTGTAGGAAAACCGAGAATTTTTAATGCTGCGATATTTTCCGTGAAAGTATCTAGAAGTATTCTGAGATTGTTTGAGGTTTTATTGTTTTCTGGAATTTTCAAAGCATTTTCCAGTTCATTATAATGAGCATTAGCTAATACCCTTTTATTCTCATACTTTTTGAGGAGAGCGTTATATGCAACAACATAATTTGCATCAGTTGCGGGAATAGTTTTAACGGTAATCAATGGTGAACCAGAAAGAGATGTTGTCAAATAATTTAACTTTTCTATATTTGTTAAACTTGAATTTTCATGCACTACACTATTGAACAGGTCTATAAAGGTTTTCCACATCCTAGGATTTCCATCGAATTTGACAAGATCTATTTTTGGCAGCTTGACATTACTTTTAGTTGGAGTATGAGAATTTACGGTGTTACCTGATTCAAATAATTGGGAATAAATTGATTTAACTGTATAATAGTTCTGATAAAAATTCCCTGACATTTTTTTCATATCTTCGTTATCATAAGTTTCAGCCGAAATGAGAAGTGGAATGAGGGTTAAATTGTATTTTTCAAACTCTTCATAGATACTTACACAATGAGAATACCGAGCTTTGAATTGGTTGTGTAAATCTGAATTAGTTTTTGCCATTTCGGCTATTGCAACTAAATCACTCATGCGATCTACGCACATTTGTTGAAAAGCTTGAAACTGTTTTATTTTGTTTGCATTCGACATTTTGAGACTCAATTGAGTAAAATTTCAAAAATACCAAAACGATATTCGATAAAGTACGAATGGTATTATATTTTGATAATACCCCGTATAGAAAAATATCAGTGATCAACCGAAATAAATTTATGAGAAAAAAAAAATATTTTCTTATCAGACCATTGGACCACTCACGGTCACTGTTATTGAGAAATTAGGTATTCACAATAAAACTCCCGAGTGGAGTACAAAGAATACGTTCAACAAAAAAATGAAAATGTTAGTTGAAGAGAATCAACAAATGATTTTCTTGGAGAGAAAATATTCGAATGGGTTCAAAAGCAAATCGTTTGAATTCGAAACAAATGTATCCGACCGGCAGCTAAACAGATAAAAACTCTGTTTTTCTATCTTTAAAAACGAGGCGATAGTCTGTTCAAAAAAGATTCGAAACAACTTCCAGTTGGATATTATTAGATTATCGAAAATGAGAATCTGAAAATTCTGAAAATGGATGTGTTTGTCTGAGTATATGAGAAAAACTATATAAAAGCAATCAAAAACTCTTTTCACAACGAAGCGAAAGTATCCGGATCGTAATGGGCCATGTATTGTTTTTAATAAGTGGACTGTAAAAAATAGGGTTTCGCTGTCTCAAAGAGTGTTTGACCGTTTTTATAAAGTTGCCGTTCAATGGCCGGAGAATATTAATGAGATTAATTTATACGTGACTGTGTTTTCCTACCTTGGATATTTTCTTCATCCAGATCCAACGTTGATGGAATGTATTTTTCATCGAGAGGAAACTGAGCACAAACCACTCCAAATGTTTATATATATGAAAAGTATTATTATCAAAGTAGGTATATCACTTGTCGAGCGAGAGCCGTTAACAACAACGATTCAAAAAGGTGTCTTCGCCCCTTCTCTGCGATCTAGCCTCGTCGGGAACATGGAACGCACAGTCGTACTCGCGATAATGAGAAAAGAAATACAGGGAGAGCAAATAATCAGACAAACACAAATATATCTTAAAACTAAACAAGAAAAATGTAGGTGAAGACGGAACACACATGGTCGTTGAGAAATCACAATTTGCGTTTTTGGCAACACTGGTGTAATATGGTGTAATATGGTGATGCCCGGTAATAGCGGATAATTTATCTCTGGTCATCAGACTTTTGGGAAAATTGAAACGGTAACACTGGGTTATATAGTGGGCTTCGATGTTCTCGTGTTCATTTTGTTCGTGAAATTTTCCAGTTCTTATTAATTTTTATATGAAAAGTGTCTCAATCGAATGAAGATACTTGAAGAACATTTTATTGAACTAAGGGCTAATTTGATCTCAAGTTCTAAATCCTTTAATGACAGTTAGTTCCACACTCCATTCCAAGGAATTCACTAGGTGATTATTAATCATATGCTGCCTGAGTAACGTTTTGAGAAAATTTTGTTTTCAAATGAATTAAGATTCAAACAGAGATGTATAAATTGGCCCTAATTCGAAGGTTTTTCATGGTCAAAACATTGTAAACGTCGAAAGACTCGAGACTCGATGTTTTTTCCAGATGAGACTTGAATTCATGAGTTTCTGTTATCAAGTCGGGTTTACTGGACGAATAATTCATAATTTCATACCTGATGCATACCCAAAATAACTGAAAATTACTTCTCTCAGTTGAAAATTTCATTTCGATCATTCGATCACCAGGTATGTAACGGTACGTACCAATTGCCTACCGATGCGTTTTCGCGACTATCGCTATGAACATTTTTGTTGCCGAGTGTACATCAACGGTACGTAAAATCAACGATGTAAAATTAGATACCGTGGTAGCAGCTCGGTATCAACTGGCCACGTTTACACCGTGGCTTGGTAAGCTGACTAATGACTTTATTTTAACCAAATCGTCTTGGTCATCTTGGTGTAAACAGTACACTTAGTCAGGTGACCAGCTTGGTTTGGTACCCAAAATTGTTGCGTACCAGACCAAAATTGTTAAGTGACCAAGATGGTGTAAACACCTACGGCCTTGACTATCCGCAAGTTGCAAAATTTGGTTTGAATCTTTGCTAAGCATAAGTCCGAGCTCTGTGTATTTCGTTGTTTCATCATTTTATTATGATTTTCCTTACCTGTTTTATTCTCAACTCCTGATATTTTCTCATATTCCTTCTATGAAACCTTATAATTTTTGATAATCTCGCCTTTCTTTCACAATTCATCATTTGCCAATGTACTACAATTGCCCTTACTCTCAAATCCATTTTTCTATATATTTTTGCTATACCTATATCAACTCAATACAACCACATATATCAAATCCAAATCTAATGTTTATTATTTCTGATTTTGAATCCATGAATTATTTGATGTTTTCATGTCAAAAAATATGAGGTACAGCAGAGTTGCAAACCTGTTTATACTTCTGTCATGTTCTTTGGTATGCTTACCAAATAAGAACCATACTGTTTACTAATTGAAGATGGTGTAAACAGGCAGTAACTTATTGACTTAGTCTGAATTTGGTATGGTCAACTTGGTCAGACTACCAAATCAGCGCACGGTGTAAACGTGGCCACTGTCTGGTACTTTGACATTCAACGTCAAAATTTATTTTGAATTGTTGATGATCTTGGGAAATTTAAAAGCAATAGGAATCCGATCAATTGGTAGAAATCACACTGAACTACAGAGGAGTGGATATCAAAAACTCAAACTAGGGCGTGTTGTCCCATTATTCATTTGGAAGGATATCAATTCATTCAACAAGAAATCGTCAAAAAATCCAACATAGCCACACAATCATAAATGGAAACAGCCATTTTGAAATATTTCAATGAATACCTGTAAAAATCCAGATTAAAATATGTCATATTCTACCTCTGAAAACGATTTACTCCCAGTTTTTGATTAATTTTCAACGATAATAATGAAAACAACTAGAGCAGAGCAACGTAACATAACCTCAATCTCAAAAAACTCGACAAGCTGACAGTCAGAGTGAGATACCCATTTTCGCGATCGTCTGGTATGAAAGGAAACAGAATGAGATAAGAGAGAGATAGTCATATACCGCTTCGGTACGTACCGTGACATACCTGGTATCTCGCGACAAAAAGCCTTGTGTTGGCTGCGTATCAATAGAGCTACATGACGTCACAGGTACGCGCACAAGGAGAAGTTGAAACTTTTACACCAAAGTATCCAATCTCAACTCAACGTTGATACAGTGGAAGTATCAATCTTGAATGGTTTGGAGGACAGTTTTATATTCCCATTCCATCATAAATTATGAAATCCCTTACTAAGCTACTTTTAGGTAGCGGAAGGCAGTACCGAAAAGAACGAGCGTTGTAAGGCGATGTTATCATTTTATATTGATCACAGTATTTATGTTATGATCATAAAGCCGAGACCTTGGGAAATAAGCTACCACCCCCAGTCAAGAGGCTCCATATCAACTCATCCCAACCACTTCTGGACCTAGAGAAAAATGAAACGAGATGAAAACAAATCGAATTATCAATTTCTAAGCGATATGCAGGTGGCTGAATGGTATTCAAAAGTTATCTTACCCGGTGATTTATGCGCATCGTGTAAAATTTGATTGAAGTCTGACTGGAAGCATGCAATCTTGCTAGGTTGAGGTTGTTTTTGCTACCGGCCTTTGCGAACAAATTAAATATTTGGATCGCCTAGGTTCTACGTTTTGTGCAGTCCTTGATACAAAGCAATTGTGATACGCTCGCCTGCAGCTGCATATCATCTGGATTGGCGGTGCGGTCCAATGAAATCGTAGTAGTGTTCTGCCTTGCCCGGAGAAGAGAAAAAAAAAAGATGTGTTGAACAGCGACAAAACATGTCAATATCGTATAGGTTTAAACTCAAGAATGCAGCGGCGCTCCTGGACGTCGTAGCATTCTTTATAGACAGGATAGTCAACCATACGGATATATCATCTAACCTGAAGTGATGGAAACTGCGGCACTATGGAATTCGAATCCAATTCATGTGTTTTCTTACGGACGTAGGGCCGCCAACAGTTCATCGCTCAAAATGACTGATTTCGTTTCAGTTATAATACGGGAATTCAAAGTAGTATTGATCACAACTCTGTCAATTCCACTTTTTGTCTGAGATGCACACATTATGAACGTAGACCGTCCCAGATAGCACAGAATATTTTACGGACATACATTTTTTTTGGCAAAAATATCGTGGTATCCAAAATGGTTGGATATTGTTAGTTTTCCCGCTAGATCGAGGATATCCACTTGACTTTAGATGGATATCCAAACTGGATATACGGAAAATGTGTATTTTATATATTGAGAACGACTAAAGTATATCCATAAACCATCCCTTGAGGGATGGTACATTTTAAGTTAGTGGATTTCCTATTGTTTTCGCATTTTCCGAGGAAGATTTATCAATATTCGTCACAAAAAAAGTGTAAATGAAGATAAGACACAACTATCGTTTCTTCAATTCCTCTTCCTCTCAAGCTTAATATATCGGATTAAGTTATAGTCGGACGACATAATATATAGTTCCTCGATGTTGAGATGAATCCCCCTACATCCAAATTTTGCATTGTTTTTGGGAAATATGCTTCTCATAGGTTTCAATTCCATATCAAGGCGTTTGAATTTAACTGAAGATTACATTTTTAACCTGCAAATGTTAGAAATTTTCGACGCGATTATAATTCTTGACTGAAATTTGCCAAATTCCCACAGGAAAATGCAAAATCCGAATATATGATGAACGTTAGCAAAGGATATCAATAGGATCATCTAGGTGGATGACCTCAAAGGATATCTTATACATATATACCTAGTCCCGAATATTTTTTACAGAAGATATCTTCCGGAACTCTGTGAATTGGGTTGTTGACGAGTATCTGAGATATGACTATACTAAATAGTCCAGATAGTTGAATGGTCGACCTTCCTACGGCGTAAATTCCATTATGGAAAGTCTGTCACAGAATGTACCTCTACGACTGCGCATTCAATCTCATTATATCTTTTTGAAATTCCATTTAGTAAACATGCCTTACAGTCATTGATTCTTATTTATTTTTTCTTCCAGAAAATCTGCCATAACGTCATAAAATTTCCTTTTCAATAATATTCGTTCTTCTTTACTAAAAACACTCATATCTGATACGAGGCTTTTCACGAAGTGTTGGTCATCTTGGTGGTGGGTAACAAGAGGATCTTCCATCATTTGAACAGCATTCTTGAAGGAATTATATTTTGGCTTTTGAAAAGATTCATTTTGTGTGGGCTGTTTCGTCAGATTGGGAATAACGTTTTTTTGCTCAATTTCACTGAATTCACCTGTCGACATCATTGAGTTTTCTGCCTCTTCAGGTTCGTTTTCAGATTCCGAATTTTCTGACATTGTCATTTCCACAATTTCTTCAGAAATCACTCCTGGTGGAACAATAATATGATCCACCACTCTGGATCTGAAAATATTTTTGGTTTAAGACTTTATAAACGAGCTCCAGTTTTTTATACCTTCTTGTTGATAAAAAAGGATCTAGAAATTTCATGGAATCATAATAAGGCCAGGTGATTGTAAGTGTTCCTAATTCTGGTGGGGTTGTCCTCATCTTTCTTTTCAAAGTTGTGTATCTATTTCTCAGAACCAACCACCTCTGCTCACAAATCTTGGCTGGAATATAAATATACATCAATATGCTTCAATCTGATCGTAAGAAATATATTCTTGTTTATTTTAATTTCTGAATGGAGTACGATTATTTTCTGAAGATTATAAGGAGAAAGGAAATACCGAAAGTGAAAATTCATCTATAGTTCATCAAATTGAACAGAAATAAGTCTGTGTTTTTTCCGATTTTTCTAGCTTATTCGCTAAGAGGCGGTGGAGAATAGTCGATATCTAAACAAATGAATGCTTACAACGTCAACCCTCTTTCGGTACTGCAGTGCTAGTTTCAGGCTGAACTTCCGAAAATACAAAGTGCTCACAATTCGATGCCGTTGCATCCTGTGAAACGAAGGTAACTCAATGAGTCTTTGACTTTTTGAATGAACCACAGGTTTCTATATAAAAACTTCCTTTATTTTTCAACCTTGTCTCCCTTGAGTTATATACACTCAGTTAAACGTTTCTCCAATTTTTTATCCTTTCCGAAAAATATTATTCGTCGAGGTTATCAGAATAGGCATTTGTTTGTGAGACTTCGTCGTTGAAGTCAAGTCTCTTTCCGCCGAACTATTTGCCTCAAATCTGGAGAATAGGGTGGATGAGGAAGCAAATTCGTAGATTAATGTACTTGAATTTACTCAATATCAAGAAAAATCTGATGAAAAATCTCATGGTAATTTATTTCAATTATACTTATTTTTCATATGATAGGTTTTTAATTTTTGTTCATTCGATATCGGATATACATTTTTGAAATTCAGTATTGCAGCTTTACTGTTTACAACAAATAGGTCTATGTTGTGAGGTAGTGTGGTCCATACCTCCTACTATTGAAGAAAACAAAAGTACAAATATTATTCGGTTTGAAATTTTTGGCATTGTTTTTGACACTGCGTTGTTGCCACTTCCAGCTGAACTTGACAACGATTTTTTATTTCAAATAAATCATCCTGTGTATTGATGCATACCTATTTGAATTTTGGTTAAATATTTTATCAATATTCTATATCTATCTTGAATTGTTTTTTGAAATAATGACAGGTGAAAAGTGAGATTTTGCAATCGTCGACAGCCTATTACCCAAGCTTCATTAACTCACCCTGTATATGGGTTATATTTATATTTAAAAATGCAAAATAGAAGGTAGAAATCATATTTATTTACAAATTCAGATTAGTATAAGTTGCACCCACTAAATACTAAATAAAAATAATATTTGTGAATAAATTGTTGGACAATCGAATTGGATAATTCAAATTTCTAGACGCATTTTGATGCATAACCAAGACTATCAAGACCAAGAATGAGACAGTCTCGTCGTTTGTTTAGAATTACTAGATATGTGTTGTGATACAATTTTATCCACACCCGTTCTCTAATAATACACTTATATGCCCACAACCCGTTTTATAATTAAATCCATTACGATACAGATTTTAATTACGATACAGTTTTTTAACCAATAGAAACCCATTATTTTTCAATCAAGCATGCATGTGCAAGCTTTGCGTTTTGACTTTTGTCAAGTCGAAATCAGTAGGTATTGAATTTTTGAAGAATTTAGTCAATTTTCGATAATCGAATGAAAATATCTTTTAGCAGTGATATATGATATAGAAGAATTATCAGCGACTCCTCCACAGATGTCTTAGACAAGAAAAAAATACAATCGGAAGGATTATATTTTTCATTTGACATATGCAACACATGTGTTTTTATTTTCAACCAAATCGAATGAGCTATCATGGCCGAGTGGTCAATGGCGAGGGCAGTCATCAGAAACGTCCGGGTTCAAATCCTGACCTCGGCAGAGAACATTTTTTCATTTTTTTGCTTTTCATTTCTCATTGTATTTTCCGTGGTTATACCATTGATTACAATTTTGTAGAATTTTTCAAAGAAATACGATTGATTACCTACTATTATTGTGTTCAATATAAATACCTAATAATATAATATTTTTAGTTCTTCATTATTTATTGGGTGTAGATAAAATAGCGTATGCAACTTCCATGTAATAGTTATTAATACACAGTGGCGTAAATAACGCCTTGGCAACCTTGGCGGCGCCAAGGGGCGCAGTGCAGGAAAGGGCGCAACAAAAGGCATTCAATAACAGAAAAAAAAGAATATCTGAAATGACTAAACCTGATGAATGTCATATAGATAGAGATAGAGGTACACAATTGACAATTGAAAAAAATCAGGAGGAATGTGTAACTCTTTAAAGAAACTTAAGTAGTCTAAGTTCTAACTGCCCCCAGATTCTATTTCACGAATTCGATTGTCGAGTAGCTCAGACTGTGACTGTAGTATGCGCTGTACCGAAAATATACGCATATTCTAAACAATTCGATAATCGAATTCGTGAAATAGAATTTGGGCTCTGATTATATTATAAGCTGCGTTCGATTTGACGCCCGAATGCCCGAAACAATCCGGGCGCGTTCTCAATAACCTGAATCACCTCATTGCATTTATTTTCAAAGTCGGGGCGATTTCTGTTCCATTGTTTTCAATAGCATTGAAAGCTGGTAGTGACTACTTTTTTTGAAATAATTTTTTAACTAATTTTCGCCACGTGCAGTCAGTCGCAGCGTGTTTATGGAGGTTAGAATTAAAATTTACGAGAAATGACGAAATGACATATGACAAGAATTTGTAAATGTGAATATTTATGAAGAATGACAGATACAACAACTATGTGGCTGCTGCTTATGTGAACATTTAGCCAATTGACTGAACTCAATACGTCACTCCTTTGAGTTCAGTCAATTGGCTAAATGTTCACATAAGCAGAAGCCAAATAGTTGTTGTATCTGTCATACTTCATAAGTATTCACATTTACAAATTCTTGTCATTTGTCGTAATTTTTTTTTTTAACAAAGGACGTAATATTTGTAGCTTCCCTGAAGATGACAGTATTCACTGTCGAAATATTGGAAATACAGAGTAAAAAGAGTAAACTTGTTGCTTGCTGCTTCACCCAATATCTTCTCACCCTGTATCCTGACCAGTCAGCGAAGACTACCAATCTATATATATATATATATATATATATATATATAGTATTATTTATAGGGTGGGGGGGCGTATAGCCTATGTTTGTCAAGGGGCTTGGCCTACCTTAGTTACGCCACTGTTAATACACTAGCATAAACCATACGAAACTCACCTTCGGCTCGTTTCGTATCCCGGTTTATGCTCATGTATTAATAACCATCATTACACGATCGTTGCATAATATACTATTAAATGACTTTGAACTGCTTCATTGTCAAATACCTACTCACTGAGGAAACTACACAAGTATAGTTTTTTGCTATATTGGATAGGCTCGATCATATGTATAAAATATTCTTCGGTAGGCTGTGATTAGTATATTCGTAAAAGCCTTCACAGTGATAGTCAATCACTGAATGTGGAAAATTGTAAGGTTGGATTCAGACAGATCCGAAATCTGATCGTACAACGATCCGATAGCTTTCTGATTGGTCTAAATTTAAATTTATATATATATATATATATATATATATATATATATATATATATATATATATATATATATATATATATATATATATATAGAACCAGTGAATAGTGGGGTGTTTCAGCAAGTAAAGGAGTACTCTTTTAAGTTGGTCCAAGCTTTCAAAAGAGTACTCCTTTACTTGCTGAAACACCCCACTATTCACTGGTTCTATTCTTAACTAGTCAGCAACGACTACCCTTCCTCTATATATATATATATATATATATATATATATATATATATATATATATATATATATTGTATAAACTGGCAAAAAGCTCCCTGTTAGTTGTCAAGAAAGTGTACCTACTAACACGAGGTTTCATATGAAAAAAGTAAAACAACTTCCAAAAGCACATTCGAGCTAATATCTGTCATATCAGTAAAAGTATATAATAGGTATTAATGTTTTGAAGTTTGGAACAACAAACATTAAAATTTGGTTTGTTTAAAATTGTTAATAATATCGCTGAAAAGCACGTCAGTAAGTCGCCATCTGCTTCAAGCTTCCCACTTTCCAGAATATATGCCATTAATAGAAAACATCATAACACTCGGTTTCCATTCTCATTGTAAACGAAAAATTAACTATCACGCAAGCGTGGCCTTAGACACGGCTAGATTCCACCATTTCCACCTTTCATTAAAATTACAACCACCAAATTCTTGCTTGTTTGATATTTGCTCTAAGACAATGTAATTTTACTTTTATTTCATTCAGATTCAAAAACAATATCACTGATGCTTTACTTGAGATAGAAAAAAATAGATAACAATATAAATTTCATTATTTATCAACATGGGTAAAAAAACGGTGATGAAAATCGGGATAATTCAAATAATTGTTATATGTTCCCTATCAGAATGATGAAAAGACCGCGATCACTCCATAAATATTTATTTCAGCTTCATGGTGTGCTGCAATCCTTCTCAGCAGTGATGGAAGTTGAGGGAGGTGGATTTATGCAGCTGAAATCATCAAGAACTGCCTAATTTACTGTAGATGATTCATGCAACCCAAATACCAAGTAACAAGTAAGAGTTGGTTTCTTAGTTTAATTGTAAAATATTTGTCTCCAATGTGCCAGTTATGACGGATTAATGACAATAAACAAATTTTTCTTCGAAGAATTTATTTTTCGGGGGATCGTTTTCTTGTTCAAAGAATGTTAACAAGCTGAAATGGACATTGAAAATGCGATTCTGGTGGACCTTCTCAGGAAAACAATAATATTTAATTTTCGATTTCAATTTTCAACTTACCAAAACGAAACTAGGGAATATAAAAATAAAAAAAATGCTAGTCGAAAGTTTATATAAGCTTTGATAATTTTATGCATGGATGGGTTCATTACTTTCTACTTAATAATTGATAATCGCTACTTATTCATTGTCACTTGATAATTCACTCTGCACAAATCCACCTTTAGGAGTGAATCCAGGTTGCATACCTATCTAGGGAATATAAAAATAAAAAAAATGCTAGTCGAAAGTTTATATAAGCTTTGATAATTTTATGCATGGATGGGTTCATTACTTTCTACTTAATAATTGATAATCGCTACTTATTCATTGTCACTTGATAATTCACTCTGCACAAATCCACCTTTAGGAGTGAATCCAGGTTGCATACCTATATAGAGTAAAAAAAAATACTTACCTGGATAGTGTAAAGTCGTTGCAATTTTGTCCCAAGCCTGATCTCTAGCAGCTTTGCTTTTGAATCTCCCGTCATTTTTATTATACAACAGAGAACATTTTCTAACTTGTTCGATCAACGATCCATCATCCATGATACCTAGTTCTGACCACTCTTTTGTTTAGTTGAGAATATTAAGAATTTGTGAACTGTTTCCAGATTCTCTTCGACTTGTTAGGTTAAATTCTTCCAATAATGTTTCACCTAAATTTTTATACGCCTTATCAATTAACTGTTATGTTATTTATTGACTTACTCTATTATATTACGTAGTATTTAATTTACTGATTACTGCATACGTAGTACATAAACTTATTCTTTAAATTCTTAATTCCTCTATATTATGTTGTCTAATATTCCGCTAACGTGTTGCTTTGCTTTGTCTCTTATGTCAATCTAGGGGCAAGTCAACGTTCGTATATGAACATATATGATCGAACGTTACGATAACCGCGATTCTGTCACATATGCTGCTTTCTTTTTGAGGGTTTCAAGCCCCGGTGCTCTTAATTCTAGCTTTACTATTGGTGGAATTTGACACATGTCATTTTTCAACCAATGGTAAAGCTAAAATTAGCTGCCCCGGGGCTTGAAACCCCCAAAAAGAAAGCTGCAATACCTGATTCTGTCGAAATCTCAGATTCTCTAGAAACGAAATTAATGGGATTTTTTCACCAATAATTGTAAGCGCTCATACAATCGTTGACAAAATTAGACCTATCAGAAAGCTATCGGATCGTCGTACGATCGGGTTTCGGTCGGATCTGTCTGAATCCAGCCCAAGGCTGGGTTCAGACAGATACGAAATCCGATCGTACGAAAATCTGATAGCGTTCTGATTGGTCAAAATTTAAATTTAGACCAATTCAGACCAATCAGATAGCTATCTGATCGTCGTACGATAGGATTTCGGATCTGTCTGAATCCAGCCGACGCAGCAACTGACTGTGACATTTGACATCTTATCGATATTAGGTTTGTTCGTTTGTGTCAGCTGATCGGAGCCGCTGTTTCGAACGAAAAAGACGTATGAATTACTAGAGTTGGAGTGAGATGAACATATTCAAAAAAGATGCTTGGATCAGATTCACTGACAAAAATGAACAAACCTGTTCTGTTATTGACATCTTAACTTGCAACTTGACATTTTTAACCTTTGCTGGCTGCTGCTATTGTCAGTTTTCTAGATTTTCGATTTTTTTTGGGGTTTTGTAAAGTTAAGACAAACTTTGAAAATTTTCGAGAATCATGTCCTCCTTGCCAGCTCCAGTCAATGTTTCACCCCTTATAAAGGTGAATTCATTTTTTTTTAATTGTGCAGCATACTTTTATAGACACTATTATATAATACACTTTAACCTTAAAATTTTCTCATTATAGTTTGGAAGATGGAGTTTTCTGGGAGCTGGAGTTCTCTATGGACTCTTTCATCAAAACAGATTATCCAAAAAAGAAGCTGCCTTCAGGGAAAGTGAAGCCAAATTGAAGGAAGTACGAGATGCCAAACTAGCTGCGGAGAAGAAGGCAGCATCAGACAGGGAAATCCAAGAACTGGAAGCTATGGCGAAATAAATCAGTGTCCCTCTAAACAACCCTCTTAGATTCTTCATTTGTAAAATAGTTGATAAGTACCAATAAAGTGTTAATGTCCCACTTGAGAATTTGATCTGGACTTTCGATTCAAATGCTCAAGCAAAATTAGGTTTTTTCATCAGGTCAGCAAAGTTCCTTGTGTACTTCAAAATCATATTATTATTCAATAGAAGATATGGTACAAAACATTCTAGAAAGGAAACAGTCAGGCAGTAAAGTAATCTATAAATATAATTCAGAAATATTTTTGACTGCCTTGGAAGCAACACTAAAATTTTTGTAAAAATTGATCAGGTAAAGTATAATAACTCTCAATGTTGGATAAAATGGTTTTATATTGTTTTCAACTAGTTGAATTGGTACAGTGGTAATGAGAGCCTTCATGAAAGAGTAGAAGGTCATTAAGCTACAGTATATTCCAACATATTTAAATATAGTTGTCCCGCCATGAAACTGCCATAAATATTATTAGTTTTTTACTGAAAATAGTCGATATCTGGTTGGTTTCGTTGGCAGTATATATTCACTGAAAGGTCATCAATCCAAGATTGGGAATTCTCTTTCATATTCATCTAGTAGAGCTTCTCTACATGAATGTGGGACGTTATAAAGTTTTACCATATATGTCAGTAAATTAGTAGCAAATAATGTTGACTATTGCAGTTATTGAATTACTGGCTACTATTTTTTCTTGAATAAGCATTCTGTTGAGTTTGACATATCTGAAATTTAGGCCAATGATTACGAGCGTTTATCTGAAATATGTGAATGTTTTCTGCCCTTATGAGCTGAAACTAAGGGCTTTCAATGCCAAGTCCCCTCTCGTAGCTTTTGAACGGGACAAGTTATCAAGGATGGACAAAGTTCATGCTGAATGGATATTCTTTTAAAATGTTTGCAAAAAAAACGAATCCATTGAGCTCAAGCTCATGTATAGTAGGTGATATAGGCAACGCCCTATATTGGACAATAAGGATCCTACGAAGCAACGGTTGGATATTTTGGAGGATATCCAATTTATTTATAGAAGATATTTCATAAGGGACGTCCTGGGAAAATATTTTCATGTCCAGATGACATTTTTCCGGGGACATTCATAATATATTCATTACACCTTCAAAAAGACAAGCTTCTTTCGCTCAGAGAAAAATGTCCCTTTTGAGCGCATTAGTGGACATATGGATACAATATAGAACATTTTCACTAGATACACCGAACATTGAGTGATTCTATTATTTGCCCATATGCCCCACTGATGAGACCAAGAGATATTTTTCTGTGCTTGTCTGTCTGCAATCCCAATGAATATAAACAGAATGTTTGCTAAATATTTCATGTTGCTTCTATATATAGAAAATTTGCATTCTTGTTGCCTTGAATGGAGAGAAAAAGACAGTAAATATCACTCTGTTTTCTCCACAAAAGTATTCATGTGAGAAATACTGATACCATATGTGTACCTTATTGAAGTGGATTTATCTTTTATTGTGAAAGTCGAAGTGAAAATTACTGTTGCAATAATAAAAAAGAATTCCTAAGATTGTGCTGTTCTAGTATAATTTGATCATTCCTTTTGAAGCTAATCGATGCTACTTTTCATGGTCCCCTACGTTCGTTCTGAGAGGATGGGTGTTTTTTTTAATGTAAATTAAATTGATATCTGGTTTTCATGATATTTTATTTCTATCAATGAATAACAATTCAGTTTTTTTTAATTGAATTTGGTTTTCACATTCATTGTGATGTCGCATTTACGTAGCAAAACTATTTGCATGCAAGGGATGTCACTTACGTGAGAAATCGCGACATGTGGAGCACGTTAATGCAAGTTCCCTGCGACAATTTTGGGAAAACATATGTTACGTCGTGATAGATAGATTTATTGATACTTTAGATGTACAAAGCAATACAGGTAGGATAAGTCAAAGTTACAGAATTCTCAAATTTAAAAACACATCGAAATTAAAAATGGTGTAGATGCAAGATCTGCATGGCTGTATATAGCTATCAAACATATATAGATACCATCTCACGTACATAAAGACAATAAAAGTTATAATTATAAAAGTGTAATATCTGACATAAACAGATTTGCACATACACTTACTTATACACAACACATACACACAAAAACAGATTGTGCATACACACAAAAAAAGATTGTCGAATAAGAGACAGCTAATGAGTCATTGCCGAGAGGGCAGCCATATATTCTTTTGTGGAATAGCAAGCTTGAGTTGTCAAGAAGTCTTTCAAATATTTTTTGAACTTTTGGGGGTTCATGTCTTTTAGGAATGTTGGTAATATATTGTACAGGTTTACATCGAGAGAGTTTTTACTGGATTTTTGTAGTCTCATTCTGTTTGACCTGATTAACTGGTGTCCTCTAGTGAGATAACTGTGAAAGTCGGAGTTTATTTCATAGTTTTTCCTATTTCTGTGAATTTCTTGTAGAAGTTGATATATGGCAATGTCATGATTTTAAGAGTGAAGTGATATCGCACGACGTTCCTGCGATGTAATTATGTTGACTGGGTAATCAACGCCGACCCACTGAACTATATACATTATAGTTCAGTGCGCCGACCTTAATATTCTATTCGAAATATCATAAATGCATACAATTTGAAACTCAACGCCTCCAATAAGTCATCAGTAATCCGATTTGGCAATCAAAATGAAAATTGAATAATGCAGCCACACTTCGACAGTATGAACGAATTTCTAACCCTATTCCAATTTTGTAAAGTGTAAAAAGTCTAGGGATGTCTGCTTTTCTAGGCACATACAAATGTTATGCAAATCATCATATATGATACTTTGAAATCACTGTTTTCCTCATCGACAAGTACCTACTGTCCCAAAAATTTGAAGAAAACACTGTGAAAGCTCAATTGTTCCTAAACTTTCCTTCCGTGATAATTTATTTGGTGCAGCTTCAACCAAGCCCCTTTGTTTCAAAATTTTATAATAGTATAACATAAAGCAGAAAACCTTTGATTTTCGTCGTTAGCCATATAAAGGATTACAAATATTTTCAAAGGGGCGAAAGCGGACCAGAAGCATCTATAATCTAGGCCTGCACCTTTTTAAGTGTGATACTTCTATTTATGATTTCATTGTGTGAATCTGTTTAACAAAGTTCAAACACAACTGAATATCAACTCCCGACTGTGAACCTTGTTGTGTTCTATTAGTTCTAATTCGTTATTTATCATTTATTTTACTAACATACAGTATGTATATGTTATCCTATAATGTTATATTAAACTAGTAGTGTGATGTCAGATTGGTAGATTTGTCAAATACATTTTCGAATTGAAAAGTCATCGACGAAAAGTTGTGATTATTATCATTTAAAGACAAAACATTGGTCCTTTGAGTGGATTTAACAGTTCTGTGGAGTATACAGAAGAGCAAGAAAAGTGCTAAATGGACGGAAAGGGCAATAATATACCAGGAAGCCGAAGGCAGACAGCTGGTGTCCACAAGGGATTGGACAAAAACTATGAATGGCCGACTGGATTTGGATCGCTAAATGTGTGTGGGGTCAATAGAAGGAGTGATATAGAAATGAGATCAAATATTACTGAGGAAAATATTACTGCACAGGAACGAAAAACTGTCGGTAAAGACGCACCATTCCCAGTAGACTCTGATGAAACTCATTCTCATCATTCTGACAGGAAATCAAAATGTTCTGGACTCACTACTCATTCCCGCCCACAAGACATCGAGATGAAAAGACGTGCACTGGAAATTGAGAAGACCAAACGAGAAATTGAAATCAAAAAGTTGGAGAATAAACTGAAATTATTAGAAATGGAAGATGAAATACAAAAATCTGAAATCAATGTGGACGACGGACTCTCACAATCGACGCATTCAACCATATCCTTTTTACCGAAATCTGTTCATTCCGTTGATAATGCATGGTGATTTAGACATGTCAAAAAGTGTAATCATCAACAATCCCTTTGAGAGAACTGAAAAGTGGGTGAATGATATTCAAGAAAATAACGATCTTTCAAATAATTTCAATCAACTATCACCAAGAAATGAAAGATCATATATTCAGATGCTATGTAACACCATAAGCGAAGCCATCAAATGAGAAGGTGCTTCATCTCAGTCTGATAAATTCGCCGCTAGACAAATTGTAGAAAGAGACTTCCATTTTTTTACGGAAATCCTGAAGAATGGTCCATCTTTATCTCCCAATTTAGAAGAATATCATCATTATGTCAATATTCCGCGGAAGAACAGCTCATAAAATTGAACAAATGCCTGAAAGGTGAAGCCTGATTTGCTGTGTCTGGGATGATGGTTTCTTCGAATAATATCGATCTGATATATTGAGAGAGAAGATTCGGAAAACCTGATCAGATAATCGAGAAATTAATTTCGAAGATACATGCTATTCCTCAAATCAGAGAACATCACATGGAAAGTCTAAAACAATTTTCCAACCATCTTCGTTGTTTAGTAGCCATCATAAAGTCACTGGAATGTCAAGATCATCTGAGGAATCCACAGTTACTCAAAGACTCCGTTCAGAAACTTCCAGACATGTTGAAGCTAAGATGGGGTGAAGAGATTATGAAAAATGGTGGAAATGTCAACTTGGAAAACTTCTCCAACTGGATAGACGCCGCGATTTAGCTACTGCCGCCTGTTATATAGCTCCTTCGAAGTACATCAAAAATGAATTCAAGGCCAAAGAAAGTACCTACACGAGAAGGTTTGAAACAAATTTGGTAGTAGCTGAAGACAAAGACGTTGAAATTTGCATTTTTTGTAAGAAAAAAGGTCATTCTATCAGAAAATGTTCTGAATTTGCGAATAAAACATTCGACTCCAGGTGGAAAATAGTAACCGAGAATAAATTATGCTTCTCTTGACTAAAGAATAACCATCGTACAAGCATGTGTCGACGAAAACATCCCTGTGGAATAGGTGGCTGCAAGAGACTGCACCATCCACTTCTCCATAACGAAAATTTCGTCCAGCCAAACTCAAAAGACAATTCTTCATGTCGTGCAGAACCAACCATTCCCACCAGCAGTGGCAACGTCTTAGCTATCGGACACGGTAGCGCTAATACTTTGTTGAGAATGGTACGAATGAAGCTGTATGGTAATAAAACATCATTAGAAACTACCGCTCTTTGCGATGAAGGTTCTTCAGTAACCCTGATCGATAAAACTTTAGCTGATAAGTTAAGTTTAGAAGGCAGAAAACAACCTTTATGTATTCAATGGACTAATGATGTGTCGAATCACCATGAAAATTCCAGCTGTTTCGACATAAAAATATCTGGAATCCATGAAAACGCAAAGGTATTCACAATGAAGAATGTTCGTTCCATTGAAAACCTAGCATTACCACTGCAAGTCGTAGAAAAAGAAGATTGGAACAAATATACATATTTACGAAATATTATTCCGTTCACTGAAATTAGAGAACGCCCCATAATTCTCCTAGGACAGGACCAGATAAGACTGACTGCGGCAAAAAAAGTAGTGAGAGGCGAGACACTGAGCCTATTGCTACAAAGACGAACCTAGGATGGATAATGCATGGCCCATCATCTGAAAGCGAAGATTCGGAACACAGATTTCTTTTCCATATATGTGACCACCAAATAGAAGACATTTCCAATGAAACGTTGCATCAATTAGTGAAGCAATCTTTTGCCATAGATGCCTTCGGAACTGCCCCAACAAAATTGAAGGCCACGAAAGAAGAAAGAAGATCGACAGAAATCATGGAAAAAACAGCGAGACGAGTTCATGACAGATTTGAGATCGGCCTCTTCTGGAAAAGTGAAGATATAATTCTACCAGAAAGTAAGTCGATGGCGATTCGTCGATTGAGGTGTGTTGAAAATCGAATGCTGAAAGATGAAAACTCCCGAACAAAAAATCGCGAGAAAATTCAAACTTATTTAGATAAAGGATATCCCCGAAAATTATCAACTGAAGAGGCAAGAATTGAAACTGCAAAATCATTGTATTTGCCTCACTTCGGAGTCGTCAACCCCAAGAGGCCTGATAAATTTCGATTCGTTTTCGATGCGGCTGCCAAATCCAATGGGACAATAAGCCTCAACGACAACCTCCTTCCAGGGCCAGACTTACTTCAATCATTGGTAGATATACTCATCAAATTTAGACAGCGAAAAGTAGCATTCTGTGGAGATGTTAGGGACATGTTTCATCAAGTGATGATCATTCCGGAAGACAGAAAATCTCAAATTTCTATGGCGAGATGGAGAAACCGACAGACCTTATGAGGTTTATGAGATGCAAGTTATGATTTTTGGTGTATCATGCTCCCCAGCTTCTGCACAATATATTAAAAACCTGAATGCTGAACAGCAAACTACAAAGACTGATAAAATCGACGCTATAGTGAAAAAACACTACGTAGATGATTATTTCGACTGCACCGACACAGAAGAAGAAGCCATAGAAAAAATATCAGAAGTAAGGAGAATCCAAAAATTGGGAGGGTTTGAATTGGTGAGATGGATATCAAACTCGAAACGTGTCATGAACAATCTTTCACCATCATCAGATCAAACTTCTAAAGATATAAACAAAGGCAAAGACAATATGCAACGTGTCTAAGGAATATCTTGGATACCATTATCCGATGAATTTTGTTTTCTACTGTATCTCGAGGATATTGATGAAAAGAGACATAGACCGACCAAGAGACAGATATTAAAATGGGTAATGTCAATTTTCGATCCACTGGGACTCATTGTAAACCTCACAATCCGAGCGAGGATTATCATACAAGACATATGGAAATCTGGAATAGGATGGGACGACGCAATAGATGAGGAAATATATCACAAATGGAAGATATGGATGAATGACCTGAAGAAAATTGATAGTCTTGTTGTTCCGAGATGTTATTCGACGAAAATTCCAGTGGCTCAGAGGATAGAAAACTGCATGTGTTTGTCGACGCCAGTAAAAAAGCTTTCGCTGCTGTCTCTTATTTGCGTATAGTCAGTAAAGAATCTATCAAATTATCATTGGTGATGGCCAAAGCTAGAGTTGCCCCGACTAAACCAGTTTCCATCCCGAGATTAGAACTTCAAGCTGCAGTCATGGGAACCAGATTGATGAAAACAGTAGTAGGCACCTTGGAAATAAAAATCGACAAAATTTACCTTTGGACCGATTCGACAACTGTATTGTTCTGGATTACAGGGGACGGCAGCAAATTAGGTCAGTTCGAAGCACACAGGGTGGGAGAAATCCAAGAAGTATCAGATAGTTCACACTGGCATTGGATTCCTTCAAAAATTAATGCAGCTGATCATGCTACGAGAACTTATATGAATGAAGGTGCTGGAATTGATTTTAAACAATGGTTTGATGGACCGGATTTCCTCTATCTTCGGGATGAGTCAGCATGGCCGGTGAAAAATTGCAATTTTGACGTTAGGACAGATAATTCGAATATTCAAGAATATATTGCACTCGTAGTTGAAAACGATCCCAGTCTTCCGGATATTAATCGTTTTTCCAAATGGTTCAGACTCATAAGAGCTACAGCATGGGTGATAAGGTTTTGTATATACATAGTTGACAAAATTCGGAAAAAGCCTACTGATGAAGATTTAACAATCGAAGATATTCGAGAAGCCGAAAGAAAATGGATAAGACAATGCCAGAATGATTCTTTTCCCGAAGGAATCGAATTTCTGAGAAGAAATAATCCAATCAAACCGCACAGTAGGTTGAGTCAACTTTCTCCGATACTGAATCAAGATGGTATTCTGATTTTGAATGGCAGGACTGACTTGGCAATAAATTTGGAAACAACTACTAGAAGACCAACCATCCTACCTCCAAGACATTCGTTTACCAGACTTTTACCACATCATTATCACCAGAAGTTTGGTCATCAAGGAATTGAAACTGTTTTAACAGAAATACTATTGAAATATTGGGTTATTGATGGAAGATCAGCTATAAAATCCGTTTTTGCTGAATGTATGAGATGTAGAATTTTGAAAGCTAAACCTGCAGTTCCATCCATGGGACAACTTCCAAGTTTTCGACTGACTCCCGTACAGAGACCTTTCACATATTATGGTGTTGATTATTTCGGACCAATATATGTGTCTGTTGGTCGGAGGAAGGAAAAAAGATGGGGAGTGCTATTTACATGTCTGTCGGTAAGAGCTGTTCATTTAGAAGTGGCACATTCATTGAACACTGATTCAGCGATCATTGCAGTAAGAAGAATGGCATCACGAAGAGGGCAACCGAAGGAACTGTTCTCCGATAATGGTACAGTTGCGGCCAATAAAAAATGGGACAACTCTGCTCATAGCAGATTTTTGTTTAATTCTAGCTGCTTGAATTTGACTTATGAATGTCACATAGCAACATTGAATATTCAACTGTGTCAAACAATTCCAAAATAGTAATTTATCATGCCGCATATAAATGCAATGACGAAAGGTGGAATAATCGCAAAAATAGAGGATGGGTGGTCAGTGAGGCAAACTGCGGCATTTTACAATGTTAGCAAGAACTCAGTTTCAAGTATTTTAAAGAGATGGCGAAACGAAGGAAGAATCGATAGAAATCCAGGCTCAGGACGTCCAAGAAAGTCAACTGCTGAACAGGATGCTGCTTTGATCAACAATTTGAGAGCGAATCCATTTTCAACAGTAGTTGATGCTGTTCCAGCAACACATTTTCCAGCATCCTGTCGTACGGGCCGTCGCAGAGTAGCACAGTCTGAATTGAAATACCACGCAGCAGCAAGGAAACCATTATTGAACAACAGCCACAAAGAAGCAAGAATGGGATTTGCCTTAGAATATATTGCTTATGACGAACACTTTTGGAATAGTGTTATTTTTACAGATGAAAAGGTTTTTCAATCCTCGAATAGTGGCAATATTCGTGTCTATCGCCCACCGAATACACGGTATGACGAGGAATACGTCAATTTCACAAATAGAAGTGGTCGTTTTTTTGTTAATATGTGGACGTGGATATCAGCGCAAGGACCTGGAGTTCTATGGCATATTGGGGAAAGATTCAATAGTGAAGCATATATAAAAATATTAGAAAATGTTATGCTTCCTTCTGTTGAGATTCTTTTCCCCAACAATGATTTTATCTTCCAACAAGATAACTGCTCAGTACATAACACTGCAGTAGTGACCGAATGGTTTCGGGCGCGTAATATTAATGTCCTCAACTGGTGTAGTAAAAGCCCGGACTTGAATCCAGTAGAGAATGTTTGGGCCATGCTAGTCAGAGAAATTCGAAAGGCGAATGTAAGACCAAGGGACGTTGAAAGTTTGTTGGAGGTTATTAATAATTCTTGGGAAGCAATTACTGAGGAATATTGTTCCACATTATATAGATCAATGACCAGTAGATTAGGAGAAGTCATAGACCATAATGGCGGGATTACCAAATATTAATTGTTGTTTCTTTAATGAAAATTAAAGATTATCAATCAGTACCCTTTGATGTTTAATTATGATCAATAATATTATTTCCTTTAGTGTTACTATTATTCGAATATGCGACAAAAAAAGGCAATTTCACACTAGGCAACAACAACTGTCCTATATTTTTTTGGCCGCAACTGTACCAATTTCTGGGGAGCTTCTGTGGAATTGAAAGATGCAATTTCACAATTGGATATAGAATGAAAATGAATCAAACCATGCTCGAGAAAGGAACAGTCTGGAAATTTTCACCAGCGGCTTCACCCCATATGGCAGGAGCATGGGAGAGACTTGTTCAATCCGTAAAAAACACATTTTCTGTTATTCTGAACAAACAAGTACTCAAAGATGAACTTTTACTAACGTTGTTCGCAGAATGTGAAAACATTGTGAACTCTCGGCCCTTAACGAAAGTTTCAGTGGATCCCATCGACTTGGAGCCACTGACACCCAACCATTTTCTTTTGGGTACAGAAAATCATCTCACACCCTTTGAAGATTTGAAGAACGACAGTCTTCGGAAGTGTTGGAGAAGGTCTCAATCACTGAAAAATTGTTTTTGGAAGAGATGGACAAAAGAATACCTGCCGACACTTACCAGGCGAACTAAATGGAATAGAGATGGGAAACCAATCAATCTCAATGATGTAGTCATCATCGCTGATGAAAATGCTCCAGGAAGAGTTGGAAGTTGGGGTTAGTTGAAAAGACATATCCAGGACCTGACGGCAGAACACGTGTTGTTCAAGTTAAAACAGCAAGTGGATCCTACAAACGCCCCGTCGCTAAACTGTGCCGAATTGATATTGAAGAAAGTGAGCGAAGTTGACTCTTCGTCACCGGGGGGAGAAATGTTGTGTTCTTTTAGTTCTAATTCGTTATTTATCATATATTTTACTAACATACGGTATATGTTATCCTATAATGTTGTATTAAACTAGTAGTGTGATGTCAGATTGGTAGATTTGTCAAATAAATTTTCGAATTGAAAAGTCATCGACGAAAAATTGTGATTATTATCATTTAAAGACAAAACAAACCTAATGAAGTTTTGTTTCAATGAATGGTATCTTTCAAAAGCTAAAGGGGGGCGAGCCCCCCCTGCCTATATAGGTACGGGCGCACATTGAAACATAAACTGGCAGTTATGTAGTTACCTCATCGAATGAAATATTTAAATTGAATTTTTGAATGAAATGGTTGAAGTAGATTTTCGAAATGGGTAAGCCAATTATTGTCACATCAAAAATGTTTCTTATAAAATCTATTTTGAACTGTAATTTTGTTTACAACAAACACTTATTCATATCTATATTGGAGATAAGAATGTGAAAAATTAAACTATTTGTTTATTAAAAATGTTCCAAAACAGAGAAATTGGTAACAACTGTTCTAAATATGCCTATGCCGGTAAAAAAAAATTTTTGTTGAAGTTGAAATCGTGATAGAGAATAATTTCTCAACTGTATATTTGAAAACAAAAACTGAATAAATAATGCTAACCTTATGAAGCAGGTTAAATGCAGTGGTTACATGTAACAGACCTAGGACACTATAGAAAACACCTGGTAAAAACCTAGAAGCTGAAAGTGGGTTTTCTTTGTTTTCAGTTAATATAAACGGGTTTTTTTGGGATCACCACGAAGTGAGCAACATCTAGTGTTATAATTTACTGTGGTAACTATAATTATTGAATTTCTTTTTCGGTTTCATGAGACTATATCAAAATTTTCATAGTAGATCGAAATTAAAATTCAATGTTCAAAATGATTGCGTTAACAAATCCAATGCCAGACAGCTGACTCGACCTGCCATAGATCTCATCATAGTGACATTCGGCAGGAATCGCCGACACAAGCATTTTCGATCGTCTGTTCAACTAAAAGTTCGTTCGAGTCAATCTGACGGAAAATAAATAAAACTATATCAAGTAAGATGAATTGGTCGATGGTGGCCAAGCGATCTACGGCCTTGTCGTATTTTCGATGGGGCTTTATCATTGCTGGTTCAATACGTGGTAGAGGCGGAATTTTTCTGACTGTCTCGGTCCGATAGACAATTGTTGGTGGTCTTGTTACCGTTCATAGTACGTGGGATAACTTGACTGAATATACCAACCGACCTGGTAGCACTGTTGGTTTTTCTGAGACACAGTAGCAGATTTATTTTCCTACCCCAAATAAAAATATGACCTGTACCTGTATCTACAGTTGCCTAGTTCGTCCTATTTTCGGAAGCCTGCGACGATAGTTTTAGATAAATTCCTGAACGAAATTATCTGCGTCTCAAGGGCGCAAATTTGCGCCCTTTTCAGCGCTGAGGAACAACTCTTTTTATAAATGTTCTTGGGGTTTTTCTATAGTAAAATCTCGAAGGTTTGGCTTGAACCCGTATTTTTATTTGTTGCTAAGTATTATTGATAGTTATGTAGAAATGTACCTTTTGTAGTTTTCCGAATATTATCGTATGAAATTATTGTGACATACTGTGTGCTTGCTCTCCAGATTTTGTTGAATTCGAGTATAAGTCTACTATAGCTTCTAGTAACTGGGCATAATTGGACATTTTATTATTGCAAAGCGAATTGATTATTATTGCAACTCTGTATTCGTGTGGAAAATTATTGTTAATTATTGTAGCTTTTGAGGCAAAAACTGTTCCTCCGTCAATATTACATTCAGGGCGTACTAAGGTGGTCATTTAAATATAAAGGGAATATTGAGACCGGAGGCTTTTATTCCAAGAACCCAAAATGAAACCGCTGAAATCGCGCCGAGCTTGAGAATATCCTCTACAACACCCCAGAGCGTTTCGGTACCCAACATAAATAGCCGACCCTTGCCCGCACAAGGCGCTGCCTTCTGGGTGCACTGTAACAGTGTTAAACAAAGAGAAAATATATAGAAATAGATTACACCAAATACTGGATATTTTCTTTTGTTTTCATTTGTGAAGAGTCAAATTTTTTTCAGCTTCTTCCGACTCTTAAATATGTATTTTCCCAAAAGGTTCAATCGAGACGGGAAACCCGAAGCTGTTAAAAGAAATCTTGTGAACCAAAAGCGAGAAAATATATCATATGGTTTTTTGTATATACTGGAATATTTTTTGTTGTCAGCCTCAGCAATGATGATTTCCAAAGCCTAGAAGTTCTGTTCAGAAATGACCCCTGAAAGAGCGAGCACCCAGTGGTTCAGTTAAGTTTTTGAGATCGCGATAAAAGGTTGTGCCTTGTGCTTGTCGGGTTACTTATGATATTTCAGAAAAGCAACAACCGTATTGAAATATCTATAGAAAAAGTATTGATCGGCAAATGATAAAATGGATGAAAGATACGAAAATAATATCGAATAGAGAGACGCAGGCAGCATCAGAAAATCATTTATGCTCATAATTATCTGAATCTGAACATTACACCGAACAAATTTTTCTACTTGAAAAGGAATCGATATGAATTTTCGATAACAATGGGATGAACAGGCGTATACGAGTTCCCATCTTGATGGGGGAATCTTCAATCAAATGTTTCAGTACGATGATATTCTTCCATTCGATCGACGTGTACATAAAAAATACTGTAAAAAACAACATCCACCAATCGTATCAATGTTATCCTGATAATGTTCCAATTATAACTAAATCATGCTTGTGTGTGGTCATTACATACTTTTCGACATATAATTAAAAAATGCAAATGTTTCAGTAGTGCACACCAGTTATATACTTCGGAAAGCAGTTAATATTTTCGAAGTTTATGTCACTGGAAAGGCAAGGAGAAATACTACTTTTCGTTTCCCTTTAAAATCTCGATAATCCTTCGTTATTGCCATATAAGAAATTCAATTAGTCAAAAATTATTCGGACAAATGGACAGGAATGAAAGTCAATTTTCTTTTTTTCTCGAATCTCTAAATACCTATTCTAACTCTCGAAAAAATTAATATATCAAACCTTTGGTAGAACTCTGTTATCCTGCCATCGGATCATTTTGAAAAACCAACCTTCTTCCATCTTTTTTGCACATTTCCGATCGGTTATACACGTTTATATTTGTCAGGTATCCGGTACACATATGATTCCACTTTCTTCATAACTTCGTAACTGAATTATAATCATTTTTCACAATAACACTCGAGAAAAAATACGATTTGAGAGTTAACAAATCAGTTGACGATGAGATCCGCGTTCAAGTGTTTTAACCTCGAAATCCAGTCGAATTTTTTCGAATTTCATTGTTGAATATGCTTTTTATTCAGTTGACAAGTGAAGAAAAAGGTAGAATTAGCCGAGAAGAGAGAGAGAGAATCCCAAAAAATGCGTTTTGACTCATTAGATAGCCTACAACTAGCAAAGTATATTAGGGACATAGGTATTTTTATTTCATTCACAGGAATTTGTAATTCATACCTATTCCATAGGAGTTGTTCAAAAAATTGAAAAAAATTAATAGCATTGTGCTTGCTCTACCTCATTCTTCATCATTTCACAAAAGGAGTTTGTCTTTGAAACACCCCCACTGTAAATGCCAACATTGTAGACCCCTAGTCTAATGAAAACCGTACAGGAAATTGTATTCGCATTTCTTATACAGAATTTTTTTCAAGAATATCAGTCGCAATCTGCTAAATCAAGTGGTATCATGTGAAACCTCGTTTCTGATAATCAACTATTTATTCATCCCTCGTATTATCCATGTAAAACCACAAAACCTAGTGGGTAATTAGACTCACTGAACACAAATATATGTACCCACATCCAATTTTTCAAAATGGAAGTAGACTCAGTAGATGTGGGAAGTTCCTGTAAATAACTGATATATTATCCACACGTCACCTTGTTTGTATTGAGTAAAATTCTTGATGACCTCACTTCTACGGTCTCCCATATATGGCGGTGATATCACGAACAAGTCCTTATATAAATTTGTCTGCAGGTGACTCATCTCGTTCCATATTTGTTTCCATTACAGCATCGATTTTATGACCGCAATTTTCTGGTCCTGATAAAAATGTGAAAATGTGATGGTAACAAGTATATAAAGGCACCTAATTGATATATATAGAATTTCAATAATTAAGGCAGCTTATATATAATATGAGTAGACTAAAGTTGTAGAGAAAGCAAAATATTGTATCTAAACATTGATCAGGCCCGACGGGAGGGGAGGGAAAACAAGGTTTATAATGTTTGTAATCTCACAAAGGGTCTTGGAACTCTCCTTACCCCTCGATGTTTTGACGCAGATTAAAAATTTACTACTCGTGTACCATTGAGTTTTCAATCAATGGCAATAATAGAGTATAAATAGTGTGAACGTTGCTTATTATTTGCAATGGCTTACTAAATCGCTCCGATGAATGGAATTACAATCTATTACTCAATAAAAACATATTTGCCCAAAATTTACACGAAATAATGATATAATTAAGGGACCCAAATAAGCTAATTTAAAATACTGAAGACGGAAATTATTTGAAAAAACCAAAAGCATAGTTGAAATTTTTGAGGAAAGAAACATAATATGTAGGTACTTCATTTTTCAATTATTCAAGAATCGCTGTTTCAAAAATACCTAGATGAGATGATTAAGTAACAAGTTCCTTTTATATTCAGAGTCAGTATTGAGCTTTGAAATATGCCGTACTTGATGTTTGAATAAAGAACTGATTTTGCTTTTGATCTCAAGAAAGGTAAAAAGTGTAAAATTTCATATTTAAATAAAATTGAACTCGATACTTGAGGAAAACCCATATTAAAAAATATATCACAGTTTCCTGTACCTTTCTCAATGTGTTTACAAAACCGCGGCACGTATTCCGTTATAAAATAGCATTCTCAAGGAGAATGAGAAAATGGAAGATATTGCAAAGCGAAACACGTCGTATCAGCAAAAAGTACCAGCGTCCCTTGCGGGAAAAACAGATTCTGACAATGCCTAATGCAGTTCTACTTTCGTTCAAAAAATGGCTAGACAAAAACAAAGATGAATCTATAAGGCGTGTGAGACCATTGAAATGGGGCGAAGTAGCACAAAGCCTACTAAAGCAGAAAATATTTTTTTTATATTTAGAATTCTCAGATATGCAGGGGATGGCTTTTTGTGATACATCATTGGGAAGATAAAATAGGGGTAAATAAAAGTTGAGCTGGAATTCATTGTGGCACCAATAATACATTTGAAGATGCCCACGGAAAGAAAAGTCCATCACATCACCAAAGAAAACACCAACATGTAATAGGAAAAAAATCACAATGAAAATATGTTCTTTGTTTTGAAATGTCCCATCAAATGTAGCCATCACGAAATGATGAAAACAATTCAAATAAATTTCGGTTTTCACTGAATTTTTCTGGAAACACTTGAAATTTCAGAAACTTCTGGACGGTTTTTTGTTGGCCACATATAAATGCGCAACTTTTCCTCAATTCAACTGACCACATTTCTCCTATATAGTTTCCGAAATCGTACTGGTGAGCGTCGAATTTGGAATACCCGGTATATTACCTGCATTTGTCACCCGTAATACTTTGGCCAGGTAAAGAGGATAGGGATAGGTCAATCCTATTATAAATACAGATTTGTCGTACAGAATAACCTTCTGAAAAAGAGAAATGTTTCAAAAAGATGCTTGATCTAAGACTTTCAATTGAGTATTACCATATTATTCTTGTGATAAATTTGAGATGGTCTATTCCGGTGTAGGTATACCGAACTCGCACGAATAAAATCCAGAATATCTCTAGTCCGGTCAAATTAGGTCAAAAAACAAGAGTGAAGCTACCGAAATTCCCATCCAGCTAAAACTGAGTTAAAATTGTTCGAAATACAATTAAAAACAACTTTTCAAAATTCTCCATTGTTCCGAACCATGAAAAAAAACTGACTCAAGGTCAAAAAATAGGTTTTTCGCGAGTTTCTTCAAAACGTAACTTTTTTCTGAATCCCAAAGTTATATACAAAGATGGTATTCAATAGGGTCAGTTGGGGTAGATGGGTTATGTTTTTACATGGTCGTCTCATGACAACCTCATTTTTCACTTTTTAACCCCTTATTTTCGTGGTATTCATAAGTAAGTTCAATTCCATTTTCCGACACCATGGACAATTCTTGTGTCATATTGTAGACCAAAATATGTATAAAAATAGCAATAAAAAGAATTTTTTATTGCAAGGTGGTTCCAGTTGCCCCGAGTTTGGGGTAACTGTATCACCCTCCCTTCTTGTTCTCATATGAATTTGAAGTGAGAAGTAAGGGGTGTCTGGGCGTCTTTGTGGAACCTTTTCCATTCGATAATTGAAAAACAATATCAATCTCTTTTGAAAATATTCCAAGGAAATAAGATTAAGGAGGCATGACACTAACCGGGGTTGAGGAAAAGCATAATTAATACGAAAAAGGCATACCTTTAGTGATTTCTGCAAAACGGAACTTTTTCATAAATTCTCGAAAATATTACTTAGATCAGAAAGATCGGTAGAGAAGATAAACATTCTGTTGTATCGAGCTGAGCTACCTGGCATATGGTTTCGGTAATTTTTTTCTACATCAGAGCGCCTTATGAATTTAAATATTCTCCTGTAGTTTCAGAAAATTAATTAATTTCTCCTTTCCTCTAGTTTCTCTGATATAATGTTTTAGAGTGGTACGAGGAACGCCATATATGTCATAGAGGCACTTCTTATGATTTCATTACCATTTCTATTTACCATGTCTTTCATTGCCTGTTGCAGAGCTTCTACACTGTATCGATAATCAACTCCCTTCTGGGCCTTTCTCTTGTATGTGCGTACCATGGTTTCTGAAAAAACTTATTTAAATATTTTTTTGGGGTAATTGGGTACTGAAGGGGAAATTGGGTCATGATGGGTCCCATTTATCCCTCGCCACGGACCCAGTTACCCCATTATTTGGAATTTTTTGGGGCACCTGAGTCATATGCCTCTTGACTAGTAACAGTGAAAAAAAACATGATTGAAAACGTACACATTTCACGGAAATAGATCAAAAATAATAATAATATTAAATAACTCACCACTATTGCACCAGGAGTTAACAAAATTGCTACAACACTGCGTTGTCTCACGAAAAAAATCTCAAAATTGATTGGCACCTCTCTGCTTCTATATCAACCCGCAACTGAATCAACATGTTTTGTTCATGAAGATATATTATAGAAATAGGAGTTTACAAATACCAAAAAAAAAAATCGAAACAGCAAAATCACAGCGGGCCTATGGCCCAGTTACCCCCGAACCTAGTTACCCCAACTGACCCTAATTGGATGTCTGTGTGTATTATCAGATTTTGAAAGTTATATTCTAACTGAAATATATCAGTAAATTCTGCTCTTGAATGAAGTCGAATAACAGGGTGTCAAAAATGACTCTTCACACGATATCATTACGGATTTTTATTATAAAATTCATCAAACATAAAAACAAAAGTCAAATGTGTGTGCCTCTATAGAATCAGAATTTGATTATTGATTTCAATTATTAAATATGAATATTTCAAATTAATTGTTTTCTCGGAATTTTTTCTGTTCATTTCCATTATTTACGTTTCAATTGAAATTGAAATTTCAAATTTTTGTTCTATATATAAAGGCACGCAATTCACTTTCATCTTTATGCTAGAGCATTCATTTTACCAAACTGTATACGTCGTTAGTCAAATTTGATTCCTTGCTTTTACGATTACTTCAGTGCACCCGCCAGATAGATCCTCTTGAGTACCCCCCCAGCAATTGTTTTCAGCTCCATTTCACACAATCTATTCTAGGTAAATTATCTACAAATTATCTGAATTTATGATAAAATTTCAACAACCTAATATTTATATGAACAAATTATATTATCATTTTATTACCACATCAAAGCCTTGATATGAAAATAGTGATGATGTGTAATAATTAAAATTTTTAAGAACGCTTTTTCTAGTGATATGGCACAGGTAGATGGAAACATAATGCAAACATTGTAAATGAAAAGTTTTCTTTTGAAAATGCAATGCCCATGATATAAGGTACATTGAACCTCGATAGATTATCTTCGATTATTTCCCTCAATGCGAATAAACGATGAAACAATTGAAGGCTAGACTGCTTTTACAGAGTTTTACAGCGATTAAATGCACTAGACCTTTTAACCGATGAAAATGTTTGAAATAAACCGGGCGTTTGTATCACTTTTCAGGTACTATCTCTGGTACTATATTGTTCCTGTGTTCGATTTTGATGTTTCCTGAGTTTACATGTTTTCTGGAAATAATCTAAACATATATCCCTCCTTCACCAAGTTCAATCGAACAAAATTCGTGCATTTCCATGATTTTCAAAATTTTGCTTTCAAGCAAATGCTTTCGTGTATAATAATTTAAAATAAAATCCCTCGACCTGCGGTCTCGGGATTTTATCAAATTATCATACATTCAAGTCATTTGCTAAGCAAAATTTCGAGAATCATGGAAGTGCAGCACACATTTTAACCGAATAAACTTGGTGCACTCGGGATATAACCCCCGATAATTTTTCATATTAATAATGATAATGTCATGCAAATAGAGCATTTCATTTACCGAACAGATATTAAAATGTATAAATAAAACACAGAAAAGTATATAGGTATGAACAGATCAAATATAAATAAGAATGAAATGATATTTTTCAAGAATTTAGAAATTTATCGAAAGATCAAAAAGCTTTCCTGAGGTTTAATTCAAGAAAGCTTTCACCCACTCGCTATATAAGTTCCTAGATTTCCAAGTATGTCATGTCTACGTGTGCTATATTCCTATGTACCGTATTGTTTCTCACATACTGAGTGTCGTATTTTTTTATGTTCAAAGTTATTATGTAAATGTGAAGACGGACCAAGTCAATAGTGAAAAATCAATGAAATATTTCTTTACACGAGTCTCTGTATAATGTAAGCCACCAAGGCACCTCAATTATGACTGTTTTTGAACGGTGAATACTTTTGTCATAAGTATTTTAAAAAAATTATATGATGAATATACCTACAGAATGGGCTCAGCCAGGAAGCTTCTAATAAAAAATTTCAAATACCTATCTGTCTTCAAGCAAAACAAGTTTCAGTTCCTCTAAACCTTTGAAAACCTTTCCACACCTATATATCGATTGGTTTGGGAGAAATTATGAAATATCCGTGGATATAGAGGTAGTTATTTATATATTTCTGTTTACCTACTGCATGTTAGGAAAATTCTCGAAAGAAACCAACTATAGGAACTAATCTTTCAGATGCCTACCGTAAGATGATCTAAAAATATACCTACTTATTCTTTCATGCAAGAATAATCTTCATGTTCTTGACCCTGCGGCATGCAGTATTCGTACCAGAAACGCCCGACATTATTTTATTTGAAAAATTTCACATTGTATACTTTTATTGGACTGCGAAACAGAACTTTAAGGCAAGCCTCTATTTTCAAATCCATCTTTTAGAAACCATCTGCAGAATCTGCATGTCTTGGTCTTCAAAATTCAATAATTCAAATTAATTAGAAAGAGGAATAAGTACAAAACAAGGACAACAAACGTCCAACATCCAGCCGCCTCGTTCGCGTTTCGTTTTTCCGTTACTCACATGACAGCCCACGACCAATCATATCGTCGGGAATTAGGCGTTGGTTGGTGACGTCAGATTCAATATAAATAGCAACCGTCATCAGAAATTCGTACATATTGAAAATCGTTCGAGACGCTGCATTACTAGCTCAACCGGACGGTCGTTCAATTCATTTTCATATTCATTTGTGGTGAAGTTTAAAACTCAACAAACAAAATGGTAAGTGAGTTCAATTTTTCAAACGTCGGTGAATTCGTGAGTTCTCTTCAATCTATGATTCCTATTTTATGCACGTGTATGACAAATTTCTGAAACATACGTGGCCGGCTTCTTTCCACTCGGCCATTTTGTTACCGGTATTTTATTAAATTCAGAATTTATGTTGTATCCAAATGCTAGCAGATGTAAATGTACCTATGGATGTTTTCATTTTCGATACAAATTTAAATTCCAAATCAATGATGTCAAACTTCAAATATTTTATTGAATTGATTGACGCTAATGCTACTGTGACCGCACCCTTGTGATAAATTAGGTTAATGTTTTCAGAAGAATGATTCATTTTATATTTTTGTATAACGAATATACTTGTGCATGAAGACTCTTTCGAATAGCCGAACATTCTCGAAACTAACTTTCCAATACCGTTGAACAAAGCACTTTCATTTCATGAAGCTGTCGAGCCACTTTTACAGAATAGAGAAAAGTCACCGGCTACCTACCTACCTATCTCTACGATTTTACTTAATGAATTGATATTTTTTAATATGAGGTTGAATGAATACTTGTTAAAATGCAATAGAAACAGAAAAACTGTTTGAAACAAATTTGAAATATAATACCTATCTGGTAGGTATTTTGACCTGATGAACACAAAAATGTAAAATCAAAATGCAGTAGGTAGGTATGTTGTTCTATAGTTATGTCCGGTAAAATTATATTTACCGGACGCCACCTATTTAAAAAAAAATTGATGGGACTTACGTATTTCGGTCTCCTGAACAAAAAAATTCTAATGAAAATTTTGGCGGTCTCAACTAGTTTTGGAGATACGGCCCCCAAAGACAGGAAAACGGTGTTGACGCTTATGTTTGTTTTTCAGCCAATTCCGCTCGAAATTCCTCCTTTATATCAGCACAATATACTCATTCTCTTTCACCTCCTTTATCACTTTAAGAAGGTGGAACAGAATGTGTATATTGTGCTGATGGAGGAATTTCGAGCGGAATTGGCTGAAAAACAAACATAAGGGTCAACCCCGTTTTCCTGTCTTTGGGGGGTCGTACCTTCGAAACTAGTTGAGACCGCCAAAATGTTCATCAGAATTTTTTGTTCAGGAGACCAAAATATGTAAGTCCCATCAAAAATTTTTTTAAAAATAGGTGGCGTCCGATAAATAGAACTTTACCATATGTCCTTTCAAAGATCACGATAGCTGCATATTCCACCTCCATTGCACCAAGAAAACGATTGGGATATACCTACTTTTTTCATTCACCAAGATAACATTAAAAATAAAGACTTGAAATTAACTCGCCATTTCGAGGTTGAAAAATTAATACACTACATTTGAGTTTGTCACGTGTATACTGATCGATTTTTGATTCGATTAATTTGGTGAAATATGTCCATGTGACCCATTCACTTGGTCATTACTCACAAACGAAAAGAGAATATCGCATTTTGACTTCAGATTTCTGTTTGGGTGAATACAGATATATATGTCGGTCCACAATATTCTTCAAACCTAGTTGCTGTGAGTTCAAAGCACCATTATGGTGCATTTAAAATTACCTATCATGCAGGGTCATAAATTGATCTACCAATTTGTTGTAGAAGTCATTGTTTGATAGAATCCTAGTGATCTCCTATTTTTCATATTGAGATAGTTGTCTATCAGTGGAATAGATACTTGTACTGGGGAATATTCATGAATGAGATTTTTCATGAAATATTCAGTGATTTATCGATTGAATATAAAACCGTGTTCGTCACAGTGAAATTATTCTTTGCGTAGAAATTATATTCTGAATTTGTTTCACATTTTCTTACTCATCGTAGTTGGGGATTCCATACATTACTTGAAGCAGTTGAAAAATAATCTGACAACGTTCCATGCACTATAAATAATTGAAAATCACGGAAATATTTTCAAAATCAGGTAATTTCAATGTAGTTCAAATGAATGCGTTCATAACGGCGCACGTTGTCCATTAGTGATAAGATTAGTCAAATGAAGGTAATACTTCGGTCGCTATGAGCACCTCTTTTATGAAATTTTTTTTTGTGGAACTTACGAAATTCGGTCTCCTCTACAAAAAACCTAGATGAAATTATCGGCGGTCTCTAATATTTTCGGAGATACAGGGCCTTTTTGGTGTGAAACTTCACAATTTTCCACATCAAATTTCTGTTGTTTGAACTCACAAAATTCCTCCTTCTGATCAAACACCACACTCACTCTTATTTACTCGTTTTTAACATTTTCAAGCACAAAAACATTATTTTTTCGAAAAATACAACTTTTTCCAAAAGTCAACATTAATGCATTCAGTTCTCAACAATAACAATGAGAGCGGCAACACTGCAAATACACCACTTTCGACTGTCATTGCACTATGACATCACAACAAATTAGTTATGGTTTGAAAATAATTGCATTTTTTGTAAAACTAATGGTTTTTTGTGCTTGAAAATGTTAAAAACGAGTAAATAAGAGAGTGTGTGTTTGATCAGAAGAAGGAGGAATTTTGTGAGTTCAAACAACAGAAATTTGATGAGGAAAATTGTGCAGTTTCACACCGAAAAGGCCCTGTATCTCCGAAAATATTAGAGACCGCCGATAATTTCATTTAGGTTTTTTGAAGAGGAGACCGAATTACGTAGGTTCCACCAAAAAAAAATTTCAAAAAAGGTGCTCATAGCGACCGAAGTATTACCGAAATGAAAAATAACATCAAAGGAACTCTTTTTTAAAAAGTTACATAAAAAATATTGACACTGTCTGGAAGGGCTTAGTTATACAAAAGTAGGAAGTGAATCTAAAACTACTCGCCTGCTTATGAGTCTCCCCAGGCATTGATTCAAATAGAAGCCACTTATTCTTACCTAATTCGTATACTCATCACAGTAAATTCTATACACAATATGAAAACTGAGAGCTGTTTCAATTGAAATTTCACTGATCATTTTCTGAACCCAAAAGAAGTTTTGAAGCTACATTGTCATTTTTTTAATAGAAACAAGCTTGTTTGAGTTTGGTTAGTGAACTGAAAAATCCTAGCTATTCTCTTTAATGCTTTTTTTTTCATGAAATTTATTCATTCCTGCTGAATTGAGTTAAGAATTTCTGTGTTTCATGAGCCAGGTAGCCATATGAATTATCTTTCTGTGGTTGTCTATGTCACCAGAGATCATCAGTATGAAAGACAAATTGAAAATCTGTTGCGGGTCGAGTAAAAATTAACAATTTTATTATACAATTCGAGAAAACCAAAAGCTTTTCAAAACTTCACACTCTCCACAGAAATAATAATTTTCAATTGAACTTTCTTTGTTTCAGCGTGAATGTATCTCAGTCCATGTCGGCCAAGCCGGAGTACAGATTGGAAATGCCTGCTGGGAACTTTACTGCCTAGAACATGGCATCCAACCTGATGGCCAAATGCCATCCGACAAAACTGTGGGTGGTGGAGACGACAGCTTCAACACTTTCTTCAGCGAAACCGGTGCTGGCAAACACGTGCCAAGAGCGGTATTCGTAGACTTGGAACCAACAGTGGTGGATGAAGTAAGAACTGGAACATACAGACAGTTGTTCCACCCAGAACAGCTGATCACTGGCAAAGAAGACGCGGCAAACAACTACGCTCGTGGACACTACACAATTGGAAAAGAAATTGTCGACTTGGTTTTAGACAGGATCCGCAAGTTGGCTGACCAATGTACCGGACTCCAAGGATTCCTGATTTTCCACTCTTTCGGAGGAGGCACCGGTTCCGGATTCACTTCCCTGTTGATGGAACGTTTGTCTGTGGACTACGGAAAGAAATCCAAACTGGAATTCGCTATCTACCCAGCTCCACAAGTCTCCACTGCAGTCGTAGAGCCATATAACTCCATCTTGACCACGCACACCACTTTGGAACACTCTGACTGTGCCTTCATGGTAGATAACGAGGCCATCTATGACATCTGCAGGCGCAACCTGGACATCGAACGCCCGACCTACACCAACTTGAACAGACTCATTGGCCAGATCGTTTCTTCCATCACTGCCTCCTTGAGGTTTGACGGTGCCCTCAATGTTGACTTGACTGAATTCCAAACCAACTTGGTCCCTTACCCCCGTATCCACTTCCCTCTAGTCACATACGCCCCAGTCATCTCTGCCGAGAAAGCCTACCACGAACAATTGTCTGTCGCCGAGATCACAAACGCCTGCTTTGAACCCGCCAACCAGATGGTGAAATGCGATCCACGACATGGAAAGTACATGGCTTGCTGCATGTTGTACAGAGGAGACGTTGTACCAAAGGACGTCAACGCTGCTATTGCCACCATCAAGACCAAGCGTACCATCCAGTTCGTCGACTGGTGTCCCACCGGATTCAAGGTTGGTATCAACTACCAACCCCCAACTGTAGTACCAGGTGGTGACTTGGCTAAAGTTCAACGTGCCGTGTGCATGTTGTCCAATACGACCGCCATTGCCGAGGCCTGGGCTCGTTTGGACCATAAATTCGACCTTATGTACGCCAAACGTGCTTTCGTCCATTGGTATGTAGGAGAGGGTATGGAAGAAGGTGAATTCTCTGAGGCGCGTGAAGATTTGGCTGCCCTCGAGAAGGACTACGAAGAAGTTGGCATGGACTCCGGAGAGGGTGAAGGAGAAGGAGCCGAAGAATATTGAATGAATTGAACACTCTCTGACAAAGTTTTTTTTCCAAATTTTTCATTTTTGAAACTTTACCTCATTTCAAGAAACGATGATTGAAGTCTGATTTACGTTATTTAATTAAATACTTTTTTTTACCTGCATTCCTGTGTTTCATTTCTATTTGTTGGAAAAAGTGGCATTCCAATTTTGAATCTCTCGACACTCCAGGAAGTTTTTGGAGTTGAACTTTTTTCAGAACTATACTAAGTTCTGATTTGAATCGAAAAGTTACTGATTTTTCTGGCCCCGATCTATTTCCAGGTAGGTTGTTGCATACAGGGTTTCACAATTTCAAAGATTTTGAGGTCAATACTTTCTATTTCAAAGGGGTTCAAAATGACTTTAAAATTGGTTTTGGCTTTTAGGAAAGAGTATCCACGTTGAAGGAAGTTTTTGAATTCAATATTTTGATTTTTTTTGGGAATTGCAAATAACTTCAGATTCAAATTGAAAAATTACTGATATTTCTTGAGGCTTGTGCAGTTACACGAGAATACATTTTATTTCAGGTGGGTTGTTGCATACGGGGTTTCACAATTCCAAAGGTTTTGAGATAAATTCTTTCTAATTAGAATTGAAAGTTTACTAATAATTCTGTCTTTTAGGCTTGTGCAGTTACAGAATACATTTGCAAGTGGGTTGTTTCACAATTCTAAAGATTTTGAGATCAATTCTTTTTCAAGTGTGGTTCAAAATGACTCTATTTAGTTACTTCATATTTGCTTATGGGAAAGGTTATTTTGGAACAAATAATTTTTGTGGAGTAAATTGAAATTATCTCACCAAACTAAGCCTCGGTCTCTGCATTAGCCGAGATGAGCTAGCAAACAAGTTCATTGTTGATTTGGAGGCGAAAACAAAAAATCCTCGAGAGGAGTTTAGGCACGAATTGTTTCTCGAAAAAAACGATGAGATTTGTCGCTGGGTTTTCATAATATGAAAGAACTACAGAAACAAAAATTTATTGAAACAATGACGGTCGTAATCACTTTATTTCCGTAACTTTGGAAAAATTGTATCCCAAGAGGTGACGCATTTTTGACCCTGCGTATTTCTACTTACTGCTGAAAGTTCTGGAGTTGATTTCCAGAAACTGAAGAAAGTCGAGAATATAAAAGGGGAAGACATGTTGCCTTCTGACACGATTCAGACCGAGGTACTTCAGAGGAGAGTGAGTCAAATGAAAGAATCGCCACCAAAATGACTTATTTTATTTTCAGGTTCCATATATGTTTAGGTAGTGACCTCCACACATAAGCACATTATATGAGTACAGATCAGGTTCGAGCCTTTTAGATTATAATAGTCGTTTATTTAGTTGAGACCAATTACAATTTTATACAAAAACTGCAAATGAAATTTGGCATGAATAGAAACGCAGATCACATCAAAAAATATTGAGTCTAGTAATAAATCAATAAAAGTAGGTATCTTATGTTCCTAGTACCTTTGAATAATACTTAGCTATGATGATTTCGTTGTAAGGGGCAAATGGTAACACATACATTTTTTGGCATGAAATATAAAACTTGGCTTATTACTAATTCAAGAAACCGACATCCACTAACACTGAAAAATAGTAATGAAACAACATAGTTAAAATAAAAATTTATTCAAATACCTAAAAGATAAATAACGATCCAAAAACCGTACAAGATGTTATGAAAACTATTATCATAAATAAAAAAATTAATTGAAAAATAAATTTGATTCTAAACGCAAAAGTTTTTCAATAAACAGGTCGTTTCACAGAAATATCTAAAATACCTTTAATATTAAAATATATCTTGATATCACATGTTTTTGCTAGAAAATAAGTATTACAAAACACATCAATGATTTCAGAAAAAGTGATTCATTTATTCATTTCTTCAGGCTACACTTGTTATTCGATAAGAAGCTCCAATATTAAACCAGATCATCCCATTTTTTCAATTAAACTGAGCAAATAAACCATATCTGTTATAATAAAAAAAATGACTGAATATTTTTGGGAGATGCTGTGGTGGGATTAGGGACCAATGTTTTTGATAAAAACAAATATTGTAATTCTTTCATCCACATAACACTTACAAAGGAACAATGAAATAACTAATATTGAAAAAACCTTTCCTTCATTTCTGAGTTTTTTGAATTATTTTTAGGAACAAAACACATATTGAAAAATAATATCTCAGGGGATTGATTTTTCTTGTAAGGGGCGAATGGTAGCAGTTACATTTTTTGGCATGAAATATAAAACTTGGCTTATTACTAATTCAAGAAACTGACATTCACTGACACTGAAAAACAGTAATGAAACAACATAGGTAAAATATAAATTTATTCAAATACCTAAAAGATATATAACAATCCAAAAACTACACAAGATGTTATGAAAACTATTATCATAAATAAAACATTAATTAAAAAATAAATTTGATTCTAAACACAAAAGTTTTTCAATAAACTGAGGTCGTTTTGCAGAAATATCTAAAATACCTTTAATATTAAAATATATCTTGATATCACATGTTTTTGTTAGAAAATAAGTATTACAAAACAACTCAATGATTTCAGAAAAAGTGATTCATTTATTCATTCCTTCAGGCTACACTTGTTATTTGATTAGAAGCTCCAATATGTAATTAGATCATCCCATTTTTTTAATTAAACTGAGCAAATGAACCATATCTGTTATAATAAAAAAAATAACTGAATATTTTTGGGAGATGCAGAAGTTGTAAATGTGAATTTGCAGGGCACGATCAATCTTCCTCTAAAAATCCGTATTGTCTTCCAATGAATTTTGCAATAAGCTGGAAAAGAGCTGTGGTGGGATTAGGGACCATTGTTTTTGATAAAAAACAAATATTTATTGTAATTCTTTCATCAAAGAAACAATGAAATAACTTATATTCATAGCACCTTTGAATAACACCTAGTTATGACGATTTTCTTGTAAGGGGCAAATGTTGTTAATCAAGTTTTAAGAATTTTGAACAATGTTCCCAAAGAATTCAGAAAACAGTATTTATCAGAAAAAGCATTTTATTGTGTTTTAGATTTTTATAATTGTTTTTTTATTTCATTTATTTATTTATACATATTCGTTCCACACTGTGAAGTATTATGGAATAAAGTGATTATTATTATTATTGAAAAAAAAACTTTCTTTTATTCATGAGTTTTCTTAAATATTTATTTTTTAGGAACAAAACACAAATTGAAAAATAATATCTCAGGGGATTGATTTTGAATGCTTTCCAAGAGTTTATTATTTTTTCTGTAGTAGTAGAAAAATGAATCACTGCACACCTTAAAAATGTTTGAATAAAAGTTAAATTGGAGTTTTTTATGCCAACAATGGATCTATCACAATCACATAATCTTTACGTTGTCAGGACCAACTACTACCCTAACGTTTTTATTGACACTAATATTTCTTTCATTATTATAATTTACGGGTAACCTTATGATAAAACTTTTTGGCAAACAAGTGTCAGTAGTGCATGTGACCAAGTTGAAAATTAAATCCACATTGTTTCCTTTGGCATCTCCACTCACTGGCACACTTATAACTGAGTCGATATTTTTCAGGTCTGTACCGTTCAAAGGCACTGCAGACCATGTTATGTCTGGTAGGTCCACTAACCAAGTCTGGGGAGCATCATCTGTTAGACCTAACCCGTTTTCGAAAGCAAGGTCCACCTTCACTATCAGCTTTCCACCGTTAGGACTCATTTCCAGGGGATTATTTAAGATAACATCATATTTTGATTTGTCCTGACGCGTTTTTTCATCAACAGCCTTGTTCAAAGTCATCTTTTCAATCTTTTTCACATTTTGATTCGCATCTAAATGCAAAATTTTAATCGAGTGGTTATTGGTGTCTGCCAAGTATAATTTATTGTTGTCAAAACTGACACAAAGTCCTGCTGGTTCCCGAAATCCTGTTGAAGAACCATCTGTCGTATCTGCCGAAGGTACGGTAATGGAGGTTACAGTGTTTTGAGCAACGTCAACTTTTTTTAATTTATGATTGTAAGTATCGGCTACAAAAAGAATTTTCTCATCTCCACTGATTGCTAGGCCAAGCACATGTTGGAGTTTTGCGTCGAACAACATTCCATCTTTGTCACCAAAAGCGAAGAGGTTCTGAAAAAAAAAGCTTTTTAATGAAGTTTTCAATTAAATAACTCATAGGTAAACGACAAAAACCACAATTCTGTCATGAAAATCAAAAATATTTGGGTGTTCGATATTGAAGTCAGTTTTTGATATTATCATCTACTAGTATCGTGACAAACAGTGGTGTGACGTTCGCAGCAAAATCAAAATTGCTTTATTTCTATCAGACAATATACATTGTATCAGAATTGTCAGTATTTAGGCGGATATGTACATTGCAGTACAAAATTTAAAAATTTTAAAATTGACATATATCGGACTCATATGTATCATAAGTACAACGTCACAACAAATTAAAAAAAATGTTATGATCCACGCAATCGAAAGCTCGACTCAGATCACAGAAGATACCCATGGGGATTTCTCTCCAGTCCAAACAGTTTATTAAGTTGTCATAGAAACTATGGATAGCAGTGGTTGTGGATCTGCCACAACGAAATCCATGTTGGCTGTGGGATAAAATATTTTGTTCAATCAAGAGAGTCATCAGCCTTTTCAAGTAACCATACTCAAATACTTTTGAAAAACTGTTTGGGATAGTTATAGGTCTATAATTTTCCAGGTGTTCAGAGTTATTTTTTTTGTAAATGGGAGTTACTTTTCCCACTTTCAATTTAGTCGGGAATTTGCCAGATACGAAAGAAAGATTCACCAAGTAAGTTAGTGGTTCGATAATAGTATTGATAACTTTTTTAAGAATGAATGAAGGTATATCATCAGAACCTGCCGATGATTCATCAGTGGAATATGGTTTCAGGAATATGGTGCGTGCAAGAATTTTCTGTGGCACAATGATTTCGGTGGTTTGAGGAATCAAACTTTTCAGTTCCAGAGGTGCCCTTTTGAAAAAATCATTAAAAAGAGTAGATACCATGTCTGGATTCTCTACCTTCTCGTTATTATGAACAATTGCAATATTTTTATTTGGTTTTGTATTTTTATTATTCAAATCAGAAACGACTTTCCAGGTAGTTTTTCCAGGATTGTCAGAGTTTACAATGTAATTTTGAAAATATTGCTTTTTTTTTCTCTTTCAGTAGAGGAAAATGTCTCTTTTTGAATAATTTGTAAAAATTTGACAATTCTGGATATTCATTTTTCAACATGAAGAGATCTTTTAATTTTGTACTAGATATTTTAACCTCAGTATCTACCCAGCGATGATGTATTAAGAAGCTTATATCTTACAAAATAATTGTATCTTTCACTTCATCCTTGTATGCTATTTCTTTGTACCGCTTCACATCACGGGTATACTCATTATAATTTGTTGATTGCTGTTACTGAAGAGACATTTATTTAGTTAACGTTGGGCACTAAACTGGGAGTAGATTTAAAATGGCTGATTGTCTGCAATAGGTCTCATCATTTCTGTGCCAAGATGAAATGGACAAACTGTAAATGACATTGTATCAGTGTTTCTTTTATTGGTGTCAATTTCATCGTTCTTTGGTTGAAGTGACGTACTTCTGTAAATTTTAGTTTTATTGCATTTAAGAAAATCTAAGACCAAGTCTAAACAAAACACTACTATTCATTATGTTGTGCACTATTTCTTTCTGTGTTTTATATATATATATATATATATATATATATATATAGATATTTTTTTCTTCAGAATTTCTCTCTGTGGTATTGAAGAGTGAGTCTGTCACATTTTCCTGATCACCTATACTAAATGCAAAAGATGGCAATCGATTCTGAAACAGAAGTAGAGTTTTTAATCAGTTTCGTAGATCATTCGTATTCTGATGATCATTTTGAAACATAAACTATCATTTTCTGTGAAAATCTCTAGTGCCAACATCATTTTGAAGTTTCATGATCTTTCTGTTATCATTTCAGTCGAAGACAAAGACAAACAGAAATTTGCACCTACTTAATTAACCCTTCAGCATTGTTAATAGATAGGATAGTTTTTGAAATATGATTGATCTAAGGTATTGATGAAAAAAATCCACTCCCGTTTCTGAATTAATTGCCATCTTTTGGCATTATGCATACATAATCAAGAAAAAGTGTGATTCAAGCTATGATGTCCGTAAAAATAAAGAAAGAAAAGACATAACTTGGAAACGAAATCACTAGTGCCATCTACCCATAGTATCCATCTCTTAAAATGATATTTCCATATGGTTGGCTATCTATCCTACATCTCTATAATTAATGCCTTCAGACAAGGAAACGTTGTTGCATAATAAAAGTAATGAAATGATATGTGAGATAAGAGAACGCCGAATTTCAAGTTTACTAAAGGTAATGTTAATTTTTCCAGCTACTATTTGAATTTCTACATAAAAAAAAAAGTGTCAGAACATGGCATTTTCAGTTGGGGGTGAGGTTTTTTCTGCTTAGAACTAAAATGAAATGAAAACCTAATTATTTTTTGCTACCAAAAAATAACTGCATGTTTGAGACACAAAAAGTTGAGGAGAAACAGTGTATTTTCAGAAAAATGGTTCATAGGAAATGTATCTTCTTTCTTCTTTCCTTCCAACAATTCTCATGTTACTACTAATGAGTGGCCATCTTTGTAAGTTACACAGATTCTTCATATTCATATCTTCATATACTTTTTAGATGTCATAAATATCTGTTGTGCAAACTGTTCCGCGGCAAGATCTGTTTACTATGTACTCGTTGAATCACATTCAGGTATATTATGGTGTATGCCCCTGAAGAAACTAGGCAGTTTCTTATCATTTTCATATTCATTTTACAAAAAAGTCATCGGATATTTATGTAAGGCCAGTTATAGACATTTCTGTCGTCACTTATATGCAGAACAGAAAATTCTGACCCTTATCTGTATATTATCATTTTCAATACAGTGTGTCTCATTTACAAATAATATAGAGATGAAATTACACTACATTAACATATAGTATAAGCCAATCAATTTTTGTTAGTGTTCCTACCCCCTTCTCAAATTTTAATAAATTTTGAATGAAAAATTCATGTGTGGTTATATACTTTCTGTTCATTGATTTTATCGTTTGTTAATAGGACGATTTCTTGAATTTCCTATATTGGCCAACTTTTTGAGCTGAAATGATGTGTCCACAAATCTTTTATTTTTATGGGCAATAAAGCATTGATAAATCTACACAAATATGTACAATGTTAACTACAAAACTTTAATATTTTCAAATTTCAAATCCACAATTAATGCTCTGATATACTTTGTGTTCATTGATTTTATCATTGTTTGGTAATAGAATGATTCCGTGTTTTTTATATATTGACTGACTTTTCAAGCTGCAACCCTTTGTCAACAAAAAAAATTTATTTGGACAATAAAGCATTGATTGAAACATGAAACAGACAGTATTACATAATAACTTTTGACAAAGTCAGTGGGCATACTTGAAGACTGGCGTTAAATCAAATCATCTTTCGAACAATCTGTTCAGGCCAGTCTCAAATTACCTACACAGTAGGTTTCGGCTGGCACCTGTCAGAAAACAACTACTCCCCTGGCTAATTCCACGAAGGGCATTGAATTATATCCGACCGGTGCCAGTGCAGGTTTCTTCACAGAAGTAAATCCTGCATTTGCTTTCGTCGATACAAATTGTTCTAAAATTGTTATAAAATTGTTCGTTTTCGTTAACCAGCTGACGAACGTCAACTCTCAAAAGTCGAAACTTGTGCGAGCAATGGATCAACGAGGCCTTACCTTTTAACGTGCGATTACCCAGCATGGTGGCCCGGCGAGGATTCGAACCCCGGCCTTCCGCTTGACAGGCAGCTATGCTAACCACTACACTACCGAGAAGGAATTGATTTTCAATTATAGGGACGGACACACTTGCAGACCGGTTTCGGGCTACCTCGTCCATTGGTAGATGGCGCAATGACTTCGTTGTTCGCATCAGCTTTGGTCGGGGCTTGATCCTCTGAAGGATTTTGATTTTTAATTATGGGAAGTCATCGACTTTATGTTGATGATGGCACTGCCTTGCACTGACGAGTGGCCAAATAGCCCGAAACCGGTCTGCAAGTGTGTCCATCCCTATAATTGAAAATCAATTCCTTCATTTGTATCGACGAAAGCAAATGCAGGATTCACTTCTGTGGAGAAACCTGCACTGGCACCGGTCGGATATAATTCAATACCCTTCGTGGTATTAGCCAGGGGAGTAGTTGTTTTCTGACAGGTGCCAGCCGAAACCTACTGTGTAGGTAATTTGAGACTGGCCTGAACAGATTGTTCGAAAGATGATTTGACATAATAACTTATCTATTATGAAGTGTTCAGTTTGTTTGAAAAAAAAAACAAAAATACTAAAATATTTCGCGAGTTTTTCGGGCTTGAGGACCGTGTACTGGAATTTTTAATTCCAGAGCTTTCCTCTTTGAGTCTACTATGACAACATCAGTCATAGTAAACTCGTAGAGGAGACTTGAACTACGACCACGCTGCTGAAGGTGGCTGCCGCAGATGTAGCCGAAAGCTCCGAATTTAAAAATTCCAGTAGACGGTCAAGCCCGAAAAACTTGCGAAATATCAACACCAGCCATGAAAGCCTACATTCCTTCATAGTACTAAAATATATTGAAAATAAAACAATATACATACATTGGGATTTCGAGCTCCTCCCACGACCGGCGTGACTTTTCCATCAACCAGATTGAGTCTTCTAATGCTGGAACTTTCGCTATCGGCAATGTACACCTCCTTTGTTTTGCGGCAGATGGCCAAACCGGAGGGCTGCGCGAAAGCGGCAGCATGCGGATAATTGTTATTCCTGTTTTCTTCTTTCCCAGATCCCGCTATATTCATGCAGGTACCCGCCGAATATCTTTTGCACTTCCACCAGACGGTGTCTTCGAGGAACAACGCCCAGATCTGGTGAGTGCCGGCCATAGCAATGATCAAAACCTCGCGAATAGGCGGATTTCCATCGGGGTGGAAGGTTAAATCCATATCGGGGGTTCTGTAGATACACAAGTCCCACGGCGAAGATATTGGCTGCTGAGTCCAAAGTTTGCCTCCGTGTAGATCTTGTCCTTGTACGCCAGTTCCTGCATAATTTTTATTTATTTATTTATTTATTGACAAATCGAACCTTCCGAACAGAACAAGTTCTGGTATAAGGAAGATAATACATTGTATATAATTAAGTTCAAATATTTCAAAATGAACGAAAAGTAACAACTACAACAACTTCACATGTTTATTGATTGATGAACATCATTATGATATCAATTTTAGTTTAAGTTTTTTCAAGAAAACATTTATGGATTTTGAATTTTTAATATCGTCTGGAAGATTATTGTAAGTTTCTATACAACTAGATATAGGATTGTTTTTGCCTTTATTTGAATGAATGTTATTTAAGTGAAAATTATTGGCATTTCTGATATTATAGTTATGTAATTTTGATTTTTTTTGAAATGACTATTACCTTTTTGTAAATTATTTGTTACTTTGTATGCAAATTTTGCTCTTTCAAATTTAATCAGTTTATCTAATGTGAAAGTTTTGATATCTTTATATAATTGTAAAGAAGGTGTTTCCCACGGTTTTTTAAAAATAACTTTTATTGCTTTATTCATCAAACGATAAATGATCTCTTTTTGGTTTTTACTACAAGATGACCATATTGTTATTAAATATCTGATATGTGAGACAATATGGGCATTATAAATGAGATTTTGAATTCGATTATCTAGAAAATCAATTCTTCTTATTGCTCCAATCAAAGGAATAATTGTTCTCTTAATTTTATTCACATGGCAATTGAAATTCAAATTTTCATCAATCATTAGGCCTAAATATTTGTGTTCTTCAACTTGTTTTAAAATCTTATTTTTCATTTTTATTTTTAATTTCATTTGCTCCATATTTTTTTGTTTGAAAATCATGTATACAGTTTTTTCTGTATTAATAGTCAGATTCATTTCATCCATCCATTTTTCATACAATTGAATATCTTTTTCAATAATATTTTCTAATAGTTTTGTATTCTTGATGGAATAATAAATCACAGTATCATCTGCAAAAGAAAAATGTTTGCCTATCAATTTTAATTTGGTTATACTATTTACATAAATTAAATAAAAAACTGGGGCCAGTACTGAACCTTGGGGAACTCCCATGGTGGATTGTTTCTCAATACTTCGATTTCCATCAATAACAACATATTGAATACGATTTTCAAAATAATTTTCAAAAAGTTTATAAGAGTGACCTCTTACTCCAGAAGTATTCAGAATTTCCAGCAATATTGTATGATTTACTGTATCAAATGCTTTTTTTATGTCTAAAAAAATGGCGACGCCATATTTACTTTCATCTAAAGTTTCGAAAATATCATTCATGAAATCAGTTACTGCGGATTGGGTATTTGAATTTGGTATGAAAGCATATTGAAATTTATCGAAGCCAGAATTTTCTTTGATGAAATTAACCAGTTGTTCTTTTAGTACTTTCTCAAAAATTTTGGAAAAAACATTCAGAAGAGCTATTGGACGATAGTTAGAAATATTATTCCTCTCTCCTCCCTTATAAATTGGTTTCAATATGGTTCTTTTGAGATAATTTGGAAAAACACCTTCTTCAATACATTTATTAATGATAAGTGATATGGGTAGGCTAATTATATCAACAATATCTTTCAAGTCTTTCGAAGTTATTTGATCTTCGCCAGGAGCAGTGTTGGATTTGAGTGATATTATAATTTCATGAATTATTTCTTCAGAAACTGGTTTCAAGAACATGGTTTTATTACAAAGTGATGACATCATTGGTTTGGTTTTGAATTTTTTTGATAAAGTCAATCCAATTTCAGTGAAAAAGTTGATAAATTCATTGCATATATCTTTGTTAGATGTTATTAGTGTGCCAGATTTATTTTTAATTTGATTTAAAGATTGTTTTTCTTTATTTTTTTTACCTATATTGCTATTGATGACATCCCAAACTTTTTTTAGGTTCTTATCAGCTTTTTCAAACTGTTTATTGAGCTTTTCTTTCTTTAAATCTTTGCATAATGTATTGACCTGATTTTTAATTTTTTTGTATGAATTCTTTAAGTCATCAAGATTTGGATATTTTTTCATTTTTTTGTATAATTTATCTCGAATTTTCATTTTATCTAATACAGATTTAGTTATCCAGTTATTGTTATCTCGTGTTCTAAAGGTTTTCGTTTCACTGGATTTTTCTTTGCATTCTTTTATACAGTTGGCAAGTTCCTCAAATGTTGGTATATCATTGAAAGAATTCAATTGTTCTGAAATAGAATCGCGAAATTTACTTTTGTCTAGAATTTTTATAATTTTCTTCATCATCTTTGATTTATTTTTGATTATTTTTTCTGTTTTTATATTTATTATTTTATGATCAGAAAGATGGTAATCGTTATATTCAATTAGATAGTTGATACTATCCAAGTGAAAATTGGTTACAACATGATCTATTATAGATTTTGTCTTATTATGATTTTGTCGCGTATAATGATGTTCATCAAGTACATTCAATATTTTGTAACCATTGGTTTCATAAATACTTTGGTATTCTTCAACTAAATTATTTTTGTCTAATAAGTTAATGTTCATATCACCCAATAAAATTAAATTTTTATATTTTCCAGTGATATTATTGATAATTTTGAAAAATTCTGCTGTATTCGTATCTGGTGGTCGATAAATAATGCCAATCTTCATTTTAGGATGTATCGATATTATATTATCCGTCATAAAACTCGTGTATTTGAATAAAAAAAAGTAAGTATATGAAAAAGTACAAATGTTTACAGATTGAAAGTTAAAACAGCACAAGAATATCAGTTATTTGAAATGAAAAATTCCAGATCACAATCAATCGAAGGTGTCCAAAAATAATTAATTTACACTATAATATGCCTAAGATAGCAGAAGAGCTTTATATTCTCTTTCGAATGCCGAAGTTTTCATGGTATTATAGAATAGAATTGTCTTGAACTAACACTTACATTTTTGCATATAACAGAAGTTAAGCAGATTATTTGTATTCGAGTCCAATAAGTACTTTTAGGTTTTGTTTCAGTTTGAGAACACATGTGTTAACCTAGGAAACTTGTACAATCTTGTTTATCAACTGGGGTTACCCGTTAATAAATAAATAAATAAATTAAAAAATATACTGATCTCATAATATCAAACAATGACATAAGACAGGTCAGATATAAACAAATTAAAAGGTCCAGCTAGAAACTAGAACATCTAACTCAAGATATTAAAGCTTCCTTTACAAACACAGCATCGAAAAAAAAAACACAGACAACATTTCTACTCACACTATAAACAGGTACATTTAAAATCAAAGTATATGTTGCAGTTTGGACACAGTTCAACGAGTATTTTCAAAATATTCTTCAACTGAATATGGACACATGTCAATAGTGACTACGTAGGTGATTCAAGAATGTTATTCTCATATACCCGGAGAACCTTTCAAATTTCCTAGATCTATGTCTTGGTATAGTTAAAAATTCAGCCTGTCTGGTAGGGTTGCTGTGGTAGGAAGAATTTTTGCTCAATCCTTTATTATTTTCCCAAATATATATCATACATCAGAGTATATAGATGCAAGAAAATGTTAGGATTCCATGGAATAAAAAAAATCGTTAGCATAAATCCCTGCATGGAATGCTAAATAGATTCCTGATAACTTATTTTCGAGAAATGAAGTCCATATTTTTGTTTATAGCATTACCCCAAAGTACCACATTGTAACTATGAGTGACTGTATACTAGACTGTAATGGACTTCCTTTAATTTTAGAAATGGCATAATATGCTTGGTAAATTCTTTTACAAGTGGCAAAAATGTGATCATACCATCTCAAACCGTCATCTACCATGATTCCAAGCAGTATTGTAAAATTTTTCGAAACCAGTTGCATTCCATTGACTTCTAACAGAAATGAATGCTTGGCGAAAGTATCGATACAACTGAAATGAATCAATTTTGTGCTGATCAAATTGAGAATAATGTTATTCAATCCCCATCAGTCTAAGAAACCTGTGATGAGACCGCTAAACAGGTATCGTCAGCAAAAAAGTGAGATCATTGCTATTGATGTTGAAATAATTGGGAAGGTAATTGACAAATAAGAGAAAAATGAGTGGTCCCAGCCCAGAACATTGGGGAACACCCGAATTCAATTTATAATGATCCGAAACTTCATCTGGAGATAAAAAATATCCACTCGAGAGTTGAGTTGATCAAAATATCGGAAGGATGAGCTATAGAGACAAGTCAGACAAACATACATAAATGAAAGAATGTAGGCTTTTACAACCGGTGTTGATACATCGCAGGTTTTTCGAGCTTGAGGTCCTGGAATTTTGAGTTCCGGAGCTTTCGGCTGCATCTGCGGCAGCCATCTTCAGCGGCGTGGTCTTAGTTGAACTCCTTCCTGTGAGTCTACTATGACTGATGGCAAATCAGTAACTTGTTCGTTAATATCTTGCTGTCGGACCCTATTCTATCGTACGTCGGATTCTGTACTTCTGTCTGATTTTGTCGCCAATGTCTTTAAAACGAGACGTCAAATTTTGTTTAAGGTCAGTCCCTCTTCCTTCCTGTTGAAGTTATCCTCACGCTTATATATATATATATATACATTACCCACAGCCGGCATAAAGTGATTTGAAGGTGCATGAATACAATAATTTGTTTATGTTCTCGTCAACCTCTTCATCCAAAGATAACTCTTCAACCAAGATCTTTATTTTTTAGTCACATATGAGTTTAAAAACATATATCCACACGTACTATTTGAAAAAAATGCATTTGTCACCGTGGTATATCGATATTTGTAGAAAAAGTATAGTGTGCAGCTCGCCCGGAATATAACTTACAGCACTGGGATAAGGATCGTGTTGCTAAAGTAATACTTGTGGGAAATGAGTAACATTCTGTGCTAGTCCCACAGTACTTTCATTCACGACTATTGTATTATGTACCCATTATTCGTCTGTTTGCCTGACCTTAATGATACCCATTATTCACTAGTGATTAACCCTTTCTGTCCCGGGCCTTGATTTACATGTTGGTCCCTCAGTCCCAGAGGTTTTTCCATGCTTAGAGTCCCATTGCCTTATATATACGTCACATATAAATAAACAAATAAATGACCAAGGAATGTTTTTTAATGAGAAAAATATGTTTTTTAAGAAACCTAAACGTTTTCTTTTTATAAATACTCATCAGAGAGTAAAACAACTTGAAAAAAATCTAAATAACTCTAAAAAAAAAAAGTAAAAAATTGACATTATAAGTTTTCTTCTGTGTGATACTCCTCAAAACACGGTACTACGCAAAAACCAACGCCGCATCCTGCACACATGTATCTCGATTCGCTTCTTTTTTTCTGGCCACTTCTGTGTGTAGAACAATTTTAGCTCAACATCATATCTGATCGATCTATTGCACCCATATTTTCGTTGTAATCCACAACAACAGCTGGTTTTTGTATGGGTTCTTTGGTCTTGAAATCTACTTTGTCTAACGCTACTATGTGATCTTCATGAAAAGTAGTTAGCATCATAACATCACGCCTATCCTTCCATTTCACGCAAAGCAGATTTTCGGCACATATCGAGATAGACACTAATTCCTGAGATAAATTGGGCATCTCTTTACGATTAGGACGGACTGTTCCGCAGGAATTAGTCTTATGTTTAAGGTGTCTTATGTTTAAGGTTCTTCGACATATTGTAACAGCGTTGCCACCAGTGCAGTGCTAAGAACTTATCCTCAATATGTGAACAAATATATACGCCAATGGGTCCGCATGACCAGTCTTAATTGCCAATATTTTGCGGCTTTGGGACCAATGACCTAACATTTTCGGGCATATTTCTACGGCATTGGGACACCAACGGGTCTAAAATTTCATAAGTAACGCATATTTTCGGCTTTGGTAAATTGAGACCATAGCACCTTGAACATATATATACGGCGGCTGGGACTACAGACCCACTTTTTAAAAAACATATATATGCGCCATTGGGACAGAAAGGGTTAATGAGTAACTATTCACTGCTGTCAAATACTACCTTGATTTAGTTATAATGTTATATTGTTTTGCTACGAACAATCGGCTGCAAAAATGTTATCATGTGAACCACCAAATATTTCCAATGGAGGTTCTTCACCTACATATAAAAAAAAAGGCAAGGAGCATCTACTCTGAGCCATCAGCGACTATGAATGTGTGTGTCATATTGAAATAGCTTCTGAATCCAAACAAATTTGACTCAAACCTGTCAACAGTATTGTATGATTATTTGTTAGAATAAAATATTATTATTATTATATGAATTATTATTTCTTAAAATATGAATGACTGTAACGAAATTTTCCAACAAAAAATCATCAACATTTTTTTTTATTAGTCGTCAATAAAATATAGTATTTTACTCGCGTATAATAATAATAATCAAATAACAATTTATTAACAATAAATCTCAATATTACAATTTTAAAATAAATAATTTGTGAATAAATATTTAAACCTTACGAAGTTATTGCACTTGTTGTGAGGATTAGATATTTTATTGAATATTTGTTACTTTAATCGAATTTGGTAATTTATCGTAAATAAATGATGCTAAATATAAAAAGTTTTTTTGTGATTTGGCTTTGGAAATTTTATTTTTAGTAGTAATTTTGCTTTATTTCGTGTATTATATAAATGTTTATTATACTTACAGCAGTTTTTATGAGAAAATATGTAAGTTATTATATTAAGACAAAATAATTGTCTGATATCCATTTTTTCACTTTCACAAAATAAGTTATTGGAGGAATATCGAATATTTTTACCATACATGATTTTTAAGAACCATTTTTGTAAATTTTTCAGATAATTCTGATTAACTCCCCCCCATGACAGTATACCATAATTTATTTGAGATTGAAATAAAGAAAAATAAATCATATCCATGTGTTTTTTTACAAAGAATATTATGAAGAAATTCGAATTTTGGCAATAGAAGCCGTAATTTTTTTATTGGATAATCAATTTGGAAATTCCATTTTAAATGCCTGTCTATCATGATGCCTAAATATTTGATATGGTCGACTTCTTTTATATATGAGTCATTTATTTTAATAGGTCCAAGATAAGGTTGATGATTTCTATAAGAAGTAAAGGGGAGATAATGTGATTTTCTCGAAATCATATTGTAGGAGTATTTCAAGAGATAGCCATGTATTTGATATAGATTATAACAGTATCATCTGCAAAACTGTGTATGGAACCTCTTGTTTTCACATAAAAAATGTCATTCAGGAATATGTTACATAACACAGGAACTAGAAGTGTTCTTGGTGGAACTCCATAATTCAAATTTTTTTCTGAACTGATATCACCTATCTAGGTGATTAAGGTAAACAGTAAACTTCACCTCGTGAATATAATAGCCATCATTATACGCTCTTTGAATAATATACTATTATCCAACACAAGACGTCACGTGTCATAACTGTACAGTTATGACTGTCATTATTAATGTCATTTCAGACAAGTAAACTATCAAATAACACACTAGTGATATGATCTATAACTCATACCTCTACAAAAAATGACGTTTTTTCCTCATAAAACAATATACTATCGAGAACACATACACAAGAAAACTGTTTCATAACTATAACTCACCGGCAACAGTGTCAACCCTTAACTTTTTGAGATCAATCCTTCTGATTGCATGATTTTCAGTGTCAGCAACAAACAAAATATCCTTATTCAAAAACACAAGTCCTTGAGGATTGTTGAATTCAGCTTCATCCAAATTTCCATCCTTGAATCCGAGTTTCTTTCCTCCAATCTGTTGTAAAAGGCTTCCATCATTCTTTAGAATCAGTATCCTGTTATTTCCAGTATCTGACACAGCCAACAGTTCATGATTATTTTCATCCAAGAAATTCGTGATTTTTCCTGGGAAGAGAAGTGGCCCTTTCAAGTCTGGCAGCAAGTGATATGCCGACTTGAATGGCAACTGATGGTTAGAGATGAGGTTGTCCTCTTTATAAAACTTCAGAGCGTTCCGTATACAAACTCTGAGATCATCTTTGTGACCTTCACCAGTAAACATTACGATGGGATTCGAGTTGGGGCCTAAAAGGAGCAGAGTTGGCCAGCACTGTACATCACAGTTTTTCCACATTTCTGAATCAGAATCATTGACAACTGGGTGATTAATATTATAACGTTGCACAGCAGCTAGGATATTGGAGGATATTTTCTCATTCTCAAACTTGGCACTGTGGACACCAATCTAAAAGTGAAGTTATAGAGAAAAGTAATTGATACTCAAACATAAATTAAATGCTTGTGAAAATTGAGCTGCCCATCCTTAAAAAATGTATAGAAATATAATTTAACCGACTAAAAAGAGGGACTGGTATGAAATTTATACTAATAGTTTTTTTTTTCTCAAAAAACCTAAGTGAAATATTTGCAATGGTCATTAATTTGTTATTGAGAATGAAATTGTGAAATTTTAATGGTGTCAATAAATACACCGAAAATAACCATTTTAGGAATAGTGAGTAAAAATAAAAACTTACTTTATAATTCTTTTGAGAGACCCTTTTTCTGAGTTATAAGTGATTGAAGGTATACTTATACTAATTGAAAATTATTATTTTCGAAACTTCATATCTCCACTTTTACCAAATATTAACCATGCGAAAAATAGTCTAGAGAGGTACTTGAAGGTTCTTTTGAATGTGCGCTCATTTTCATTTTCCTCGTGAATTTTTAAATTTAATTTTTGTAAAGAAATTGCATTTTTCTAAGAGTTAATGATACAGAGATATCAAATGATCGATCTGAAAACTACATTATTATATTTTTCAGGTAAATTGAGTGATTTTTTTTTTGTTCTGACCATTTATGGAGAATGCAGTGAATAAAATGACCTTTATGGGAAAATGTTATACTTTATTGCAAAATTTACAAGAAAAATAAAGAGAAACTTAAATAAAAAAACACAACTCTTAGAGATTAGTTTGCTTACATAAAAATTTTGAGAAGTATGTTATTTGAAAAATATCAAGGACTAAAAAGAAATCATTTTCGCACAACTTACCCAAAAATTTAAGTTCTGTAGTGTTTGCCATTTGACATTGTTGTAATTTTAAAAATCCAGACGAAAAAAATGTCAAAAAGATTTCTTGCAGGCAATGATGAAAATATTCAATAATAGATTTGGAGGCTGCGCCCTGTTTGGTAAGTTGGGTTGCACTTTCATGCAACTTTTTAGCAGTTGTCCCTTGCTTATATTCCTTTTTTATTTTTGGATTTCCTTTCAATTGAATCCATCCACTAGTATACATTAAATAAGTAAATATAAATATAAAGGAATCTTTATCTTGATTGGATATGAAGGCAGAATTCAGAAAATGTTGACTGGGCTAACTCCAAAAAGGCTATGCCATATCTGAGGAGTATTTTAATTGACAGAAATAGTTCTGCTAAATCATTTGATATCTCTATTCAGTATTCAAAACACATGTTTATTCAGGTTCCAGAAAGATTGAATGCTTTTTCAAGATACGCTTCAGAAGAGAATCTTTAGGAATCTTGAGAAGAGAATAAAACACCATTTCTTCATTCTCCAATCCATACAGTTTGGAGAATTCTGTTGGCATGAAAACTGAAAACCTTATGTGATATACCTGAGAGGAGAAATATAAATTATATTTTATACTGACCACCACTAATCCATCTTCAACAGAAAACTCTCTTTCAATTTCCCGGAGATCAGGAATGATATGCATACAGTTAATACAACAGTATGTGAAAAAGTCAAGTACCACCACTTTTCCTTTCAGATGTTTCTTGAAAGTCAAGGGTTCAGTTACATTGAACCATTCCAAATCTGAAAGATCAAAAAAATTAAGAATAAATGCAACTTTGGGTATATTTCAGAAACATTTAAGTTAAGAGAAAACATCATCCATCAGCATTGAAAGTACACATTATTGCAGATAATGACACACCAAAAAAAACAATCCTTTGAGGATATGTATGAAGGAGCTAAGAAAATTCAATTCAAATCTGCCACAAATCTTCATCTAATGCCAATATAGATCTTATTTTCATAAAGCGGGTTCACTAAATGAATAGTGCATAATTTATTGCATAACGCACAACCTGAATCTGAAAATTAAGGCTAACTCAAATTATGAATAACTTATCAACTTATAATTCACCAAGATTCAATAAGGGGATTCAGACAAGTTCATAACTTATCTCGGAAAGTTCGCAAATTTGACGTTTTGATTGAGAAGAGTTGAGTTATTTTTATGAATCAAGTTGGCTTGCATAAATTTGCTTTTACATGTCCCAAAATAAAATTTTCCTAATGAAGTAGCAGAATTGACAATTTTGAGCTAGTAATCCTAAATTGATGAATATTATGGTGCCTAATAAATTATGGCATCAATTTTCAAGTTTTCTCCTACTCTGCCTGTGATATATCAATATAAAAAAACTGAATACAGATGAAACTATCAGTAGGTAATTTCATAATGTATACAACTTTATCTCCTCCCTTGTTTTGTAGAAAAATCCCACGAGTATTATCCAATTGAGAAGTTGTTTACAGGTCTGTATTGCGTATGGCATACACATATCCCCAACAAGATATCCAAAGAATGTGTATGAATACCATGTTTTTTTTGGAAATTATCTATCATTAAAAAATATAACATTTTCCTATACAATTCTTACAAAACCACGACACATGTTTCGCTATACAATAGCCTCATCAAGTAAGATGAAAAAATTCAGGAAATGTTTACTAGCTAAAGGCCAATTTATATATCTCTGTCTTAGTCCTAAATTCTTGAATGACAGCTAGTTTCACACTAGGAATTAGGTGGTATTTGATCATATGCTGCCTGAGTAACATTTTTAAGATTGAAGGGAAGACAGAAACAGACCTGGTTCTTCACATGCTCCTTCATAGACCTCTAAAATCAGCTTTGTTTTCAAATGAAATAAAGACTAAGACTTAATAGAGATGTATAAAAATTGGCACTAACTCCAAGAAGGCTATGCCCTGTCTGAGGATTTATTTCATTGGTGGAAAATAGTCGTCATATCAATTGATATTTCTATTCACTATTTAGAACAGATTATTTTTTTTAATCTGATTGAGGAAGCAGGAATATGTTTCTGCCAGTTAAATTCAAATAAGTCATCCTCAATTTCAAGCTGGAAAGGTCCATGAAAACCTATACAATTATTGAAGGGTGGGAAAAACCTGCATACCTGGATTGAAGTCTTCCACGGACGCATATTTAACATTTCTCAGATACTCTTGCACACCCAAATCTTTGTCAGACTTCTGGTCAATATAATTTTGGAGTTTTACTTGGGAGTAGTACAAATAATCTTCAACTGATTGCATGGTAGAAGATATAGAAATGCGACCACGTATATTTTGAACAACTCTGGACAAAAAATTCATGAGATATCTGCAGAAACCTCAAATAAAATTTTAACATTCAATTCGTTTCAAAACTTATCTGTTTTCTATTTATCATTGTGGTGATATGATATGATGACAGTTAGACAGTTGACACTGATGATAGTGGCCGCGTCTAACAGCTTACAGCCTTACAGCAGCACAAAAGTCGCTGCACAAAATTTGACAATTTTCTATGGAGAAATGTCAAATTTTGTGAGGCAGCTTTAAGCCGTGTAAGCTGTTAGACGCGGACAATGTCAGAGATTCGCTAATGTGTTTTCTGGCGGTCCTAGGCGCTTAACTAAACTGAGTGTAATTGAACTAATTAGTCGTTCTCGATTGAGATTTGGTTCATAAGATAAAAATGACCAAATTTTTGACAGACATATACATGTTTCTGGAATAAAACAGATAAAAGCATGAAAGCAATAACACTGCTCAAACGGTATATTGCTATCTCTGTTTGATTCATATTAAACCAAAATGAATCGAAAATGGCTCATGTATTTAAAACACGTATTCGTCTATATCCTCTATCAATTACGGCCAGCCAATTGATGAGAGAAGAGAGAGAGAGATGAAGAGGCGGATACGTTTCGAATACAAAAGCGCCAGAAATCACGAGCAAGTAATTTTTCACCTGGGCCGCAATGAGTACAAAATATTATTGCAATGTAGTTCGCTGTATTTAAAATAGGAATTTTAAAAATATAAAGGAGCAAAAAACTGTTAACTGATATACCTACTCCGAAAGTATCTAAATAAAACACAATATTCAAACTAAAATGTATGCAATTCAAACAACACACTTTTTCTCACCAAATCTGAGTACGCATCTCCATCAAAACAGTGAAAGGCGTTCGTAGCAGTTTGTGGTCGTTTGACTAGTACTACCATATATAATACCATTACATAGATCTTATATGCGTAGCATATAAGATCTATGTACCATTAGAAAAGCAATTTATCCCAAATTAACATCATCCTGGGATCGAAGAACCCTTATACAATATTCAAGAGAATAAATTACGTGGTGTACAGAGGATTCATCGTAGCCCCAGAGCAAAAATGAAGGTCGTTCACCTAGAAAGATTCAAACCTCACAATGGGAATAATGAGATATTGTTTGATCGGGACGATCAAAATTGAGAGGGGTATAATAGTACAAAATCTCTTAGCGCCGGCCCTGTTGCTCGTTAAACGCAAAATAATATGAGGAGTCGAAAAAAGTAAGTAATCTTCCAGGAAATCCCGACTAGCGTAGAAAATTCGATACACATCATCGAGATAAGTCCGGAAGATTTACAATAGGCATAAACAACTATAAATACGGATACCGTTTGGCAGACGGCAGAGTTTCAGTAAAGAGCATTGGATAGTTTAGCTGAGCAGTTTAAGTGATTGTTTCATATTGTGATGAAGAGTTGTAATAAAAATACTGAAGTGTTGTTTGGAGTTTCAATAAACGAACCCGAGGAAATATCGTAACAATATTAAATAAATATATAAGTAAATAAGGGATAGCTCAGCGTGTACACGTTAGTGGGGATCTAAACACTTCAGAAAATAAGATGGGCAAACTGACAACGTTCCGAATAAGAAAATAAGATGGAGACGAGAAAGTGCAAAGAGCTTCGCCGACTCTATCTTTTTTTGAGTGAACAATGGGTCACTTTACGACCGATGAAAGATGTATACATTACTAATGTGATTTGACTCAGTTAATATGAAACTTTTCCAACGGCCATTACCCACATGCATTACCCACGGCCGGGTATATTCGTATATGTTTTCGACAACTTTTTTATGACTCTTCAGCCAAGGTAAATATTTCTCAGTGACATATATCAGTTAAAAAATATCCATCCATATCTAACATTTTGAAAAGATGTATTCGCTACCCTGGTATATCAATAGACGTAGAAAAAGTATAGTATGCAACTTGCCCGGAATATTCATCATACTCTCGTATCATGCAAGAGTGAGAATGAAGGTCACTTTCCATGAGAGTACAGAGTGCAATATGTGTAACTTTCCTATGTTGTCGTAGGAAAAGTAATTCAATAGGCATTATCTCAATCCTGTGAAGAGCTTGGTTTTCCCGAAGGAAAAAACATTATGCTTCGTGTATCGTCTTTTTCGTGAGTGTGGAAACTTTCTATTGAACTACCTGCTTCCTTCGAATGTATTTCATCAGAGCTTACTGTTTTGAAGCAGCTCATCACTCACTCATCACCTTACTTATTAGAAAAAGAATTTATGATCCTATCACAATGCAAGTCATTGGAATTTTTGTGCGAATTACCTGTCCCAAAAATGTAAAAATATTGTCATTGGTGCCAAAAATCATTCTCTCCAAATTATATTCTTGATGAAATTTGATTTTGAATTATACACAAAAATGTATTCTGATCTAAACAAACTTTGTGTCTATTGAATATTTTTTTGTCTTTTTTCTTTCCGAATCGAACAATAGAAATTACAACTTCTATGAAAGAAGTAAAATAACAAAATACGAACACTTTCTGTTGATAGGTACGTGTATATTTCTCTCCCCTGCCTATATGGCAACGACTGGCACTGGGTTACATAGAAATCAATTTTTATTGCTCAATTTGTATAATTCTGAACTACCTGAGTCTAATGCTACGATTTTGGATTATTCAACACAGTGGTCGCCAACCTCTTCAATGTGTTGAGATACTTACTTTGTTAATTCTGGAATAAACAGAGCGAGCTACCCACACGGAAGCCTACGACGGCGTAATAGCGCCACCACAATTCATATTTTTTTTTTGAAAATCACAAAATTTTGAGATTATTTCTCAAAATTTTGACATTATTTCCCAAAATTTTGAGATTTTTTCCCAAAATTTTGAGATTATTTCTCAAAATTTTGAGATTTTTTCTCAAAATTTCGAGATTTTTTCTCAAAATTTTGAGATTATTTCTCAAAATTTTGGGGTTATTTGTCAAAATTTTAGGATTAATTCTCAAAATATTGAAACTCTTTCAGAGAACTCACAATTGCAATGTCATGTTGTTATGTATGTATCCAGTTTTGAAATAGTTGTGCTTTGCGTTAGTTATAGGTGATATCCGATATGGAGAGTATCAATGAACTTATAGAGCGTTATTTCTTCCTGGGTTTGAATTACGTTGAAATCTTAGAGTGTTTGCATTTAGCACATAACACGATCATCAGCAGAAGAACATTACAAAGACGATTGAAATCAATGGGATTACATGGGAAGGAAATTTTCTACAAACGATGATGAGCTACTTTCTTTTCTCAATAAAGAAATTGATAATTCAGGAAAATTACATGGATATAAGTGGATGCATTCGAAATGCCTACAAAATGGACTTGTAGTGCAACAAGACTCTGTTCACCTGGCTCTAAATATTCTTGATCATGATCACTTTATGTAGGAGAAACAGATTGCGAAGAAGAGAATATTTCAGCAAAGGGCCTAATTTCTTGTGGCACATCGATTCATATGACAAACTGAAGCCATATGGAATAGCTATCAACGGCTGCATTGATGGATTTTCTCGACAAGTGTTATGGCTCAAATCAGCATTCACAAACAATGATCCAGCAGTTATTGGGGGTTACTTCATGGATACGGTGGAGTCTTCAGGGAGGGTGTCCAAAAATGATTCGAACAGATATGGGTACTGAAAATGGTTACATAGAACAAATACAAACTTTTTTTGGTCAACAAAGAGGTTTGAAAAGTATATTGTTCATTTATGGAAAGAGTACAGCGAACCAGAGTATAGAATGTTGGTGGTGTATATTGAGAAAGCATTCAGCTCAGTTTTGGATGAATTTATTCCAGAGTCTCGAAGATTACTGTTTTTTCAGCGGATCATTCATGGACAAGTCATTAATACAGTTTGTCTTCATGGATATAATTCAGGTAAGAATTCAATGACGTATTCAAACGCTCTTTTTGAAACTTTCTTATAAATAGCTATGCGAATTCGTTCCACAAAAACCCATTTTAGGGTTTCTCTGCGCCAATGAAGTTTTTGATTTCATTGATATCTCATAAGCCGTATAAAACACGAAAGAAATGGAACATAACAGCGCAGCTCGAGTGTTGATTTTTTTGAGTATTTTGTATGATAATAAAACATGAAGTGCAATACAACATTGTATCCACAACTGATATGTTACAAACACAAATACTTTTTCTTTCAGTATCGAATGTTTATATTTCTTTCAGAGGGACCTTGGTCAAGTTTGTTTAGAATGGAACACTCATCGTATCACAGAAAAAAATCATCTGTTACTCCCAAAGGTAGACCATTCATCATGTTTGAACTGCCAGAGTTGTATGGAACGAGAGATTATTTGATTCCAATTTCACAAAATGAGATAAGACTTTGTCAAGATGAATGTAAATACTTAGAATTTCCCTGTGATGTAGATGTTCACGGTTTGTGTAAAATTATCATGGAAGAAAAGGGATATACTGTACAGGAGGATCCATATAAGGCCATTGAATTATACTTGGCATTGAGGGAAGAAATAAATAGCTTGATATAGAATAATATTTAATAATGCTATCAGAAATCGTATTTATAGCCTATCTTTGATATATTTTTTTAATGCAAGATGACTTGGCTTGTACAGTATAAATACATTTTTGTACCTAATCTTCTTTATTCATTTTTCATTTGAGTAAATTGATGTTAATATTTGTACAATTTTTTACCAAACTACCATTCTATTTGTGTTCCTAAATGTAGATATTAAAGAAGACAATTCCTCAGTTCATTCTCATTTCATGAATATAAGGTCCTATGAACATAAGTGTTTTTCAATTTCATATCTACACAGGTTGATTCCAGTAATATTTTTTCGGGAATGCAGAAAGTACATGGTAATTGCATTGGTTACTTTATTAATAGCTAATATAACAAATAAGGCTGGATTCAGACAGATCCGAAATCCGATCGTACGACGCAACGATCCGATATGTTTCTGATTGGTCTAATTTTAAATTTGGACTAATAATAATAATAATAATAATAATAATTTGTTCTTTACTTCCGTAGGAAGTTTGTTATAAATTCTCAGGCCTAAATGGAACCACGACTTGACACAAATGTCATACTTGAAAAAAGGAGCATGGAAATTCCTATTTTGCCTAGTATAATAGTTGTGAATGGAAGAGTTCAAAATCAAGGCATTTTTATTAGTGTAAATATGTACACAAATTTCAAAAATGTATAAACTACATAAAGTTAAAATTTCGAAACTTTTGAAGATCTCTCTGCATGACTCTCTGTTAATAACATTGGCCATGATTCGAATAATCCTCTTTTGGATAATAAAAACATTCGGTGCCTGAACTGAAGCACCCCATAAACAGATTCCATATCTCAAACGTGATTGGACCTGAGCGTAATATACTTGTACCAATTGAGGTAGAGACAGTACAGTTCTCAGATTTCTGAAAAGGTAGCAAATAGAATTTAACTTACTGATGAGGAAATTGCAATGGCGTTTCCAGTTAAGGTGCTCATCAATAAATACTCCCAAAAACTTCGTAGACTCAACATTCTCCAATAAGTTTGAGCTGATGTTTATTTCAATTTTTTTGCATATTCTTTGCCGGTTATGAAACCGTATCATATGAGTTTTGGAACTGTTGAAATACAGGGAATTTCTGTTACACCATGCTGACAGATTATCTAAATTCTCCTTACAGGACTCATACAATTTCTCATCGGTTTTTTCACTGACGATTATCGACGTGTCATCGGCATATCCTTATGAAAGTTGCATTCTTTGCAATATCATTCAAATCATTGGTATAAAGTAAAAACAATATGGGCCCTAACACGGATCCTTGAGGCAGTCCTATATATATTGATACGAGAATGTTGAGACTTTTTTTGCATAATACATGAGCTAATTCTTGTCGTAACACTAACGAATTGTTCTCTGTCAGAAATGAATGACTCGATCCAGTTAAATGCGACTCCTCGAATTCCATACGCATATAGTTTATCCAGAAGGACATTATGCTGGACGCAATCAAACGCCCTACTCAGGTCACAGAACACCCCAACTGGACATTCATCGCGCTCTATCATATACATGAGTTTGTCGAAAAACGACAGCAATGCTGTAGTCGTAGATTTCCCCGGTAAAAAAACATGCTGATTATGAAAAGGAATGTTCATCTTGGTAAATTTCAAAAGTCGTTCTAAGAAGCTATACTCGAATATTTTTGTAAACGAGGATGCCACTGTAATCGGTCTATAGTTCTCAACTAAATGACTATCGTGTTTCTTGAATATTGGAATAACTTTACCCAGTTTCAAACTCTTCGGAAAGGCCCCCTCAACAAAAGATAGATTCACCAAAAAAACCAAAGGCTGAATAATAATATGAATAATTTTCTTCAACAGAAACATGGGTACCTCATCTGGACCTGAGGAAGATTTATTAATTATAATTTAATTATTTATTAATCAGAAAGCTTTCCGAAATTCAATCGTATGACGATCCGTACGATTGAATTTCGGATCTGTCTGAATTCAGCCTAACGGGTATTCTCACTTTACAAAGCTATAATATTATTGAAACTTTTCCTATAGTCGGGCTGTTCAAAAGATAGAATTCAAGGACGCGTGAACAGTAAATGCCTGCATAGCCACGCCTTCTAAACTGAAATAAATGAAGAACTGTTTACACTGAACTGTACTCATTTGTGCTTTGTATTTACGTGTGTTACGTTAATTAAATAATATGGATGGAAACACTCTTTCACCTCCAAGAAAAAGAGCAAAAAAAAGACATTTAACTGTAGAGGAAGAAGGTGCAATAATGAACACTTAAAAAAAAGGATTCCAAGAGTTGATGGGAGGACGACGCGGCGACGTTTTTGTTGAGAGGTGTAAATCGGACTTGTAACATTGGGGAGAGGAACATTCAAAGAGTGCGTGCCGTTCACGTGATCATTCTATCTTTTCGGCGGCTACACTATAGAGATCAATTACCCTAACACCAAACTGATATTTCTGCACTCGACGCGCGTTTCGCTAACAAAGTTAGCATCTTTAGGAGAAGAAAAATGATATAATCGGAAAATTGTTGTAGTTTCCAGATATAACTGGTTTTCTTTGCTCAGAGTCTTCAAACGTGTCATCAACCATGGCAGACATCTTCAGTGGCGTGGTCGAAGTTGATACTGCCGCGGTTGCAGATAAAACGTTTGGAGATTTGGACCAAAGCAGACCACGGCAATGCCCGCAAATAAACCAGAATATTAATGTCAGCCGTGAAAGCCTACTTTCCTATATCCATCTGAGAAGTATTGGAATTATTATTTTGAAGTTGGTGAGTTCGAACAGTTGAATATAATTTATATTTGCTTTTTACCCACTCTTCTTTGACTATGTATCTGAAGTAATTTGGCAAACACCATCGAAGCCGGTATTTTACATTGAAAGAAACAAACATAACATCTTCGGGTTTATTGATGACGATAATCAGGGAAATGGGCTCATCATTTCAAATTTCGAATATAACCCAATTAAACATTCTGTCAAACTCAAAAAACTTAAAAGATAATAACAATATATAATATAGGAACTTAGTTATCTTCATTTTCACATGTCATGAACACACAAATGATCCCAGAAGAAACAGAAATTAAAAATAGTTGACAAGAAATACTTTCTTCAAAATACATCGACAAAAAAAATCCAATTAAACGATATCCATCACCCAAATGTTCGAGTTGAGAGCACATTGAAACTCGTTTCTAAAGTCCGGATATGATTCATAATTATCAGGCAATACCAAAGAACAACTGCATGTATGAGCTACAGGTGTTCTACTGAAAGAACTCACAGTCTCTACAAATGAAATTTCTATCCGTTTTCCTACAATTATATTTGCCCCGGTAGTATATCCCAAGAAGTTTGATAACAGCTTATCATCTCCTTCTCTGATGGATCTTTTCGGATATCCGACGCTTTACGGCTTTAGATGATATTCAATGAGTAGGGTGGTAAATTTGTAGTGACTCCACTAATAAATTGACTCAATCTATACCTGCTTCTGTTCTATTACATAGGCCGCAGACGCTCATCTTTCAAATGCTCATACTTTCATACTTTTATGTGATTATTGTAACTGAATACATGCCATGGTAAGGGATCAAAATGTCGACAAAAAATCTCAAAATTTTGAGAAGTGATCTCAAAATTTTGGGAAAAAATCTCAAAATTTTGAGAAATACTATCAAAATTTTGTGATTATCAAAAAAAAATTATGAATTGTGGTGGCGCTATTACGCCGTCGTAGAAGCCACGTAACGCAACGTAAATGAAATAATCCACAGTTAATTTATCATCATATGAATTTATTTTACATAGGTACTAATAATGAAGGAATAACAAAATAACTAATATTACTAGTACGTACTAGTTCACAGCTATATTCCTACCTATCAAACGAAGGTGTTTGAAAAATAAACACAAACTTTTATCCAGCCACAACGGCATGTCACGTATGATTTTAAAATAGTTAATAATAACAACAAAAAAGTAACGCACTATCATGAACATGAACATTGAAGAATAAAAAAGCACGTTCAATGAGAAGGCTGACACTCAGACTGATCGATAATTTTTTTAATGTTTGCAGTATGATTTGATGCAGCCATTCGAATACAATTATCCAAATGTTCATCTGTAAGTTGTTTGCGATATTTGTTCTTAATAAACTTCATGTTGAAAAAAGAAGATTCACACAAATAGGTTGAACTGAGTAATGCTTTCACTTTCAAGGCAACATGGCATAGAACTGAATATTTGTCTTTACTTACAATAGATGACTGTTGCAGCGATGTCTTCGCCAGAGTTCTGCATAACACAAGTTGCGAACTGTTGGATATCAATTTCCATGAAGAGTGAAACAACAAACTGCGCTACTAAAGCCATTTCGTTGAAATCCTCAAAACGATTTTTGAAGTTATTATTCAGGGTAGAAATTATTTCTACATGATATTTGTTGTCATAGGGTTCTAATGGATTTCGAGATATTTTTTCTGAAAGAATAGGAAAATGCTTGGCATCGCTGTTAATTAGGTTTTGTTCCCAAAACTCCAGCTTTTTGATAAAAACTTCCATATCAGAAATCATTTCCGCTAGTATAGTAGTTTTCGCAATAAATGGTATTGACTGAAGGGTTATAATAAAACCAATTAGATCCTTAAGTTGTAGAATCCGAGATGCACATCATAAATGTAAAAGGACCGGATTCAGGTAATTTTGTTTCCCGGAGAGGGATTGTAGAGGATTACAGCTTAAACTTCTTGTTCATTTTAGTCTTTGTATTTCATATGAAGTGTTCACTTGTGTTACGGCGTGCAATAATTTTATAACATTTATTTGTTATTACAGACATTAATAGCAAAGATTTTATAACCCAACGTACAGAATAGGCAGTATGTGTCGTCCGAGGATAAAAAGTAATGGTGCTTCTTCCAGTGGTTCGTTAAAGAAGAATCACTTATCTTGTGACGCGAAAATCATTATAAAAAATGTGTATAGTTCCTTACTTCAGCAAGGATATAACGCGGGTGCTGCAGCAAAAGTAACCAGTAATTTGACGAAGGTGCCTCTTACTTCAGTTAGACGAATTGTTGAAAATTCCATGGAATCGAGAAAAAAGCGTAAAGATTTCGGTGTCACAAAAAGTCTAGACGACTGGGAAAAAGATTTGATAAGGCGAAAAATCTACACTATGTACGATGAGCAGCGTGTCCCTACAATCAAAAGTCTGAAACAGCGGCTCATCAATGACGAAACTCACATCAACTGTGGCCTCACTACTCCTTGGCGAGCTCTGTCTGCAATGGGCTTTAAATATCGCAAAATTGACAAGAGACAAGTAATAATGGAATCCACACGTTTAATAAACTGGCGTTCTGAATATATAACGTCAATAAGAAAATACCGGTCTGAAAATCGGCCAATACTCTACCTCGACGAGACGTGGTTTGACACGCATGACACCCCTTCCAAAGGATGGTCTGATTCCTGTGATAAGTGTAAAACAAAAGCACCATCAAATAAAGGGAAGAGAATTAAAATATTACATGCAGGATCAGAAAATGGTTGGATCCCAAACGCTATGTGGCTAATATACGAAGATACGACAGCAGAGCTTTTTGAAGATTGGTTAAAAAATTGTCTGTTACCCAACATTCCGCCAAACAGCGTTATAGTAATGGACAACGCAAGCTATCATAGTCGACAATTGCAAAAAATTCCTGGCTCAAAGAATACGAAATTGGAGATTCAAAACTTCATGGCTGCAAATGACATATATTTTGAGGAAAATTATACGAAAAAAGAAATTTTACAAGTGCTGCAGTCATTTTCTTTAAAAAAAAGGGATGTTTGTGATATAATTGCAGAAGAATTGGGACATACAGTGTTACGACTACCTCCCTACTACTGCGTGTTCAATCCCATAGAGCTTATGTGGCACCAGCTTAAATCGAGCGTGCGCGGAAAAAATACTTCTCCGACTTTAAGTGGTAGTGTGGTAGAATTAATTAGGAACTGTATGAATGACATTCCTACCGAGAGTTGGAAAAGTTCTGTTAGTCATGTTATAAATGTTGAAAACTCGTACCTTTCTGTAAAATCAATTGCGCCAATTATAATTAATTTAGATGAGGATAGCGATAGTGACACTGAACTTAATATAGAATAGAATTGTAACATTTAAATAAACTACTTGTATATCTCCTACATTATGCAAAATTCAAATTTCTCAAGTTCGACCCTGTAGCACATTTGCATCTTTTACCAGATGATTTTCTACACAATGGGATTAAATCGGGTAGTTTATTGCAGTTAATAAGCCAGTACCATTTACTGTGAAAAATACTATACTTTGTCTCTCCTCTGAAGCTGCAAATGAAGTTCGTTTAATTTCTCTGTAATGTCCACGAAAAAACCAAAATCTCTAAGCCAGATTGAATTTCATAGTTCCGGAGTCGGTTCATCGCGTTGTTTGAAAAATTGAACTATGCCAGATAGGACATCATTAAAACGTTTCAGTATCCGTCCTCTACTTATCCATCGGACTTCAGAGTGATGGATAATGCAGTGGTAACAGAGAAATTGCGAAAAAGTTTCATCTTTACGACATAACGCCACCAGACCCTTATCACAACCCACCATAGCTGGAGCGCTATCGGTTGTCAAGCCTACCATTTTCGATATTGGAATTTTCTCGGAAGAAATAATAATTTTTAAATGAGAAAACAACTCCTGTTCAGTAGTGTGTCCTTTCAGTGCAATTAACTTCGAAAGATCTTCTTTAATCGTAAAATCACTAAAAACCATCCTGACGAACACGGCCATCTGGGCAGTGTCAACGACATCTGTTGATGCATCCAGTTGAAGTGAAAAATAAACAGAGTTATCTAAGTCAGTTCTTAACTGTAAAAAAATATCATTGCTCATTACTTCTACACGTCTCATCACTGTATTAGCAAAAAGTTGCATAGATTTTATAGCTGAAACTATCTCGTCTTTATTTCTGAAGTTGGCAAATAACGAGTCAGCAGCTTCTAAATACGCCTGTTTTATCATTTTCCCGTCTTCATTAGGTTTCTTTTATGTGCAATTATCTGGAACACACGGTACGATGCTTCAGTTGCAGCCTTATTTTTGTCGACTGTTCTTAAAAATATTGATTGTTGTCCAATTAACTGCTTTTTCAACTGTTGCAGTTTCTCTTTTCTGGCGGCAGAATGTACCTAGTGGGAATGATTCTTCAAAATTAGAATGTACAGTTTCATAATGTCTCTCAACATTTCCTTTTTTAGCAACGGAGACCGAAGTATTACATAACAAACACACATTTTTATCTTTAACTTCTGTGAAGAAGTATTGTTCTTTCCATTTCGAATGAAAGTGGCATGTCTTTACCTTCTTACAACTGCTTGCCATAATATTATTTTTGTTGTTCTCTACTAACCCAACCGCTGGACGTTGGTTACGGGTTCAGTAGCGCAATGTCGCCGCGTCGTGCGTATTTATCCCGTTCAAAGCAATCCAGATCGTTCTCGAACACTAAGGCTACTTGCACACACACCGATTTTGGACGGCCAGCATAAAATCGGCCGATATTTTATTGGTAGCGGGTGCTTGCAGACTCGCCGGATTTTTACCGGTCAAATGATCAGTTGCTTTGTGTCTTCGTGACACGAGGTTATTGAAAAATAATGTATCCTAAAAGAGTTGTTGCTATATGGTTATTGTATCGCCGTATTAAGAGCCGTGGAATTAAGCGCGAGTACTGGATTCATCCTAAAAAAGTAGAGAACACACAGGAACATTCTACACTCCTTTTGAAGAACTGAGGCGTGATGGTAGATATCATCATTATCAATCATATTATCCATTATTGCAATTGTAATGAGCACTCGCTACCAACACTAGTTTAAAACGTTGTACTTAGTATCTTCAATTTCACCTAGCAGTTGATTGGAATGGTCGGTAAACAATCGGTGGGTGTGCAAGCGTGTATTTAGTTACGTACGCCACTACTTCCTGGTAATACCGGCCATGCAGTGGCAGTGGACGGCTGCTAACCGATATTTTACCGGCACCGATCAGCGGCCTAAGGCTACTTGCACACACACCGATCTTGGACGGCCGATTTTATACCGGTCGTCCAAATTCCAATAGTGAACCACATGTGCTAACGGGACCTGGCACACACGCCGACCGCTAATCGATGCCGGTAAAATATCGGTTAGCAGCCGTCCTCTGCCACTGCATGGCCGGTATTACCAGGAAGTAGTGGCGTACGTAAGTAAATACACGCTTGCACACCCACCGATTGTTTACCGGCAATTACACATTATTTTTCAATAACCTCGTGTCACGACAACAAAGCAACTGATTGTTTGACCGGTAAAAATCCGGTGAGTCTGCAAGCACCCGCTACCGATAAAATATCGGTGTGTGTGCAAGTAGCCTAACGCGCTGGTCTGAGTCTGGCTGGTCGGTTCGTTCTAGCCGATTCTAGCTTGATGGCGTCAGCGGCAGATCGCTCACCGCAACGTTGCCGGTGTTTATGTTTGATATTATGACAATTAGATTTTTTTGTGGAATTTTCGGAATCTTCTCTGATTTTTGCAGTTCGTATTTTTTCGAATTAATATCGTTGTGAGGGCTACCAGAATTGCCTTCGCGAGCTACCGGTAGCTTGCGATCGACAGGTTGGCGACCACTGATTCAACACATTGTAGGAATGCAGTGTTTCCATTTTCTGAATTATGGACCAGCTTACCGGCTTACTTAAAGATATTATCGCGCCAACACGTCCAATTTTCCCTAAATCTATTCAGGGAACCAAATCAGTTGCAACCTTCCCCTCATGAAACGTTGGTCCAATATATCTGATTACAACTCACAAATTTGAAAATAGCCAGTTAATCGAAACGTCATGGGTACACTCCTTCGTTTCATGATGAGGTAAAAAATATTCAAAGCTCTTACAAATTATAAATAAATCTAATCGAAAAAAAAATCCTGATCCTGTTTTCGTTGACATCTCTCAAATTAGCAATCTTTGATTTATATTTTTTCGAGGACTTCTGGTATCTTCATGATACATTTGTAATGCAAAATATTTCGCTACTGTAACACCTGACAAATGTCCCAATTGAGCAATAATTATAGAAGCGATTTCATTTTGAGTGCATACAAAATCAAGAGTCGAATAATTTTCCCTTATCTCTGTGATCAGAATTGAAAAAACTGTACAATTCTGGACCCCACCTGAATACTTTGAAAAGACTGGTACTGGGGAGTTATCCGGGTTTTTTGCCGTGGTCCACAGGTTTTTATTCCTGACGTTTCACCCACATCTGTGGTAGGCATTTTCAAAGTCTTGGATTCGGGAAATCGACGCCATTAAATGAAATACCATAAGAATAATAGGTATTAATATTTTATTTACAAATCACACACAAAAATAATATTATGTACATCAACGTAGGTAATATATAATGTTTTACTAATGTATGGATCAATTTGAAAGTACATATTTCAATTATTTCATGTTTGACTTCTTACTCATCATTGTAAGAATGATAAGTACTTTGATAAATAATATTATACCTATACCTAAAGAGGGTTACAAGTTACAATAGTACCACTCAAACGCTTGTCAGTTTCATGGTTAATAAAGGGTTTTGAATAAAAAAATTTCAGCTAAAAAAGTAGTGCATTGATTATTATGATATTTTCAGACTATTCATATATTTGCTCAAGTATTCACATTGAAGCTTGTGAATGCAACAGACGAAAGCCTTCATCTAATTCTTATTACTATGTTGAATTAGAATGGAATCTTCATTTGGTGATTTCTCTCGGTGGGTGTCCAGATTCAATATTTACATGTAAGTGATTCTTATAAATATATAACATTTGCCTGATATAATTTGCTATCGACTATCTTAGTTGATTAAAGTAGAGTTATTATTTAACGAATGCATAAAGTTTATCATTGAAAGTATTTCATTCGATGTTTTTCCTTAAACAAGTCTGAATTTGATTCCATCCTTTTTTTATCAGATCAGAAGGTATGTAGAGCATGCAATATGCCTGAGTAGGTACAATTAATACTATTTCCTGTATATGGTTCAGAAAAATTGGTTGGTAACAATATTCAACCTTCTTTCTCGTCCGGGTATGTAGCCACTTCCTATGAGATATACAATCTACTAGTTTGAATTACGCCCATATTGACAGTGCAACTAATGGACTGGCCCTCATGACTCATGACAGTTTTCCACATAGTGTGATGCGGAAAATATTACAGGAGAAAGGATAGGCATATTTGATGGACCTCATTATAGATGGAAGTGCGAACAAATAGTATTCCTCCAGAATTTTTTTCAATTTTCAATGCCATGACAAATTGAATATTCCCTGCTTATAACAACCTTGATGAATTTTTCTTATAGAGTGGCATCATATAAGTTATGTATTTCTTGTCAATATTAGATACTAATATTTTATATCACTTCGTGTAGATATTGTAATTTACTAATGATAATACAATAAATTAATTTGAGTTAATTTCATTGACAGACTGTCAGACTATCTTCATTTCCGTCCGATGTAATTGGAAATTCCAAAGTAGAATGGGTTCTTGGTGGATTTTTCTGAAAATGAAAATTAATTCTATTCAGAGAATAGTGCTTTTTACTGAAATGGTAATGGATAAACAATAATATCAATACATTTCACAATTATCTAAAGTTATGGTCAATATTCGTTTGATACTATAGTATAATGAATCATCATGATTGACATATACCTACTATGATTATTTACGTATACTATTATTATTTATGTATTGTCAAAACATATTTCGTTTGATCAAATGTAAAAAACCTCACTAGAAAAATACGTTTACAGGTTATATCAGTTGGCTCAGGAATTATCCGGTGATAAACATTTAGGAAAAATATTAATTTTGATGTGAATTCATACGTGTGTCAATTAATTAGAATTTATCAATAATCATGGAAAGTATATTTTAATGTTTATTAGACTTACTGAAAATCTTATAGTTATTTTCATGAAAATATGTGCACATTATATTCGGACAGAGTATTTATTGTGCGTGAACTTACCGCATAGTCCTGAAAATCTCCTTGACTCTGTCAAACCATTTTTCACGCAGTTGGGATTTCCTTTCGTGTAGGGTGTTCGGCCTATCAGATTTCCTCTGCAAATAATATCACAAAATAAGTTCGTTTATTGAGTGACATTTCTTCACTTTTTATGAATTTCGCTATGCATTTCACACGTGTGGCAGTCCTTAGATTCATTTTTACATTAGCACAAAGTTTTAGTTCGATTTCCGTCACCGATATTCATTCTTTTATATACATCGTAGGAGAAAAAAACTGCTCATCATTACAATTAATGTTGCTCGGGTTATCAGAGTATATATGACAATACTCAAAAATTGGAATACAAGTTATAAATCTGAACAATGATTAGGAATGAAGAGTTATATAACAAATTTATATTCATTGTGAAAGCAACTACTCTCCTGGCAGATACCACGAAGGGTATAGAATCACATCTGATATATGACACATCGGGCAACCAAGAATATAATTCTGTAGCAATCAATTAATTGAATACCATTAATAAAAACAATCTTTATATGCCTACAGAGTGGAATCTGAGGGTACACAGCCACGATGAATATTGTTTGAGACTAATAGGTGACGACTTGAACTTTAAACATAAATCCATTGTTATTTAACGAATATTATTATAACCCTGCAGTGATCAACCGGCTTTCGGTGTCAGTAGGTGGTAATAATTATTCAGGAACGCACACTGAGCTCATTGTAGATACTTTTGGTCCTTCAGAGACACCACGGAAAGATACATAGAAAGTCTAAAAATGTTCGGATTCATGCCAAGAGAATTGCAAATCGGAAAGATTCCTAGATATGTTTCATTTATAACTAAACTAACTAAAATGGATTCATTCATTATCTACAAAACTTTCAAGAGGTTCAATTCAGATTACTACTATAACTGGTGAACGTAACTGTCCAAAAATCGTCAAAATGGAATGTCTTTGTTCTCAAGCTATGAAACTCCACGACACAATTTATTATTTTGATGCCATGTGAATACGAACCTAGTGGAACATTGGAATTATCAATTTATATGTCCATGTCATAAGGCACGCTCATGAATGTTGAAAATTACCCATATAGCAAGTGGCCTGTTACATCATTCTTATATATATGGAAATACAATTTGTACGTTCACCTGATATATTTCCATTTGAGTTGTTAAGCACAACAAATACCCGGTAATGGATATTGTGTGACTGGAAAATTAATATTTTCTTGAAAATCATTTCATTACTTTTTCTCACAACTTCTCCACCATGAATGAATATATTGATAAACGTCTTTATTGTTCACGAATGATGAAGTTTAACGTTGAATAAGAGAAATAAGTGTGGATAAGTTGAACACAAAAAGCGAAGTTGAATTGTTTGAAAGATAAATGTTATTACTTTTTCTTCCATCTGAATTCATTACAATCATTCAACAGTTATAATTATGGAAACTACTTCATACTTCAAAATGAATGGCCCGGAATACAATATTTTGTAAGCAGTGGAATTTATTTCAACTTAAAGAACAAGACCTACTGTCGAATATAATGATTTTTAATGAACCAATGATTAAGATGATTTTACTCACCCAGGTCCATAATTGCACACATATTTTTTGGTGTATCCTCTCGCGGAATCGTAATAATATGCATATCCACATCCCACTAGGTTTGTGTCTGCCCAGATCATCTGAAAAAAACATTGATTGTTGAATAAAAACACTTTGGGAGGCACACATTCCCATAAGATTTGACGTTCTTGGATTTTTAGCTTTACTGGCTATGGGTTATGAGAAGAAAGAAATATCGGGGGCAATACGACTCAAGAAAACTAGACACACCCACCTCAAATTAGATAATGAAACATCAATAACAGAACTTGCTTTTCTGCCCTACATAAGTAATACCACATTGAAATAATTTTGAGGAGAATACAAGCACTCCTTAGATCGGCAAAAGATCCAATAAACTTTTTATCCAAAGCTGGGCTGTACAGAATTCCTTGCTCATGTGGAAAAGTCTATGTGGGAACCATCAAACGTAATTTCAAGACTTGCCTAAATGACCACAGAAGAAATTGTCCTTTGGGTCAAACGTAAAAATCTGCTGTAGCCGAACATGCCTTTCAACGTAGTCATAACATCTGGTTCGAAGAAACCTCAATTCTTTCAACAACAACTTTTTATTCCACCCGATTATATAGAGAGGCTATCAAGATCTACAAGCAGAGGGCTTATTTCAATAGAAAGGAAGAGGGACTGAATTCAAACAAAATTTGGCATCCGATTCTGAAGACATTACAAATACCACGAAACTGTCTGTTCGACTAGATCAATCGGACGTCTGATGAGACTTGCAGCATTCAAATACCCTACTTTTAGTCAATAATTCATTACAGTTATTTCAGTTTTGTGACACCGCTGAAGATGGCTACTGCATTTGCAGTCGAAGGCCACGGACATCAAAATCCGAGACCGCGACCTTCATCAAGCCCGGTTATCACCCAAAATATCGACTCTGGCTGTGAAAGCCTACATTCTTTCATTTATTATGGGTTCGCATTTCTGACACCATGGCGCTGACATCGAAATTTGACTTCCTTATTGACTATAATATCTATAGGAGGTCATGATTTAAAAAAATCCCTAGCATTACCTAAGCTGTCAAATTGAAAAGCTTGTTTAACGAGTTCATCGTGACGATATAGATCCTCATACGAGAGGAGTGAAGTGGTGGATTAATTCTAGCCTATTGAGACCTATAGCGGGTCGAAACATCTGTCTGGCATTGGATTTGTGAATGCAAACATTTCGAACATCGGAATTCTGATTTCTGTGGAGGGTTGCAGCTTTCTCTGCAAGTAGACCAAGAACGATTCTTGTTCGCGGTGGGTAAATTTTTACCGCTTTGCCGTACGATGTGCTCGTTCTAAGAGGTCTACTATATTTGGTAAAGTAGGACTGGCAGATGCCTTAAAGGTTCACACGATCTTCACTAGATGGTGGAATAACATTCAAGTTCTAGATATGGTCTCTTTGATTAGAAGGTAGTAACTAGGATCGAAACATTTCTGAGGATTTCAATGGTGGTTATTTTCGGTCCTGGTCTCCATTTTTCTTTCTATTTTGAGATCGATAGTCTAGAATCAGAAATACTGTTGGAAGGAAACTTTGATGTGAAGGCAGGGCATCGATTGGTTCCTGCAATGTCAGAAATCGCACAAAATCGAATTGTGAAAACTTTTACTACTCAACACGAGATGGAGCAAAATGTATTGAAATAAATTTGAATGCATTTTCTTCGTAGTTTTTGAATTGATAACCTACCAAAATCGGAAAAAAATGGGGATTTAATGTTATAAACACAGAAAAAGGATTTCAAACACTATACTTGAATATTTCTCTTGGATATAAGGTTGTATGGATATATCCCATGCGTTTTGTCAGCCATACCAAGTATAATGCAAAAAAAATCCCACATTAAATTCACTTCTCAGTTCAACCCAGGGGGATAAGTCAATTTGAACCCTCTTTTAAATATTACAGTATTGCTTTTGATATTTCCGGGCCTCTCTCGACAGTGCCTAGACCAGAACCCCTCCTTACCTCCCTCTCGCAGACTACAATGCCTTTTGGCAAGAAACTAATTTTTCGGTGATCAGTAATGGTTATGCCACCTGATGGAATTGAACCTCCTTTTGAATGAACTGAATTACTAGATGTGTATCTTCCAATTCTATCTTAAGGAGAGCATAATAGAAAGCCAAAAAGTTGATAACTGTATCGTGATATTCGTTATCATGTCTTTTAATGGATATGATTTACATTATCGAGGTTTAATCTTTTCAAGAATCGAAAGAGATTAATTTTCATATTCGTGTGGGTCCAAAAAACTAAAAGTGTGAATCTTCGACTCCATATGAACCTGACGACTCTGTTGAAGTCTTGATGAATGAATTTAATTTAGTCAACTGTTTATTTTTGTATTCTTTAAAGGTTGTTCAGATATGAAATAATATATAATGAGTCTTCTCCGTTCTGAAAAAAGTACGAAGAACAAAATAATGACTTCCAGATAATAATTATAATAAGTATTCTTTATATTGTTGAATGAATTGAAAATGCTGGTTGCAATGATTTATAGAAACATGATTTTTTTTGTGGAGACTAGGAAGATTTGGGGATACATTTTCTTTTTTTTATTCGGAGAACCACTTTTCAATAAATCCCCTCCTTCACTTCAGAGTTATAATGAAAGTTTGATGAGGAACACATTAGAAAACACTCCAGTTGAGAGCCACCATCGAACTTTCTTTCAGATAAACACATGCTTGTTTACTGAAACAACTAATACACCACCGCACGCAGGTGGTCATACATAACTTCTGCACATAATCTGTATTCAAGCCTATAGGGAACTAATTGAGTCTACAACCCTCTCAATTTGTTCTTGAATTATAGAATGTAGCTGGCCGAATCGAACGAACAAGTTGATTTACTGAAGGAATAATTTTGCCCAAGGATAATTACCTGTGTGTAATGTCCCGTGGGTCCTCGCCCATAGCCACCAAAATTGAAATACTTGAATTCGTTGAACCATTTTCCTATTGCGTATGCGAAATCTGGCTCCGTATCGTATGCGCCTGAAGGAGGTTTCGTTGTCCACGTGGTCGCTATGTTCTGTCCTACTGGGAATCTCTCTGGAATGAGGAAAATAGATTCATTCACGTATTTCGAAATTGAGGTTAAGTGGTAGAACAAACCTGTAGTGCTTCTACACTTCAGTTTTGAACTTCGCCTTTTGAATGTTATTTTCTATTTCAGCCAATAAAGACCATTATTATTATTATTATATATGAGGAGAGATGCAAGAAACGGATGACGGTTCGTGGACAAGTAGCACTGGCGTCCTCTTATTGAATTAACTCTCCTCACTATCGGTTCGCACGCAGGTTCAATCCCCGGCCACATCAAAACATTCAAGCACTTGTCTAGATACCAATCCTGCTTTCGATGTATTGATCGACTGCACGAACCGGTAGCATTAGAAAGTTATAGAAGAGGATCAACGATATAGAAAACTATATTTTAACATAATTTTTGTATTCATTACATTCTTGCCTTTCCATTATTTTCATTTCATTTCATCGTTTTTTTTAAAATCTTCGGTTAACTTTCAGCAAATCTCTACTTCTGATTTCTTTGAATATTTTAAATTTTCTTTGCCTATTTCATTCGTTCTTCATCGGGTATCTAGTTCTATTGTCATGTTCACGTTTAACACTTTCAACGGAAATAATAATTGGGACGATGGAGGTGAGAACAAAATCTTTGAATAGTGAACTTTTTGCCAAAGTCCACAGAAATGTGTTAAAGTATACTGAAAATTTGAATCGACGAATGCAAAGCAGGTGAAAGAAGGCTTGATAAGTTTAGAGTTCTCGAATAATAAGCAATTCATTGTTGATTGTGAAATACTTACGCACATGCCTTTGTTCATCATGCACCTCTAAGTTACAGGAGCTCGCCCATTTTTGCGCTCTGTTGGCAAGTTCCTCATCCCATTTCTGAAACGAATGAATCAGTTATCAAAAGCAATTTCCACCTATTGAGATTTCATAATCGAAAGTGAATAGATGTCCAGTTTTGTCAAACCCCAAAATATGTATTTACAGAAGTACTACGGAAATTGTTCAATTTGAAAGTGGTTGGAGCACCATCTATGAGTCAACGACTATTCAACATGAATTATTATCTAGAAAAATTTCAAAAATCCAATTCAGATTACTATTACAACTGGTGAACGTAACTGTTCAAAAATCTTCAGAATGGAATGCATCTGTTTTCATGCGATGACACTCCACTGATGCCATGTGAGTATGAACCTATTGGAATATTCGGGTATTTCATGATACGATTTTTGTTATCATTTTATAATTCCTCCTGTCGAAAACTCTCATGAGTGCGGGCAAGGTTCGGCTATTCCTCTTGGGTGCCTTAGCACTTTAGGTAGTCTCACTGATTTTTACAGTATCGCATTTGCTATTGCAACTGTAGGAAAACCCAACCAAACCGACGGTGCTACCAGGTCGCTTGATGTATTTGATCAACTACCATTGCCTTTCTCACCATGCCATCCAAAAATTTTCCGATAAGGTTAGGAGCAATAGCTTATTATTTTTCAGAACACGTAAACTAATGATTTTGTGGATAATGACGTAAAATGTGATCAAATTAGGATTATATGAATGGATTTTTGTTTTCAAATTTCTGAAAGGTATACCTACATTACATCACGAATTCAACCATCTCCGTGCGTGTTTTACAGTTTTTATATCCACTTTAATTTGTAAATGTTCTGTATAAACAATAAACATTTTCAATAATTTGGTTTCCAAGTCAAATTTCATGGTTACCACGGAAAGGGAATTATAGTATCTAAAAAATCAGTTTCCGGAGCTTTTGGAACTGAACATTATATATATATATATATATATATATATATATATATATATATGCTGGCTGGAACTTCCGGTTGATCCGCGTCTGGAATGATTTCCTTGTCTACGTTGTCTACGTTTCGGCTCCCATTTCGGAGCCATTTTCAAGACTGAGTGACCTTGCGTCTAGGTCTTAGTTGTCTTACTAAGGGCCGGTATTATAAAACTATTTTGACAGATAACTAGAAGTTAACTTGTGGAGTGACGTCACATGTTACAGTACTTCAAAAGGCATGAGTTAACTTTGTTGTTAGGAATGGGTATCAGTTAAATTTAACTTTGTTTTATAATACCGGCCCTAAATGGCCTTCACCACTAGAGATCGAGGATTGAAGGTTGGTGGGATTTAAGGGTTCATTAGTAATTATGGCAGGATCAGGGATCGGACGATCGATGGGAGGACGACGAAATAAGTTGAAATTCAGAAGAGTCCATGACATTACTGGCATGAATACTAGATGTCAAAATAATTATTACGTTCCGTTTTCGAGGCTCAAACTAAATACAACTCTCCAGAGATAATGGGAATAAGAGTTTTCAATAAACTGTCCCAAGAAATCCGAGATAGACCTACGCTAAGCACATTCAAAGTGTCTCTAAGAAAATTCCTCACTGAAAATTGCTTCTACACAATGAATGAGTTTTACCAAATGTGTTCAATTGATTCTCTATGTTTTATTGTTATATAAGCATTTATTGTGTTTTTTCTGTCTTTGTATGTATGTTGACGAACCTAAAAACATGTATTATTGTTCAATGGGAAATAAATGATATTGCATTGTATTGTATTGAAAATCGAAGCACAGCACATTAAAGCAAATTTGGAATAGAGAAAAGGTTTCCTGAACACATTTCCATATTCCTAAAAATAGAAGCGCCAGTGCAAAGAAAAGAAAACGGACCATTTCGGTTTTCCGCGTATATTTTAGAAACGGTTTGTGATATTTTCGATTTGGAAACATCGTTTCATCTATTACTCGAATAGGCAACTTCTGTATGATTTAACCAATTTCGTATCATTTACCGTTTTCGAGATAAAAACCGTGGTACGACATAAAAAATACGGCCTCTATATATATATATATATATATATATATATATATATATATATATATCCAAAGATTCGCTTTGAAATCATAATGTATTATTACTACAGAAATAGAAATGAGAATTAATAATGCAAGATGGTTGAATTCGTGATGTAATGTAGGTATACCTTTCAGATATGAAAAAACAAAAATCACTTCATATAATTCTAATTTGATCACATTTTGCGTCATTATCCTCAAAATCATTAGTTTACGTACTCTGAAAAATAATAAGCTATTGCTCCTAACCTTATCGGAAAATTTCTGGCTGACATGGTGAGAAAGGCTATTGGTGGTTTAATGTAGAATCTTTCGACGGGAAGGGAATATTAGTCCAATATTGTCGAAAAGATTCCTCTATTGCATCATGACAAGTTAACGTGTCATTGAAATTTCAAAAAGAAAGATGAAATTTTTTTTGTGTTATATCATATACACTTCCATTTGGCTTCATAACATTTTTGAAAAGGCGTCCTGTTTAATAATGGCCACCCTCCCGTTCTTATTCAAACATGGGCCTACGTCAGTCTCTATGAAATTTTGTAGCCTTTCAATAAGGCATTCGGTTATTTTCATATTTTCCTTTCAGCTCATATGCATGATGAAATATATATGCTTTCAGAACATGAAAGTCATTTTCTGGCTCTCATTTCATTTTTTGAGTTTTTTCTTGGTCCAACCATGTAGATGGTCGTCAGGGACCGAAACGGTAGATGGTAAATCAAGTGTGAAAAATGGCCGAAGACAGGATAGATAGAGAATTCCACGAAAGAGGCAGGTCCGTGAATTCCTTCTTCATTTTTTGCATTTTGTAAGATGAAAGCAGTAAATCCACTGGAGAAAATCAACAATATTGATATTTTCATGTATTTTGAAATGGCGTCAAGCTTTTTTCGATCCCAGTGAACCGTTTAATTCAAACTTTTTTATTGAATAGAATTTCTTACCATGATGGTTCTCATGATTCTGATAGTGGCTCATTCGAAAAATCCCGCCTGTATATTGGCGAAGATCTTCTTACAGCATCACGGGATTGCCTGTTCCTTATTGTCTCCCAGAAATAAATAATGCAACTAAAGAAAGCAAATCATTTTATCGTGAAAGAGCTGAAATATTCTCTTTTCCAATAGCACAAAAGAAAACTCGAATGAAAACATTTTCCGTTGTTGTCGAGGTGATGCTATTATGTAGTTTTATGGTGAGCGTTGATCTCATTATCCTGCTTTATGCAGTTCGGAGCGCTCTCTAATAGTTCTGATGCTTGGAAATTATTTATTCACCAGGCCGTTTTGTTGGCTATGTTTTGGTTTCCTTGTTGTGTTTGCATTACGTTAACAAATTTTAAATCAGGCATGTATGTTTGTTCTATACGCTATTTGCTGCAGTCAAAGTTTTCCGTAGAGACATTATTAAATTTATTTAACTTTGAAATCAGGGTACTTTAACGTGTGTTAGGGGGAGTCAACACATTATTATGTCGATTAATATGAAGCATAAAATTTGATCTTACGAGGGGTAAATCAGTAGGTACACTTCTATCATCGGCATAAAATAAGTGAAAGGAAGATGAGCAGCTCAAAGACACTCTCCACCATCTCCAAGCAAAAAAGCACAAAATTTATACTAATGCTGTTCCCAAGATGTTACCACAGTTGTTATGGGTCTGAGAGCGGACTGCAAAAATATTGTACCATCAAATACCGAAATGAAATCTTTCTACTACATCTATTGAACAGTTTTATGAGGAAGAACATTTTTCTATAATTTTTCTATTCTCCGTAATGAGATCTTTGAAACAATTATATATTGCCCGTTAAAATAGTCGGAGTGTATTTATTTTGGGAAGCCCTTCGTGAAACTTGTACACTTGTGACTAAAAACTGAATGATTTTTGTTATTGTAGTTGTCAGTACTAACTTTTCAACAAGATTTCTTTTATCATCCGTCAGGAGTTTTTTTTGCAGTTTGTTCTCAGTGTAACAAAAAATCTCTCAGAATTGTGAGGAAACCATAGGGTATCCAGCATCAATCAAAATCCTTGCCTCTCCGATCTTGGTCTACTGTAATCGTTCAGTTGAAAATACTATGAAGAACTGTGAATAACGGATGTAGAGTCTTGTGGAAAAACTCTTTTTCAAATCGTCTTTTTTCAATGGTTTCAATTTTTTATGGTGGTTATCACGCGGCATGTCCTTACAATGCTACTTCCAGAAAATGAAGTGTAGAGAGACTGCAACTCGAGAGATTTCTAATCCAAATCATTGAAGCATCACAAGAAAATTTCTCGTTCTTTGTTCTTGATGAAGGGAGAATATCAAATAGTGGGTGTTATGAAGTAGAAAGCTTCTACCAATGTTTCTGTAGAAGAAGCGCTCAAGAACAATTACAAAAAGTTAAAAGTATGGAAGAAAGAACAATACTTCAAGTATGGAGTATCATGGATTCACTGGAAAGTATAGATCAAAATATATACTGATGGAATCACTCCGGTGAATGACTAATTGAGAATTTTATTGGATCATTTTCACTTGCGCAAATCAGAAGAACTTTACAAACAGACATCGAAACGATTTTTTTCTTCTCTTTGTGGAAGTGCTGGCTGTGGACATGTCGACCACCAAACAACAGTCAATTTGCTACATGGATATGGAACAACGGTTCATTGAAGCGCACTGTTATCATTTGGAGCGAAACTCACTAATCAAGACATTGCAATGTCTTGAAGTGTGCCTTCCTTCCCTTGCGACTCCACCAATATTTCAACTTTCCCAAATCGCCCTGAAAGTTGTTGATAACAAAATAGATATTATAGCAATTTTGATTGTTGAGGGGTACACTAAGTTATGAAGAAATCATTGATCTGTACTATATATGGGTTGAATGCAAGAAATAGTAATTTATCATACAAGAGAAGATATTAGATTTTAGTTCCAGGTTGTGTTATCTCCCGCAGTGACGCGGAGGTAAACAAAATACCGAGAGTTGAAATCTAATATTTTTCCACTTCATGATACACACTCATGTATAAAATATTCCGTAAGCCGCCGTGATTTTGTCATTATGACAACGAAAAAACTCTGCCCTAAGTTTTTCAGCGAAAAAACGAAACCTAACTCTTGAAAGCATGGCAACCAGAATTGTAAACAAATCTTTGACGGCGTCTTTGTCAATTTTTCACTTGCGTTGTCAAAAGAGTATATCTGATCTGTGAAAATGAAATGTAAGAATAATTGTGTTTTTTACAATTGTACTTTACAGTTGAATTGAATAAACTAAACTTTATTAGGTGCTTCCGGGCTTCTGAGCCGTGGAAAACAGGTTTTGAGGCCTGACGTTTCGTCTGCATCTGCGGCAGACATTCTCAAAGGCGATGCGGCAATGGTCGAAGTATCCTTCTCTGCTGCGAGGCTTTGATCTGATGTGGTTCAGATGCCATTGCCGCAGATGCAGACGAAACGTCAGGCACTAAACCTGTTGTCCACGGCTCAGAAGCACGGAAGCACCTAACAATTCATTAGTTGCCGGCCGTGAAAGTCTTCAATCTTTGATAAACTGCATTCATTAAATTGTCGTACCGAATTACACTCAAGCTCTATTTTTGTCAAACAAAACTTGACATTTATGATTCGAGTTTAGTTGCCTTCTGGCAATTTAACTCAAGAAACTGCCAGAAAAAAATACTCGTCCTACGGACTAGTAATTTTTTCAAAGGCAGTTTTTTTCACAGAAAAATGTCGGTTTCGTCAGTTGATGGAGAAAAATATTTTTGCTAGGTCTCGTTTTTCGAAAAAAAAAACGGAAAACGGTCTTACTTTCCCTCTGTTGTGAAACGCAGCCATGTAACAGGAAGCTGTCTACGCATTTAAAGCAGGTAGGCACATATTAAATCCTAATTTCAAAACTAGTTCCTTGCCACTGATACAGTATGGGCAACGCTTATCCTCATATTTACTCGCTCAAATTCTGTCATCTCTGATTCCTCGCTACCGTTATTTAAGACAAGATTTTCACCAGCAACCCTGTACTACTCTACTCGCAATTAAATTACGTACATTTTGATACATATTCATCGTGGTGAGCAGATGAGCGCAATTACTAATATCAATTCACCTGTTTGTACAAGTCTACCAGGTAATAGGGGAACAGAAAAAGATAACTACCGATCAACTGCATATAGTGATTAGACTAGTCATTTGCAGCCAAGACAGTCAAATTTGAAAAAAATATTATTATTTATAATTTCAATTAATCATAGCCATGAATATTTTTATTGTTAAAATATAATTTTCATCTGGTAACAAAATTGTTGAAGTTCGATCTTACTTGTGATCCTCTACACTTACTTGTGTGTATTTGTATATTACGGAAATAATTGAGTATGTTTTCACCGTAAAAAAAAGAAATTTTATGAGAAGTGATATTTTGTTACCTGTCAAATGTTTTTCTCGTCACAGAAAAATAGATTTTTCATGTTTGATTAAAAAAGTGACAATTTATATAGAGCAAAAACTATCAGGTCAATTCCAAATTATGACTTTGAAGTTTTTGAACGATCATTCATAGTGTTTCGTTCTTATCAGCATTATCCAACGGATATATTAGACACGCAAACTTTGGATCAATTCCGTCATATACAAATTTCAGTTAGAAACTTATTAAGCGATGACAACTGTCTTGAATTTCATATTAACCGTGATACTTTGAAATTGTGAATCTGTGTATCTTGACTTTCTAATTGTTCCTACGAATAGCATTACTTATTCTCATAGCTCGATATTGAATACATTATTTTCTGAACAATTTCTACTGATGATTTATCTTCATTACGTTTTCAACACGCCAATATGCTCTCGTACTCTTTGTTGATAACGCTTCCTTTTATTTATGTGATATTTGTTTATCCAGCTGTCGTACCACAACAAATACAAGTAGGATATTCTTTCATTGTAGACATGATCAGGCTTGTTTCTTGTATTCTTTCCTTTTCATTCCTGGACAGTTTAACAGTTTCAAGTGAGTGATTCGTCTTCCATTTTTCAAGTGGTACATGACACGACAAAGTTGAGGTAGGTGGAACCAATAGCAGAGATGCTGATCAAGGATACAAGTGAGTATAAAAAATTGTATACTGATGAATTTTAGATTGAAGCTATTGCTTTATTTTTGTGGTTTATATACAACAGATTCACTACTTCCGTGAATGATGGTCAGTGGTTGTTCCTTTGGAAAGACATCCCGTCCTTTCCTTGGGAGTCTGGAGATCATGTTTCGAAAGTGTTTTCTTCACAGTAGAGCCAAGCTTTCGAATTATCTGCTGAGTGACATTCCTTCGAGATCTACAATGTTCAAAATTTTTATATAAACACGAATTCACCTGATGATTTTCTGAAATTGCCTTATGTTTCGTATGTTATACAGTGGAATGTGTGAATATCGAACATATTGTTTTCTAAGGAAGAACTCACTCTCAAAATAGTCAGCTGTAGTTGAGTATTGCTTTCAAAACATCTCTATTAATGAATTAGTTTTTAACGGCTGCAGAATTTAATGAAATACCATGTTCATAGCTTGGTAGTTCCTTGAGTTCTTAACCCAACATAACCTGCACAAACGAGAATTGATATTGGAATCTATAGAGGTGTAGAAGGGCAGCTTGCGATAGGTTTGGAACCCCAAAAACTACGAAGCAAGAATCCATTCACCACAAATAATTACATCCAATTGGAATCATACTTTGGCAATTCGAGATAGCGAAGTTATTGATTAAGACCAATGTCACATAGAAGTTTCAATTAGAAACCTATTGAGCGACGACAACTGTTTTGAATTTCATATTTACCGTAATACGTTGAAATTGAGAATCTGGGTACTTTGACTTTCTAATTGTTCCTACAAATAGCATCACTTATTCTTATAGCTCAATACTGAATACTTTATTTCTGAACAATTTCTACTGATGATTCATCTACATTACGTTTTAAACACACCAATATGCTCTCGTACTCTTTGTTGATAACGCTTCCTTTTATTTATGTAATATTTGTTTATCCAGCTGTCGTACCACAACAAATACAAGTAGGATATTCTTTCATTGTAGACATGTTTCTTGTATTCTTTCCTTTTCATTCCTGGACAGTTCAACATACTGAGCTATTGCTGGAATATTTATCAAATTTCGCCAGACGAATGCTCATTAATTTATTAACGGTAGAAGTAAGAAGTTGAATTTGCTGTTTCATCGCCTATTGAAACCACTAATTGAAAATAAAGTAGAATGGAAAGATAATCAGACGAACTTCTGACTCCCGATTGCAATACGACAAGCCTCGCTCACCGAGAGACGCACGAAAAGCCAGACGAAACGAATTATTTAGAAGAAAAACCGGCTGGAATTGAAAGCTAGAAAGGAGAATGACGAAACAACGACAAGAAAGTTATAAAGCCAACGGAAAAAGTGAATTCGAGGTGATGTGGAAAGTTGTAGAGAGGGAGATTGCACGATACCCAGACAACTGAGTTATTCCATTTAATCCTCCATCACGGTGGAACGAGGGGACGATGTACCGTACTTTTGAGAACAAGCCACTGATAAATTGATTCCTAGTCCTAGTCTGGAGGAGATCACCGTTAGTTATACGGGGTAAGCTGGTTGATGATAATTGCTCATATATTTATTCGTTAGTGGTGTTCGAAAAAGAGAAAAAATGAATGAAGAAGTGTTTTCAAAGTTTATATTTCAAGATCTTATTACGAAAAAAAATTGAAATATCAGAACATAGGAGAACTGTCATATGTATAAGGAATATTTTTTTTATGTTCAACAGAGATAGAACTTGTGTTGGGAATGAACTGCTATTAATATTTGTTGTATGGGTGTTTCGACGCGTTCTATATATCGGGTAAAGTTATCAAGGAATCTTATAATATAATATTAGAACAACTAACCACAATGACGAATCTAATTTTCAGGACTTGTGTATTTCCAAACATTTTCAAGTACTCGAAAGTTATTCCTCTTCTTTATAAAGTTGAATCCTCATCGACAGACAGTTATCGACCTATGTCGATTACTAGTGTTTTCAAAAATATTAGAAATATTACTGAAGAACAGATTATCGTACTACTTTGGAATGAATCAGTACTTGGTGAGCTGTTCAGGCGAATGTCTTGAACGAGGAGAGCATTTGCTGTTACATTATGGGATTTGTCCAAGGTCTTCGAATGTATTTCGCACGATATTCTTTTGAAAAAATTGAACTATTGCAGTATCAGAAGGATTGCCCTCTCCTTGAATTATATCTGAACAACGATCGCTATCAAGCTGTTATGTTCAATAATAAACATTTTTAATCAGATTGTGGAAAAATGGCGTCCATCAGGGTTCAGTTGTGGGGCCATTACTTTTCCTTTTATGTCAATGATCTTTGTAATATTATAAAAATGAAAATATTTTTCGTTTGCCGACGATACCATTCTTGTTCGTTCCCAAAAAGATTGAAATGAGCTGAAAGTTTCATCTGATGAACTGGAAAGAGCTGCAGATGCTATACATATGTGTATATATATGTATATATCAGTATATGGAATTATACTCTGGGCAAATTCTTCGGTCGCCTTGGATATATTTCGGCAACAAAAGAAGCCTTCAGAATTATTGCAAGTACTGGCTTCAGAGAACACTGTCGCCTTTGTTCATTTGTTTGGGTATTTTGTCTCTTCCTTCGCTATATGGTATGGGGTATGGTATTCAAGATGGCGAATGAGTAAGTCATGCTGTCGCATCGATCCTGAAAAAGTACTAATCTAACACAGTCTGTGAAGTGATAACTCAAGTTTATGCCAATTGTGCACCATTCAAGTGTGTTGAAGTTATCATACAATTCGTTTCACTGTTCTTTTTTACGACGTAGAGTTTTCAAACCAACAAAAAAAAAGCCTGTGTGCTGCCTAACCAAAATGGGACTCACTAGCAAAGATTTAGATCAGATAGCTGCGATCGTGGAAGCAAAAACGAAAAATATAATCAACGAAGAATATCTTCAAAATTTAGTGGACAAAATAATAAAAAAATTCAGTGATAAATATGACCGAGCTATATCTGAACTCAAAAAGGATGTTAGTGATCTGAAACAGGAAAACTGCGAGTTGAAGATGGCACTAGATGACATGGAACAAGCATCAAGAAACAAAAACGTAAGAATTTTCGGTATACAAGAAAATGTGGGAGAAGACTTGGTTAATGTAACATTGAACGTTATCAGTCAAAAAATGAAAGTGAAGAACATTACTGAAAAAAGCATACTGAAATGCCACCGGGTACCCAACAAAAACAACAACACCGACAATCCGAGTCCATCAGCTGTTCTGGTTCAGTTTGTTGACACCGTAGTTCGTGAAAAAGTGATTGGTAATCGAAAAAATCTGAAATCAACTGGGATATCCATGCAGGAAGATTTAACGAAGATGAGGCTGAACCTAATGAAAAGTGCAGTGAATAAATTCACCAAATCAAATGTGTGGTGTCGCCATGGAAATATATTTGTGAAATTCAATGAAAATGTGCATCGCATCAAGCAGGAGAGCGATCTTCTCTGCATCAAATAGGTACTTTCCATATTCTGTTCTACTATTAAAGAGATGCATGAAACATTTTCCCTACTGCATATATTCAATAATCGAAACATGAACAATGCTACAATTTTTTTACATATCTGCATATTATTATCATTGATTTCCCACACACAATGGAAGTTTTTACTTAGATGTGGTAATTCGAGTCATAATTGTAGTGAAAAAGATTACACCCAAGGGCAATTTTATCTCTGCCTGAAACAAACATTATTTCTAATAATTCTCAATTTCATATTATTATGTTAATTTTGCTGACCGATGGGCTCTGGAACTTACTTTTTGGTGCTTATATTTCGTAGTTTGCAAATTTGATAAGTTATAAAATATCCTAACCTAATATATCCAGATTTGGCACAATTGCATATAACTTTATATCTATTGGGTTTTTTTTGCACATCAACGTGACCAATCATAAGATCTTACCGCTTAGGTGCTTTTTTTTTATTTTCCCATCACTATAGTTCACAAAAACAAAATAAATTTCAAATATTTTTCAGGAAGATGTTTGCTTGATTTAGGTAAACTTCATTTCATTCAAGCAAACTCAGTGGTGTTTGTAATAGCTTTTATTCTTCTTACTTTCAATTCCTTCTCTTCTTTAGAACTCTTCTAGAGCACTCTTTATCATAACTTCCATATGAAATTGAATATATCACATATTAATGCAAGATCATTGGTAGCAAACTTTCTGGAATTCAAAAATGAGGTTATCAGTACAGACTGCGATATTGTGGGGGTTTCAGAGACCTGGCTGCATTCTGGCATATCGAGTGATACTGTGAATCTGCATGGGTATACATTTATTCATCAAAATCGTCCGTCCAGAGGCGGAGGTGTTGGTTTATATATTCGAAACAATTTGAAATATGATTTTCTCTTTAGCGAATGCAATGATTGTATGGAGTATATTTGGGTAAAATTATCATTCGGAAAATTCACGGTAGCTATCGGTAGTCTGTATAGGCCTCCAAATTCTAGTACCATTGAATTTATGGATCGCATTGAGGATGTATTATCGAATGTGTACTCAAATTTCAACAATATCATTTGTGTAGGTGATTTCAACATAAATATGCTAGATATCACTTCGAATGTAACCCAACAGTTCAGTTCTATATTAAACTCTTTCAATTTTTCCCAAGTTATTGATGAACCTACAAGAATAACAAATACATCTATCACTCTCATTGATTTAATTATCACAAATTTCAGTTCTGAAGAATATTGCTCTAAAGTAGAAAACAGCCAGGTATCAGATCATAGCCGTGTAAGTTGTGAATTCGATTTATGTGTTGAAAAACAGTTTGACAAGAAAACCATTTCGTATAGGGATCTAAAAAGCATAGATAGGGAACTTTTTCAGAGAAAGCTTCAGGAATTACCCTGGTATCTCATTTTTCAAACCGATGACATTGATGCCAAAGTGGATATATTTAATAATAATATTGTCGACCTAATTGATCATTTTGCCCCAAAAAAAACATTTACGCCAAAAGGTAAAAAATATGCGCCATGGATAACAAATACTATAAAAACCATGCAAAAAATTAGGGATAGAGCCATTCAGAAATTCCGAAAGAGTCAATCGACACATCATTGGGCATTTTACAAGCAAATGAGAAATTATACAACAAATGCAATCAAATCTGAAAAAAAAGCATATTTGAATCATAAATTAAGCAACTCCAGTGCTAAGGAGAAATGGAGTGAACTCAAAAAATTAAATGTAACCAAAAGTAAAAACCACAGCATTCCAGATTCTCTGAAAGATGTTGAGAACGTAAATAAGTATTTCATTGAATCTACTAAAAGTCCTTTTCCCTCAAATGATCTTCTAATCAACTATTATAGTAATAATATCAAAAATGGAATTGTTAACAAACTCAGTTTCACACAGGTATCTGAAGATACTGTTCATGATATCATACCGAAAATTAAATCACTCGCATATGGCAATGATGATATCAATATTTTGATCATTCAAATGTGTTGTCCGCTAATTATACCTATTATCACGCACATTATAAATGAATGTATATCCAAAAATAATTTTCCTAGTAAATGGAAGTTTGCAAAAGTTATCCCATTACCCAAAATTAGTAGGCCAGTGGAATTCAGTGATCTGCGATCGATCAGTATTTTACCAACCTGTTCGAAAATTTTCGAAAGAATAATAGAAACACAAATCAGAGAATTTCTAAACTTTCATAATATTCTGCCACCGAAGCAATCGGGATTCAGAAGTGGATACAGCTGTGCAACAGCCCTTTCTGACGTATTAGATGATATATTGGAGGCAACTGATAAAAATCTTATAAGTGTCCTAGTTTTACTTGATTATTCGAAGGCTTTTGATTTGATAGATCACGATGTACTATTATCGATGCTTCATTTTTTCGGATTCAGTTATTCAGCATGTTCTCTAATGGCATCTTACCTGCGCAATAGAACACAATTGGTGGAAATAGAGGGAAAAAAATCCACACCTATGAAACTACTTTCCGGTGTTCCTCAAGGGAGTATTTTAGGCCCCCTATTATTCACATTGTATACAACAAATTTTATCGATGTTTTGAACTACTGCGATTATCATTTTTATGCGGATGATACACAGGTGTATTTCTCCTTCAAATTTTCAGATTTAAAGTTAGCAATAGACTCTATCAACAATGACCTGTCCGCCTTACATAAAGTTTCAACAGACCATGCTTTGAAAATAAATCCAGTCAAATCTGTCGCTATGATATTCAGCAAAGAAAATATCTCTAAGTTCCTAAATGATAATATTATTCTGAAAATCGGAGATGCAAGTATACCGATAAAATCTTCGCATAAAAACCTAGGATTAACAATTGATACCTCTTTACGGTTCAAAGACCATGTAACCAATAAACTGAGAAATGCTTACTCCTCTCTCAAACTTATCTATTCACAAAGACAGTATCTATCAATGGAAATGAAAAAAATGCTATGTGATTCCTTGGTGCTCTCACATTTCAATCATTGTGATGTGGTGTACAGCCCCTGTTTGAATAGTATGGATGTACGTCGAATACAAAAAGTTCAATCATCCTGTGTTCGTCTCATTTATGGTATACGTAAATCTACTAAAATATCTATTTCGGAGAAACTCAAGGAATTGAAGTGGCTCAATATGTATAATAGGCGACGTCATCATATGGCTTGTATGTTTTTCAGCATATTCAAATCGAAGTCACCACCCTATCTTCACAAAAAACTGAAATACAGAACGGATGTTCATAACCTGAACATCCGTCGTCGTACAATACTTACTGTCCCAAAGCATACCAAGGACATATATAGACGTTCCTTCTCCTACAATGTCGCGGTCTGTATAAACAGTATCCTCAAATTAGATAGCACACTCTTAGGTCTATCCTGCAAAGCATTTCAATTCAAATTCAAACAACATCTATTGAATACCCAGTAAGTTTAACCTAAGGATATCTCATAATAATTAAGTATATGATGCTCTAGATTTCAGTTCTCCCTTTCCTCTGCCTTTCTCTTCTTCTTCTCTTTCCTGCTATTCTGACACTTATTAGTTATTATTATTATTAGTTTTTATAAATCACGCTGTCTTAAATTATTAATTCGAATAATTCTGGCACTGGTGGAAGAACAGAAACAGTGCTCCACTGTTATCTGAACCAGTCTGCCATTTACTCGCCTTGGTTATTCTATAATAGACATTTTTTTAGTTAGTGCTTACTATCGACATTATATATCATCTTCTTCCATATTTATAATAGAACTCAACTTGTAACATTTGTGGTGGGTAATAAAAGTATTATTATTATTATTATTATTATTATTATATATATTCAGTGTTATAACAGAAATTCATAAAAACTTTGCAAAGGTTTCGAAAGGTATTTGGACAAAATTGGAAGAATTGATGGAATTGCATTATCTGTTGATTTTGGATGTTTCATAAAGTTTTTTGTTAATTAATCCGTTAGGTAACGTGAATATCATTTTCTTGAAAATGAGCAGAACAAACCGCTGAATACTGAAATGGAGTCCAGTCTTTACGGGGTATAGCCGAAACTTAAATATTCATCAAATTCTCGTTCTAAGGAAGTTAGTGGTAATTTGATTTACATTCCGACACACAACAACGACGCTGCATTTTTTCAGAATATAGATTACAGAGGCAGACAAGTGAAAGAACGTAACAAAGGTGGGAGATAAATTCAACCCCAACTTCCTCACTGAAATTCTTTGGAAATGCACATGACAACACTTTCACACGTTAGCACTCAATATTTACATGTCTAGGAACTACTGTCAACTGATTCAAACTGATATATTCCACTGATAACTTTGAAAATTTTACAAGCGAACTACATATTTAATCTAATGAGTCGTATTGAATATTGATAGATATATGACCAACGCTATGCTTCTAGGATTCCCAGGCGTCGTTGCCATGTTTCTTGGCCACGAATTTCCGAAGGCTGTGAAGCTGTAGTTTGCAATAATGTTTTATTTTTTTTTAAACTTCATTGATAAAATAAATATTTACATAACAGGTTCATATGAAACACAATCGAATGATTGGAGACGGAACTTCGATTGTAAGAATCTCTTGTTTCCTATTCAGCTCCGTTACTAACCGAATTGAAATATTTCGAAGTTCTGACCCGGTTGTGAAATCGAAGTTTTGTTCATCTGAATTATTTTTTTTAATATCCGATGATTTCATTGTGACACTTGATCCCCCCTCACTATTTCAAACTTCGTTCGAGTTCTGATATTGGTGGTTAATTCTCTTACTGATATGTTAGGAGAATTATTCGGGTTGACAACTCTCTGATATTCTCAATATAATAGATAAACCTTCAAACGACATTCATTCTTGTCAACCTAAAGGTAAGTGAAAAACTGAAAGATTCAACTCGGGATGGTATTCTTGCAGAAATATCCATGAGGGTTTCCCAGAATCAACTTACCATTTCCATCATATTGGCCGCAGGAGGTTGGCCTCCTATTTGTCCAAGGGCAATGGATTGTCTCATGGCATTATGCAAATCTAGGATGAGTTCCTTGTCGAAGCTGGATACACTTCTAGTTCCTATAACAAAAATGATCAAGATACCTTAATGCATTCTTCTATTTGATTTCAGATGATATTTTCACTTTTGATATTGTTACTTCATCTAGCAGGCTTTTATTAATAAATAAGGAACTAAACCATTTTTTAACTTTGTTTTCGCATCAGCATCACATTGAATAATTTCCAAACTGTAAATTGATTGAATATAATTACAGCGACGGATCCAGGTGGCTACTATCATCAAATATATCCCATTCGCTTAATTCTTTAACAACCAAATCAAGTCAATATAAAATCCACACGAAATAGCTAATAGAATTGGCCGATACTTGTGTCTGTCTATTGAAAATCACACATTAATGTGATTTTTTCAATTACATCCACATGAAAGTCAACACAATTGAGAGTATTTGGAATTTATTGGAGATATATTGATATTGATTGGTGAGAATTACAACCATTGCCAAGTTGTTCATTCACAGAGAAAATACAATAGAGTGTATAAATGAAATGATGAAAATAAACACGAGTATAACAGAAGCTTTAGTTCCAAGGAACTACCGCTTGTACGTGATTCATATGTGATGTGACGGATATAAATTGTGCAGTTTCCAGCTACATATCGACAAATCATCAAAGGAGAGGTAGAGTGTTTTACAAGTTAACCACTAACCCTCAATAATGATCTTCGATGTGAAATGGAAATGACTTGAAAAAAAATATTAATTCGAAACGAATATTCGAAGATTTCACGTCTCTCATTCCACGAAAACTATTCTTGCGAAGCACTTAAAAAAAGGAAAACTCTCTATAAGGCTGAAATTTTTTAGACATCGATTATCTACAGAAACCACATTGGGAAACAGGCGAACTCAAGCTGACCTAATATTTCTATTTAAATTACTGTCAGGCCAATTTAATTGTCCAGAGCTTCTCTCTTTGGTTGGCTTGAAAGTTAGGCAACGAGTAACGAGAGATGATAGAGTTGTTCTTGTGGAGAAGTCACTTTCTACAAATTATGGATTTAACAGTCCAATGTCAAGTAGTGTTTTATATATTTCAATAATCTTACGAATTTTCACTGTCTCGATTTTTTTTACTGTTTCAGTTTTGGGTATTTTTATACATGTATGTTTATATCATTGTAACTGAGGGTTTTCCCGTTTATACCAAATAAATAAAAATATAAATAAATGAAACTGATATCGCTCGCAGTCGATGTATGTCTAATTGTCCTCTCCTGAAGGTGCTAATTTTGTTAGCGGAACACGCATCGAGAACAAATAAAATCAGTTAGGTAATAAAAAATATTCAACTATTACTCGAAAAGTTTCAGTCTTACCGACTACTTCATGATGCTAATCACATTTTTTTCCATAGTTGAGTAAGAAGTAATCAATCAATCCAATCTCGATGCTCATTATAAATATTCCTATAGAAAAAACAATTTTACAGCGAATACTGAGTGATGATAGCATTGTGAGACTAAATTGGGATGCTAATCAACCACTCATCAACTTCACAGGAGCTTTCGTACATTGTCATTTATTCAAGGTTATTTTCTCAATTCAATCACTATAATTGAATTCTGGTATCAAGCAGTGAAAACGAATCATTATAAAAACAAAATGTTGATTGGGTTAGGGTATAATTAATGACTTTCGAGATGAAGTAGACAAGTGAGTGATTCGTCTTCCATTTTCAAGTGGTATATGGCACGACAAAGATGAGGTACGTAGGATGATTGGTGGGACCAATAGCAGAGATGCTGATCAAGGATACAAGTGAGTATAAAAAATTGTATACTGGTGAATTTTAGATTGAAGCTATTGCTTTATTTTTGTGGTTTATATACAACAGATTCACTACTTCCGTGAATGATGGTCAGTGGTTGTTCCTTTGGAAAGACATCCCGTCCTTTTCTTGGGAGTCTGGAGATCATGTTTCGAAAGTGTTTTCTTTACAGTAGAGCCAAGCTTTCGAATTCTTTGCTGTGTGACATTCCTTCGAGATCTACAATGTTCAAAATTTTGATATGAACACGAATTCACCTGATGATTTTCTGAAATTGCCTTATGTTTCGTGTGTTATACAGTGGAATGTGTGAATATCGAACATATTGTTTTCTAAGGAAGAACTCACTCTCAAAATAGTCAGCTGTAGTTGAGTATTGCTTTCAAAACTTCTCTATTAATGAATTAGTTTTTAACGGCTGCAGAATTTGATGAAATACCATGTTCATAGCTTCGTAGTTCCTTGAGTTCTCAATCCAACACAACCTGCACAAACGAGAATTGATATTGGAATCTATAGAGGTGTAGAAGGGCAGCTTGCGATAGGTTTGGAACCCCAAAAACCACGGAGCAAGAATCCATTCACCACAAATAATTACATCTAATTGGAATCATACTTTTGGCGATTCGAGATAGCGAAGTTATTGATTAAGACCAATGAACTATTGACCATCTTACCTTTAAGATCAATGAACTAGTCCTTTGAAAATGAAAAACTGTAAGTGTTGAGTAACCAATTTTTATTATTGCTCATAGCGTTCTTTTATATTTTTATGTGATTATTTGTCATGAATTGTGTTAGATAAACATTTGAGCTATAATTTTGAATATGATCAAAAATTTCACGATGATATCTCAACCCCACTTTGGCCAAGACTTCAAGTCAACTTAATTCGTTTACCAAGCACATGTAATTCCAATCAACTAGATAGTTACAATCAAATTGTATACACATACCAAAAGATTTTTGTTGATATTTCGATGTTACTTTTCTCCATATAATAAATAAAAATTTGAATTTCTCCGAACTTTGCCATTGATCAGATGTCAATAATTTCTGGTATTTTCCCACAAATCCCTCCGCTAATAACCCTCGAGGTCGATGCAATATTTGGAGAAAAATAGAGTCCTCTCATTATACTTCGAGAGCCCATATGAAACTCACAAGTGTTCTAATACATCACTAGGTACTCTAGTATAACACAAAACTCATTTCATCGGGCATAAAATGAATTAAATCTTCTCAACCCAGTTCCTGTTCAAGGCTGAAAACTGGCTGCGAAACAATCGAAGGGCTCCAATTAATTATATCATTACTTTTTACAACGGGCTTCCGCAAAGAACGGCCCTCTGTGAATCAATCCAACCCGAGAAATAGTTTCGAAACTCATTTATCAAAATTAATACTCACTTAGCAGCGTTCTTTGACATGCGTTTATATCCCCAATCACTGTCAAAGTGATAATTGCAATTAATGACTGGACGCGTTTTCTATCTGTTGTGCCGCTCATTGTTCCTGAAAACAAAAGACATCGGTTATTTTTGGGTTACGTTATTACATTTCTGGGTCATAGAAGGCAATGAGGAATTGATTTAACAAGGGAATGCTTTTTATAGAGTATATGTATGCTGATATACAATACAATCATTGCATTCACCGTGTCCCAATATGAAGAATAATTTGACCTGATTTTTTTTTGGTACATCTCTCGATTGTTTCTATCGAAAATAAACATTTTTACATTTAGTAACGGGTGTCATCTTATGTTTATAATCACCACTCTTTATATTTGATATTCAACAACAACACAGCAAGTTTTCAAGTAATTGGATTTCCAATTAGGATCACGCTACTTCAGCCAAAACCTCAAACTATTAGCGAGTCTGTAGTCCTTTTAGGCTCTTGGACGAAAATTATTAGGAACACTACACCGACAACAACTGAGGCAAGTCAACACAATTGGTAGATATACTGCCAGGAAGAGAAACAGTTAAGTCATGAACACCTCTTTGCAAAATGAATCTTTAACCTTTGAGAAATTTTTTATTCCATGTTCCAAACTTCTTCTGTGTCTTATCGAATCCATTTGTTTATTCAGTTATGGCCATTTGACCGATTTCGACCTGTCACCTTTATTTATAAGAGAACTAGTTTCCATGAGAACCATCAAATTTACAGACTATTTATTACCCAATTAATTCACGAATTTATATTCAAATATCCTTCCCATTACAAAGAAGTTTAGTGAAATTCCAACATCTGTTGAATTATGAACGATGGGTTCTCATTTAGGAGGAGACGATTTTTTTATAAACGGATATATGCTAATTTGGAACACACACAGTGTTAATCGTAACAAAGTTAACATGTTTGACACCTGATAAATTATATGAGCCAGGATACTATCCTTGGTGCAAATGCACGTTTGTATGTCAAGAGCATGTCCGAAAAATTAATCAAAGCAGATAGAATTTCATCCAGTAGAAGTTGATATTGAAGAATGATATACATCTCCTTGCAGAATCATCACACGAGAAGATAATAATGTCTTCCTGATCATGATGAATCGTATATTTTATTCATTTTCACAGAGTTGGAAATAATTCATAATTGGACACATTTGAAATGAATTCATTTCATTTTCAGTAAATTGTCTCCAATTCATTGAAAAAATGAATTGTGAGTTGTGATATTTTTACATGAACTGAATTCACACGTTATCATATTCAGTTTGTATTATTGTGATTTCTTGACTGAATTATAGTTAATGAAAATTCATCCATAATTTCAATATAGGAAAACAACCATACCGATGAAAAAGTTTGTGACTATGCAGCACAGAATACAAATATGAAATAAGAAATGTAACAGCAGACTTCTCGCGTGAAATTTGTAGGCTTTGAGTCGAGAACCACCGAAGAAATTTGATTCCAACTGAGAGCATATGATTCCCGAAAAAATTCACGGAAGAGTCATCGTTTTTTCAAAGGACGACCTGAAGATATTTCATACTTGGATCAAGTGAATCAAACTTCGCGAACTATAAATAGTTTTTGGTTTATACAAGTATGCTACTTCCTAACTAAACTTATTTCTGCAATCTGTGCAAGACAGTTCACAGCTACAAAGCGGTTTTGTCTTCTTGCTAAGATGAAGGAAAATTTGTTTTGGGATTTCGACACACATTTTAAACATATTGTTGATGACAAACACGAAGAGGCTTTCAACAATTACAGTTTTTCATGATAAAAAACATCTGGACGGTATGAAATTCTGAAAAATAAAGATCGTGTTGAGTGTGAGAATAAAATTTGCCAGATTCTGGTGTTAATCAATATGCGGCAGGCTTTTGTAATGTTGTCTATCAGCAAGGCAAAAAAGTGACCTGGGTTTTCGAGTACTATAATCCGATACCAACAATATCGGAACATGATATATATATATATATATATATATATATATATATATATATATATATATATATATATATATATATATATATATATATATATATAAAGGCAAGGCAAAAAAAGTGACCTGGGTTTTCGAGTACTATAATCCGATACCAACAATATCGGAACATGATATATATATATATATATATATATCATGTTCCGATATTGTTGGTATTACTGGCCACAGTAAGAATTTTTGGAACGATTGTTGCAGTGATAGTAATATACTGCTGATGATATCGGAACGGATCGCCATCGGAAATCCGTCAAAGGAACTGTCAGCGGTGACAGTTGTGACATACACTATCTTATTTCAAAATGAATTAAATATTGGAAGGAATATATATAGCGATACGGAAATAGAAAATTCAGAGAGCTCAAGCTCTGATAATGAGTCTTTAGAGAATAATGACTGAAATTATAATCCTCGACAAAATTAAAGGTCGCTTAGAAAAAATACCAAGAATAGAAGGGTACATTCAACTTGTAGTAGGTTTTTACACCCCTAAGATTTTCAAAGAATATTTCAGGTAAGTGCGAGTAAGGCTTGCAATCTCGAAAAATAGGGTTCCCGCATATTTTATTGATCTGCTGGATTCATGTCAATTCAGCGTCAACTTGTACGTAAATATCTTCCAGTACAACTTGAAACATTTTTAATAATTTTGCAATTGCAATGATCTGACAACAAATTCAATCTGTTATCCGTTGACGTTTATTCGAACACAACCTAACCTAACTCAATTTGAGGAATACTGGGACGTGCTGGCTGGGACTACAGGACCAATTCTGCAGCAGTAGCACCAGTAACTTTTTAGTTTCTAACAGGGTACCTCAAAAATTGGCGCGAAATAATTGCCAGTGAATGTCAGTAAAATCGGAACGACTGAATTAGCTGGACAGTACTGTTCAGGAATATCGGAACATGTCAATAAATGTTATCTACTGTCAATTCTAAGGCGATCCAAGGGGTCCGGACCCACGAATGAGAAAAAAAATTGGGTGCTCCTCGATATATCCAGCACTTTATTGCGTAAACAACTGTTTTGAGACACAAAGGTGATGAATTTGTCCACCTCTAATTTGCAGCAGCACTCAGAAACAGTCACACCATACCCAGTCGAACCATTCTCTTCAGCTGTTTTGGTGCAGTCCTGTATTCATTTCACTCCCGAAACACCGGACTCAAATGTTTCCATTTCCAACCACTATCTCTTTACCACCTCGGTTGCAAATTCTAATTCCCGAACGGAAAAGGCCTTTTACAAGTTTCAAAGGATGGCAGTGTGAATAATTGATGTTATTTCATAGCAGTTGTTTGGCTTGCAATATTCGTTCCAGACTTCGAAGAGTCAACATTCAGTAGGTCTCTGGATCTCCACATGCGCAGCGTTCACCCGAAATGAGCTTTCTTCGACGATGCTATCGTTACAAGATTCAATTTTCACGACGTAACACGGTTAAGAGAGAGAATCGTGTCTGGAATATTGACTTTACCACTCATAAAGTCTGGATTTCAAATGGGCCTTCGCTGCTCTATTTCAACTGTAGATTTACGCGGCGAGTCGGTGAACTGTGGAGGGTAAGGTCGAAGGACAGGAAAAATCGATACTTACTAAATGATGAACATGACATACTAGGGTTTGAAGGGAGGTATTGTCGTTAAATAGCACAGAAAAATGATATAGTTATAACTGATGGAATTGGCCGATATTTGAAAAAATCCATGATAACGTAATTGAAGAACTTCATTTCGCGATTTTCACTTGACGGTTCTCAAAGCTACAACACGAGCTCAAGACTACAATCAGAATGCCACCATGTCTTACTTGTAGTCGTTCTGGGAAACTCTGTTTTGTTGGCATGAACTTTTCCATGTCAACCTCAGGGATGAAACCACTACATAAAATCTGTCCCAAGTGCTACTGACTTTGTCTCTTTCATCTTCCAGTAGAAGGAGTTTTGCTTTCATAGTGAGCACCTCCTCCACAATAATTCAGATTATTGGGTACAGGCAATTCAAAACTCATTGTATTCGACGAGTGTGACTGAGGATTCCTATAGCGGGTCGAAATAGGTGTCAGATATTGTATTCGTGCATGTAGCGATTTCGTATATTGAAGTTTTGATTCCCAATGCAGAAACACCCAGATGCTACGATACGTCATTGGGCTAACTGACTCAGCTGATTGGAGGTACTGTGAACTGAAACGATACATGGCGCATGTTATACGTTCTGTCCTGCGTACTAATCAAGAAGATTCATGTTCAGCAAGTATCGTCCTAAGATCGATAGGTACCTCTTGGCGAGATTGTCAATTAGCTTGAAAGAGTGTCTTGAAGAGTTCGCATCGATATTAAAGAATTTTCATTTTCATGAAACTTTTGATATTGCTTGAAACAGAATCCAAATTATTCGAATTTCATCTGGGAATAGACACATTTCAATTCTCTTGGGAATTAGAAACAAGCAGGATGCTGAGAATTTCGAAACTATACCCAACCTCTGCTTCGTGAAAAACTGAGTTCTCAATCCTTGACTACTATACGTGTTTGATAACAAATTCATAAGTCCAGTCTGTAAATTGACTGTGAAATTGCCCTTTCCCATTGAAATATCTCATTATAATCTCTTATATATAATATTAGCTTGAATGTATCTTAATTAGTAGGTGCGAATGCAGTTGTGGGTGTGTATTTGGGTATTTATGACCGCGATTCTGCACGTTGGCTGTGAATATCAGATGAGTATTCAACTTCAATTTACCGATTTATTCTAGTGTAAATAATTATATTCGTTTTTAAGAAAAACAAGAGATTCAATAATATTTATTCATCAACTCTTTCAGTGAATGTTCCGAAGTGAAAGACCACTGAATTGAATGATTAAATCGAAACGTTTCTTCTTTGAATGAATTCGAAAAGCTGAATACACTTCTTAGCAATGAATGAATCGAAGACTTTTGTATAGAGTGTATAATTGTGAAAATTCTTATTGCAAAGTGCTTTCGACTCTCATCTTTAGTGCTCACTCGTGAGGCGACAGGAAGTATGGACAAGAGAAAAAATAAATTTGATTTATATAAAACTATTTGGCTCATAACCAGCGAGAGGATTGCTGCACAATTATACACTTTATACAAAACTCTTCGATTCATTAATTTCTTCTTTGGACAATCATGAATTTCTAGAGAACGTCATGATAACACTTTTAAAAACAAACCAGTGATACAAGCTCACTAAAATTGAAACAAAAGCAGATCGAGAAGCATAATTCAAATAATATATACGTTTGCGTCATCTTATTGGCATGCCGGTATCGCAGTATACTATACGTATGAAAGAACTCATCCATCCAACCACAGAAGTCACAGGGATGAAACCACCAACTACAATCTCTCTCAAGATCTACTGACTTCGACTCTTTTGTCATTAGGTAGATGGAGTTTTGCCTTTATAGTAAGCACCATCTCCACTCTAATTCAGATTTTTGTTCAGACAATTCAAAACGTATTCTATCCGCCGAGTGCCACTGGGTAGTCTTTGTTTTTTAATTGTGCATGCAGCGATTTCGTAAATCGAAGTTTTGATTCCCAATGCAAAAAGAGCCTGATGATTCGGATTGTGTGACAGGAATCTGCCAGCTACAACAAAACGTAAACAGGCTCATGCAACCGAATACCAGTATATTATGTAAACGGTGAAATGTTATTACCATTTTTCAATTTGTGAAAAAGCGTCCACATTATAAGAACATTATTTCGAGTTGTCTCCTGGATTATTGCTCGAAGTCGAGGAAAACCCGCCTGCAACGTCATTCTTGTGTTTGATGTCGTACAGCTCCAAAGACGGTCTCGCTGTCTCGCGCTCCAGCTCCAAACTATCGTTGTGAAGTAGCAACTGCAACTTGGGAGGCAACATAGCGTACGACAGATCGTCCACATCTGACACATCTTCCCTGCTGTAGAAGAGTATGTACGGTGTATCCGATGGCGAAAACCGACTTAGGTCTTCTTGCGTCGCCTTGGAGACTAAGGAGTCGTTAAACTTGTACCATTCCTTCTTCTCCCTGGCAAGCGTGTAGTAGTGACCGGAATCCAAACTTGAGCCGCAGTGTACCACCGCAGAGTACAGTTCGTAGCGGTAATTGTTCAGGTAGAGGTGTTCGTCCCACGAGACGTTCTGCAAGAGCTTGATGTGTTGGTGAGACGTCGGATCGTACCTAAAGTGCTTCAAGGTAAGTATCAGCCTTGCGGGAGCTTTGATGATGTTCGTTAGCCTCTCACCATCTGTCAATCGGCTGCAGAAGTCACAAAGGTATTGGTTGTCACCAATCAACTTCTCGGGTTGTAGGTAGTAATCCAGGAGCGTTTGCACAGTTTGGTTATCCGAGTGGTTGGTGAAAGACAGCTGCAGCTCTCTGAAATTGTCGCCCCTCTCGCTTTTGGTACCGCATTCTACGCATCGTGATAAAGTTAAAGTCTTGCCCACAAAAGATTGCTGCACCAAGGTTGGCATTACTGATTTTTTCAAATACTCAACAGTCGCGAGGCAAGTTTATTCTCGTATTAAGAGCATGTAGTTTTCAATTTTTGTAAAAAAAAAATCCTTACTGATGAAAATTTATGGAAAAATATCAAATTCATACAAAAATGGTTTTTTAAGAATGCCATTGGAAATGAATAATATTAATAGGCCTAATAAAATTATATCACTGTAGCTGGGTTCACCGCATAATTCTGAAACTAAAAGAACTTTCGAAAAGAACTACCAGCTTTCCGATGACAAATTGTCTAATATTACCCTATCTTATTCCTTAGAAAAGATTTCGTGTTTCTAAAAAAGGATTTTCAAATACATTTTTGAACCGACTGAATTCGAAAGTTTTCGTTTGGATTCGCCAATTATTTTGAAAGAACCCATCCATCTTTCAATACATTTTTGTCAGCTCATATTATTTCAGAGTCCTCTATCATCAATAAGATATAAGATATTTATACATATAGTGTGATAATATTTTGAGTGAATTCAGTCACACTAAAAGATTTTCAACCGATTTCCTTTTTCATCAAATTAGATACTCTTGAAGGTGATTGACCGATATGATACAATTAGCACATATGATCAATGGGTTTGTTAAAATTTATTACCTCTTCACTTTTTCTGATCCCTATCAGAAGAAGAGAAATATACTGAGATAATTTTCCGTACGATTTTCACCAAAAAACGGGTTTACAAAAAGGCGACATGTGTCTCGTTATACGATAACTTACTTCCTCGAACAACATCTTAGGTGTTAGTGCAACGTTTGGTGTGGATATACTTTTAACTTTCCCAAATTATCGTCAACCGATCTGGAAGATTCGCGTTGAATGAGTATAAAGGTAAGCGTCCATAGGTACGCATCGTACGTATCGTACGGATCGTACGAAACGGATTTTAGAATTATTAGGCCCGGTCTTTTCACCTCCAGATATCCTACAGATAAACTAACTGACGGTTAGAATATTCTTCTGTTTATCGTTAAGTGATAACAAAAGCATATTCTAACATTCAGTCAATCTATCCTTAGGATATCTGGAGGTGAAAAGACCGGGCCTAAGTATAGTAAGTTATACATGTGCGTCCACTGACCGGCAGCGGACGGATCGCACGTATCGGTCCGTCGGTAATGCAGATGAAATTTATCGAAGGGGCAACTTTTCCGACTGGTGCGGATGACAACATGCGGATTGCCGATAAGTGGACGCATGTCACAATAGGTAGTCACTGGTCGCCTCACAGATCATTTGAATTTTGTTACATTTCGACACTAAGTACACACACGTGCTTTAATTATATTTGTTATTACGCATATCATGGAGCAAGTCAGTGAATAGTGTATGATATTCTTCAAATTGTGATCTTTTTTTGAATATGTCATGTATCCACAATCTATGTCTTCTCTTATTTCCCCTCCTTTCTTCTTCATCTAATAACAAAGCAATAATGACAAGTTCTTCATCACTTTCCATGATCGGAAACATTACACACTGTAATGTTTCCGATCGTCAACTCACTACGAAAATGCGAATGTTACTTAAAAGCCGAACGTCGCATCGGCAATCCGATCGCTACGGATACAGTGGACGCACTACCACAAATCGATCCGTTTTATACGATCCGTACGATACGTACGATGCGTACCTATGGACGCTTACCTTAAGAGTTCTGGTTCGGTGTGCAATTGTTTTGTTCAAGTTTCATGCTCTCAGATAAATTCGAAAGTGAGGAAGAAAGGCTGATTTGGGAATCTTTCATTTGTAAGAGTTGCAATGAATGCTTTTCAATTATGTATTGTTTCAGTCGCGTTTCCCTGATTGAAGACAGTTGGAGACTGAAATGATTTTATTTTCCATGGCCAATTGTTATTTTATATTGTGTAGGAATAATCTTATGTTAACGATTCTATCCGAATTAGGGGGTATTTTTTTATATGCAGATTCACACAAAAGGAAAACCCTGTGATGTTCAAAAAACACCGCGTGAATCAAGGGACAGGAGATACGAATTAACATATACTTTGAATTTCTGAAGTTTGTAAGCCTCAGCAAAAACCTCTCTTGGCTAGGAATTCTAAACCTCAGCTGTTCCTATTCATATCACATTATCATATGTAACTTATTTCTGTTGTAACATGTTTCGGTATCTCCTGAAGGGAAAGATGTTTAGATACATAGTACCATGTATAAATGTTATTTGATAGGATAGTGTAATTGTTGAAATAAAAGATATTCTGACATTGTCAATGAAAAATGTATGTCTTTCATCCGATTTCTGTTGCATTTGCTGTAGTGAGTCTATTCTTTTGATTAAATTCAGTTTTATACAAGTTTCCAAACCTAATATTGGTATAGAATAATATTTTACCACAACAAAATTCTCTATATTTTTTTTATATGCAGATTCACACGAAAGGGGAGCCCTGTGATGTTCAAAAAACACCGCGTAAATCAAGGAACAGGAGATAAGAAGAAATAACATATACTTTGAATTTCTGAAGTTTGTAAGCCTCAGCAAAAACCTCTCTTGGCTAGGAGTTCCAATCCTTAGCTGTTCTATTGAAAAAAGATCCCTGAGCAAGAGAGGTTCGACAGGTTTCCAAATCCACAACAAAGGGGTGAGAATTCGTCGAGTCATCCATGTAGATATTGCCAAGCGGGGAACGACTGATAACAATTCGGAAGAGCATCGACCGTGAAAGTATCTATAGGAGAGAGACAAGTCTCCGACCCTTTTACGATGTTCCAATGAAGTGAGCGAGTCTGTGAGCGAAAAATAAGCAACAAGACTGCTTTTCTCTGAATGGAATCGAGAAGCCTCAATGAATGTTTTGGTGCTGAACTCCACACATGAGAACTGTATTCCATGACAGGTCGTATCTGAGACTGGTATATCAGTAGAAGATGACGAGAAGTGAAGTATTTCTTCGCACGAAATAGAAATCCAAGTTTCTGGGGAAAGTTGTATACTTATTTGTCCCATGAGAAGGCAAAATTGACTGAATATTCTATTTTCAGTTCAGTTTAAATCCTAAAAACCTAAAAACGTATTCCATGAAGTATCCACCTCTTCAAAAAGAATTCATTAAATTTTTTATAACATTGTTTTGGAGAAACTCTTTTTTCCGTGAGAAAATGGACTGAAAATATTTGGATGATAAATACATTTCTCTAGAGAATTTTTATGAATATTCGAGGTATGTTTTTATTTCTTCTATAGTGATTATCATCATCATTCCCTTCGATTTGAAGGAAAATATTCCTTCAAAAATTATCATACCCACGATTATAATTATTTTGTCTAAGATATTCGAACTCGCGCAATATTATTCCAGTGATTATTCCATAAATATCAATAATGTACAAGTGGAGCAGGTTGAATAATTACATCTTTGAGACTGTTTCGGCACCACACACTTTCCACAGCCACGAATAATATTCACACCAGTTCGAGGAGATTAATTCCACTCCCTCACCATCAAACATCCATAAAGTACTTATAATATGAACAAAAACCAGTATTCATCAGAACACCTGAACCACTGTCGAAACTTTAACTTAAGCCGAAAAGCTCTGTTTAATTTCTTTTGTCTCTATAAATGCTTTCATTCGAGTATGCTCAATTACCTACTTTGGGGAAATTTTGCGTTTATGGGAATATTTAATTGAATAAATAGGAAGTTTTCAGAGAACAAAGGACTTCTGTATATATATCCCGAATTTGAAAGTAACTCGAGTGAATTTGTTACAATAAAATTGGAATATTCGGACAAGTTCGTTGTGAAAGTGGAGACGAGACAGAGGTCGAAATGTGAGACTGGTTTTCTGAACTGAAATTTATTGTAGTTTTCGAACAGATTTTCAGTATATCGTTTATCACAGACGAAAGACAGCTTTCGTTGTGAATACCGAAAAAAATACGAAAAGGGCATGGTAATCGAATAAAATCTGTAAACAGTTTTCATCCTTCGTATCGTCATCATTTGATTCATTTTGGAACTTTATTGCAAATACAATTTTTTGTTTTTCATTATCCACCTGAGTGATTTTTTTCTATCAATTACCTAGATTGAAAAAAGGGTTAACTGTCATTAGATAAAAAGCTATAATATTGTTGATTTCTCTGGTTAGCAGTGGAAAAAATTGGAAAAGTGTTAGATTATTTGTTGTTTTCAATATTTTTCAGTGATAGAGTATTGATTCTTAATATTTTCTTGAAATTGGGTGTATTCATTATATAATTTGACTCCTTCTAAGAAGAAAAAGATAGAAATGTTGACCGAGACTTGAAACAAAATATTACTTACTTTGAGTGGTTCCGAGCAATAGTAGTAATAATAAGTGACTAAATCGAGACTCGTATTGAATATAAAATGAACATTTCGCTAAGATTTACGAAAAGTATAACATTTTTCAACTGGTCTCGACATCTCTTTTCAAAAACTTCTGTTATTTCCAGATTTATACAAAAGATACACCGTGTTATGCTCAAAGAACAAAGTAAAACAGTTTGTAGATAATTGAAAGAACTTAGATGTTTCTGTTTTTTTCAATTTCTTCCATTTCCAGATTCATAAGAAAGAGAAGCCCTGAAATACTCAAATAATACCACATCAACAAAGATTGAAAAAATAGAAAATAATATTCATTTGAATTCTTAAAGGTTGTAAAAAGCTCTCTTCTGTACCCCTGTATTATATTTGTTATGGAAAATTCTTATTTTAGTTATTCTTAGCTTATACTAATAGTTAACCAAGATACGAAAGTGAACTAAAATCAATTCCAAGGTGGTCCGTATTCCCCGGAAGAAAGAAAATATTGGGTACCCTCTTGATATCACAGGAACATTTGATTGAAAAAAAAACAATGTTTCGACATACAAAATGAAGAGTTGATGTCATACGTTTTCTCACAAAATTTTGCAATTTTCTTGACCAATTGCAATTGGCTCGATCATTTGAAAATGAAAAACCAATATTTTTTCCATTGATCAGATTTGGCTGGTGTTCTCTGCCTACAAAGCTGAGATATGTGTGTAGGGTTCACAACATGTCACTTTTCAAAAATTCTAAAATAAATATTTTTATTATAACTCGCAGTTGGAATTGAATATTCTGCAAAGTACTTTTCTGTGATAGCGCACCACACTTTTTTCTCTTTATCTGGAGTTATTTTCTCTGCAGTATACACTTTTTCATTATATTCTATGAATTCATCAGTTTTCCTGAAATCGAGAAAGAAGAAGAGCGCAACGATTTCAACAGCTCACGAACAAATCTTTAGATATCTTTCACTAACCTCTATTATAAGTCCCAGACACAAAAAAACACTCGAATCACTTCACGACTAATCCCAGATTTATGAGTCTCAGTTAATACCTCTGAAGACGACAGTAACTACGCGGAGTCGCATTGAATGAATGAACAAGCAATACGTCGCCGATATGTCTGGGTTTCAGGTTCAATCTTGCGGTGCTACCATTGAATCTGCCACCTCGTTTCTGATTATATATCCTTCCTAGCTAGATGTCAAGGACAATGTCGGCATCATCTGTGTGCTGCAATAACTAATTGGTTGTTTTGAACGCAGAAGCCGTTTAAGTAATGTTAGCGGAGATTTCTCGCTTAATGCGTTGTTGCGGTTTATTTCCGATATTTCCTGATTATTGGATTAGAAAATGGAAGCAGTTGAGCCCCCTCCAAGATCCAATTGATTGGCAGATTCGATCCTTCGAGTCAGATTGGTATAATTGAACGTAGTAGTTGAGAAGTAATACTGATGTATGAATTTAGTAGGGATTATTTCAAAGTTTCCATAGATTTCTATAAGTACTATTTGTTTCGTACAGGAAAAGGGGTTGAGTATTGTGGGCCAGTTGTAGATAGATAGATAGACATTTATTCATCATTTTTCCAACATGTACATCGGATTGATAAGTCAAAAAGTGTAGAAATAGCCCAATTGGTGAGCGAGAATATTCGAATTCATATAAAGCACAGAAAAGGAAAAAACAAATCAAAATACATTTTGTAGACATATTAAAATCATCAGCAACATCACAAATTTAAATTGGATTTACTATGCCAATTGCCAATGCAAGAGTCAAAAGGCATTGCAAAGTGTATATATTACAAGTATGGGTATAAATACAAAATAATCGTTGGTCACAGTTATGACAGTTATTATAATCCATCTAGGAGTGTTGACAGTGGCATATGAATTCATTTATATGATAGAATGCGTTCGAGGTAAAAAAAGTTCTCAATTGGGACTTGAATTTTGGGAGATTAGTTTGTTTTTTTAAATGATCTGGTAACATATTGAACAGGTAGGGCCCAGCATACCTTGGTGTTTTTTTATGACTTACATATTTAATTGCTCCTAAGCGAAACTCATTTTTCGTTCGTGTTGAATACTGGTAAAGCTATTTTTATGAGTAAAAGTATGGCTCAGAGGTTTATACAAATATATACCTATGAATGTAAGGATTTTTGTTTGTTTGAAAGTATCTCTGCAAGACTCACGATAGCCGAGGAAAAAAATAAGGCGTATAATTCTTTTTTGCGCCATAAAAACTCTATTATTATCCTTCGCAGGACCATAAACTATGATGTTGTAACTCAAATTTGAATATACTTCTACCTACACATATAAATAAGTAAAGTAGCAGTAGCCCGAATTGCATTCTATTAAATAGGTTGAGCTCAACAAAAAGATCAGTGTTTCGGTAAGTTGGAATTGTACCCTACTAAATCACAAGGAGATGACGTTATGGCAAAAATTCCATAATACAACATAGATAGCCAGGATACTTAATGCACTTCTGGCAATCATCTCATATGGTTTTTTCATAAGGGGTTATTGATTCTTGTGTTTTTTTTACATCGTTTGTGAATTCAGTACCAACTCGGAATAGTTGACACGAACGCAAAATGCTACAATACTCCGTTCGTTTTACGATTCTTCGCAAATTTAAAGTAGTTTGATATTTTCACGTAATATACGTTCAACTTCAAGTTGTTAAGAGGACCATTTAATTTACATTTGTTTAGTCTACCTTCCTTTAATGGTATTTGAATGTTTGTGAAACTATCTTATTCGAATATTTCTGTTGGTACAATTGAAAATAAATATTTCTTGATGTGTGATTGATTCAATCTCCTAATATAAGTTTTTATGAGTTTATGTTGTGTCATGTTATACTACGTTTTTGAATTATTTTTGAAAATGAATTCATTTTAGTATCAAATTTTCGAAATTGACCAGAGAGAATATGAAGAAAGGCCACCTGAAACTCTTCAGCTATCTACATTATCGATGATAATTTGTTCAAACGGATTGGAATGCTATTGATAGAGACTTTTTTATGATAACATTAATTCAACTTTGGACTGTTTCTGACTTAACAACACCTTTCCTGAGGAGTAATATGGTTATGAGTGGTAGAGTCACTTTTAAATACTCTCGTGAGAAAATTTCCTGCCCTATTAGAGAATTCAACCAAGGATTTTCATGGGTGAAGTAAATGCAGTTCAGTGTGTTTGATTTTGGTGTCGATTTTTTCCATGGAATATTTCACGAAAGATTCTTCGTTCGAGATGACAGATAGACAAGAATTATTATGCTTATTTCTTGCCATTGAAATGGATCCGTTCGTATCTTCTCAAGTTAGACCCGAATATTACTCTCACGAGAAATGTGAACTCTTTCAAATGAATATTGAAATAGGAAAAGCGACTTATTCCTCCATTCACATGAAAAACTGTCATATATGCCGCTGAATGAAATTCTATGAATCTGTTCAAAAACTCCAAAGAATCAGTTCCTTTCCGAAAATAGTATAGTCTCACATCTCTACTCCCTCTCCTATATATATATATATATATATATATATATATATATATATATATATATATATATATATATAGAGAGAGAGAGAGAGACTTATTTGGGTTGCAGTCTCTCTACATAACGCATACAGTCACAATTTGAAATAAATATATATATATATATATATATATATATATATATATATATATATATATATATATATATATAAGAAGGAAAGTCTTTGCTGGCCAGTTAAGAACAAAACTGTAGTATTTTTTGGGTGAACAGCAGAACGGAAGTGAACTCTTATAACACCAGTTTTTCCAATATTTCGATAATGTTTATTACCGTCTTCAGGGAAAAGCTACAAATTATTATTTTAAGTTATCACTTCAAATAAACAGTAACAAGAACCTTACTGTATTTGAGGTTAGTCTTATTCAAAACGTTGGTAAAGTGGTATAACATGTCACAGACGATAAAATATGTTCACAGTCCAATATCAAAATTTTACACCAAGTAAATTGTTTAAAACGCCATTAAAATATTAACAGGATTGAAAAAATATAGTTGCATATTCAACAGGTGAATACACATGAAAGTCGACATTAACGGTTGAATATGAATTATGAATGACATTGACAATGAAGTTTGAAATGACAGAGTTGACATGAAGTATGGAGCATCTAGAAACAGGTGTGTACAGAATTTTATTCTTTTTCCTATGTTTCGTGGAATTCATTTCACGAAAGGTGCGAATTTGTCCAGTTTTGAAGCGATCCTGTCCTTGAAATCAATAAGCCAGTCATTGAGTAGACACGTCTTTTCCTGAATGAGAAGAAAATGGAATTGAATTCAAACTCATTTTCACCCACGCTGTACAGGAACATAGCTGGGCAGTTTGCATCGCCAGGCAAAGTAAACATTGCTTGGATTCACGTCAGTTGGAATAATTTCGAAGTTAGTGTGATAATTTGTTATGTGAACTGTGGAGTCAATAAAAATCTTGGTGGATTGAAAAATTTGCGATGAAGGTTGTCGACAGGAGCAAATCATTTTTTCTTATGGATGCTATTAATGAACTCCACGAAATGGATCAAGGATATTTGGTTTACAAGCATTGCTCACAGTGTTACAATTCGAGATAGGAACTAGTAATTCTTGGTATTCATTGGCCGATTTTGTTGAAATTATTTTATATAATATAGAACTATATGAATCAAATCTGTCCAAATGTGTTCGATCAAGACTCAACATGACGGCGAGTGATGGTTTGCCAGAAAGCGATCTCGAACCTCAAAACGAATCAGCCGATGATAAAAAGAAATTGGACTCGGTGAAGTTCAAGTACTGTGTTGAAAAAGAGAAAGTGTTGGTATGCGTGAATTGTTATGAATACTAGCGCAGAAGTTGTGCAGAAAGAATGCAGGATATTGAAGAAAACTCGGAATTAATCTCTGAAGATCTAATATAATCTAAAAAATGAACGAAATCATTCAATAGCAGTTGAAGAAATGTATCGTAGAGTTTATCAGGATCCTGTGAACTCGAATACTAATAGTTCAATGTGAATGTATGTGTGATATTTATGTCGGCCGAGAATTTTTATCTTGTATGTAGATATGTGTGTATATGTGTGCCTATATTTGCCAAAGTATTTTTCTAGTCACGGTTCATATGAAAATATAGTCTGCAGTTCTATCTACTCTTTGTTACAAATACTCTGTATTCTGTTGCAATAAACATTATTATTATTGAATGAATGACAGTCTCATATCTCATTTCAGTCACTATGTGAGAGAGTATATTGCCTTTTTGAAACAACTAACTGATGAGAACTCAATTTTCTGATGATTATTTTCAATTTATCTTGTGTATAACCATGTATGCACAGATATGATTTGAATAGCGCTAATGAAATGATTCAAGTACTCCCAAAATCATTAGGAGAAAAATTTCACCTGGAAATATGGTGCAGTAGCACGATGTTCAGATATGCTATACAGGTCTATCCGACAAGAAGAAACAATTGCCAATTGCAATTTCATTTTGTAGTTGCTAACTGAATATCTCAAGGACTCAATATATCTGAGGACCACACCAGGATGAGTCAAGCATAATCGGATTCCTCTTCATAAAATGATAATATACTCTGGTTATGTGAGTAATAAATTAATTTAACTAGTGTTTGCTCGACAGTCAACAAGTTTCTCCTAAGAAAATTAGTGGTATTCATCGATATCTCTTGTTATTCAAAAGATTTATTGTCAGTCAATCATTTTTATGTTGTGCTCGAACATAAAAAGAATAATTTGAAAAACTTTTTCAATAATATGATAGCCAGAAAATACACACTCATAATTTTTTTTATGATCACATCCATGTCTTGCTAGATATGAATCAGGATGTTGAGAATTCACTGAATATGGCGGTTTGATTAATGGATAGGTTGCTAAACATCAGAATTATTAACGGTGAACAGAAATAAGTACCGAACTAAAAATTATTGAAATACCGCTCGCCAAATTCAGAAAATTCAGTGAATCTCGATTTTTAAGTAACTGAAATCGCATAATACGCATTTAGTTGCCATTTCATTCCTTCCATTACCAATGTCGAAAGTGAAAGGACTTTCCTGTTTTATAATCCATAATGAGAAATCATTGAGTGCCATACTTATGGAGGATGGTGGTAGTACACTTTCCATATTCCACGTTTCCCGTACTACCATACAACCTTTTTATTTGATGGTACCTACTGGACATTGAACATATACAAATATATATTCATTCTTCCATTTGTATGGAGCATATGAATTTATTTATTCGCTCGAAATTTTTAATTTTTTTCTATTTGGATGTTGTAAAAATAATTGAGACACCTAGGCTTAATACTTATTTTTCATTCATTACCTACTCTGCTTTTATGTTTTTTTTCAGCTCAGTCGATTCGTTAATAATGTAGATCTAATAACCTCAATAAGGATGATTCAGGAAAAATTTCTTGGGATAATACATTTTTTTATACAAATGTTCAATGAGCTTCTGATGCGAATGAATAGAGATATTGACACAAATTGTAGTTTTATTCAAGAAAATTCGTTATGGGAATGAAAAATTATGTAGCAATCTGAAAATTAATGGTTTCAATTCCTTAATGTACCTGTTTCCTGCAAAAACTATCTTAGACCTATTTAGACGACCTTGAATTGACATATTCAGGCAATGAGACTACCAACTGAAATGTAGCTAGCGTTGTGCATGTAATTTATTTTGTGGTCAGAATTCGAGGAGAGATTTGTTGGTGCTGCATACACATGATTGATAAATCAGGAATAGAGTCGTATTTCGTGTAAATAATTAATATATAAATTGCAAAGCGCTTTCGGCTTTCACTCCATAATCAGTGCGATAACTGTAGAGTTAAAATACAAAACATCAGTGTAATGTTTTACTAATATTTTGTATATTAACCCTGGGGGATTTTCTTGTAAAAACTTGACGTGTAAGTAATTCAAATTTCAAACAAATTTCACGACTATTACTTAATTGCAGGTATCGCACTGATGATGGCGTAAAAGCCGAAAGCGCTTTGCAATTTATAAATATATTATTTACAAAAAATACGACTCTATCCCTGATTTAGAATTTGAGGGGACTGGTCAATTGCCTTCACGTAGGAAGCAATGACTAACCACAAACAGAGAGAGATAGAGAGAATTGATCTAATCTTATTCTATAAAAATGTTCTTTGATTAGATATATACAAATGAAAATCTCAATGACTATTGTTTTTTTATCACTGTGAAATGAAGTATTGTTCGCTCATTGAATAAAATAGGTTGAAAAGTTAATTCGGCTGATTTATTGAATATTTCCCTCATTTATAAAATGTCCCATAAGAGCAATGCAATTATCGAAAACTTGCAGCGGTAATTGCATTGTATCAAGTCATCATAACAACACATTTGAAACCGTATCGCTAGACGTCAGTAAACAACACAAATAAATGTCAGATAGACTTCAAAAATAGAAAAACATTTCGCGTTTAGGTGAGTACTCCATACAATCTATAGAGGAAAGTATAAATAAACAAAAAATAACATTTCCTTGAGAATTTCTTCATTCGTGAAATATTCCAATGAATTACATTCGTGTATAAGAATGACCAGATAATTTTGCATTAATGCGTGATATCTTATACAAATTGCATTCGGTTATTGGATATTGGATATGAAAACTCGATATCAGCACATTTCTCTGTTCTCCAAATGGTTGAAATCAATCGTTATCTAAATCAGGTTCCAATCTGCTTCTCACCATCGATGTAGTTTCTAGGTATTTTCTCTAGTAGGTGGTTCTTTCTGGTATTTATCAATGCTAATGTAATATACGTTGGTCTTATTGAATTCCTCAGAAAAGTTTCTGATAAAATGATGAATTCCCCTTCTTGAAACATTCGAACAGTGTTCAAAATATTATCTATGATTCCAGAGTTTATATATCCAAAATTGATTTAGCAGAATTGGTAAACAAATATTGAATGATATATCATCAATTCTACAGACATTTTTCAAAACAAAAATAAAAGCATATATCCAACTGAAAATATAAACTCGCAAGTGAATGATGACAACGATCTATTCTCTCCTTCTCCTCAAAGTCTTAATTTCCCCTCTTCGTTCGCCCCAACACTTTTCTATCGACTCTTCACGTAAATTTTGATCCTTTTCAAATTTTGCTACTGCAGCAGCTTCTGCAAAATAATTCAAATGAATACCTCATGGAAAGTATCCAAATTCACTTTAAAAAGGTGGATATAATCTCAAACATCATGAAAAATCCCATAATTATTATCCCATTCCATTATTATTATTATAAATAATACCAAAAGAGATCGAATGCAATTTCCAAGCTGCAATTGTCATTTTCAATGGATGTTGAGAGCTTGAATCCGATATTCATGAGTAATTTGTTTCGAAATTATAATAAAATGATAATTGTAGATGGGTTCATAAGCAATCTTGTATTTTAAAGTCCCATATGACTTTCCCGAGTTTCATCGAATGTACAGTTTTTACCAAAGAAGTACATAGTTGGTTGGTTGGTTGTTTGCAAGTCCTTATCTGGACGTACAATGGTTATCCATAATTGAATTTCCATTCAATATCCACGTTTTATGTGTCCAAAAGAAGTACATTGTGGCATGTTTGGTCTATATCTGAATGTCCAATAAACGTCCATAATTGGAAATTCCTAGGAATATACACAGATGTACATCAAATGGAAGTCCAATTTGAACCCAAGGACGTTTGGACATGATATTGGCAAAAAATGGACGTCATCTCATTCAATAAATATAGAAATATCAGTTGAACAACATTCAATCGAAGCCTCGTAGCAGAGAAGGATACTTCAGCCGATGCCGCTTCACCTCTGAAACCGCAGACTCAAAAACCTGCAGACCACGGCTCAGAAAACCGGAAACACCTTCGGACGAATAGACGAAATTCTGATTCCTAAATAACTATATACGGACGTGTTGCATACACTATTTCTTTGGCAACCGTATAGAATAACAAAGCAATGAGACACATTTCTTTATAGAACAAACTTTCTAACATTTCAGTTTTTATTTGTGTTCAATATCGATATTCGAATAGGAGAGAAATATCAACAGGAACATTCTACTTCTCATAATCATTAATATGAAAATTTGAGCAATTGCTGGTTTTGAAGGGATTGTTTGAAATTCTTTACGATGACAACAACGATGTGTTTCTTCCCTGTCGAGAAATTTCATTTTTGTCATGATATAATGAATTGACCACCCGAGTTATTTATGAGGATAATTCCTGGATAGTTTGGGGTGGTTTGGTATGTATGTATATGTTTTTTGGAAGTGATTTTCCGGAGAAATTCAAAAATGAAAGCTCAGAATGAAGGTATATATTTAAAAGAGACTGAATGCTAAATGCATTGATACCTAGTACTTTCAACATCAATTTTTAATGACTTCACTTCGAATTTCCAATGGAACTTCAATATGATCCCATTCAATCCTCGAGTATTATGTCAGGTGTTGAAGGGAATTCAGTTTTTATGCCATCAAATTGGCCATGAACCTAGGAATCAAAAAATATTTCAGAACTTTTATTACCAATTAACCACCAATCTGTCTCATCTTCTATGTTAATGAGCCTATTCAGGAATCCAAATGTTTATTGAGATTCTGCTATAGCAGGACCGGAACAGATTTTTGTTTGGTTGAGCTAACCGACATGGTACCTTCGTATTTCGATAATGTAGAGACATGTCTTGTGTCTCTGTGAAATCAATCTGAAGTAATGAGTTATTCAACAAAGAAATCAAACTACTACTACAACTATTACATTTTACATACTGAACGATTCCTCAACATCTACTACTACTTGTACTTATAGACCAATTGCATTGCTTTCTATCATTTCCAAAGTCATGGAAAAGCGATCAATATGAAGCTCATCAAATATCTATAGAAATCAGGAATAATTAATGATCGACAATACGGTTTTCGCCATCAAAGAGCAACCAGTGACTTATTGGCTTATGTTTCTCATATTTGGCAGTATTCAATCGAGAAATTCGGCGAAACGATAGCTGTTGCACTCGATATTTTAGAAGCGTTTGATCGAGTTTGGCATCGGGGGTCTCCTTTTTAAACTGCCGTCTTATGGTTTGTCTTCTCAGTTGTGTGCTTTGTTGAAGAGTTTCTTGTCTGATAGGGATCTGTGTGTGGTTGTTGATGGAGTATCATCTGATATTCTTCCAATAAATGCAGGAGTTCCACAGGGTTCAGTTCTGGCGCCCACTTTGTTTCTGCTTCATATCAATGATTTGCTCGAGAAAACATCTTGTTCAATACATAGTTTTGCGGACGACAGTACTCTTCATACCAGTTTCTCTTCCAGAGTCCCCATACCAGCTCGAGAAACAAAAATTCAAAGAAACATTCACGTCAATAAAATTAACGATTTTTTGACAAAAATAATAGAATGGGGTAACATGTACTTTGTGAAATTTAATGCTACGAAAACCCAGACATGTCTCTTCCCAAGAAAAGCCGATCTATCGTCATCAAATATTCAGATGTCAGGAGTAACTATTCCTACAAAATCAAGTTTCTCGATGCTAGGAATTACGATCAGTGATATTCTCTCATGGATAAACCATGTGATATCGATCGCTAAAAGTGCTTCCCAGAAACTTGGATTTCTATTTCGTACGAAGAAATACTTCACTTCTCGTCAGCTTCTATGATCTACAAGGATCAGATACGACCTGCCATGCAATACAGTTCCCACGTGTGGAGTTCGGCACCAAAACATTCATTGAGGCTTCTCGATTCTATTCAGAGGAAGGCAATTCGTCTTGTTGGTGATTCTTCGCTCACAGACTCGCTCACTTCATTGGAACATCGTAGAAGGGTCGGAGACTTGTCTCTCTTCTATAGATACTTCCACGGTCGATGCTCTTCCGAATTGTTATCAATCGTCCCCCCCCCCTTGGCAATATCTACATGGATGACTCGACAGACAGACGTACAGAATTCCCACCCCTTTGCTGTGAATTTGGAAACCTGTCGAACCTCTCTTGCTCTGGGACCTTTTTTCAATAGAACAGCTAAGCTTTGGAACTCCTTGCCAAGGGAGGTTTTTCCTGAGGCCCACAAACTTCAAAAATTCAAAGTAAATGTTAATTCGTATCTCCTGTCTCTTGATTCACGCGGTGTTCTTTGAACATTACAGGACTTCCCTTTCGGGTAAATCTGCATATAAAAAAATTACCCTATTTTTGGTACTGATTTTTTCATCTGCTATGATATTTGATAAAACAACGTGCCCTTTGATTCCTTGATTTCTCTGGCTTTTATAGTGTGATGAAAGAGTCGAATATATCATTACGGTTTAAAAGTATGGTATCATCAATGATTCAATTGCCAAGGATAACGAAAGATCTGAGCGCATGTTTCGAATATTTTACCCATTCGCGTCAATTCAAATTCATTGTAGCTACTTGAAAGACACACCTCTCCATACACAATATACATTGGCGTTGAATGGTTCATGAACTTGAGCACAGCGCTTAAACTGAATACTACTATATACTTTCTACAATAGAGCAAAAAAGCATTACATTCAATGTTTTTTCTTTCGAGAAAATCTCTCATAAGTAACGACTTTTCATATGGTTCGATGGAAAACTCGATGAACAATTCATATTATAGCAGTTAAGCCATCGAAAATCATATTTATATAGCGTTTCATTCTCAAAAATATTTGAAAATCACCTGAAAGTTCTTCAGGACATTGCAATGGAATTATTATCAGTATTTGTCAAATTTCGAAGGCTGTTGGATGAGAACATCAATCGTAATTCACTTTCTCACTGAAAAATTTCAGAATATGCATCACCTGGTCATGACATAGTGCATATACAATGTGTGTCACCTCCATTCGAACTCTGAGGTGAAGGACTGAAATTTCGATAAATATTTCGTATGAAAATTTTCGGGAGAAGTTACACAAGTGCTTCAAAATTACCGATGATTTTCCATGAAAGCATGTTGTCTAAAAACTGCATGAGTTTATTTTCATATTTTGTAGAAATTTTAGCAAAATATAAAAATAACCGAATGCATTTTTTTTACTGACAACATGCTTGAATGGAAAATTATCACGAGTGTAATTCGGTAGAGTATTTCCGGAGTTGAAACAACGACGTTTAAAATTCAGTATTTTTACCTGTCAAAATGACAAATGTACATTTTAACAATCGTTAGTATAGATACACGGGCCGAGCGGGTATTTTTCGATACCTACCGGGTATTTACCAGCTCGAAAATGTCCCGCCGGGAATTTATCGCTGTAATTGATCGAAAATGTCCCGCTTCATATAGGGTTTTTAACATACGATGGAAATATTCGATATAACTGCATTGAACTGTTTCGATTGTTTTGATAAATTTTCTGGTTTTCGCATTGAAAACTGATTTTCCTAGTGTTTGAGCATATGAAAATCGTTATAGGTTACGTTTCAATAATGTACACAAAGTTTTAGATGTGTGTGAATAATACAAAGTTCGTGGCGTACGGTAGACTATACGTGATTATGGAAAGTATGGCGTTTTCACATTTCCGTCAATTTCAAGATAACTATTTTACAATGCTGCTACTACATATTCCGAAAACAAATTTTCCACGGAAATAACGAAGTCGTTGCAGCTCATCGAAATAGGGAATGCTTTATTTCAGGCACTTCGAAAAACTCTCAGGGAAAAAGGCGAATTTCTTGAGTTTCAACGATAAATTGCATCGTGGAATTCAGATGTCAAATTTTAAAAACATAAGACATATTTTTTGTGCTATCTCCTCATATAGTTCATCGTGAGTCGTAAAAAATTGAACAAAATCATGATTGGATTATTTGATAATAATTTAGGAATAGAGCCTGAGAAAATGCTTTTTTCCACGACTATTGTGTAATGTACCCATTATACGACTTCAGTGATACCCATTATTCACTAGTGAATAATGAGTCATTATTCACTACTGTCAAATACTTCCTTGATTTATCTATAATATTATACTGTTTAGCTACTAACAATCGGTTTTTCAAATTTTATCGTGTGAACCACCTGATATTTTCAATTAAGTTCTTCACCTACATATAAAAAAAGGCAAGGAGCATCTACTCTGAGCTATCAGCGATTATGAATGGGCGTGTCATATCGAAATAGCTTTTGAATCCAAACAAATTTGTCAAACCTGTCATCAGTATTGTTTGAAATATTTGTTAGAATAAAATAATAATGTTTAGAAAAATATGTATGTATTGTAACAAAATTTTCCAACAAGAAAACTTCAAAAATTATGTTTTGTCAGTCGTGAATGAAGTATAGTATGCTACTCGCATATAATGGCTATTATTTTATCTGTGATCACCTCCTGAATAATAGCCATCATTATATTCTCTTCGAATAATATACTATAATTGTCTTTGTACATAGCTGACAGAATTCTTTCAGCTCTGTGATGACTTCCAACAACACGAGCGCTGTCTGGCGGGGCAATGCCGTACATAGCTGCTATTCGATGAGTCTCTCCATTGTCACCTGCATATTAAACATCGGGTACAAAACATCTCAGGCTTATGGTTTCTATCGTCAGTTAATTCCTATAGTTTTCTGAAAATACACTCGAATTCTGAACAACTTTCGATAATGATTCTACGCATGTATCATATTTCTACAGTTAGATACACTTACAGTACACTTTGAATTTTTAAGTGAAGAATTAACCGGTGTGCCACAAATAACGAATTGGCTGTATAACCCATTCCACTTGGAATTCACCTGGAATGGCATCGAACTGTAAATAATGAACGAACGAACATTGAATAATCTCCCGAAAAAAGTGTTTCCAGGAAAAGAGTTTCTGAAACCCAATCAATCGAAGGGATTCCGAGAGCTTCTGTAATTTACGGTGAGATTTGTGAACCAGTGCCGTTCTCACTGAAGTCTCCTCAAATATTGATGCTATTTGTGACCACTAATTCTTTCTCTTCCATCGAGGTTGTCACAGACTCGCACAAAGCAAGAATAGTTATTACCAAGGGTATCAAATAGATGTTTATGGTCCGTTTTTTTTTTCTTTGTGGTTTGAGCGGGACATGATATGGACTTTACGATTATAGAGTCGAATACTAAGCAATAAAACAGAATAATGACCTTGTATGACTGAAAGGTATATGGGGAAGGGGGTAGCTGAATGTATTGACTCAAAATAAGTGTAAGATTTGTCTTTGTTGGTTCCTAACCGAAACAATACCTCTGGCCTTCAATATGCTTGAAAAAGTTTGCTAATTATTGGCAAGTCCATCATTCTGATACGACCCTACCGCAAATATCACTACTTACTGCAACTAAATCATCTGGTTAAAACGAACACTATTCCGTAAACGGAATAGCCATTCACCATTTATTTTCAAGTTCAATGCCTCCATTTGTTAGGCACGTAAGCACTTTCATCGGTTGACATTTTTCCTATATCGATTTCGAATTATAGTCGCAGCACACTTTGGCCAATACCTCCACTGATATCCATAACTTTGAAATTGTTATTCAAAAATTCAAAATCGTAAATTGCTGGAAGCCACATATTTTTTTATCATTCATTTCGACTACAAAAAAAGCAACAAATGAAACAAGTGAATTAACGACAAAGGCAATTATGTAACGCTTTGAAAAATGTACCTCAACAAAAAATAAGCAGCGCTGACCAGGACCGAATTCGAAGCCAGAGCTCGAATCGCTTCTTTAGAAATTCCAATAGTATTATCTTTGTATATATAGTCAATATACAAAGGTATTATAATTGGTTTGATCAAATAGTGCGATCTATAAAGGATGTCAACTGACTTCTCGTAAAATCTCATGTGTGTCAGGACTAGAGATTGCATGCTGGATTCAGCATCCAGCAAATCCAGCTGGATCTAGCACCTTTTTTCCACATACTAGATCCAGCATACCGGTGGTGCGGATCCGCAAATGTATCAAATTCGAAAATTGCTGGTTTTTTTCTTGAATGAACGTCTTTTGCAACACGGCGAGACAACATGTTCTTGCAAAAATAAGACAGGAAAAAAGCGAAGAGATTCAGTTTGATTCTTGACTGCCACACCAGCTGGAACGTTTTTTCAGCCTGAGAGTTTGCATCGATGAAACATTGATAAACATTTATTATGATATCTCCGCTCATTGATTATTGATCACTAGAGTTGATCGGCAATCATCAACTGGTAAAATTGGCTGTAGAAGCAATTTGCAGCAGAGGGTCTGTTTGATAATGACCGACACAACCCAGAAATGTGTTTCATAGTTTATTTTGGCTCATTTTCAGGTACTTTCGATTTTGAGGAGTTCACATTTTTTTTGGTAATAACCACTAAAACGCGTGCATTTCTATAATTTTCAATATTTTGATTTGCAGCAAACGCTTTCATGTATGATTACTTAAAATAAGATCCCTTGACCTGCGTTTTCAAATTTTAATACGCTCAAGTCATTTGTTGAGCAGAATTTCTGAAATCATCGATGTGCACACACAAGATGAATAATAACCCTGGTGCGTTGACCGATATGCTTTTGTTTAGCCAATTCCTCTCGACCTGAGAAATCGAAGAGTAAACTTACATTTTCGACGGTAGGTGGTGTTGAGGTGGTGATACAAATGCGATTTTCTGAGGGTACATTTTCATTGAGGCGGCAGCTTACGAGTGATTTTCGATACCGGCGGTCTCATTGGATAAATTCTTGCGGGATCTTTCGTTCACCAATAGAATTATCAGTATACAAAATACGTAAGGTCAAGTTCGTCTGATAAAAAGCTATGAATTTTTTTGAAATGTTTGACAGTTCGATTTGAATCTGAATGCATTTGAAAGTTCCTTTAATATTCAAAATGTTGTACCTAGTTCTTGTTTCTTTTCACGTTTTTCTTGTTTATATTCTTTTCAAGGGTTTATCGTTGCTGTTCTTGTATTTGTTTGATTTTATAGTGATAGTTAGATATTTATTATGAACCGATTTACAAAGCTTAAAATAAAACGCACGTGTAACGTGTTGGTATTACTCATCCCTCATATCATCGGCTCGTAATCACATTAAGATTGCTTTTTTTACCACTATGAAAAAAAAGTACTTACCTATTTTCGGTTCCTCAGAAAGTAGAAAGATAAGATATCAATACTTTCCAGTTTCACTCACAAATATTGTTTCAAAGTCACTGAGTTTTTTATTCATTTTTTATCAAATTGAAAGCAAGAGGAATACCTAATAATCAATCAAAATGTGATGACTACATAATTTCTAGCATTTCGCGGGAAAGCAAGAAATTGCATGCAAAACATGAGACCATGAAATAAACATCGCCCATAAATCCATAAATAATCGAATGGCTGTCGAGCAGACGGATATTATGGCATCACAGATTAAATCGAAATCACGTAAGGTGCGCCTCTGCTGGCAAACTCTCGAAGGCATCTCTTCAGTTGAAATTGATCAAAATCAAGAAAGTGAGGAAATTTGCTTACAACCTATTAGGTATTAGTCAACACACCAGGGTTTTTATCCAACTTGTGCACACACTTCAACCGAATAAACTCGGGGCACTCGGGATATAACCCCCTTATAATACGCCCCCATTCCAATATATACCCAAGATAAATCTCATCTATATTTTACTCAAAGGCACTTTCATTGTTATATTCGATATTCCTCACTACGTGAAATGTAACCCTGAAATTGTAATTTCTAGTCATACATTTTGATCTTGGATATCAAAGAATTAAGAAACCAAACCAGAATTGATATAGCGAGTAGAGATTTGGATTTAAGTAATTTGTCTGATCGAATGTATGAACGAAAAAATTCATTACTGTCGTTTATTTATCTTGATTATTTTTTCACTTGTCAAAATGTGACGTTTTTGGCATTTCAACCAATAGTAGAGGGTTATTCTATGGTTATTCTGGCCAATCATTAGATATTATACTGATAAAACTGCCTGGTCCTTTTGATTTAACGTTGTTTACCTTTGAACTGTCAAAACTATAAGGTTTACCGCGTCGATTCTATTGAACTGGATCATATTTATATAAATTATCATGAATGAAGAGTTACCTTATTATTAATAGTCATTCACTTTTCACTTTTTCAGCATAATAATAACATAACACATTTCAATGAACACTCAAACACGTAAATAGCTCATATCCCCAACTTTATGGTAGATATAGCGAACGACCGATTCAAATATTTAAGGTTTCCTTAACTGAAATGGAGATGGCGTACAATTAGTTTTTATTAAATATAATTCATTTTTTGTTGTATGCGAAGAAACCGTTGTATGAAGATTTCAATACAATGAAATAACAAATGATTTTATATTCCTTCTGGCGCGATTTTCATTTCATAAGAAATTTTCAATTATCAACCTTGTACAATGAGAGGTGTGACGCCATCTCTTGGTATCGTCGGCAAGCATTATCATATTCACTGCGTAAGCATCATATCTCTTCTGGATCTTAGAGGGCATTCATCGTTGTTTGACATTTCAAATTTGTAAAATTTTCACCTATTCTCCTTTCCTTCTTATGTAAATGAAATACTGATCAATTAAATTGTTCTTCCTTCTATTTGTTCAAAAATTAATCTCTCCAAATACAACTCGTTCTTCAGATTTGATAAGATAAATTTTCATTTTCGAAACACTCAAACTTTTTTATTTTGAGGCAAAAGCATTCAAACAAACCGAATTAGATAAAATCACTCGTCCTAAGAACTCGTGATTTTATCAATCGGTTTGTTTTCATACTTTTGCCAAATGAAAAAGTTTTTGTGGAAAATGAAAATTTATCGATTGAATTTGAAGGACTCGTGGTATTACCTTTGATTCTGTATTTTGCTGGATCCAGCTAGATTCAGGATAATCTTGCAAAAATTCAGCTGGATTGAAACAAGGAGACGCTTTCTGCTAGCCACCAAGATTTTTAATATATTCGATGGATGGGCCTTGTATTATTTCAAAATGGTTACCACTAAAATAAAATGTTCTCATATATCACATACTGCTAGTAGTAAAGAAAAACGTAAGATTCAATGCAGAAAGCGTCGAAAGATACATCCAAGAAATAAATTTTTTTCAGCTCTGAGCATGTTATATAGCAGCTACGACATATTATTGGCTCAAGGGTGTTTTTCTCGCCGACACTTATCTCTTATTGATATCAGCCTCTGGTAACTCGAAGACAATAGGTCTAGATCAATCAGTCCTATTTCGACTGAAAATACGCATCACCACTACCAGCTCATTCCATTCTGTCAAATACCTTGTTTTTTTATGTTATTCACTTATACAGATTTCATATTCTCGTGAGGAAGTTGCCTCAATGGTGCCCGGCTAATGATCGAGAGGTCCTGGAATCGATCCCCCAACTGGACAGATATTCTTCTCTTCAGAATTTCTCTATCGTATTGGGGAATACCTTCGTCAGCTTTCATGGTTGAGGAGCCTGCGAATACTCATGCTGCTCTTGGAAAAGGTGTATGATTTCAGTAACAAGGTCTTCTCACTGAAAACATCTTGAATACCATTACTACTATAATCTCGCATTCGTGATTGAAATTAATGGAACTACTTCTCAGAACCTCCGTGTACACTTCACTGCGTTTCCCCTCTTCAACTGACCCTAAATTGATCATACCATTTGGCTTCAAACACGATGATATGATCAATTGGCCCAATGTTTGAAACAACCGTTGGACCGATCGTGCTCCCAATTCCACCGATGAATGAAAGTATTTTCCTTCTGTCAGTTCGGTTGGAAGGCTGAAGTGAACTCATTTCCGATATTTCCTGACTGGCGCCCAATATAAACTGAGAAATATTTTAATGGCATTTTATACCACGAAAATTTTTATTGAGATGTATCTGTATCTGACACCCAGCCATAGTTGAAACGTGTTCAGGCACTATTTCACTCACAGTTTACAATTAATTCTATCATTTCTGATCCACCCGAAAGGAAGACGTCGTTTATCTCACTCCAATACTGGCAAACCATCACCAAATAAAAAACTTGGACGATAGTTTCGGATAAATACTCAGTAGATTGATGAGCTGACACCTGTTTCCCTGGTTTATACCGTGGAGGGCGTTGAATAACTTCGTCCAGAATATATAGAATAATCATCCTGCAATGACACCTGTCGTATATAATCGAACTCCCTTCGTGAAATTTCCCAGGGGATTGATTGTTTCCTGACAGCCATCAGCCCAATAGCTTTGACATATCGTGCAACTCTTTATTCGGTTTATTGACTTTAATATATGTTTTGACGACATCTTTCACATGAAGAATTGAATTTCTTGAGAAGGTGAGATGTGACTTATATCTTGGCAAGCAATATCTTGGCAATGTATACAAATACACCAGTCTTTGTTTCATTCAGAAGAACCAAGCAGTTGGAATTTTAATTATACCAAAAACTCTAGAAAATATTCGATTACTCAAGCGAATGCTCATCCTCTGTGTTACGTCATAGTTCAACACTCTCTCCAGCCATTTACAAGGTAAGCGCTATACGTCTGGAGTTATTATGACGTACTTTTCTGCTAGTGGATACTTCGGTGATTTGGATTTTGTTTCGTTCAGAATTTGCATTATATATTACTCTTTATTCAATACCATGGATGAAGGATTTGAAAAAGAGAGATAGGATAATCGACCTAGGACAGATGGACTTATGGCTGCTTACTATTTTACAAAAGATAGTGAATTTGTTGCCGCCGAAGGAGGAGAAGATCGATAAATAGTGAGGTTTTTACCACCTTTTCACTCTTCTTGATGAATATTAGCAAAAAAATTGTTGAGTTGAGTGAATTGTAGCTTTCACCACCACATTCATATTGACTTTCATATTTGCGTAATCTCCTAGTAAACCATAAGAGAGCGCGCCGTACTCCCGCATGTTGACTTATTATAGTTGGGGAGGTGGCGTCGAAAACATGCAAGAGCTTTCTGAGGGCTAATGTTTTCAAAATGGGTTTTAATTTAGTGATGAAAGCAGGTGTTCAGTCAGCACTTACAGTTCCGAGTTACCTGGCTCTGAAAGGAGCAAAATGGTGTAATTTTAATTAGCATTTCGAAACTGTTTTCTCAATGCTCAAAATTTGTAAAAAACGAGAAAATATAATATAAAACAGGAATCTAATAGTCAGACAGTGTAATATGGGGAAACATGGCGTCAGCACTACTCCAAAACTGTCAAAAAATGTCCTAACCCACAGTGATTTGTGAAGGTTAAAATTTTTCTAAATAGTAATAATACCTATGAAGTTGATAAAAAAGACAAACAGACTCTTATGTAATAGATTCATGTCAGTGAGCAGTCGATAGAAGTGAGAATGGTCACTTTCCACAAGAAATATTTTAATAATTTTAGCTATTCAGAATAAAAAATTATAGAATAAATTATATTTGTGTTGATTTTGTCATGTGATGAAGCTTTGGTAAGTGATCATGTATTCTGTAAACTCAATTTATTATATAGAGTAACTATACAATTGAGTCGTGACGATGTAGGTATTCGAAGGAGGAACCTTTGTTAGCTCCGTTCGAGTCGAGACGCCCCAAAAACGATCCGGGCGCACTTTCAATAACCTTATCGCATTTACTTTGAAAGTAGGGGCAAGGTCTGTTCCACTGTTTCAAATGGCATCAACATTCCCGCAAATGCACTGAAAGCCCTGCTCGATCGATCGGACTTCAACCAGAACGTAGCTGTTATGGAACTTTCGGTCAAGATAAGGGAAAGGGAAGTGAGTTATTCTGAAATAAGATCCAAGAATCAGCGCATGTAAACAATGATGAGAGCGTGATCACCTACTGGAATCTGCAATGGCATTGGTCAAACGACTATAAACTGCTACGAACGAGTTTCATTGTTTTGATGCAGATGGGTACTCGGATTCAGTGCGAAGAATTGAGTTATTCGATTTGCATTTTTCAGAATCCATACGTTGTAGTTTGATAATTGTGTTTTATTTGAATATTTTCGAAGTAGAGACATCATTTAACAGTGTTGTTGCTCCTTTATATTTATAAAATTCCTGATTTAAATACATTGAAACTACATACCATAATATGTTGTCCTCATTGCGCACGTCCCTCATTAAGTGCACGTGATTTTGTTTACATCTACTGAACCTTGGATTGGAATGAACTTCAGTAGTATCTAGAAACGTAACGATATTACATTTTCACAATTGAACCTACGCTAATGACAGGCAATTTGATTTTATCATAATTTTTTTTAATTAATCAATCCTCCCATATGTAGTTGAAAATGAAAAAAAATCATTGCTTCATAACCAGAAAAAAATTACCATAAATATAATTTTATTCTACCATTTCTCATTTCGGACAAATGGAATTATTAAAAAATTATTGAATAACTTTTTGCGAAAAGTTATCGGCATATATTGAGGAAAAATGTACTAATGCGCGCAGTGACCATCCTCACTTCTATCGACGGCTGACTGGAGTGGTTCTATCACAAAGAAGTCTGAATGACATTTTCATCAACTTTATAGTTATTACTACTATTTTGAAAAATTTCAGCCTACAGAAATCACTTTGGGTTGAGAGTTTGTTTTGACAGTTTTGGAGTAGCGCTGACGCTATGTATCCCCATATGTTATATTTCCTCGTTTTCAACAAATTTTGAGCTTCGAGAAGACAGTTTGGAGATTCTAATTGAAATTACACCTTTGCGCGCGACTCAGCCCCAGGTGTCCCGGAACTGTAAGTACTGACTGTACAACACCTTGCCATCACTAAATTACAACCAATTTTGAGAATACCAGCCTTCAGAAAACTCTTGCATGTATTCGACGCCAGGTCCTGGGCTATCTCCTTATTTGCAGCGAGCGCCGTGCCTGTAGGAGAAAACTCGCATCGTGCCCCTATGTTTAGAATTCCATATCTCGGAAACTCATTGACGCATGGAAATAATTTTTGCACACGATTTCTTTATTTACTATAGAGAAAACGAAAAACTAAAAATCAGATCAAGTGAATAACCCTCATTCGAACCCCATTTGATAATTTCTGCAAAGTTGACATTAATATCATCGCTTCTATAACAATCTGACCAGAAATACATTTGGGTGCCGAGTAATTGGCTCAACTTTGGCGTTGGTTGTATCTTAGAAGTAGGTACTGATTCGCTTTCTCTAATCACGAGAAGTTATTTTCCAAGATCAAATAAAGACTACAATCTTTATGAATACCCAAACCTCCAATTTCTCTGTTCGTTAAATTATGTCACGTTCCTCGAGTCAGTACGATTAACGAATGTTTAGGGAAGAAGTCATGGTAGGTGTTCTGTGAGAAAATACAACCAATAACTCGTCTACCGCACCCAGTCACATAACTCTTGGTACGAAAATCAATAAATAATATTTTTTGAGGAAATAGGTAAGATATAATATCGTATTGATACGGAATTTCAATTATATTGTGCATATTTATGATTATTGAATCATTGTGGTCATTGAGCTGTCGGAAATTCAAGTAATATTTTCCAGTAACACAGAAAAATCTTTATAGATAATCCTTCATCACTTTGTGAAATCTAGTACGCATTAATTTCAAAGATCAGTTGAAATGCTGGTTACACTTCCAGAAAAATATTGATGATGCTGACTCCATCAAATTTAAAGTCTTGATATTCTTGAGATCAGCATTTTGAAAACGCTTGAACAGATACGTGAATACAGACTTAATTTGTTTGAATGTGCTAGCTACTCTAAACTCATGCACAAATCTTGGAGGAAATACATGGTTTCACTTTTCAGACAGAAGGCTAATTCACTAATAAACAAATTCCAAGAAAAAAAAAAGTTGAACTCAACTAAGGCAAAAACCTGAATGTGATAAAATTCAATCAAGTAGATCCATTGCCATTTATCTGCATACTCAAGCATATTTTTCGAGAGTTGTAGATATTGTCGTGGTCCTATATGCATTTTTATTTTGTCCGAGAAAGTGGACAATAATTCAAGACCGCGGGGCATTCAAGATTTCAAAGGTCACCCTATTTCGGTCTCAACTTTTTTATTGCATGCAAAATCATGAAATCTGGTACATGATTCCCAGTTTTTCAATTCGCTTTTTGAGGTTCTATCTGTATACACTGGAAGTTAACAGCATGATAACCTCTAAAGCAAAACATTTCAAAAACAAATAGATTTTTATGGTTCATTGAAATACTGTGAATGAATAGCTACGCTTTCGTTACTGTTTATTTTCTAGAGTAACTATTATACTTCGGTTGGTCCCATCCGAATAGATCACCTTGTAGTAGTACCTCTATGACTGAAATGGGCAAGTTGAAAGAAAGAATGAATCACGATGCCCCTATCTCACGATTCCTCACTCGATGTCCGTTAATATACTTCTTGCGCTGAATGTGATAAGTTCTAAAGTGTAAATTGGTTACAAATACGTGAATTGAAGAAAATTTTCCATATGTACTATGGGAAACAAGAAAAACGATGCTCAGTGAAAACAACGTAGAAATTTGGCGAACACTACGGAAACTCGAGGAAAAACTCCATTCCTACTCGTCCAGTAAGTAAGATTGTTTTTAATGTTTTTTGTCATGTTTTAGAGAAACCAACGAAATGAGTGGACATATAATTGGAAATAGATGAGACTGACAATGATTTCTGATCATTGATCATTGGCAGGGGCAATCTACCTTGTAGATCAACATACGGCTGGACTTTATTCATCATACTAGGCCGTTTTCTGCCCTGCATACTTTTTGAGTTATGCCAGCCGAGGGTCTCGCGCCCAAAAACAATTTCTTTTTGGTTGGCGCAGGTCCGTCGTCAGATTTAACATCGGAATTTTCCGCCACCAACAGTGAATCTTTCCGTAGTGATAACGCTGTTACTACTATACCGACTGAAGCAAAGTCTTACGGTAGTTATATCCAGGATGATTTCACACTGCGGTGGGGTACCTATCTGACACAAGGACAAGAGAACGACAAGGAAGAACCGTAAGACACTCGAGGACAAACTCCGTTCTTACTCGTCGTAAGTAAGTTTGTTTTTCATATTTTGTCACGTTTTAGAACGGAACCAAAGACGTGAGAAGACATATAATTGAAAACAGCTGAGACTGACAATGATTTATGATCATTGATCATCGGTAGGGGCAATCTACTTTGTAGATCATTCTACGGCTGACCTTCAATCATCATACGCCGTTTTTCTGTCCCGCACACTTCCTGAGTTGTGCTCGCCGAGTGTCTCGCACACGAAAACAATTTCTTTTTTGTTGGCGCAGGTTCCAGGCCATTACACTACCTCATATACACCCCAACTGAATCCGGTGGTTTAGACCTTTTTTCTCGGCATCTGAATTGAGGTTTTCCACCGGACCCTCAAATTTCGTTGGACAAAGGTTTCTCAACCCTCAGAACAGCTGTGCCTGGTGAGTGATCGATATGCTGAAGCATTCAAGACTACTTTGTCTGAAAACACTTGACATAGTCAGTGGGCATACTTGAAGACTGGCGTTAAATCAAATCATCTTTCGAACAATCTGTTGAGGCCAGTTTCAAATTACCTACACAGTAGGTTTCGGCTGGCACCTGTCAGAAAACAACTACTCCCCTGGCTAATACCACAAAGGGCATTGAACTATATCCGACCGGTGCCAGTGCAGATTTCTTCACAGAAGTAAATCCTGCATTTGCTTTCGTCGATACAAATGAAGGAATTGATTTTCAATTATAGGGACGGACACACTTGCAGACCGGTTTCGGGCTATTTGGCCACTCGTCAGTGCAAGGCAGTGCCATCATCAACATAAGGTCGATGATTTCCCATAATTAAAAATCAAACTCCTACACGAGTATCAAGCCCCGGCCAAAGCTGATGCGAAACAACGAAGTTATTACGCCATCTACCAATGGACGAGGTATTCCAAAAGCAAACCGAATTCGCCCATTCCTCCTGCGAGGAGAATGTAAAAACACTTGACATAGTCAGTGGGCATACTTGAAGACTGGCGTTAAATCAAATCATCTTTCGAACAATCTGTTCTGTGAAGAAATCTGCACTGGCACCGGTCGGATATAATTCAATGCCCTTCGTGGTATTAGCCAGGGGAGTAGTTGTTTTCTGACAGGTGCCAGCCGAAACCTACTGTGTAGGTAATTCGAGACTGGCCTGAACAGATTGTTCGAAAGATGATTTGATTTAACGCCAGTCTTCAAGTATGCCCACTGACTATGTCAAGTGTTTTTACATTTTCCTCGCAGGAGGAATGGGCGAATTCGGTTTGCTTTTGGAATACCTCGTCCATTGGTAGATGGCGTAATAACTTCGTTGTTCGCATCAGCTTTGGCCAGGGCTTGATACTCGTGTAGGAGTTTGATTTTTAATTATGGGAAATCATCGACTTCATGTTGATGATGGCACTGCCTTGCACTGACGAGTGGCCAAATAGCCCGAAACCGGTCTGCAAGTGTGTCCGTCCCTATAATTGAAAATCAATTCCTTCATTTGTATCGACGAAAGCAAATGCAGGATTTACTTCTGTGAAGAAATCTGCACTGGCACCGGTCGGATATAATTCAATGCCCTTCGTGGTATTAGCCAGGGGAGTAGTTGTTTTCTGATAGGTGCCAGCCGAAACCTACTGTGTAGGTAATTTGAGACTGGCCTGAACAGATTGTTCGAAAGATGATCTACTTTGTCTGACAAAGCCGGTGCTAATGAACCATTATGCAACGTTCCTCCCTCGATGTCGAACCACAGGAGATTTCTGCTTGCACTAGACCTGAAGGTACAACCTTTCCCTTCAAAACACCTCGAGGGCACTGCTCATCGAGGTCAATGGCAATCTTAGAAAAATCAACAGAGGGGGACACCTCAAGCAGACAAAACAGAGGATGGTGAGAGTGGTTTACGACGTACAACAACAAATGGACGAGGTAACATATTTGAACCTATACGCTGGTCGCATTAAATATTTGACAGCACGTGGCAATCTATAACTAACAACTCCAACATTTTGGAATGGGTTCAGAGATATAAAATCCATTCCATCCAGCCGGCTAAACCTCTATTGTGAGAGTTTACCTATATATATTACTGGAATTTGACTACATTGAACCAGCCGTCAATGTCAAGAGCAATTTTTGGTTCAGCTATTTTCTCAGGTTTGAGTCTTACTGATAGCTATAGATTTTTTGTTGAATCTGAAACATTTGCATGAATTCATTACAACCCTCACTTGGAGCTGTGAAAATTCTGATGTCTGAAAATTGTTTTGTCAGTGGATTCGACAGATGCCGATAAACATAAGAAGTATTTGCGATTCCAATCTAGACATAAAATTTTTGAATTTGAATTTTTTGTGTTTTGACTCATCTTTGCATCTTATATATTCAAACAAAATTCTCAGAAACGGTTATACATTTTTCGAGTTCGAAATTTTTTTGTATCTGTAGCTATTTAGACGACATCTTTTTCAATTAGTATTACCAAGATGGAGTGTTCAGAAAACATCCAACAAATTTGAGGTATCTTGGTAACCATTAGGATTCTATATTGATGGAAAATAAATTCATTTGACACTTGATTTCGGTTTGCCTTGTGGTTGAATATAGGTGGCCGTCTACAAAATTATTTGAGTAGCACCGATGTATAACCTTGCAGACGGATCGAGGAGATTTTGACAATGTAAATTTCCACACAGTGTCACAGTGACTTTTTATGTTGGGCAACTAGAAGGTGAAACAAGGCCTGAATTTTCCAGAATATTACATGCAACAACGAGAAAGCCAAAGGTTTCAGTGAAGCAGGCCAAACTTTACATCAATGTTCAAAACCTTCAGACAGTTCTCCTCAAACTGTCACATTTTGTCGCATAGAGACAACAAAACCGTCAACGCGCAGATTAACCGGATATGTGAAATGAAGCACCCAAACCTCAACGGACTGGCTGGTGATATTTGAAAGTGGTGTGAAGAATTGAGCATAATGATATTCAGGAAATTGAGTTTTCTGGTGGACAATGTATATATGTATATATGTGTATATGTATATATATATATATATGTATATATGTATACATATATATATATATATATGTATATATGTATACATATATATATATATATATATATATATATATATATATATGTGTCTGTGTATATGTGTGTATATATGTATATATATAATTATCAACTGGTGATGTTCGTCTCATAAATAAAATCGAAATATGAGTTTATAGCAGATCATATGCCATGATGTGTCACCTTCGGAATTCAATATCGAGAATACGCCTTCCAAGAGCGGGCCAAAAATTTCGATAACCTGAAGTTGATCTGTTTACTTACTACTCCAACTCATAGGGTAAAACATTTTTATCTTCACAGCCAAACCCCATAAGTTATGCAACTGATGTATTACATTAACTTGGTCTGACACAAACATTTGTGTTTTCCCAATCATCACCACTTCCTTATTCTCCCTAGAATACTGAAAATGATTGAAGGGGACAAAGTAACATGTTTTGTGTTTCTGTTATCGCAGTCCCAAACTTGGTTTCCACAAATTGATATCAATTTTGAATTCCATTATATTGTATTTTGAACCACAATATATAATTTTTTCAGTTTCGTTTAAGCACCTACATCCACTGTGGTGCCATCTCACCCTGGGTGAACCGATTTTGTCTGGCATCCATTTTCCAGGAGAAAAACTGAGGGGTGAACCTTCAGCGATTCTGATGGCATCACTGATCGCAAATACGATGAAACCATACAATTTATTTTCGTCTCATTGGTGGATATTTGTGAAGGAGATGTGGATAAGGTAGATCGTCCCATGGGTGCAGCCAGGTAAAAATTTTAGTACTAGAAAATTACATAGATCATCTTAAAATCTGATATCTCATACAGGTAACTATGATACAATGGAAATGTTTTAGAGGGGTATTTTCAAAATACGATCCACTTTTCTCCCGATATGAGAAAATCTGGGATCCTTACCAAGTGTTGACCAAATTAGAAAAACTTCATTTACGATGCAAAAAAACTCTAAGTCGTCTCCACAATTTAATATTCAAAAGATGTCAGGAAGGTGATTCAGTACATGTGTCGAACCTACATAGGTTCATCATCAGCTGAATCAACATTCAATTATGGAGATGAAAAAACTTATTGCTCTAAAGCTTGCTGAAGCGTACAAATATGATTCAAAATCAGAATGAGTAGCATTTTTATTGTATGATCAGAAAAAAAAAACGTTCGAATCTCCCGCAAAAAATTTATGACGAGGCCTTTTGGCGTGTGAGTCCCATCACGGAGGCTCGATGGGAAGTTGAACCCGAGTCTTCCCGCTTGAGGGGCAGACGTGCTTGTCTCTTCACTGCCGAGAAGCAAATTATCCACAGAAGACCAAGAGAGCAACAACCACAAAAATGTGTTTTTTCTCACCATTTTCCACGGTGAAACGTGAATTGTGTATGACATCCACGATTATCGATTAAAAAACCGCACATATTCAATTAGGTTTTTTTCTCATTTTTACTTATAAAAATCCTCATCACCCAGCTTCACCTCAGCTCTTCAGTTTGCTGGAAATGAGTCTGCAATTTTGTGGTGTTGATACTGATCAATTCAAAGGCCACAGCACAAGACATGCTGCCACTTCTGCGACAGACCAAATCGATATGAGCACGGGCACCATACGATCAAATGTAGGCTGGTCCGAAAAATAAAATACTTTTGATAAATTCTACATAGACCAGTAATTACAAATGGTACATTTGCGGATTACCTCCGCAATTTCATCAAACGAGTGTAAGTTTTCTGGTTATTTGAGTTTTGCAACATCAAATTGTATTTGCATTCAAATACTGTCTGTATCAAATTCTCAGTTTATAGTGGTGGATAATATGAAGAATGAACAGTTCATTTAGACTACTTCATTAGTATGAGATCAGTCTGTATAAAATTTTGATCGCCTTTTAATAATTCTTTAAACATCTACAAGGTGATCTATTCGGATGGGACCAACCGAAGTATAATTGAGGATTAAACGACTTACCTGAAGGAAGTTCAATCCAAATTATACGAGGCTGGTCACATCCGAATAGAGAGACACCCACCCATTTCGAAGAAGAAAAAAAATCCTATATATTATTTTTTCTGTCATCCCGACCCAAAAAGGCGATATCATCGCAAGGTAGGTATATTGACGGATATCGAGTAGGAATCGTGAGATATGGGCATCGTGATTCATTCTTTCTTTCAACTTGCCCATTTCAGTCATAGAGGTACTATACTACAAGGTGATCTATTCGGATGTGACCAACCTCGTATAATTTGGATTGAACTTCCTTCAGGTAAGTCATTTAATCCTCAATACGGGCATTATTGACCTACAGCCGCTATGTTTTCCGCTACTACATTCAACGGGATATAAAAAAAGCATTTATAATTGAGTAGGGGTAGTTGATTGTGGGCATCTATTCGTGGTCTAAAATACCTCTAAGGGCTCGGCCCAGCCCTTCAGGTTGACTGGCAGTTATTCGATATCTGAAGTCAAGCAACGCCGAGCGCGGTTAGTTATTGGATGGGTGACCATGCAGGGAAATAAATAAAATATTGCTCGCAGGCAATAAACATTGAACACAAGATATATTGAGGATGTGCTGTCTTTCGGAGAGGACGTAAAGCCGGCGATCCCGAGTCCATGGATGCTGGGCTCGTAAAAGATCCCTACCTCTGGTTGGAATACCGGAGGGTTCTGCAAAATTTCCGGTTGGGGAAAGTGTGCTTACCGGCGTAGGTGATTGGCCTTGGTAGTGAAAATAGACCGACGTTAAATGAAGAAATTGAAGAAATGAAACCTTCACAGGTATGATAATTCAGTATACCTCATACTCTATATTTATTGTAGATAACTACCTCATAATCTGCTGCAGATGGTGTAAACCTCTGAGGCGGAACGCCATCTGCTTGATAATGAGCAAAGACTCAATAATTGAAGGAGACCTCCAACAGCTGACACATCGTAACAAATGAACCGCCGCAAACTATGATCAGCTTCTGTCTACTTGTAGAGAAAGCTGCAACCTTCCATAGAAATAAAAATCTTGGTGTTCGAAATGATTGCATTTACAAATCCAACGCCAGACAGATGTTTCGACCCGCTACAGGTCTCCTCAGAGACACTCGGCTGGAATTGCGAACACAAAATATCAATGTGAGGTTGAGTGGAAAAGCAGAATCCTGTCTCCACAGGAATTCTGAACTCGACCTTCTGATAAGCAAAGCTAGCTTTAGTTAAAAAAATAAAAATGAAAAAACAAACAAACAAGAAGTGTAGATAGAAATGTAAATAGAATTTAGGTACCCTTTGCTATCAATAAACGCATTTATTATTATTATTATTATTATTATTATTATTATTATGTAGTAGGAGTTTGAGTCTTTTATCGTCATCCAGCATGACGTTTCGCTTCAGGACTCACACCATCTGTACCAGATTCAGATTTTTGTTCCGTAAGTAACAAACCGTTTGAAATGTTTTGTTTGCGAGTCCAGCCGAGTGTCATCGATAAGACCTATAGCGGATCCGAACAGCTGCCTGGTATTGGATTTGTGAATGTAATCATGTCGAACATGTTTGCTTGAGAGTGGTTGACAATGTTCCTTGCTGAATGGTAATTTCGGGCATCCATTGTCTATATTTTTAACTCTATTGAAACTTGTTGCTAAGAACGGAAGGATTAAAATACAAATCGAGTGAGGAAACCAAATCGAAATCAAATTTTTTGGTCAATAATGAAATTAGGGATTGATTGGTCAAAGAAAATACTGTTGTTACAAAAATCGAGATATCGAGTATGAAAATCGAGTCAAAAAAATTTTAATAACAAAATAAATGAAATAATATTGTGACAAGAAAATTGAGGTATTCGGTGCGTATTGTGTTCCCTGATCGGAAACAGACTCTGACGTTGTATTTCCTCCTATCTTTTTAATCCTCTCTGAAAGTCCTCTCACGTAGGGTGAGAATTTGCTGTTCCAGTATTAGTGTTCCTTTGATTGGCCCGGACGAATCATAATAACAGCGACACCAACAACTGCGTTTACCGGATGCCATGCGAGTGCAGCAAATCCTACATAGGAGAAACCAAAAGACCATTGGAAGTGCGAATAGGCGAACACAAGAAGAATGAATAGACAACGAGAAGAAACAACGAAATCAGGAATAGCGGAGCATGTTTGGACATACAATCAAAGCATCAGATGGTCTGAAGCCGAAGTCATACACGAGGAGGAGCATGTTCAAGAGGAAATTCAAGAAAGCCGCCTACATCCTCAACAATGACGCTTTCAGTCATCCAAGTGTTCAGATCCGGAATGGAGGCCGCTTATCCAAGGCATGGACCGGCTGCGGCTCGATGAGGAAGAATCTCGCGCCAATACTTCCATTTCCCGCACCTCGAAATATTGTTAGTCATCACCCGAAGACGATCGCGGATACCAGCGAAACGTCGTGAGTACACTCAACTCGAAATTTCTTCATTTACATTTTTGATTAGTATTTCATATTCGATGCCTCAATTTTCTTGTCACAATATTATTTCATTTATTTCGTTTTTAAATTTTTTTGACTCATATTTCATACTCGATATCTCGATTTTCGTAACAACAGTATTTTCTTTGATCAATCAATCAATCAATCAATCCCTAATTTCATTATTGAAAATATTTGATTTTGATTTGATTTTCTCACTTGATTTGTATTTTAATCCTTCCGTTCTCAGCAACAGGTTTCAATAGAGTTGATAATATAGAAAATGGAATTCTGTATTCTCTGGAGGGTTGCAGCTTCCTCTACAAGTAGACCTAACTCGATACTCTTTCGCGGCGGGCCTTGGACGTACGATGTTGTCGCTGTAAGATGTCTGCTCTTCTTGGTGTAGTAGGAGTTTCAGTCTCTAGTCGATGGCGTTTCTTCTTAGAGGTTAACACTTTCCGCACCAGATTCGGATTTTTGTTCCGAAAGGAACACAAAATCCAAAATATTTTTTATTCGGAAGTCTAACCGATTGTAACTGAGGAGACCTATAGTGGGTCGAAAAAGCTGTCTTTCATTGGATTTGTGAATGCAATCATTTCGAACATCAAAATTCTGATACCTTCCTTGTAGCCTGAACCGAGTATCAGCAGGAATTTTTTCTGTATTGCAGGGTCAGCAAAATTATGCACTGGAAACGTTGATATGTAGTCATAACAATGTCATCGATAAACAACAATGAGAAAATAGTTAAACCAAAAAAATGATGTTTGTGACATTTTGAGAACGACGAATTCTCTTAGACAAGTGTTTTTTGATAAATTTCCGCATAATATTGTTACGAATCTCCTGCGCTAGCCCTGACGAGATCGTAAACGCAGATGAGGGATCGCGTCGTAGCGAACATCATTTTCCAGGAACCCGTAAATGGCGTGTGGAGAATTCGCGAAGATTTTTCATAGGCGTACGCAGGTGTATATAAGGGAGAGACTTCGTCGCGGGCAGAGTTAGTTATTCGGAAGTTCGTATTCAGAGCTAAGTGGAGCGAGTTTAGTGGAGCTAAGTGGAGAGAGCTTTGTTATTGCTAAGTGCAAGTAGTCGAAGTGTTGAATTCTTAGTACAGAGAGTTTTAGTACCGAGCATTGGAAAGTGACATCCGCCAGACAGCGTGAAGCCTATTTCTTTCAACTCCATGCTTTAGAACAGTCACTGGTGAAAATGAACCTATTCGAGGGAAGGCTAATATCACACTGATTCTTGGGCGACTTACAATCACAAGTACAGTGTATGTCGCAGACATATAAGATGAATTTATACTCGGAATGGATTTGATCAGTGACTATGGGTTTTCATTCGAAAACGAAAAGAAGATAATGAAGTTTGGAGAAGAATTTGTCCCAACAACTCCAGGACAAAGGAAGATGCCTGCGAAACCAAAATTATCGAAAACTGCGAGAATTCCTGCACTATCGAAGAAAGTAGTTCGTGCTACAGTGAATAATGACCTTGAATGCAGCGCCCGGCCATCGGATGATTCCACCAACAAATCGGTTTTCGGACAAGCCCGGGTGAAGACAAAACAAGCCATCCCTGTGAGAGCCGCCAGGTGTCGTATAAGAAGTAAACGTGACATCTCCCAGTTGAAAACAACTGAAAGGGCTGACTTGGTCAAACAAGAAGTCAACATTGGCCAAGTCCACTCGATTCAACAACCATCAAGAAGAGTTCCATCCGCTAAACAACAAGAGATGCTAGAGTGTATTGACAGGAGGAAGGCTCGGAACTATCGGAAGGCAAATACTGGCGGATTTCAAAAAGGAGATCGAGTATGGCTGTACAACCCCTGTCGTCGGATGGATGATGTGGTGTACTGGGTTCAACGTAGGCCTAGAACTAAAATGAAAGTCGTACACCTAGAGAGACTCAAATATTGCAATGGGAATAACGAGATATTGTTTGATCGGGACGATCAAAATTGAGAGGGGGATAATGTTACGAATCTCCTAGCGTGTCCTAGCGCCGGCCCTGACGAGATCGTAAACGCAGATGAGGGATCACGTCGTAGCGAACGTCATTTTCCAGGAACCCGTAAATGGTGTGTGGAGAATTCGCGAAGATTCTTCATGGGCGTACGCAGTTATATATAAGCTAAGTGGAGCGAGTTTAGTGGAGCTAAGTGGAGAGAGCTCTGTTATTGCTAAGTGCAGGAGTTGAAGTGTAGAATTCTTAGTACAGAGAGTTTTAGTACCGAGCATTGGAAAGTTATCGGAGCGATTCAAGTGATTGTGTTGTATTGTGATAGAGAGTTATAATAAAAGAAGTTTAGTGTTGTTTGGTGTTTTAATCATCGAACCCAAGGATATATCGTAATTATATCAAATATAGATTCGTTAGATAATGGAAAATGTTCCACTCACTATTGATTCAACTTTCCTCGTAGTTTTTTCCATGTTCTTAACCTACCACAATTCAAAAAATAATAATTAATATTGGAATCTGTACAAGTGAAGAAGGGCAGATTTTCATTCCACCCCGCTAATTTGCTGCGTCAATTGAAAAACAGTTCCTTCTGAATGGAAAACGATCTATTAGTCAGCAACTTCTCGTATTCCTCAAATTCACCTATCAATAATATATAACTAATATTTATCAAAATATTTACCTTTGACGTTTCGGAAACCAAATGTCCGATTTCAAAAATCTTTCACAAATATTCTCTTTTAGACTCGTGTTTTGGTAAACGTCAAAAATTTGAAGTTTGAAATTGAGATTTCTTCTTTTCGTATTGTGGTAGGTTAAGAACTCAAAGAAACTATGAAGAAAGAATCCACCTCGAAATAATGACATTCAAGAAGTACAACTGTTTAAGTATAATTACATTTCTTAATACCGTACATCTCCTCGAAACATCAAAAAAGCGATTCTAATAAAAAATAACATATAACGTAGGCAGGATCTGTTTGAATATACTTCTGAAAGTTTTCCTATCATACTATTCAAGATCGTTGAATCCGATAAGAAGATATTTAAGATGTTTTGTGAATAATGAAGTAAACATTGTTTCTACTCGTGTTCGTGAACATCTCTTCGATATCAAGTTTCCTATTACTTAATATGCCGCAATCAATGTCTTATTAGTTGATACAATAAATTTCGAATTCATTATTCCAATTTTAAATAATCGACCAAAACAACATGAAATCCTTCATATATCAAATGGAATATATTATTTTCAATCAAACTCTTAAAATAGTTTTGCCGGTTACCTCCTACTGAGCGACTCCTCAATGAAATCATACACGATATAAATTATCAAAAATTATGATTCCTGAAAATCCAATATTCAGCCATTAAGGTATGAATATGAGCGGTGGTGTGGTAATCAAAGATTTCATCGATATAAACTGTCTTTCGATGTCAATGAATTAACGGTTGTTTTATTGCTGTATTTTCACTGAATATGCGGCAGTTTTTAATGGGAGAACGAAGTAAACAAAAGGGTTTGGAGATATTATTGGAGATCTGAAGCATATAGGAGTTGAAAAATACCTACATTGGCAATCTTTTCGGTATATATTCTTGAAGTACAGGCCCTGGTACACGAATCAGAAGGAAAAAAATCTACAGGTAATAGCACTATTTCAGGAAAGTGACTGGTATACAGGGTGTTATTCAAGGACGTGGACAAACTCAAACAGGAGATTCTTTGAGTGATTCTGAGACAAAAAATTGATACAAACAGGTCCGCTAATGCTTCGTTTGCAAGGTACAGTGTCAAAAGTGAAGAAAAAAGTTTTGTGATATCTCAATAATCCTTCAGCCGATTTTCTCAAAATTTGGCGGTGGTATCAAGGATATCGGGGAGCTGATTTAGCCATTAATAGATTAACATCATTTTGTCCAATGACGTCCCGGAAAGTACCTCAACCAATATTTTTGAACAAAAAATGCACGCCACTGATTTTTATTGCAATTCTTATATTTTTTTGCATTGAACTACTGAAACTACAATTTTTATTTTTGAAACCTCCCCCCAATATCCTAGATACCACTTCATCTGGAAAACGAACTCAAAAAATCACCCAGTATGGCCACGTACTTGAATGACACCTTTTTTATTATGGAATATCGACAAACATTACGGAAAAGCTCTGCTCTCACATACTAAGAGTATATTTACTAGATTTTCTCAAAAAAATTCTCAACATTTCAGAATTTTGAAAACGTTGCTCTTACGAAAAATGAGGAACTCCTGAATACATTTGATAATCGTTGTCATGGACACCCTGTATATTATTTCAACTGATTCACTGGAATTGAAACAAAGATGCGGAGACGTGTTTCAATTCTTGAAACTTGAGACGTAAAAGCCCATGAAGTCTAATGATTTATAATGCATTAAAATCACATCCAACACAATAATTTCATTAGAGGAACGGTTTTATGACACTGAAAGCATCACAATATTTGATGATACAATATCAGAAGCAGTGTTGGATTATGCAAATATTTGAAAATCAACCCGTTAATTAGTCGAGCTATAAAAGACGATAGCCATTACAGTTTTTTTGCACGCTGAATCATATCTTGTGAGTGTGACAGTCGCAAAAATTACGTAATCTTGATCAAATGAGGACTAACCCATCTTTTGAATGAAGATGAATTTCATACTTACAGTCAAGGCCTCCAGGACGCTCACACTGAAAAAAAAAGACCACTCACAAGTTTTCGCAGAATTATCATTTTTTTTCATCTCTCCTTGTCAAGCCTTTTCACGAGTGCGCCTAGAAGGAGAAGCTTTGTGCAGGGAATCATCTCAGGTGCTGAAGCGCTCTGATGTGTCTTACTGAGTCGCATTTTTGCTATTTCAACTGTAGAGAAAACCCAGAAATGTCAAAGGTGGTACAGGGTCAGTCAGGGTAGTGTATTCGATGAAAATTCCCATCTACTAAGATTGGTATCTAGGCAACCAACAATTGCTTTTTCAATATCTTCCAATGACTCCACTCTCAGGAACCGCTTTTTTGCCCTCTCTAAGATGTACCACGGATCGGAGATATTGAAAAAGCACAATATTAAAACAATATACAGACCAACAAAGAAAAAAAAGGAACAACTGAGGTCAGCTAAAGATCCAAGAGATCCGTTATCCAATGCTGGGGTATACAGAATTCCATGCTCGTGTGGAAAAGTATATATAGGGACCACCAAACGCAGTTTTAAGACTCGAATCAGTGAGCACAGTAGAAATTGTCGGTTGGGACAAACGGACAAATCAGCTGTAGCTGAGCACGCCCTTCTGAACACCACAATATACAATTCGACAAAACTTCAATTCTGTCACTGACCACGCATTACTCCATTCGCTTATACCGGGAAGCGATTGAGATACATAAGCACAAGAATAACTTCAACGGAAAGGAAGAGGGACTAAATTTGAACAAAATTTGATATCCAGTTCTAAGAACAGCCAAGACGAAGCCAGATAGAACCAGGGAATCGGACGACCAACAGAACGGTGGCGGACCGAGAAATAATAACGAGTCAATTCCAGATTTGCAATCAGTCGTAGTAAACTCACATAGAGGAGTTCAACTAAGACCACGCCGCTGAAGATGGCTGCCGCAGATGTAGCCGAAAGCTCCGGAAGTAAAAATTCCACTACACGGCCCTTAATCCCGAAAAACCAGAGATGTACTCATAGAATGACAAGTCTCGATGTTCCAGAGTCCTACACAAAGCGGAAATTTTTGGTGGATCTAGTGATAGTGTTCCATGGTTTCAAGGGACAATTTTCTCTCAGGATCTTGTCAGGGCTTGAATAAAATATGTTTTCCTGATATCAATCTTCTTTTCCTGAAGATGCTAACCTTGTTGTGATGTCAGTTGTAATATCAGGGTAACTGATCTCTACGAACAGTTTCAGATACAGACAAGCCAAATTTGTGCCTTGAAAATTGTTAGCTGCCTCACACGAAATAAGAAATCAAGCTTGTTCGTGCTTCTATTCAGTCAGATCGGGCCTTTCTGAGAACAGACATCCTCGCCTTCGTTAGCATCATTAAATTCTACTAAATCATTGGAACCATATTTTGAAATTTCTAAGTCTTCTTTCGTAAGATCTGTAATTGCCAGGGGAGAAGCCCAATGAGTCTGATAACGCCTAAGTGCGGTGAGCTGGGCTCATCTTCCGATTGTAAGTTACGATGAAATGTTAAAGGAAATCAATTCAAAAAATATACTGGGATATCTAAATCAGATAGAAAACTGCAACCGGCAAGATAAATTCGGCTAGGCTTTTCAGCAAATATATTGACTTTCAAAAGAAATGATCAATTAATTACTTTCGGGACTCAACTAGTGTGATATTTTTGAAAAGGAATTCAATTGATGTGAGCAAATGGTCATATTCGTTGAACACGTTTTCGATATTGTTTGATGTATGTCGAAGGTGTAATCAATATTATTATAATATATACATTATATTATTCCGTGTGGTCAATGTGGAATGTATGTGTTATTGTTCAGCGAAACAAATATAAATGGAAATATTCATGGACATTCCATATTTACAGAAATAATTACCATCTTCATTATGAAGGAATTCAACAGGTTTGCCTATAACAAGGGATTCCATTGTGTAAAAGTGGTAATGACATCCAAGATTATATCAGTAAAGTTAAGTAATTTCTATAATCAAATACACAAGTAAAATTGTTTCTGATTGGGGCAGTCGGGCAACTACAATATATGTTTTTTCAAGTCAAATCTCTGGTAACCTAATAGCCGTTACTAGTTAATGGAACGAACGAGTGAATGTAATGGCGTTATCGTCCTATAACCAGTTGAACAAATGGCCCTAACAACACCTCGCGGCCTGCAACAATAAATTCAGCACAGAACTAGTCGTGTTCAACAGCTCATTATTATTCCATCGCACAATTTCGATTTTCAAACATATACATTGAATTATAGCGAAATAACTTCGCAACAGTGGGAACTTGAATAGAAACTATTTTAAAATGCAAATGCACAGTCACATCGCCACATAAAACACCTAAAGTATGAGGTGATTGTATTTTGCACGAAAATCCTAGGAGAAATGATGTATAGACGAACGCGTTTGAAGTGAATACGTTCTGAGGAGAATGCACCTGTTTATATGGAAGGTATTCCCGGTTCAAGTGGATACAAGTGGTTCAACACATGAGTAAATTCTAATGATAAACCCTCAAAATTCGTAGAATGACAGTATTCCTCACGTCATCTGAAGAAGTTCATTTCCAAAAAGGAATAGTAACAGAAATATATTTAACTCAGATATTCGAAAATGTGCTCTTTCCACCATTTTTTCGGTGGAATGAAGAAGTAATGATCGGAGATATTTATTTATGTCCCAAAGCTATAAAATAAAGTTAATATTCAAGGTCAACTTTTTACAAGGTCGATGGTCCATGGTGCGAAATATTGTAAGATGCCCGAGATAATAAAAAATCGAGTAATGTCCCTGGTGCATAAAGTGGTTAAATTTTCTGTTTAAATACGGAAATTTGAATGAGATCTTCAGATAATGCCACTGATACTATGTCGTATTATTTCGATAGGAAAGATCTAGTGTGTTTGGCAATTCCCAAAACTCAAGAAGGGTTATCGTGTGTGGTAGAGGAGAATACAACTCAAAGACTGAAAAAAAAATTATGTAAACTGTCAAATCTCTTACATTAACAACATATTTTTGGTGAAAGATAATGCTGCCAATATTGAACAAGGTATCAAAGAAGAACTGGAAATAAAACACTTTTGCTATGCCGATACCATGAATTTAATCACACAAGATGCACTCACAATGTTGTCAGCTATATTTCAAAAATTGAAGTTATAGTGGCTCATTTTGAAAAAAGGAGTTATGCTCCTGCTAGATTAATAGATCAACAAGAACAGTTGAATAATTTACCATAAAAATCAATTCAAGATATAAGTACCCGATGAAATTCAACATATTATTAAGTTGAATATATTCAGAGAGTTGGAAGAACCTCTAATAACTTCAATGGCCCTTTTAGTCATAGATCCTCCTGTTATCCCCACTGAAGAGTGGGCTTTTTAGGGAATACTGAAGCCACTGGAGATTGTTACAAGTATGATGAGTGGTGAAAACTATTTTTTATAATGATTCAAAAAAAGAATCATCAACATCTCCATCAATGTTTGTGAAGAATTCGATTTCAATTGGTTGAAACACCTGCGTGGGAGATTTGGAGAACAACTTTCTCATATTGAGTAGTTTCTGGACCTACGCTTCAAAAACTTGGGTTTTCATAATCAATATACACAAGAGAAAGCTAAAACAGACGTGATATCCCTCATAACCCATAATATAAAGACAAAAATCCTGATGATAAGAATGAAACATCAAAAAACGATTGGGATAAGGGAAATCGGAAAAATGTTGACTCATTTATTTGAGAAAAATACAGAAAACTAGATTTGGAATAATTTTGATAAGAAAAATACTGCGCATCAACCTTCCGGTACAGCTCAATCAAGAACGATAATCGAAGTACAGAGATACCTACCTAGAAGAAAGTCCGAAATTACGACAAAAGGATCCCTTGAAATAGTGGAATTATTTTTCCCTCCAGAACTAGGTAATATCGTCGGAGAAGAGTTCGTAACTGTGGCAGCATCTGTCCCAAGCGAGAGATTTTTTTTATAAATCAAGAAAGATATTAAAAAACTGAAGGAATAGTCTCCAGAAGTGTACTAAAACTAAAAACTTGCTTTTTCTTAACTGTGATAAGGAAGTTTAATGTTATACCAAAGTTCTTTGAAATTTTTTTTTTCATGGTTCATTTTCATCAACAGATTTATTTTTTTCGATAGATACGTATTCATTTATATCCATAAGCCTTCTATATATACCTGAGGTATAATGTTATACCGAAATTTCGTGGGACGTTATTTTTTCGTTAATTTCTTGATAAGATTTATTTCATTTTACGAGCAGATTTAATGAATAAAAACACCTTTTTCACATATATGTAGTCTTTTATTTTCATATACCTACTGTGTACCTGATATGAAGCTCATGAGAAGAATGATCCCCCAATTACTCTGTTCCTTGATAAGTTAAGGAACAAAATGACTCGGCCACACAGGGACCGTCACTTTGGCAGAAAACAACATGCCAGCAGTCCATCAGTTGTGATATACTTCCAGTTTCCAGTTCGTTCCGAGACTGCTGAGAGTGAAACTGGTGACTGAACACTGAAATCCACGACATGAGCATCGATGGCCGATTTGGACAAGTAGCGAGTTAATCCAGTAATAAGGAAAGCGAGGAAGGGTTCCCGAAAAATACCTTTCCAAAAGAAGGTTACACGAGTAACGACTCATCTTTAATTGGCAAACTTGGGTCTAATGAAACCGAAGATGTGTTGCTGCCAGACAAGATGAAGACGAAGACGGTTCGGAGATATGCTTCAAGGATGAAGATGTTGGGGGAGAACAACTTCAAGAAGGGGAATAGTGTTATGAATGCGAAACAATGCAATCCTTTCTCTTCGCCCATGATTTATCCTACGCCTATGCAAGTGATTCGGAGAAGGCCACACCCATCGACCATTATTGCATTTTAACGCGAATGTTGAGAGAGATCGATACCGACCGTTCTCTCGAATGTTCGAGAAACCTCGATGCCCGTATATATAGCGGCACGGAGAGCAGCAGTAAGCCAGTTGAATACCGAGATCACGATCGAACAAATAAATAGGCAGAACACCGAGATAAATATTTGGGTGATCTATTGAGTTGTGTATTGGCTGTTTCAGTTATTTGTCGAGTTCATTACAATACAGTTTTTTTATTTTACCGCTACAACAGTCACAGCTTTTCGAACCCAGAGTATTTATATCAGTCTGCATATTCAAAAGCCATTCTCCTCAAATTTGTTGATAGTTGTCAATCCACTCAAAATATTCAACTCGGAACATTTGACTGGATTGAAGGATACTGTGGCTTCAATTCCCGCTCAGGAATTTTTCATACTGAATGCTAATATGTCTAAATGCTCTTCCGTCCTATGTATGCAGCAATTTTGAAATGGAATTTCATCAAACTTCTATCGGTCACATTCCTTTGGAAAAGAAAGTAAGATTTTTCCAGGAACAGGTCCATAACTTGCTCCGTTTTTCTAGGTATAAGATAATACTATCAAATCGTACCAAAAGCCAAGAAATTCATCATCGGAATTTGATTTCATTTGAAATAATAATCAGTACATCAGCAATATTTTTTGGAGATTCCTCCCCAAACATACAGGGATTGTGGAAACTAGATGCGAAAAGTAGCGGAAATGATACCTCAGGACATTCAGAACGTCCTCAGACATTCTTAATGTTGCAGATTCATTTTCAAACTCCAAATTGAAGTGTAAGAGACGGAGTTGGCTAATAGATTAAGTGGAGTTCAGTCGACGCTTTGAGCGGCTATCATGAGAATGGGAGACCAAGCTTGGACAAACTTCTACTCTTCATCTTATCCTGTGCTAGGAATAACACGTTAAAATGATAGTCCCCGTTATTCCTTAGCTCGCACCACTTCCGACTTACGAAGGTTGACGTTTGAAGGGGGACGTCAGTTGGTTGAGGGAAAAACCCATTCTGAACCCATTTTACGTTGTCACCGACCCCATATTTTGCTGACAGTAAGCAATAATTTCTAGGAAGAAGCCTTTTATCAGCATTGTTCAACTGGGAACTTCACACATATAGTTTGACTTTATTCTTGAAACGTTCAACACCATTGCCTTCGAATATTTTTCGAAAAAGCTTTCCACTTTTTCGAAAACGAAAGTTTTGATATTTTCACATGAAAAAACGAATGATGCAATATCAGCAATCAGGGTTGGGCTGATTAAAATCAAGTGATTAAAATCATGATTAAAATCATGATTTAAATCAATTTTTGTTTTTTTAATTCAGAACCAGATAACAACATAATATAAAAGTTTTCTCGAAGATCAAAAGAAGTACTTACATAATTCCAAATTCTTGAACTAAACGTAACACCTAAATTTTATTACTGTATATTTTCAGTCTATCCATTTTCGTTATTCAATTTAAACGAAAACACGAGGTTTCCTCCTTTTTCTATGCCTAATCTGTTTCTAATATCCGAGTGTACAACTAGCGAAATGCGTGAAATTGTTGGGCGACGTCAATTTATAGGTTGAGAAGGAAAACAAGCCTCGACATTCTTGCAAAAAGCACAACAAACGCGTTCGTGTTCGTGCCTCACTCGGCACTGTATAGCGAGTGTATAGGAGAGAAGGAAAACAAATCGCGACAAATGCCGTTGTCACAAGTTTTTGAGCCGCAAATTGTATTAAAATTTTTAGACATATACATTAAAATAATTAACAATAATTCCAAAGAATAAAAATGTTCAAATTTTATAATCAAATTTAAAAAATCAAAAAAATCAAATAAATCGTGATATTTTAAATCAATGATTTTTGATTTTTTTAATAAAAATCTGATTTTGCCCCACCCTGTCAGCAATTAACTCTCAAACTTTGCACTTTATCAAAAAATGCAAATTACATGAACAGGCTGACTCCTTATAAAAGACTCAAAATGATCTTGATGACATAGCCATCATCCCCTCCGAATTAGCACACAAGATACAACTGTTTTCACTATTTTTTTCATTTTTTCAAATCATGAAAGTGTATGTGAGGGGGAATTAAACTTTCTACCACTTATATTTGTTACGAATACTATAAACAGGTCAAGTTTCAGTTTGATGATATCTGCATAGGACGAAACTGCACTCATATTAGTTACAGATATAAGTATCATAAAAAAATTCATTGGTTCATATGAACGAAAAACTGATCCAATAAGCCAAGTAATTGCAATCTGAAAACTACAACAAAAACGATGAGTTTGGAACCTTTGGTGTGAAAATTGAAACTTTTCCTAGAGACCAATTACCCTAACACCAAACTGACATTTTTGCATTTGACGCGCGTTCCGCCAACAAGGTTAGCATCTTCAGGAGAAAATTGATAGTATCAATTTTCTTCTCCTAACCTAACCTAACCTTGTTAGCGAAACGCGTTGAGTGCAAAAATATCAGTTTGTTGTTAGGGTAATTGATCTCTAGGAAAAGTTTCAAATACATTCTTCTTTTTTTTTAATGTGTTCTAAGATATACCTTGTGCGGTCCCATTTTTTCTCATGTCTGCATACATTAAAATTTCATGAGGCATGCTTCTGATTCACAGGAGAATTATTATATGAATATCAAAATTGATTGTATTGCCTTACGATATAACGTTTGAAACACGATATCTAAGTACGGGCACCTATCGTTGATATCAAATAACAAATTGACATTGGAATCACTCATGCTCCTTCTCCATAGAAGCGGGTCTATTTCTCGTATTATAATTTGAATTATTAATCTGGAATATGTTTAATTCATTAAGGAATATTCCTGGTCGATGAATGCCATGAAAATTGATGTATTCTATTCAGCTTAGTTATTCATGACCAACACCTGCTGGTGGCTGAAATGCGCGAAAGTTCATATTTCATGATTAAAATTTCACCATTGAAAAAATGCTGCTGTTTGACAAACGGCAATATTATGCTAAAGTTGACCGTATAGTAGTTCTCATGAACTTTTGACGTATCCTCATTTATGACCGATTCACTTTTTATACGAGCATATAAAACAAAACAGTTTTAAGTTCAAGGGCAGCTCGAATCTGTGCCTCACATGTAACACGGAGTTATTGAATGAGAATTCTTCTCTTCAACCGTCAGAAATGTAGGGGAAGAATGTAGTATTTATTGGTAGACGTTAAGAGAAAAATGGTAGGTAGTGAAATATAATACGTAGTTATAAACGGGAATAATTATTTTTTCGTTACTCTGTGTTTAACGACAAGAACTATTTACTTGAAGAAAATTACATGATTATTTCAACAAGTTTTTGTTGAAAAAACAAAGATTTTCGATTCAAAGAAGAATGTTCTTAAATGGATTAGAGGCAGTTATTGTTCCAGAGTTCTATTTAATTATTTCGAAATCGAAACTTTTTCAATAAATTGTTTGATTGATTCGAAATTTCCTCGGCTCGGCCATCTGATCCTTTCGAGTGCTGGAATGACTCTATTCGAAACTTTGATTTATTGCTCCAGAAAACAACTTACGTTTTGTTGTAACACTTGGCTCAATTGGAGTTAGAGTCATTTCAGTCCAATTTACTAGATGACGTTTTTTTTATTTCTTTATTTAACGTCGGCCTATTTCCGCTACCAAGGCCAATTCACCGACGCCGCTGAGCACACTTCCCCTAACCGGAAATTTTGCCGAACCCTCTGGTATTCCAACCAGAGATAGGGTATCTTTGACGAGCCCAACATCCATGGACTCGGGACAGACGGCTTTTCGTCCCCTCCGAAGGACGGCATATCCTCAATATATCTTGTGCTCATTGATATATTGCCTGCGAGCTACGATATGCTATTTTGCTGCAGCTGTACGGTCTTTCGACACGGTATTTCCCTGCATGGTCACCCATCCAAGTACTAACCGCGCTCGGCGTTGCTCAACTTCGGATATCGAATGACTGTCAGTCAACCTGAAGAGCTGGGCCATGCCCCTAGATGACGTTTTTCTTTCTGATGGGAAATACCTACTGCTCAGGATTCAAAAAATAATTTAACAAATCCGATGATGTAATTCATTGAAATATCTAATACATTCATCACAGCTGAAAGAACAAACAATTTGATATAATTTAAATGTAACTCAATTGATTTAAGAGATTTGAGATAAGAACTAAATATTTTCAATACAAAAAATAAATATATACTAGATAGTCCAAAATTGAGAAAATCCCCAGGAGTAATCCACTTGATGAATCAAATATTCGATACTGGAATATACTAGTGCAAGCGCTGCGAAACATTCCGTATGCAAAAACCGATGACCACATTCTGATTGATGATTTGAGTTAAGAAAGACATATTAAATGATATTGTGGAGGTTGCCGGACAAATAGTTTCCGATTCCATCGCTGTAGCTGCGAAAAAAAAATTATTGACTATTAACACCTGGTTTAGGTGAGGGATGGAAAAAAACGGCATGATCTAATTCAATACAAATTTAATAAAAAAAGTGATTTACCTAGTGATAAGTAGTGAAAAATTCATTCAGGTAAGTTTTGACAATTATTATGGCTGAATCTGCTTCTAGGTGATTGGACTTCAAGTCTAGCAATTTAGAAGACCTTGGAGCTTGAAGATTTTTTGGAGTCTTCATATCCACCGGTAATAAAAAGTTCTGTTTCAGCATTGATTTTTGAAAAGTTGGAGAATACTTGCAGAGACATTAAACGAGCTGCAGTTTATTTTTCAAACAAGAAAAAAAACCTTTTGCAGTCAGCTGGGATTTTGGTTGAACAACTTGATATAAATAATTTCAGTCCGTTTCAGTTAGTTTCGGTTTAGCAGTGTGTGAGGTGTTCTTTTTTCAAATGATTTATTCAACGTCGGCCTGTTTCCCCTACCAAGGCCAATCATCGACACCGATTACCACATTTCCCCCAACCGGAAATTTTGCGTCGACCTGCTGCATTTGAATAGTTTCTTTTGGTTCATTCACCAGTTCACCATAATTTTTCGCTCGCTTTTTTTTAATTTAATAATTATAGCGATATTTATTCACTTCAAAAAAAGTTATCACAAAATACGAAGCACTGCTATTTTATAATTATGGAAAATGTATCTGTTATAATAATGAATGAAGTTCAGCTATAACTGAAGTCACAAAAACTGTTGAGAAACGCTCGGCCCGCTCCAAAACTCGAGAGAAGGTATGTGACGCTGGGAAGGAGATTTATAATACTGACAACGGGCTATTCTGGCAACTTCCAGTTCCAGGTTTGAAAGGATCTTGCAAAAACATTCCAGTCGAGAAACAGCGGTCAATGGTTTTTGCATTCTATACAACATATTTTTTCACAACTACAGGGATGGAATCGAAAACTCCTATTATAGGGCCGAAGAAAAAAACTGGACCATAATTCCGTCCGGCAACCTCCAAAATATTATTCCTCAAGTCTTCCTCAACTCAACTCATCAATCAGAATGAGGTCATCGGTTTTTTCAAACGGAATGTTTCGCAGCGCCCGCTCTATACCCCAAATTATTCAAAGTTGATGAAATCAAACCCATACTGATAGGAGGAAACAAAAACGATATGAAAAACCATAAGCCCGAGTCATATATTCCTAATGAATATACCCATTGTTATAATCCAAGTGTTTACCAATGCTCGTAGACGCTGAGTTTGCATTATATTCCATATATAAACGTGAGAACGCATCATTGTTCGATTTTTACGTTTGATCCAGCACAGCTTCCGAGCAATTGTATTCATTTTAAAAATAAACGAAATTTTTAAAAAACCAAATCGTTGCCCAGCAACTTTAATTGGCGCAGTCGGTAGGATAGTGGAAGTGTCCCTTCATCAAGAAAACACGTCAGCCCAGCTGTTAGTCCGCTATTCGAAGAAACAAGAAGGAGTTGGCGACCTCTGGTGAATACAAGCTGATCATTCCGAAGTCCCCTAGAGCTGCTACGTCGTACCATCACGGTGAGTCGAGTATCCTCTTTGTACTTCCTGAACTTGTTTACCATAAACATTTCAAAGGAGCTTAGGTTAAGGAAAAACGAACAGAAAAAAACAGAGTGATACAGATCAACAAAAACACAACCAAACAAACAAACCAAGTAGAGTAGAGTAAAATACCAAGTTTAAAAGTGAATTCTTGAGTAATTTTACAAGTAGATTTAAGAAAAAACCAAATAGATTTAGAAAATATTTAACCCATATTTATTTTATGACCGATATTGGCAATTTGATTGAATCTTTTTCATCATTAAACGTTTCAAACATGGCCCAAGAAATTAATTATACATTGTTCAAAATTTATTCAGATACCATTCCTACTTTTGATGGATCCTCTGAAAACCTTGAAATTTTTATAAATGCTGTTGATAAATTTCATACTAGATATCATGGTAATGATCAAATTCTCAACCAATGTATTGTAAGCATAATTTTGAGCAAATTAAAAGATAGAGCACAATTATTGATTAGTTCACGAACAGAATTGAATACGTGGCTATTAATTGAAAATGAATTAAGAAACACTTTTGGTGACAGATTAAGTCTTGATAATTTAGAACAAAAACTTTTCACTTTAATACCTAACAAAAATGAACATATGTTAGATTTTGGAAAACGAATTCAAGTTTTACGCAGTAAACTGATTTTCAAAATTAATTTAGATCCCGATATGGATCAACCAACAAAAAGAATTCATATTAGACAATATGAATCTCAATCATTGAAAGTATTCTTGAGAAACTTAACCATTCGTCTACAAGATAAGATCTTAGTGCAACACCCAAATTCATTAGAAGAGGCTATGAATTTAGTACTCGAAGATGAAAACTTTAGACAAATACAAAACATGACTTTCCAAAACCAACAACCTCAAAAGTCCCAAAGACCCTTACAACAACAATTTTACCAACAACCACAATTTATTCAACAACGCGTACAACCGCAACATTCTCAACAATATGGCATGATACAGACTCATGTACCACAATTTCAACCACAATATCAAAATGGCATGATACAGTCTCATGTAAGAAATCAATTTCCAAGTCAACCTATAGCGATTAAACCTCAAGCTATAAATCAAAAATTTCTAACTAACAAACAAGTATTTGGTCCTCCACAAAACGTCTGGAAACCAAAGAATAAACAAACTAATACACCGGTTGAACCGATGTCAACCACTTCTCGAAACCCAACAATGATTAAACCAAATAATAATATTTTCAAAAATAACCCTAATATGAGAAGAAATTTCATTAGCGAGGAATTAAACAATCAAGATTCTGATATAACACCTCAGTTATATTCATATAATACACAACAATTGTTAAACCATCAAATTAGCTCGCAATTTGAAAATAATATACCCGATCAAGACGATTTTGAATTTGAAAACTTGAATACAACTTTTGATGAAGTTGATGAACCAACAGAACAAGATGATGAGACAAATTTTTACAACCTGCCTCAAATGAACGAGATCACATAATAGAGTTACATTCAGCAGTAGTAAACGGGCTACCGTATATAAAAATACAAAATCCACCTATAAAACTACTTATTGACACAGGATGTCATACTTCTATGCTGAGACCCTCTATTGCAGAAAAATACTACCCAGAAAGAATTTTTAAAGAACCTTCTCAATTAAAAACATCATTAGGAGAAAAAATAATTCCATATAAAGGACTTATTCCAGCCTTTCCTGAATTTCAGAGTAACCACATGATAGAATTTTTATTATTTCCTTCTCATGAATTCTTTGACGGTATACTAGGATTAAGAGAATTAAAACATCTCAATTTAAGAATTGATTTTAAAAACCAAATATTACAGTCAGAGTATGTTGAAATACCATTCTTCTACAGACAACCCCATGAAACTCAATATACTTTTGAAATAACAGCTTTTGAAAGTATTGTACAAAAATTCCCAGTTGAAATTCAACAAGGAGAAATTCTCATCCCAAAATTACAATTTAGAAATTTAGATGTTCCCGAAACAATCACTTTTGCTGAAAACTTTCGAGCAAGATTTGGAATATATAATAATACTAATAAAACTATTGCAGTAACATTATTTGAATCTTTTCCTTGTAATCCAATACATGAAGATAACTTTGAATTTTATCACGCAGAAGACTTATTACCAAATATAAGCCCCTGTAAACAAAAGAAAATTTCGAAAAAAATTCGAACAGATCATATGAACAAAGAAGAAAGAGACGCTATATTAAAGCTATGTAATAAATATAGTGACATTTTCTATAACGAAAATAAAACGCTTAAATTCACTAATGTTATCAAACATGAAATTAAAACATCAGATGAAATTCCCATTCACACAAAATCATATAGATTTCCACATTGTCATAAGCAAGAAGTGCAAAAACAAATTGACAAAATGTTAAAAGATGGAATTATTAGACCTTCAATATCTCCTTGGAGCTCACCAATTTGGATAGTTCCCAAAAAACTAGATGCTTCAGGAAAAAGAAAATGGAGAATCGTAGTGGATTATAGAAAAGTGAATGAAAAAACTATTGATGACAGGTACCCCATACCAAACATTGACGATATCCTTGACAAGCTAGGCAAATGTCAATATTTTTCAACTTTAGACTTAGCATCTGGATTTCATCAGATTGAAATGAATCCAAACTCAATTCAAAAAACAGCTTTTAATGTTGAAAATGGACATTACGAGTATCTTCGTATGCCCTTCGGTTTAAAAAATGCTCCAGCAACATTCCAGAGAGTAATGGATTATGTTTTACGTGATTTACAAAATAAAATCTGTCTTGTATACATTGACGACATTATAATTTTTTCTACATCTCTTCAAGAACATATTTGCAATCTAAATAAAGTTTTTAAAAGATTACGAGACGCAAAACTAACTATTCAGCTAGATAAATCTGAATTTTTAAGAAAAAATGTTGAATTTTTAGGACATGTAATAACTCCGGAAGGAATAAAACCAAATCCTAATAAAATAAAAGCAATAAAAAATTTTCCTCAACCATTAACAGCTAAGGAAATTAAATCTTTCCTAGGAATGTTAGGATATTACAGAAAATTTATAAAAAACTTTGCAGACATAACCAAACCTTTCACTAAATGTTTGAAAAAAGGAGAAAAAATTATACACAATGACGAATTTATTAAAACTTTAGAAAAATGCAAAGATCTTTTGAGTAATGAACCAATTTTGCAATTTTCCGATTTTTCAAAACCATTTATATTAACGACAGATGCTTCAAATATAGCCATTGGTGCTGTCCTTTCACAAGGAACCCTAGGTAATGACAGACCCATTGCCTATGCTTCACGAACTTTAAATAGTTCAGAACAAAATTATTCAACAATTGAAAAAGAACTTTTAGCAATTGTTAATTTCACAAAATACTTTAGACCTTATTTATTCGGACGTAAGTTTTCCCTGATAACAGATCATAAACCACTTGAATGGTTATTTAACTTGAAAGACCCAAGTTCAAGACTTGTAAGATGGCGACTTAGACTAGAAGAATTCGATTATAAAATCCTATATCGAAAAGGAAAACAAAACAAAGTAGCAGATGCTTTATCTCGAATAGAAATCAATCCTATTGAAACTCAATCACTTGCAGTCAATATTGACCCACAAGAACATAGAATTGAAGACGACTTCCCTGAATTATTTGACCCAACTTATGAAATTCCTCAACTCTCAGAAAGTGATCTAAATGATCTAGATGATATAAACGAACTCATTAAAAAGGAAACAGAAAAAGAAACAAAAGTAGAGAAAAAGAAAATAAACATTATTTCGGACATTCAAATTCGTCCACCTACAGAAAAGAAAAAAGATGAAGAATCTTTAGATACTGAACACACAAGTGCAGAAAATCCAGTTCTTGAAATACCGATTTCAGAACAAGAATTAAATAAATTTCAAAATCAGATTTTCCTTCGTTGTAGCCGAGATGCTATTACACCACGAGTAACGATACAAAAAATATTCGATAAAACTAGACTTAATACAGTTTTACCCTACCAAAATTTCCAACAAAACTTGGTAGATACAATAAAAAACTATTTGAAACCAAAACATACATATGGCATACTAATTCAAGAGGAATTACAAACAATTGTAGTTTCAACTATTCAAAATTACTTCAAAAATTCTGCATTTAAATTAATCCAAAGTAATATTTTACTTAAAGACATCATAAATAAAGAAGAACAACAAGAAAAAATAAAATATCATCATGAAACAAAGACCATACATAGAGGAATTAATGAAACGAAATTAGCCCTCTCACGAAAATATTATTGGCCTAATATGATTACTGATATACGTGATTATATCAATACATGTGAAGATTGTCAAAAGTCTAAATATGAAAGACACCCATATGAAATAAAATTCAAACCAACACCTATTGGAGAATATCCTTTCGAACATATTTATATGGATATACTATCAATAAATGAAACTAAATTCTTAACATTGATTGACAGTTTTTCACGTTTCGCTCAAGCATACCCTATTCAACCTAATGCATTGAATATTATTGATGGAATTTTAATATTCTTTTCACATTACGGAATACCTGCAAAAATCACATGCGACTCAGGCAGTGAATTCAAAAATAAAATTGTTGAAGATTTTTGTGAAAAACATAACATAAAATTACATTATGTAACACCCAAAAATCCTAATAGTAATAGTCCCATTGAAAGACTTCATTCGACATTACTAGAAGAAATCAGAATATTAAAACAAGAATTTCCACAGAGATCAATATCATCTCACATGGTATATGCAATTTTAGGGTATAATAACACAATTCATTCTGCAACTAAATACACACCATTTCAAATAATAAAAGGAAATTTAAATCAAGGAAACCCACTTGATATAACCACAGAAAAAATAATGACTGACTATCTAGAAAAACATGACAGAAATATAAAAATAATAAATGACATGATAAAACTAAATAACGAGAAAGCCAAAGCATCTCTAGAGAAAGTTAACATAGAAAGAAAAGAACCCCCTGAAATCAATCTTGACCAACAAGTCTATTTGTATGACAAACAGAGAAGTAAAACAACACCCCTCTATAGAGCTGTTGAACCAATAGAAAATGAGGATATTAAATTAAAAACTCGTAAAGCAACCTATCATAAACAACAACTGAAACCTCAACGAATTGTTTCAGATGCTACTACAAATGATACTCCTGATAGGCATTATATTGACAGAAGGACAACAGATCAAGTTGAAGACTCTGACTAACCCAATTCTTCCTTTTTCCCTTGGACAAGCAAGAATTACCTTCAACAAACATACTTTCATCAAATTTTTAGACTTGACAAAATTTGATAAACCTATACAACGTATTAGAGACAATTCAGAAACAATTGAAAATCTAGTCTCTATTGAAGACGAATTATAACCTCAACTTCAACATATGCATGAACATTTGAACTATCTCCTTGAACAAATTATGAATAAACTCAATAATATCAAACCTCAAACATATAAAAAACATAAAAGAGGACTCATAAATGTAGGAGGTAGAATTCATAAATGGCTGTTTGGCACCTTAGATGATGAAGACGGTGAAAGATACGATAATGCTCTTGCAACACTGTCCGAAAATCAAAACAATTTACATCATGATTTGAAAAATTATTTATCTATAACTCAAGATTTCATGAATGAAACAGTCAACAATTTAAAGAAAATATCAAGCAATCAAAAATTGATTCAAAAACAAATTAAAAGTATTGTTCAAAGCTTGAATAAGTATACATTATTTCTACGATTACAAAATTCACTAGATACAATGATTATTGATAGTCAAAACATGCTATCTCTCTTAAATAATATCGAAGATTCAATATTATTCGCTGAACTCAATATAGTTCATAGTACTATATTATCACTTGATGAATTAGAAAAATTAACAAAAATAATGTTTTCTCTATACAAAAATGGATTACCAGTTTTCAAAAATACTCAATCATATTATAAATTATTGAAAACAGAAATTCGTTACAGCAATGAAAGAATTCTGTTCATTGTTCATTTTCCGATACTCCAGGAAAACGTTTATGAGATTTTCCATCTCTATCCTATCCCTATATCCAATAAAACCATTTTACCCTTAAAACCTTATATAATATTGAACTCGACATATCACCATTATGCTGATGAAACCTGCATCAGAATTGAAAATAGTTGTATCCAGTTCATCGAAAATCAAATTTCAAATAACGACTGTATTCCTGAAATTCTCATGGGACAACTTTCTATCAAATGCCAAACAACAGACATCCAAATTCAACAAGACATCGTTGAACCAATCACCAATGCATATCTCATTGCTATACCATTCAAGCAAATTTATATTGAAAAAGTTTGCCAAGAGAATGGTTACGAGGAAATCAATCAACCGAAACTTATATACATCCCTTATCATTGCAAAGTGAAAATTAATGGCGATGTATATAGTAATGACGCCCCTACCATTGAAGAAACAACGCTTCAACTACCACACCTAGACACCCTCGAGGCACCCTCAAGAGGAAGTCTACCCCTGTATACTCTAGGAAAAATCAACCTAGACGACCTGAGCCATCTCCAGAAGATAGCCGAAAAGACGCAACTGCATAGCCTACGACGACCAGAAGAAAATTCTTCACATTATATTTTATATTCAACATGTATAATCTTTATTGTTCTCTTATTACTGTTTATTTTCAGACGACAGATATTCAAGTCAATAAGATTATTTTCAACTCGATATTCAACTCGAGATAATGACATTCAATTAGAACCAAATCGTTGTTCTGAAAATAACACAGACGTATTATTTTCATCTTAAGGATGGAGGAGTCATATATTCCTAATGAATATACCCATTGTTATAATCCAAGTGTTTACCAATGCTCGTAGACGCTGAGTTTGCATTATATTCCATATATAAAAGCGAGAACGCATCATTGTTCGATTTTTACGTTTGATCCAGCACAGCTACCGAGCAATTGTATTCATTTTAAAAATAAACGAAATTTTTAAAAAACCAAATCGTTGCTCAGCAACTTTAATTCCCGTCATACTAATCTCCACTTCAGCTAAAATGAAGAATTCCTTAAAATTGTAATGGATGAATGACTTAGGAAAAAACAATTTCCTATCATCGAAGCAATTCATATTCAGAAAAGAGATTTCGACACAACTTGCTTTTTGTTATCTCATGAATAATATTAATTTATGGCAAACTTATCAAGTTTGGGTTCTACACATCTGCATTAAGAATGCTGTATCTTGCAAATTACCCCACAAGATGAAATGTATGAGGATGAAGACTCAGGACTGTGCTAGCTTTCATATATGACCTGTTTTTCTGATCGCCTGAGATTACATTTCATGATGTTATCTGAAAGACACAGTTGTCTCATATGGTTTTATATATGAGATTCGCTTAGTTTATCGCAAGCATTACAGCAAAATGGAAGACTGAACTGCATCCATAGATCGACAAATGTAGGAAAATTATTCAAATCTGACGGTTCGGTTATGACTTTGGGTACATTTTTTGTCTCCGAATCGAAACATAGAAATGACAACTTCTATGAAAGAATTTAAATAAAAAAAATTAAAATGGTTTATATGTAACACAGTGCCCGTTGTCGCCATATAGACAGAGAAGGAGCTGTTTTAGATGGACTCTTTCTTCCTTTTGGTAGCTGAATCATACGTCTTTGAATGATATGAAGGTATCTATCAACAGAGAGTGTAAAATTTTTTTGATTTTACTTCTTTCGTAGAAGTTATTTCTATTTTTTGATTCGGAGAAGAAAAAACCCAAGTTCTCAGTTAACTTTGGGTATACTTTGGTTAAAATACTTAGAAGTTCCGAACATTTTCGGTTGTTCTTGAAGTAGGTCCTAACTCAGTGATTTTGAATGGTTACACCCTATATTATATTACAGATTCATATTGCATATCAAATTCTAGGTCTCTTTTAAATAATACACTTTCCACCTATTACTATAGGTAGTTTTTGAATATTTGATATTTTAAAGGCAGGATTTTTTTATTTTAAAACACTTCTAGTTACTTTTCAATATTTTACAGTTTCCGCTTTGGATCTTCTGGAAAGAGGTCTTCGTTGGAGGAGTAATGGTTCGAAATTATCATATTTTATACAGAAAGTTCTCAGAAGCCCTTAAAATTCGATATTGAAAACTATGCCAAGTCAAGTTCGAATAAAACTGTATTCCTATATTGTTATCATTTTATTGCAATCAACACTGAAAATCATTATGAGTTTTTAATACATTTTCTATACCTACACTGCAGATTTCGTATAAATGAATTTGTTTACTTTTTAGGAGAAATTCGCTCGACTATAATCTAAGTTGGCTGTGCGAAATATCATATGAGCTTTGGACTTGCACGATTGTATTGTACGCATGAATATTATTTTGAGTTTTTATTTTCTCATTGATGTACAAATTTCACACAAGGAAATGGAAAGCATTTACCGCTCAGTATCCAAGCAAATTAAATATCAAACCGAATAAAGTTAAAACATAAAATTTCTTGATTGATTTTGACTTCTCAACTAAAACAGATTCAAAGAAATTCTGGTAACCATAATGTTGTGTTAAGATTAATTCAACACGTTTTTGAAAATCCCTGTTTTTCAAATCCTACTCAGTATATGTTTTGAATGGTTTATATATAATATTCTCTCAAAACCGTTCCTATTCAATCTTTCGGTACCCAGAAATGCGGTTTTCAAATAATGCATTCAATTCTGTAGCCACCCCGGTTCATAATTCCCCATTGCCCCTTTTACCATGGTATCTCTTCTCTAACGTGAGTGATGACTGATGTTCCTGTTCAGATAGCGATTCGTATGGGTTGGTTTTCTGTACACATTTTGTCCCAATCTGCCATTTCCAACTAAGACATCAAGGATGCCATGAACTCAGATCTAGCAAATTTTTCAGTTATCGTCCCCGTCGATATATCGTAGCTAGCAGGAAAATCGCCTCGGTGAGGGTTTTAGAACCAGTTTCACAAACTAGGGATGCTGATCCGGGTTTGTTTGTTTATTTGTTTTGTAAATCCTTATATAATTATTGCATTGAAGACAGCAACGTTCAGATTAGGAAGAACCAAGTGAAATTTGCATTTTGTCGATTCTCCTTTTCACACATATCATACGACTCGTCAGATACGTTAATCGGCAAAACGAAGATCATCATCATAATTGTGAGTGTGACCTGTTGGCCTCGATTTCGGTAGCGAAAGGCGTTCTTCGATCTCAATCTGATAGTGGCCCATAATGGACGAACACTTCAACACCCCTCGACGAAGTGAACAATCGATTCATCTGACTAATTGACTATATCGATCGGATGCTTCGTTGTAATACATCCTTCAACCACGATATTGGTGAAGGGTCTCTTGACCAATATGGATGTTCTACGGCCCACGTTATATATGTTCCGCGTGCATTAGTAGAGGAGGAGCGAGAGGAACTTGATCTGTACAAAGATAATATTTGGAAACTTCATAATACTTGCATACCTACATCTATCTACACGAAGATTATATTTTCCTGGGGCACTCTGTCACAGGCTTGTTTTAATATGTTGTGAAATATTTCTCATGTGCTAGATTTTATATATTGTAGGTATTGGACATTCTAGTGTGATGTTGGTGTCAACGTATTGTCCCATTTATTCTCTGTATATGTGTATTTTGTATTGTATTTTACTTTACCTTGGTTTAAGATTGATTGTTTTAGGTCCTTACTTTGTGAAAAAAGATCTTGTATCTCTGTACAATAAAGTATATTTTCTCTTTAAGAAACGGACGTAAAGAGTACGTGGTCGAACCCCGATGTATAGGTATCTTGAGCAACTTACAAAATTTCGAGCCCAAACCACTCGAACTTGGGAATTGATGCCTCTTATATAATATTCTTCACAAATGACAACACAATTGGAAAACGCTTTTTTACACGACTGAAAGAAAAAAATCCCTCAGAGTTACAATCCAATGTCGTTAATAAAATGAATTGCAAGGACTGTAACGAATTCTACGTAAGACAAACCGGAAGGTATTTCAAAAAACGAATTTGAGAACATGAGAGAGATACAAGAATCTCAACATTATCAACCCCACTGCTGTAGTTGAACATGTCAGAGAAAATAATCATAATTACGATTTCACTAACCCAGTAGTTCTTGATGTCAATTTTATCTTTCTAAAAGACTTTTGAGTAAAATGGTCCGAATTCTCAAACATGATAGTGTAATTACCAGAAGAGACATAGATGCATTGAATACTGCCTTCTTCAATTTGATCAGTCCAATGCCTGAATAAAATAGTTATCATCATTGCCATGAATCAGAAAAACATTCTTATCGCTCTGTAGCTTCCCATATGTTTTTATAATTTTTTGTATTCTAATCCTTTTTAATCTCAGATTTCTTGTTCGTGTATTTATTATTTCTGTCCATACTTTATATTTTAAGGATTTTGACACGGAAAAAGCAACTTTTGTTTTGTCAAAAATTGTTAAAAAATAAAGAAAAATAAAAAAATAAAGAAACCTGCAATTATTTTTCGAAAAGTCAACTCACGAATGGGACTCAATATCAAGCTTGAAAAAAAATAACATGGGAAGTCGTCAGTAGTTTCGATGAAAGAAACAATTATTCAAAACGAACGAAAATTCATCAAAAAGTATTGAAAATGATGAATTTCTACATGTATTCTGCCCGACCTTCATGTTTGTTCCGATTTGGAAGTTGAAAGGAAGGATGGAACTTTTTACATCTGGACTTTATAATATACTCAGATTGACAAAATGTTTGAGGCTTTCGCGTCCGGGTTTTCAGTACTACTTGTTCTTTCCGGTTCGAAGGTCGTCGGTTTTCGGAACTGCATCAAAAATAAATCACTATTCGAAAGGCAACCAACACTTTCATTCATCCTGATGATATTTTTGTCCAAAATAAATATTTAAACGAAGGAGATATATTACAAAAATCATAAAACCTATCATATTACATGAGATTTACATATTCAACCCGTAATTTATTTATCTGTTTCCGATTCAGTGAAATAATAAACTGTTCGGAGAAAATTATGCAGGAAGGAATCTATCAAGGCTTTGATTAATCCATTGAAACCTAATTCTCTAACCGAATTGCTGTATTGATGTTGCATAAAATATCTTATTTTATATATGTATCAATTGAAAACTGGGAACGCAAATCAAAAAATTTCAGATGACTCTGGTGACACGATCTTTTGTACCTATTATTGAATTCCAGCATACCCTTTGAATGATAAAAATAGAGTATTGCATAAGATAAAAATTAGAGATATGAGGTGTATTGAAAATAATTATTAATTTTATTGATAGACTGTTACTAACACCTTCTACTTGATTCGTCTGACTTCTACCATCAATATAGAGGCTATTGAGGATGACAGAGAAACACGCTTTTTTTAATTCCATTATAATGTTAATCTTAGAAGAATATGAATAAGACCCGCTTTACATAACGCGATACTTATTGCCTCAAATTTCATTGCTGGTAATTATAATTACAGGTCTGCTTTACCCTAGGAAATATAAATCCTTTTTGTCAAAAACGTTCTGTCATCAGTCAGGCCTACCAATCCACCAGGTTAACAGAAAAAAATAATTTGAAATTGTACCTACATCTTCGAATAACATAAGGTAAATGGACTCAATTGATATTTAATTATCAAGTGTAATGATTGCCTGTTGTGCTTTACTCTCGAGAAAGGACAGAAGATGGTGGGTTAAACCGTGGTCAACCCAAACTATATAGGTAACATGGGACGACTTCATTCTTTTTCTGAAATTGTTGGTTATGTGACTATAGTAATAATTTGATAGTGTTGCCAATATTGCGGTAATGAATTATAAGTCCGGACCCACTTTTTGGCACTGCAATAATCATTGCAACAGCTGATCGAGAGAGAAATTGCTGCAATACTTTCAAGACTTGAGAACTGTGAAAGCGGCTCAGATTTCTCAATATGAATTATCATCAAATCAAATACCGATACCGATGAATAGTTCAGACAAACTCAGCCAAGTATGTTGCGATCCTATAGGTTCCAAGTGAGTATGTCTATATAATTGCAAAGCAACCTACGAAAGTTTATTGTGGCTCACACCAGATTTATACTCCACCAAATGCATCCAGCTTCTTTTCGAAGCTGATCAGTTTATTTGGTAGAAAAACTTCTAGGTTCGAGGGCAAATATCATCACAACGATGGCTGGTTTGGTTATCAGCAAAAGGATATCACCGAAATATTAGTTGGATATTAATAACAGACTCGTCATTTTCTCCGAGCGAATTGAGATCTTGTCTGGGCCTGGTGAGTGAGATTTTCTCTACAAGTAGCTATCTTGTTTGCTTTGTGTAGATATATCCTAGGTATGAAATTCATTTGATTCAACTTTCATATGCTTGGTAACAACATTAAGAAAAAAAATGTAACCCACTTACCGTGCCATATAGGAATGGCAGTAGCTGTTCAGATGTACTTTTTCTTTTTTGCTAATGATATGTTATGTAAGGATCAATTCTTCCACATTATCTGGAAAAAAATTGCATCAGAAAAAATGACGCAGATTGTAATAAATGAGATGCTGATATAGCAACTTAAAAAGACCCACACTTCTTCATTGTCATATTTCACCCAAAACAATATTGACATGAAGGAGAAATATTAGAAATATCATTAAACCTATCATATTACATGTCATATTTGCATATTCATATTGGAATTTATCTATTTGTTTCGTGACTCAATGTAATAATAAACTTTGTTTGAAGAAGATTATGCAGAAGGAATCTATCAAGGTTTTCATTCCATCAATTGGAACCAATCGGATACCCCATATCGACTTTGCATATTTGTAATTATATTTATGATGTTCCCGTCAGAACTGATATATCGTTAAGGCATCAAAAACTCGATATAACTTTCGATGTGATTTCTAGCACTCCTGTAGTTGGGGCACATCCTGTTTTGAAGATGAAAATTAATTGAGTACTGAAAACGTAAGCCACTCCTTCATTTTTTAGACGTGCTAAGTGCAAGTTTAATAAACAAGTCGTAAAACTACTATTCAAACCCGATTCAATTACTTGAGAGAACATCATGCCCCACTCAACTGTGTTTATTTTCATAACTTCGTCATTCCTTCTAATAAAAAGAAGTGTCGCATCAGCAAATGATGCTCATGTCTCAATTATGACTGAAAACTCTAGTTAGGAGAAATGTTTCCAGAGGCGTACATTGTTCAAAACCCAACGAAACGAACATTTCGATGCTTTCTTGAATAACGAATTGTGGATTCATTCAAAAATGACAGAATAGGATAATTGCAATATATTCTTCAATCATTACAGTACATTATTTGACATAATATGTATCTCAAAATAGTTCACTACTGATAATGAGAAATATGCTAACCTTTGGCAATATTGGTTCAAGATTTGAAAACAATCTGATGACATATCGTTTGGGTTCTGTCGTTTCAAAATTATTGTATATAATACATCAGTCAAAAAAAGTGCCATTCAGAATTAATCAATATATTTTACTTCGTGACTATTAGTTGTAATTTTGAAACCAACTATCCGTCGTTTATCTCACGCAACCATAAAAACTCAACTATCATTTGAGTTGTACCAACGGAATAACAAGAGAGAATTTCAACCGATGACGGCACTCATGTGCTCTCAAAATGGCGGAATTTAATTCGGAAAGACGTGGTAAATGGCCACTCACAGAACGGAATCATGTTTTTTTACCAGATGACTCAGTTCTAATATTTCCGCTAGATGTAGTATCAGAATAATGAACTTTTCCTATGACCTGAAAAAAAATACTGGTTGATGCGGAGGTCGAAAGTCCATAAGCTGTTACTAGAGACCCTTATTCCCAAAGGACACCTGCTTCAATATGGAGATACGTAGACTGTGTATACTGTCATGGAAATGGCAAAATGGTTGAGGCTTTCGCGTCCGAAGTTATTAGTATCACTAATTTTCTTCGGGCTTCCTTTTTTGGAATTTCTTCCTGACGTTTTGCTGGCGAGAGTGGCTAGCTTCTTCAGAAGCTTCATGGAAATGATTAGATCAAAGTTTAGTAATAGTAAAAATCTAATTTCAAAAATTCTGAGAGATCACAATTCGACGTTGGCGGGTTCAAATATGACAAAAGATGTGCAGAAGTTCTTGATTTAATAAACTTTCCGTAATTGTTCTATCGATAATTCATTTCATTTTATCGACATCGTTCATAGTTACAATGTATGATAAGTATTGCTTTACCAATATTGATATACTGATTCAAAAATGACATGGAAGTGAATGTGTGTCATCTAAATGTTAATTTGATCAGAGCACATTAGCTCAAAATCGACTTTTTAATAATGTTTGATGTATCTAGTGAAAAATTTATATAATTCATGCTTATGCTCATTTGACTTGATTTTGTACTAAAATGAGAATAATACACTACATTAAAAGAAAAAATATGGACAGGATACATACATACACAGATGTAAATTATTTATGTGATGAGGTACTACAATAATAATGAAATATGATAATTTTAAAATGTTTGAAGCAATGTTTTATTGCCACTAATAGTTGAAACAATAGTAGCATTTTTGTTTCAAATTTGTAACAACGAAGATTCTACGATCCAATTTCAAGATAAATCTGATATTTTTTTGTTTATGAATATTATCTGTGCATTCATTCGTTGATGAGCCCCAGAACATTATAGCATATAGTATGACTGATTGAACTTGAGGAAAGTAAAATATTCTTAAGCTATTGGTTTTGGTACTTGAACCCTTATGTAACGAAATATTCCACAGATTGAATTCAGTCTGCTATCCAACGTTACGCCTAGGAATTTGAAGTCAATCTGATGTTGGTATGGATTTATTTTGTAGTTCAACGTATAGGGATTCTTCATAGCAATTAGTCTTGTTGAAGATAATAAGACTCGTTTTAGTTGCATTCAATTCAGGATCATTTTTCTTAATGACTGATACAAAATAGAAAGCTTTGCATCTGATCACTTCGATTGAAACTGGAAAATTGATTTCGATGCTACCTGTTCGAATAACATTCAAATGCCATTTGTTTTTACTTCATGGAAAGGAAGGGGTGAGAACCTTCAAAAATCAAAAAAGCCATTTTGAGGACCTTTTTTGAATTCTCCTTCTCCAAATCGGTCTTTTTCGTGAATGAAGTAATACTGAAAATATTGAGAACCATTCTCTGTTTCGGTGTTAGCCCAACTTCTAAGAGATAATACTCATCATGACACACAGATGGCTATCAGAATTAGAGAGTTGAAGTGTAATTTTCAGTACGTCACTGATTATTATATGTAGGTGTCTGTGCTGTATTATCAAACAAATAAAAAAATCAACTCGAACATGAAATGAATACTCACACATTTTAATGAAAAAGTAAACTAACGGCTTATGCGACATTGTGTAAATATTTAGGGTGGAAGATTGTGATGACGCCAGATTACTCACGATCTGATAACCATTTCCTTGTAGAAGCAATTGGAAATAATCGCAATTCTTGAAAGAGCAATAAACGCTATATTCTGACATTTAATATCAATAATTAATACCTTCCAATGACTTCTTCTACGTAGGTACGTGCTTAGAAAAACAAAATGAGAAATTCCGCATGTATAATTATCATGTTTTCTCATAATAATAAATAACTAATACGTATGCGGAAAATGATATTTCATGTATGCGAGCGAGGTGAATGTCATCCGGATTTTCTCGGATATTCTGATTTCTCAAGGGCTATATCCTGAGCTTATACAATTTAATAGGTGAAAATTTGTAAACACACATATATTTTGAAATTTCGTTCGACAAATTATCGGACTGTATAATGATTTGATTAATGTATTGTATTATAATAATAATAATAAAAATCTTTATTTTCCAGTTGAAAAGTACACACAATATACAATAACTGAAAATGACGTCGGAATACAAAAAGAGAATAAGAAAACAACAAAAAACATTGTTTCAAACACTATAAAAACTAGCTACAATGACATAAAAATAACAAACTTGCTCGTATTGGTTTCAAGAAATACATACTCGATATATTCACTGAAAGAGCTTTGTCTGATACGAAGTTTCAACAAAAACTATTAAAATATAATGATGTCAGCTTAAAAACTCCTCAATGGATAACAATGTTTTTCAATCAGTAATTTTTTCAGTCTGGATTTAAAAACGTTTAGATTTGATGCATTTTTGATAGAGGCATCTAGGTGATTAAAAATTTTACAGCCCATATATAAATGACTCTTTTGATATAGGGTAGTCCGATGAGCAGTTGGTAAAAGAAGATTTTTGGATCTAGTGGCATACTGATGATCATTTGCATTGGAGAAGAACCTATCTTTATTTTTGAAAACAAAGATACACAGTTCATATAGGTTTCATATAAACCTATCACAGTTAAAATTTTCAGTTTTTTGAAGAGTGTTAGTCACATTTGGAATACTTTGCTGTGATCGGGTGGATGTCATGTTTGGGTGAATTATTACATAATTTGGCAATAATATCTCAGAATTTGGATGACAAAATCATGAAATAACTTCCTTTCAAACAGTAAGATCAAATTTCTTATTTCTTTGTGGCTGAGGGTAACATATTATAGAGATATGGTCAAAGATGATTTGGACACCGCTGCCCTCTTGTTTTTTCTGATCTTGGAAGCTTCACCTTTCTATGCCTGGTGTCGTATTTGTGTTCAACCATTTCCCTAGGGATTTTGTTCTTTTTTACCTTAAGCAACAAATTCAGGCAGTACAGCTGTTTCACATCGCGCACTTTGGCATCTTTGAATAGACTGTCAGTGGAATATGTTGAGACTTGATATTATTTCAAGAATCCATTTCTGTATAACATTCAACTTTTCCAAGTAACAGTCATTCACTCCCCCCATCATATGATCCCGTAAGCCAGCTGTGACTGCACTAATCCATGATATGAAACTTTAAGATGGGGAATGTCTAAAAAGTCAAATATTCAAATTTGTATGACAGCCTTTTCAGTTTCCCGACTATATGTCGGATTTGTACATCCCACTTCAGGTGTCGGTCAATTTCCATTCTCAAATATTTGAAGGATTGATTCTCAGGAATGTCAGTCTTCATTCCGAAATATAGCGGTCCCTAATCAGGTAAGTTATTTGAGTAAGAAGTAAAAGGTAGTTACTTTGCCATATCCAAGTTAAGAGTGAGTTTGTTATACCTGAACCATATCTCTATTTTTAGAAAGTCGGTTTCTGCTTTCACTTTCAAGTTTGCAGATTGCAAGATTGCAGTATCGTCAGCAAAACTAAGAATATTTCCCTCTGTCTCCAGAGTAGATAGGCCATTCATGTAAATTATGAATGAAAATGGACCTAGGACTGTTTATTATGCTATGCCATGGGTAACAGTCATAGGGTCACTGGTAATTCCATTTATGTCGACCATTTGTTTTCGTTACGATAGAATAGATAGTCTATTGAAATTTCATGGACCTTTCCTCTCATTCTATAGTTTTCCAGTTTTTTTTTATGGCAAACGGTATCAAATGCTTTAGACAGGTCAACGAAGATGAATAAACAAGTTTTTTTCACCCAAGGCATTATAGATGCGCGATGTTGAATGATATATTGCATCTTCGGTTGACCTATCCTCTCTGAAACCGTCAGTATGGTTTCAGACAGGATATCAAATTTATCGAAAAAATTCAATATCCTCGTTTTTAACAATTCTTCCATGATTTTTGCAAAGTTGGAGATCAGAAATTTTTTTCTGTAGTTGATTTTCTATAGTTTATCTCCGCTCTTATGTAATGGTTTGATAATTCCAGTTTTGAATACTTTCGGATAACACCCTGTATCGAAGCATATGTTGAACAAACACGCCAGAGGTTCTTGAGTTTCATGACATAGTTTTTAGTGTTTCTGGTCGTATTTTATCATGAACAGGTGATTTCTTAGGTTTTAACTCCATAATAGTTCTTGAACCTCATTTAACTCGGTTGCATAAAGATACATGGTATTTTCTATAATTTTGTTTAGTTATGAGACTTTCTAATTTGTCAGCAAGTATTTTTCCTATGGTGCTATAGTGTTTGTTGAAATTATTAGCAATATGTTAATTATCCTCTACAATATCTCCATTTTCTAGCTTGATTTCATATATCTTTGTTTTTTTTTATTCTGATAGATTTGTCACAAATGATTTTCGAACAGCTGTAATTTGCATCTATGATCTTTTTTGAGTATTCTTTTTTGGCAGTTTTCATGAGTTTATTCAATTTATTCCTATATGAATTATCCTCTTCTCTCAATGTATTCAGTAACTTTCTGTACAGTTCACTTTTATATATATATATATATATATATATATATATATATATATATATATATATATATATATATATATATATATATTTATTTGTTCGGCTAGGCTTCCGCGGTTAGAAATGTGCTGGCTGAAACTTCCGGTTGATCCGCGTCTGGAATGATTTTCTTGTCTACGTATACACAAACATTCAAAAAGTGGAAACCTCAGAGTACAGTGAGATTTTATATTCACGTAACTTCTAGTGCATAATAGTTATGAGTATGGTTAACTACTGAAAATTCTTGTTGTAGGTTCTGAAACAAAAATCATTGATGACTAGTATGCAAGGTTTATTTAAGATTGTAACATTGATGTCAAAAATTTTTTTTTTCCGTCATATTTTATCGAAAATGAGGCAATTCAATATATATTCTAGCTTGCTACCATTTTTTGAAAGGGGAAGTCATATTTCATTTGGAAAAGTGGTTTTTTCACCAATTACTCAAAAGTCTTAGAGCCGTTCGTGATCGAACTTAGTATGTTTCATACTACTAGCTCTTTTGATGTAATCGAAATATAATTTCCATATCATACTCACATAGCGATCATACATCAATTCCAACAATCATAATATAGAACTATTTGTTTCAATTGTTTCTTGTATTCTGATTAGTACTCGAAAAATAAACGCCTTGAAAATACTTGTTATAGCCTAAGAAGTCACCAAGCACGTTTCATGAAGTATGAGATGCATCATAATACTTCACCTATCAGTTGAATTGGTGAATATGGAAACGACTGTTTAGTCTGGCCTATCTGGGTATACCAGGCCCCTACTGCCCAAAAGGTAAGTTGCAAAAATGTTATTTTATTCTTGATTCAGAATCCAGCAAAAGAAATTCTGAACTTTAGTATACCCCGTATAATGTTTTAAGAGGGGATATCCTGGTCTTCCGAACCGCACTTACATGGTATAGAATATGACATCCTATAAGTCGTAGGTAACTACGAATTATTTTCTGAAACTCATAGTTATCCACGAAGATGAGAGACAATTGAATGTCTGGGTTTTACCAGAATTCAGAATTTACTTTTCAATTTCAATATATATATATATATATATATATATATATATATATATATATATATATATATATATATATATATCCTGTCTCTTGATGTCCAAACATCATCAAGAGACAGGACACAATATAGACTTTGCGAACACTAAGACCATCGCCACAGCAAAAACACTACAAGCTCGTATAATTCGCGAGGCCATCGAAATCGAGAAGCGACCTTCCTGCTTAAATAAACGTGACGACGGCCAGAGACTTCCAACTGCATGGAAACCCCTAATTTCCAGATGCCCAGTCCCCACCAAGACATCCGACGGTCCTTTAGTAGCACCCGCTGCTATAAATCCTACCCAACATCCCTCGATACCTCAGTTCGATCTAAGGAGTAGGCAGATTGAGACCTTAGAAAGAACTCGTGACGAGACCTGGGGAGTAGGCAGATTGAGGCCCCGGCGTCAAGTCACAAACCCTTGCCCCCTGTGACAACACCTGAGGAGTAGGCAGATTGAGACCTCAGCGTGAAGTCACATTCAACTCTTGAAAATGGCTCCAAAATCGGAGCCGAAACGTCGAGAACAAAACTCCAGACGCGGTTCAACCCGAACTCAACAACAACATATATATATATATATATATATATATATATATATATATATATATATATATATATATATATATATATATATATATATATATATATATATATATATATATATGAAGTGTCCACTGCAATAGTGATGAATATCCTTCGTTTATTGTTCCGAGATAATTGAGGTTTAACTTTATGAATGGTGAGAAGAAAATCGCAGACTTCGAGTTCACGGACATATATTATAGTATTCGTTTATTGACAAAGAATTATTCATAGGTAACATTGAATTATTGATAATGGAATAATCAGAGGCAAGTCTCAAAAAATAAAAACAATAACGATCAATGTCCACACTTCGCTCAGTCGATAATTATTATTTTCCTATTCGTTGAAGAATATCAAGTTGAAAGAAAGCAAGAAGGCAAAGAACATTGACGTTGAGCGTTCTACCAGCATAGCCAAATATCAAAAACTAAATTTTCTGTAAGCGATATTGCTAAATTTGTAAACGAGATTATCAACTGCATATATCAAGTGACCAATTGACGTTAGAACTTTGAATTTTTTTGGACATTGATCATAATTGCAGTGGGCCCTTATCGATTACGATAAACTAAGATTCAACCTGAAAAATTAAAATGAAAATTGGTTCGCTTTGTACGATCACAGAGATCGAAATGAAATCAAGGAAAATTTTGTAAATAAACTCAACTTTAATATGGAAAAAAAATAGAAACAAGTGCTAAAAATAATTGGATCACACCTATATATATATATATATATATATATATATATATATATATATATATATACATATATGCTGGCTGGAACTTCCGGTTGATCCGCGTCTGGAATGATTTTCTTGTCTACGTTTCGGCTCCCATTTTCTGAGTGACCTTGCGTCTAGGTCTGAGTTGTCTCACTCTATCATCACTGGAGATCGAGGATTGAAGGTTGGTGGGATTTAAGGGTTCATTAGTAATTATGGTAGGATCAGGGATCGGACGGTCGGTGGGAAGTTCGAACGGATTAGTTCTCAAGTCGGAGTAAATTGAAGTATGTCGGACCAAGAGTGGTTTCCAGGTATTGGGGAGTCTTTGAGAATCGTCACGTTTATTGAGACAGTTGGGACGTTTCTCGATTTCAATGGCTTCACGGGTAACTCTGGTTTGGAGGGTTTTTGCTGTGGCAACGGTTTTGGTGTTTTTGAAATCTATTTTGTGGCCTCTCTTTAAATGATGTTGGAATAATGCTGGGTTTGTGTCTGAATTACGGACTGCTAGTTCGTGTTCATATGCTCTACAGAGGACACTCGTCGGTCGGTCTGGCCGATGTATGTTCTGGGACAGTTAGAGCATGGTATTTTATATATTCCTTGGGTTTCATTGGGGATTGTGTCTTTGGGTGTTCGAAGGTAGGTGGATATTTGGTTGTTAGCTGTGAAAATGGTTTTGATGTCATGTCGTGTCAGAATTCGACTTATTTTATCAGTAACACCATGAATATATGGAAGGAAACCTTTTTTGTCGTTCAGGTTCGTCCTTCGGGGGTCTAGGGTGAAGATCTCGGGTTTGCTGGAGTTTAATAGACTTGTGGATTTGGGAATCGGAAAAATCGTTTTGGGTAAGTGCGGATTTGAGCTTTTTCATTTCATTGGATCTATTGTGGTTATCGGTGAGTTTGAAGGACCTATGTATGAGAGAATTCAGAACCGAATTCAATTGTGCTGGGTGATGATGAGACTTGGCATTGAGGTACCGGTTTGTATGGGTTAGTTTGCGGTAGACGGTGTGAGTGAAAGAATTGTTGGACTTCCTGATGAGAACATCCAAGAATGGGAGGGAGTCGTCCTTTTCTATTTCCATAGTGATTTGTATGTTGGGATGGATGGTGTTAAGGTGGGTCAGGAATGTTGGTAGGGTTTCAAACCCATGAGGACAAATGGCGAAGATGTCATCTACGTATCTGAGCCAGCAAGTGGGCTTGAGTTCAGATGTGTCAATGGCTCTGGTTTCGAAGTCCGCCATGTAGAGGTTTGCAAGAACTGGGGAGAGGGGAGAACACATCGGAGCTCCTTTCACTTTTTTGTAGAATCTACCCTGAAATTGAAAGAATGTACTGGAAATACAATGGCTTATGAGGTTGAGATTGTCTCTAGAGATTTGATGGTTTCCAAAACACTCAAGGTTTCAGCTAAAGGAATATTCGTGAAGAGAGATGCTACATCGAAGCTTACGAGAATGTCTGTTGGTCGGAGATTGAAGGTTTTGAGTGTTTCAATGAAATGAAAAGAGTTTTGGATATACGACGAACACTGTTCTACTAGAGGTTGGAGGATGTTTGCTAGGTATCTGGAGAGGGGTTGTGTTGGGCATCCTAAGGCGCTTACTATGGGACGAATATCCCACTCCGTCCATGCTCTAACTGTCCCAGAACATACATCGGCCAGACCGACCGACGAGTGTCCTCTGTAGAGCATATGAACACGAACTAGCAGTCCGTAATTCAGACACAAACCCAGCATTATTCCAACATCATTTAAAAAGAGGCCACAAAATAGATTTCAAAAACACCAAAACCGTTGCCACAGCAAAAACCCTCCAAACCAGAGTTACCCGTGAAGCCATTGAAATCGAAAAACGTCCCAACTGTCTCAATAAACGTGACGATTCTCAAAGACTCCCCAATACCTGGAAACTACTCTTGGTCCGACATACTTCAATTTACTCCGACTTGAGAACTAATCCGTTCGAACTTCCCACCGACCGTCCGATCCCTGATCCTACCATAATTACTGATGAACCCTTGAATCCCACCAACCTTCAATCCTCGATCTCCAGTGATGATAGAGTGAAACAACTCAGACCTAGACGCAAGGTCACTCAGTCTTGAAAATGGCTCCGAAATGGGAGCCGAAACGTAGACAAGAAAATCATTCCAGACGCGGATCAACCAGAAGTTCCAGCCAGCATATATATATATATATATATATATATATATATATATATATATATATATATATAGGTGTGATCCAATTATTTTTAGCACTTGTTTCAATTTTTTTTCCATATTAAAGTTGAGTTTATTTACAAAATTTTCCTTGATTTCATTTCGATCTCTATGATCGTACAAAGCGAACCAATTTTCATTTTAATTTTTCAGGTTGAATCTTAGTTTATCGTAATCGATAAGGGCCCACTGCAATTATGATCAATGTCCAAAAAAATTCAAAGTTCTAACGGCAATTGGTCACTTGATATATGCAGTTGATAATCTCGTTTACAAATTTAGCAATATCGCTTACAGAAAATTTAGTTTTTGATATTTGGCTATACTGGTAGAACGCTCAACGTTAATGTTCTTTGCCTTCTTGCTTTCTTTCAACTTGATATTCTTCAACGAATAGGAAAATAATAATTATCGACTGAGCGAAGTGTGGACATTGATCGTTATTGTTTTTATTTTTTGAGACTTGCCTCTGATTATTCCATTATCAATAATTCAATGTTACCTATGAATAATTCTTTGTCAATAAACGAATACTATAATATATGTCCGTGAACTCGAAGTCTGCGATTTTCTTCTCACCATTCATAAAGTTAAACCTCAATTATCTCGGAACAATAAACGAAGGATATTCATCACTATTGCAGTGGACACTTCATATATATATATATATATATAGATGTAGATAGGATGGGAGCATAAATTCACATTTATTTCTCAATTGAAAAGTAAATTCTGAATTCTGGTAAAACCCAGACATTCAATTGTCTCTCATCTTCGTGGATAACTATGAGTTTCAGAAAATAATTCGTAGTTACCTACGACTTATAGGATGTCATATTCTATACCATGTAAGTGCGGTTCGGAAGACCAGGATATCCCCTCTTAAAACATTATACGGGGTATACTAAAGTTCAGAATTTCTTTTGCTGGATTCTGAATCAAGAATAAAATAACATTTTTGCAACTTACCTTTTGGGCAGTAGGGGCCTGGTATACCCAGATAGGCCAGACTAAACAGTCGTTTCCATATTCACCAATTCAATTGATAGGTACTTCTCTGTGAAGTATTATGATGCATCTCATACTTCATGAAACGTGCTTGGTGACTTCTTAGGCTGTAACAAGTATTTTCAAGGCGTTTATGTTTCGAGTACTAATCAGAATACAAGAAACAATTGAAACAAATAGTTCTATATTATGATGGTTGGAATTGATGTATGATCGCTATGTGAGTATGATATGGAAATTATATTTCGATTACATCAAAAGAGCTAGTAGTATGAAACATACTAAGTTCGATCACGAACGGCTCTAAGACTTTTGAGTAATTGATGAAAAAACGACTTTTCCAAATGAAATATGACTTTCCCTTTCAAAAACTGGTAGCAAGCTAGAATATATATTGAATTGCCTCATTTTCGATAAAATGTGACGGAAAAAAAATTTTTGACATCAATGTTACAATCTTAAATAAACCTTGCATACTAGTCATCAATGATTTTTGTTTCAGAACCTACAACAAGAATTTTCAGTAGTTAACCATACTCATAACTATTATACCCTAGAAGTTACGTGAATATAAAATCTCACTGTACTCAGAGGTTTCCACTTTTTGAATGCTCCAGTCACTCCACCATGCAGGTACTTTAAACTCATTCTGGCAATTTTATCTTGCCAATTTCAGCATCAATTTCTCACTGTAACATTTTTCATAACACCACTATATTGTCTATTCCGAGGCAGTATCTCAGACCAAATTATATATTCTCATTCGCAATGACATTTTCCTGAAATTCTTTCAGTGTGCTCTGGAGCTATTTTAAAAACTGTCACGTGGAGATACAGCGAAAGACTTCCATGTATAAATTATTTATTACATGCCCTACCGTCGGTTCACTTCCGTGGTATAAATAATGGAATGTTGAAAGATTAATCAAATATTGAATGTCTTTAAAATGATTTCGATGGAGATAAATTTCTGGGAAGGCATAGAATAGAAACTTATATTTCATTCATTTCTCTTTCAAAACAACAAATACAAGGGACTCTTTTATTTTTCCATTATACCGATTGTCTACTCGTCGGTAAACAATGTATTCGTTTGTCTATCTTGCCAATAAACCGGATGCAGTAGATGATGAACGATCGTACTATCGGCAGAACAAATTCCGTTTTTTTATCGTTTTTCACGACCTAGAAAGAAATATTGGGTTATTTTCAGAAAGAATTGTGAAGAAAGATGGCAACAGTTGTTTTGTTGGATATTTGTTGGTGGTAATTAGCTTTACTCGTAGAATAGTTTTCTGAAAACAAGTTCAAACAACGATTTGAAAGTTCTCTCACCTTCCCTCTCTCCCCCTCTTCCAGATAGCTCTGTCAATTTTCAGAGACAGAGGGGATTTTCCACAACATCTTACAGAACAGACGGAACACTGTATGATGAATACGTACTCCATCTTCAATAATATATCGTAACTTCGAAAAAAAAAAAAGAACTAGGAAAGGCTCAAAACAAACCGACGCTATGGAAGCGATACTTGGACGATATCTTCATCATCTGGCCTCATGAAGAAGAGTTCACTCGCTAAGTGACATATCTGAATAGTTTAAATCAGCATATCCAGTTCACCACGGAGTTAAAAGAGAATATACAAATACCCCACACAACTACAATCCGTAGTCGATACGCTGGTGTCCCGATGTTATCGTCTAACGGAAACAACAAACAGACAAGCGGAACTGAGACGCTCAAAGTACTCCGACAAAATGGCTACGGAACAAATTCAATCAGGAGGTCAATCCACGAACAAACCAGACCAACACAAAATAGGACAGGAGATCCTCAGGAACCTAAAAAATCCGTGACATCACCTTTCATCAAAGGAGTCATAATCGGAAGAATAATACGAAGACAAAATATGAGTGCCAAGACCAAAGGGCAGGATTACTCTCGAAAACCGAGGAGTATATAGCATCACATAAAGTGACTGTGAACAGCAATATATTTGCCAGACGAATGGGAGAAATTCAGCTAGAGTGTAGGATCACAGAAATAGCATAAGGACAAAATCAACATTGATCTTCGAGATAGAAAAGCATAGAAAAATCAACAATAGAGACGCTTTGCAAAACATACCAAATGTCTGAAAAGCTCTTGATAATAGGGGAGCCCAAGCGGGGATTTTGGGATTTACTAAAGCGCGACAGATTGATATACAGTGGGATACCTTGTACCCGGTTGAGTACTTCCACCATATATGAGCCCTATATATATGGCCGCCCTTCAAGGATAAAGGATCAGATTAGTAAAAAAAAATTAATCATCTGAAATTCTCGAGCGCGTCAGATTAAGGTAGGGTGAGTTAGCTACATCCTTAAACGCGTGTATTCCACTAATCTGAAAATTCGAGAGTGATCCGAAGAAGGATGAGGGTTACAAAATTGTAAAAAAAAACGTCATCTCGACATTTTCGAGTGTGGCTACTTTCATTTTTATTCTGAAGGAAATAATTCAAGAATTGCAAAATAATATTAACTGACGATTTCCACAAGCCGAAATCGATGAAGTTTAATGCCTGCAGCTACGTGATGCCTATATTCCCCTCTCCACGTTTCTATTTCTCTTTCACTCTTTCTCTATGTTTTGCTCTCTCACTCCGTCCCCACTCTGGTTTCTGTTCCCATGATGCCATGACAGTTGATCACACAGACTCGTTGGTGGCATGACATTCTTTACAACGAACATCCAACGTATTAAAATTTCAAAAATTTAATTGCTTATAATTATTTTCTTATAAATACAAGTATTCTACTAGGAGAAAATATACACTTTTTTCATTTGCATGCTTTTTCCTGAGATTTTTAATTGAGTTCAATGATTCAAAACATTTTTTTGAAAATTTGAAATTGGCAGAATAGGCGAATCCCTCCAGATAATTGTCAGAGTATGAGACTGCAACTGTAGGGCGTAAAGATGAACCATATAAATCTTAATCTGACGCGCTTGTGTATTTCAAAATGACGATTTTTTTTTCACATTATGATAACGGCAGCGAGTCTGCGTCACATACAAACCGTCGGATTATTATATAGAAGCTTTTTTTTAGGTTCACTCAACATCCCCTCAGAAAATCTGACGCGCTCGAGATTTTTTTTTTCATTTTCATCCCTTACCTACGACTACCCTCATCATGGAAACAATCAGATTAACATACGTACATTTTTAAAAATATGTAGGACATAGATGATATCAATCTGACGCGCTCGAATATGTATATGCAACATTTTTTTTACATTTTTGAAAGTCTGTAGTCGCTCCCCACAACGATAAAAAAATATACATTATATAACATTTTTTTCTTTTTATCATCTGAGCTTCGCAACCCAATAGGTCTCTATGACGCTCGAGTAAATCCCGATTTAGCATCGTGGGCTCTCCTACTATGCCAAAAAACAAAACAGTTCAGAAAGTGGTGCATCGGTGGATACGAAGTTGTTATTCTGGAAATTTATCCGTTGGTAATGAGTTTCGATATATATATCGCAAAAGGGGCCATTATTTATGTTTATTTTTCAGATGTTCCGTTGAATACACGTATTTTGCCATTCCCACATTCATCAAAAAAGTTATATGTTACTTGGTAATACTGATTCATTCATTCACAAAATTTCAGACGTTTAGTAAGAGAAAAAACGAGATGCACTAGGAATTTTGAACATTTATATGGGTCTGTTTTCCTTGGAACATCCTATAAGTTGAGAAGTTTACTTGGTGAAACTCATTCCATGGACTCATACTTTCCTAGGAATTGACTTCAGATTGATTTCAACCAAATTGATTTCATACAACAACCAAGAGTACCAACATAAAAAATGAGCTCACAAGTAATATTCCGTAAAACTGATCATTTTTATAAATTTTGTTTACGATACGGTTTCTTTTGCTTGTATAGAAACTTATCCAGCAATTTTCGAATGGACGGTTTGAGTGTTTATCCGTTTAGTGACATTGGAACGCCTAACTTTCGAATTTCATACCTTACCAGAGTAGACGGGTATTCATTTGTCATTTACACCTGATTTAAACTTTCTTGATTCTTTTAACTTCAGTCTAATCCATCTTTTTCACAAAAAAATTTCTAGTCGCAAGATTCCATGTTCATGAATTATCTCCAGTAAGCTAATCGAGTGATTCGTTGGAAAAAGGCGAGTTACTGCGAAAAATAGTAATTTTCCTAACAAGTGTGGAAAGTGATTCTTTCCCGCACGCGACTGCCGTTAACCCGAACGACGCGGAGCGGAGTTCGGGTAAGTAGTCGAGTGCGGGAAAGACACTTTCCGCATGAGTTAGGAACAATACTTTTTCTACAAGCGTAGGAAACAAATTCGTTTTTCCAATTATTTATATATGCAAATGGAAACAACTAACAAGAGTAACATTTTCTATCCACTAATTATTCTTAATATTTATTGTAAATGTACAATTTGATGCATTATGTTAATTTATAGCGGAAGCCAGCATATTGTTTGAAGATGGCTGATTTCCTGGAGAAGAAGGTAACTCGGGCAATACATTATCGAAAGAAATCGAATGTGCAGGCACAGGCATCAAATCGTCGCCGATCGATATAGACGTGGAAGGTTCTAAAATGCACCCGGAAGACGATGTAGTGTTCAAATTGGGAATTTTGTTGGACATTTCTTTTTTTCGATTGGTGGAGTCTTCTAAATACCCCTCTGCAACTGAAGTCGATTTCCATCCTTCTAGGCGTTTGATATCAGTTATACCCACACCACAGTCAGCAAGTAAAGTGGCTGCTGTGACCAGTGTAAAGCTCTGGATTTTGAAGGCGCAGATATACTGCTATTTCGGAGGGTATCTTTACTATGGTATTGATTCCTACACATTGCACAGTACATTTTCCACTTTTGTAATACAAGAATAAACGACGGTGAGGAGACGTAAATGTACATAATTTCTGTATACGTTCAAAAAATAACCATCAGTTGCTTCTTCAGATATCACGAAGGATCTAGAGGAATGATTTTTGGAATCATTGGTATTAACAATTATCAGGTTTTCTTTGTCGTCTATGTCGTCAATGGTGAGTTTTGTCAGCTCTTCTCGTCTGCAAGCACCAGCTAATCCAAAAATTGCTACTAACTTAATCATGAGGTATATGTCATCGGGTGCTTCAGTCATAAATTTTGAAACGTCTTCTTGAGTGAAGATATTGGCCGTTTTCGGTCGAAAACCGACATTCTGTCTTTCAATGAATGCAATTATTTTGTAAAATTTGCTAATATCCAAATTTTGCTTTACTTTGAATACACTCTTCAACATTGAATATCTTGCCCATTAAGTTATCGGCTTCCATGTTTTAGACATTTCTAGAAAAAAAGCCAAGAATACTTCTTCTTTATTTGGTGTTTTCACTTTTTTATTGTTGCACCATTCAATAAAACTCGTGTATTGCTTCTCATACCTTTGTTTAGATTTCGTTGGCAATAACTCCAAGTTCGCATCTGTAGCTGCTTGCACGATTTCTTGTGGAAGTTCTTCATCAGATGAATAATCCATTGTGGCAATTTCACTGAATCGAAAATTTTATATACGTAACGCTTTGTCTGTCACTCTGACAATTACAAACAAATTTGTGTATTGATCGGCATGACAATATCAATTGTTACCTACTCGTTATCAGTTCAATCAAAGCCTATATATAGGGTGATTTTCATAACAATACATTTTTATTTATCAATATTTGTTCATTTTTTCAATAAATAGTGCAAAATGATGGATGATTTTGAACAAACTCACTTAGTATTGCTTGAACTTTCATATTTTGTCACCCACCATTTATATTTTACGAGGATATCATATAAATGTTTTTCCCGCACTAGTGTGGGAAAATGACACTTTCCAAACTAAATTGCGTGCGGGTAGAGGGTGAATCACGCACGCTTGTAGGAAAAATATACTAAGAAATTGATATGATCAATGGTCGAGGATAGGGTGGAGGAGTCTTTCACTTCCGTATAATTTGTAAGAATTTCCAGTGGGATTTGTATATTTCAACATGGATTCCCAAGGTTTCATATAGTGTATGGAAATGACCAGGAGTGTTTTTTGTAAAATAAAAGAAAGTGAAATATTTCTGATTTTGCAATTCGTTTCCAACTGCAAGAATTCAAAAGATCCATATTCCGCGATTTTCTTTCGACAATCTTCATATACTCCAGTCTATGACGGTGAAAAAAGTGCAAACTGTGTATTTATCCCATACAGCACCGATTCGTATGAAAATTTGGATTCAGGATCTACATACCCTCTTTTTCAAAATCTACCCTGTGCCGAGGGTTGCTTTCTCCCTGGGGGTGGATGCCACCCCTTCTTGTGGGTGAAAATTTTTTTATTGGAAATAAGTGCGGAAGTCAATAGATTGACTAATTCTAAGCACTTTTCGTTCAATGAAGTTTTTTCTGAAAAGCACTACTTTTCAACTTATTCGCGAGTGAAATTGTCGGTTTTCAGGCAAAAAAACACGTTTTCAAATCCTTTTTCGCGAATAACTGGAAAATAATGCATCCCATCGAAAAACCTGCGGAGAGCAAAATTATAGCTTTTGAACAAAGGCGATGGTTTATTTGTGATGTATGCAAACGCAATACAAACTGAATAATTGCTTGTTGAAAGTTGATTGGTATTTTCAATCGTCAAAATGGAAAGTTTCTACGTACAATAAACAAAAACCAATGCATTTTCCGGGAGAAAACTAATTGGACCTTTTTTGAAGTTCTTCAAAAATCCTTTATTTTTGTTATTCATAAAAGTTTCTAGCATCAAAACTGACTGAGGTATGAAGGAAATAATGTTGAATCCAATTTTTTTGTTGAAAAAAAATGTGAATAACTCATCTTCTCTTCCCCCCTTTGAAAAAAATCGATGTTACTCCATAATTCACTTTATTCATGTTCTCATAATGAGTTCTGAGTTTTTCATCAATTGAAAGTACGTAGTTTTAGAAAAAATTGAGATTGAAGAGAGAAAATCATATATGTAATTCAGCTAAAAATCATCATTTCTTCGAAATAACTCGAAAAGTATTGATCACATGCAAAATTTTTCAGAGTACAGATTGAAGGTTATTCTTCTCGGATGATTTTGGTGTTTCATTTTTTTCTGCAGGATGAAAATAGAGTTAGATATGGCCAGTTAAATATTGTGAGGGTTCGCGCAAAGTACCTTTTTTGAGCCCGTTCAGTATGAGCCTTTTCAAAAATATAATATGAAACAGAAAATCATGCGAATGAGCTCATAGCTCTTGGAGAAAGCTACAAAATGCTTCTTGGTGGATTTGATTGCTTGAATACTAAGCGAGTTATGGGAAAAAACATTTTTTTTAGAAATTAGAGTATGTACATTAGTATATTGAAGAATACACATAGTAACTATATTTTAGGCCTGGTGGAAGAATAAAGGCTTTTTGATGGTTTTTAAACAAGGTCCAATTAGTTTTTCCGAAAAATGTATTGGTTTTTGGTTATTGTACGTAGGTACTTAACATTTTGGCGTTTGAAAATACCAATCAACTTCCAACAACCAATTATTCAGTTTCTAGTGGGTTTGCATGCATCACAAAAAACAATCCCTTTGGTTTTTTCAAAAGCTATAATTTTGCTCTCTGCAGGTTTTTCGATTAGATGCATTATTTTCCAGTTATTCGCGAAAAAGGATCTGAACACGTGATTTTTTCTGCTTGAAAACCGACAATTTCACTCGCGAATAAGTCGAAAAGTATTGCTTTTCAAAAAAAATTCCATTGCACAAAAAGTGCTTAGAATTAGTCAATCTATTGATTTCCGCACTTATTTCCAATAAAAATTTTTTCACCCCCAAGGAGAAAGCAACCCTCGGCACAGGGTAGATTTTGAAATAGAGGGTATGTAGATCCTGAATCCAAATTTTCATGCGAATCGGTGCTGTATGGGATAAATACACGGGAAAATGGTCATAGACTGGACTAATAGTCTCAAGCTATTCTAGACAGACCTGGTTACATACCCAACGTTTCCCTCAAGACATCAAATTTTCCGATTGCGAAGCCAAAGTAATTCGAGACATCGATCGATATGGAGTAGATGGTCACCCTCGACTGGCAAATGTAGCAAGCAGTTCGACGAGGTCATGAAACGCGTCCCACCTGATCCGATCTGATAAGTGAATTCCGACCGGGAATATAGAATCCTCCTTTCGGATGGGTCACACCGAATGCCGTCATTGATTGAATGGAGTCGACGACGGCACTTGAATTGAAATGGATTTTTCCGCATTTTTTTTTATTCCGTTATGAATTATCCTGTAGGACTGACTGGTTGAAATACGGAAATATCGTTGTGATGTTGAATTGAAATTCGCGAGAAAATAATGATGAACTTCTTTTTCTTCATGATGAATGGAGTTTTTGTCCTTTGGATTCAATACACCGCGGGCATATCTGACAAACGACAGTAAATGACAGTTGTCAATCCAGCCTGCTGGACAAACAAACCTGATTTACCTATGCTAAGTGTGTGTTTATGTCATATTTTAAAATCTTTTTTCTCAATAAAGGCTCAATTTTGTGCGATTGTGAAATGTTGAAGTAATAGCGGCAGGCATAATGTTTCATTCCATCGATTCTCTTCTATTTTCGACAATAGAAAAAAGATTAATCCTCTTGCTGAAAAGAGATGTGAATTGTGGATTCAGACAACTAGAAGAGCAGATTCAACTTCTTATAAGTTGAAATGGGCAACGGTGTCTTCAAAACATTTTGTAGGAGATGTTTTCAAAAAATCTAGGCAACATAATTTTTTTTTTCATTTCAGGCAAGCCAAGTGCACTCAAAGATGTTGACAATATGGACTGGGTACCGAATCAATTACTTGGCTACAAAACAAATATCAATGCAGTTCAAAGTATTCAGAGATTGTATCGTAGGGAGCAGCGCGATAAAAATGAGATCGCAAATATTCCAGTTGATATGGATAAAATTGATGATGATTCTTAGTGAATAATAATCCAGTTGTTCAAAACTTGAATATTATTGATGAGCAAAATCAAACTCTGAATGATATAAATTAACCAGTTGAAGAAGTGGAACATGCACAAAACTCTGGTGAACACCTATGTCCCGATATTGATTTCGAGTTGCAGAATTGTTATCGTGAAATTCATCATCTCCGGAAAACTTTGCAGACTTAATCATTCACATTGGAAAGTTTAAAGCATAACTCATCTAAATGCCTTTTTTATACAGGATTGCCATATGAAAAGATGGTTGTATGGTTTATAATTTCGTAGAGCCTTATATAACATACCCTAAATCTGTTCTTTCAAAATTATCATTTATTAAAGTACATTTTCAGTATTCTTTTCACAAGCTTCACTCCAATCCTTCTAATCCATTTAGATATAAACATATTGTATGTATCCAACCTTTTATAGCCTTTGAAGTATTCTGTGTATGCACTCTCATATACAAAATAGTTAATAATGTCATAAAACATGTCAGAAAACTATAGGAAAGTTTTTGCACAGCATTACTACAATCCCCAAATTTCAATAAATAAGGATCACATCCATCACTTCCTTTCAATTTCTCTAAATATCTCTTCTGAATATCCATAGACAAGGTGTTGAAATAATCACTTTTATCAGCCATTTCACATACAATTTCCTTGCAAGCAGGAAGAATAACCACCATGCCCCCCCCGGGGTTGAGCGCCCAGGATGACGTGATGCCATACCCAGTTGCCTCCTCGCCTTCCTCCATTTTCCTTTCCACCCCCGCCCTCTCAGGAGCGGACCTCAACCTGCTGCTGGGCACTTCAGCAAGATTGAAATCTATTCCGCTTTGCCCGCTTCGGTTGGAAATCAGCCTTTGGGTGCTATTGCTTCCTCTCTGTCTCTATCTGCAGGAAGAATAATGAATATAGATTGCAATATATATATATATATATATATATATATATATATATATATATATATATATATATATTGCTATTGCTTCCTCTCTGTCTCTATCTGCAGGAAGAATAATGAATATAGATTGCAATATATATATATATATATATATATATATATATATATATATATATATATATATATATATATATATATATATATATATAGACATTTATATATGTCAGGTACACTAAGGGTATACCCAAAATTAGGGTAAACCCGTAATTTCTTCATAATTACGATAATAATCTCATTAAATTACCATTGTTGTGTCCAGCAGGCTGATTGACAGTTCTTTTGTGACGTCACATACTCGCCGTCTATAGAGAAGCTCTAAGGCGCGAATCTTACTTAGAAATTTCGGCTGTTTATCATTCATCACGTGTGAATGCATTTGAATATTGATTTTCAAAGCAATAACAGAATTACTGATGGAAATGGCCGATACTTGATGGAAATATATGATAAGCAAACACTTATTGTGATTTTCACGAAACAGTTTACAGAACCGCTGCACGTGTTTCACTATAAAATAGCTTATTCGGATTCTACTAGTAGTACCACAGCTCGCCTGTAGAAATTATTCTATGAATCAAGTGTAGCGGTTCTGCAAACTGTCTAGTGAAAATCACAAAATGAAGTGTTTTTTGGCACATCGATCGTACAAGAATTTTGAAAAAAAAAAGGACATTTGCATGAATCTACTATTTGTTAGGCAGCGAGGAATATCTGTTAGGCAAATTTCATTACAGTACTCTAAGGAAATAGTTTAGCAGTTGAGTTGAACTGTCACTTAGAATTTCTTGACAGCAATTTTTCGTCTGTTGATGATTAATTGAGCCTGGTTTATCACAAAATTGGATAAGCTACTAATTTTTGCATTGTCAGTTTCGAACGATTTCACAGTCATCTGGAAATGTGAGGCATTTCTTATTGACAAAATGGTTAAGGCTTTCGCGGCCGAAGTTTTCAGTATTACTACTTTTATTCGAATTTGAAGACAGTCGTTCTTTGGATTTTTTTCCTGACGTTTCCAGTCATCGGAATAATAGTCAAGATGAGTGAGCCTCTGAAGAAGCGAGCCACTCGCGCTAGCGAAACGTCAGGAAGAAATTCCAAAGGACGGCCCTCAAACCCGAAGAGAAGCAGTAATACATTTCCTATTGCCTAAACAATATACCATTCCTACATTCATGCGATAAACGGAACTTCTCCGGTAAAAATTTAAAAATAAATACATTTCTGAGTACAGTTGCAGTTGAATCTGGTTGATGCCTAGCAAAGAAGGATAATTGATAAAAAATGTACATTGCTTGAAAATTGAATGACTCACCTGTAAGGAAACTCAATTTTCATTATATGGGAAGCAACGTTCGATAAGACAAAATTAGCAGCGCTAGACAACTCATCTCGTTTTTGTTGTGAAGCATCAAAAATTTGTTCGTGAATATTGTGGGGACAGATTGAAAAGACATTGAGCATATATTGACAAATATATACAAATATATACATGTATACTTATTTATATTTCAGTTTTTTCAATAGGAACGGTGAACCGTTTTGTATACCATAAAAAACGTGAAAGAAAACTTTTGAATATAACTCATCTCCATTCATAATAATTATAACGACTATGATATTGTTATTATTGTATCAGATGCATGAGAAAGGTCTCCTGCTGAATTAGTCAATACAGAAAATTTCAATTTACATTGCTTTCTATCATTTCCAAAGTCATGAAAAAATCAATCAATATAAAGCTTTTCCAATATCTGGAGAAATCAGAAAACACGGGAATCGCTATCAAAGATCAACCAGTGACTCATTGGCGTATGCTTCATATGTTTGGCAGTATTCCATCTAAGAATTCGGAAAAACGTTAGCTGTGACACTCTACATTTTGAATTGTTTGATCGAGTTCAGCATAGGGGTCTACGTTTTTAAACTACATTCCTACTTACTTACTTCTTGATTCTATTTAGAAAAAGGCAACCCGTCTTGTTGCTGATTCTTCACCACGGATGACCTGACGATTGCAGATTTCCCACCCCTTTGTTGTGAGCTCGGAGACTCATCGAACATTTTTTGTACAGGGATCTTTCTTGAATGGAACAGCCAAACTTTGGAATTCGTTGCCGTTGTACTACCAAGAACTTCAAGAAATGTCGAGTCCAAATTAGAGAATGATGAAACACTGATCAAAATAACAAATGACTTTTATCTACAAAAATTTCGGATGACTTCGGCTTCACTTCTTTCTCGAATTCCTAGTAATATTTATATGGAGTATTTTGGGGATTCTTTCGTGGAAAGTTATTGGAATGAGCCAAAAGTATGGTGGAGATATGTTGATGATGTTTTCGACATATAGAGTGGTCGGAATGAACTTGACATTCTCTTGGAGCCCATCAAGAACAAAAACCAATAATGAAGTTCACATTGGGAATAGAAAAAAATGATTAACTTCCTTTTCTTTATGATGAACAAAAATGATTAGTAGTTCATCAAAAAGGGTATATGAGGAGATCAACTGCATAAAACCAGTATCGGAGGGAAATGGATACCCATAGAATCAAATAGGAAATACATTGATTGATATTGAGAATTTCAACACACCTCTCAGTGAACATACAACCTGCACGAATTACACATCCTGTAACAAACATTATACCTAATGTCCCTGGGCTGTCTCGAAACATAAAGCGGATAGGCAGCAGGCCTAATATTAGAACAACATTCAAAACAACAAATAGTTTACGTTCAATACTGACAGAAACTAAACTAACATAACAGGAAACACAAATCATTGTATTCATCAAATTCATTGTTTGTGCGGTAAAAAATATATCAGTAGAACATCCAGACCAGACAGAATGGTGGTTCTGAATTATCAAGACACGTATTCTCACTGCCGATGGAGATCACACAGTAGAATTGAATGAAACTCAAACAATGGAGAAGGAGAGCAATAGCAGGACATAAAAGATGAAGGAATCTGCTCTTGTCATGATGTCTGAGGATACATGCATCTCAACCGCTTCAGACAGGGCTCACCCTCTCGAAAGACGAAATCATAAGTCAATATAAAATCTTTGACAGATTTCCGAAAACGAACTAAGAGAGAAATATTCGTGAAGAAGTTATAAAATCGGAGGCATATTTGTTTCTGGAAAGTTAACAAGGTTGAGTATTTGATAATCATTAGTTCTTTGATTTTTTAGTCAAATTTGATATATACGAGAAGTTGCTGACTGATAGAAGTTGTTACAATCAAAAAAGTGTTTTTTGAATAAGGTAGCAACTTTCTGGGTAGATTGAAGATTTAGCCTTCTGCACTTGTATAGATTAATTTCAATTCTTATTCTTTCAGATTGTGGTAGGTTGAGATTACAAAAAACCAAGAAGAAAAAAATATGCTTTTGCAATACTATGATTGGATCCGATGACGATGTATCCAATATCGACCTATCAATCTTCCATCATATTTTGATCTATCTTTTCGTTCCGATATTTTTCCAGAAAATTATTCAATTGCAAGAGTTGTTCAGGGCATGGCTAGTGAACGATATTATTAAACTGCTTTTGTAGGTGTATGTTGCAAGAAGTAGGGCTATTAGTACTAAAAGGCGTGAATACCAATTTGGTCTGTGAGAAAATGGCTCGAAGTATAATGTAGGAGATAGGTAAAGCAAGGTGATAAGGTGAATTTTTTTCCGAAAAATAATTTTTATGAATCGTAAAAATAGCCACATTATAGACCTCATCATGGGAATGAAGGTTTATTTCTCAGCTACGTATACAATCAATTACTCGTCGAAAAATGTGGCAAAATTATTGTCATTGTACTAATTCAGCTCTGGTCAATATGGATTTTTCATAAACGTAAAAAAAAACTCTCAAAACTCATGCAAAAAGGTCCTGTTGCACGCGAGGTCTCATATTTCTTGCACTTATCACATCTATAACTTGTAGATAACCATAACTTTTCATTTCAATACCTAGCAATTCTCTACATCTTAGGAACATTTATAAGATAATCAACATCCTTCAATACTATTTCTTGTGTAGAATTTTGCTTCAAAAAATTACTCTTCTGGTATCTACATTTTCAGTTGTTACAGATATTTTCATGATTGGTACTTTCAACAGTAACGACATTTCCAGAACAATTCTAACACCTTTCCGGTCTGCGACGAACAACATTTCTAAGATTCACTTTTTGATTTCTCAAGGATTAACGTCTTGTAAAAGTTCAAAATATTGCTGTTTTACTCCGTCACACTGATCCTTGATAGTGTATTTGCAATTCCATCTGTAGAAAAATATGAAAGACGACAGCACTATGAAGAATTTGATGCATTATAATCATTGGATTGCTCAAGTACGACAAATCAAACACTGGAGTTGTGCTTGCGAAAGTTACCCATAAATTACTGTTTGAAACTCATATTCATCATCAGATTGTGGTTTGTTGATAACGCAAACAACTTATTGAAATAACCCGTCTAATTTCAGATAAAAAATATCAAATCAACCAATGGATAAACCGATGAGAGACTTTTCGTATTCAAGGAGAGTGCTTTCTTGCTATTAGCCATCTAACTGGGGAGTTATGCTTTGTTCATATAATATTAATGAGAAGCGAAGTGTATTATTTATAACCTCGTTCAGATATGTTTTATTCGATTAAACATATCACAATTCAATTTCCTGTTCGATGAGATTCAATATACGAGGGAGTCTTGCATTCATAATAACTGTTCTCTACCAGAAGGATCGAATTGCAGCTGTTGATCAGATGATAATAATGGTTATTTGTACAATGCTGAAAAATAATTACAGAAATAATCGGGCAATGAACAAAAGGAGACCGCCAACTCTTATGCGGATAGTGTATACAACAGAAAAGTGTTTGCAATTATAATAATAATATTTAACGACAAATCTAGAATGTCCAGCACAAATCCGAAAAATCGCAAAATTTTTGCGAAGTATGCCGAACATCATTCAAGAATTGACAACAAATGTGTCACCATAGTACATAATGATTTTTCATCTGACTATTTTCAACAATAAATTAACAAACCTGGAGTACGAGTAACGAGTACGGATTCAACTCAGAGTAATACGAACATCAAGTTTCAATATCAATAAAGACGTGATAAACGAATAAACATGAGCAAAAGTCAAATATGAAATTTTGATTGCTACTCTATACGTTCAGTTTATTCTTTATTAGGTGATGTAATTTTCTTCTGCGTTCAAAATGAATTGCTTAGTTTTCGATTTGTATAAATTATAATGAGTTAAGATTTTCAAGTGCTGGGAAAGTAGTTGAAGACTTGAGGGGCAAGAAATGTGTAAAATTTTTGTCCAACAGTTTTATTTGGAGCTGGGGGATTTTTTTTATTGGTTTTATTTATGGTCTCACGAAAGTTGGGAACAAGCAAGGACTTATTCTTGTTGCAATGCAATGCTATTTTATGAAAATAAATCTTCATAGATAGCATCACTTGAAATGTCCTTTTTCAAAATTATTTTCGGATTTGTTTTGTAGTATACTGATCCTCTGCAGATTTTTTGTAGCGAGTCCTCCCCATCCTAATACACCATAACTTATCCTAGAGTTTACAAAGGCAAAATAGATCATTTTCATTTGCGGTAATTTCATTACTTTAGCAAGATATTTGAATTCATTTATCACTATCCAAAGCGTATTACTGACTTGTTCAATGTGAATATTCCATCTCAAGTGGCGATCTATTGTGACACCTAAATATTTCATTTTATCTGTCAGTTTAACTTCAATAATTTGGTTGTCATATGAAATATCTAGTGTATCATAGTCAGGTATTCCAGTCACCTGCTTCACAGTGGGAGTGAGAGTGCCATGGATATCTGAACAGATTGAACAACTGATGGGGCAACTGATTTGAAAACGAAAAAATTCAAATAACGTGGATATTAGATATTAGTAGAAAGGCACGGTGAATATATCCGAAATAACTCAAAAGTGTACTCGAAGTTCACTAATACACTCATATTTTCTGCATGAAAAATTTGACCATGACAGTTCATTTTATTCTTCATACTAAATCAGATTCGAATAAAAATTATGTTTACGGAATTATTATACGCATATGCTCCCTCAGGCATGCGACGCCTATGGTTGGGAAGCTGCTCTCCTCTAGTAAGAACGTTATATATATTTATATATATATATATATATATATATATATATATATATATATATATATACATATATATATATATATATATATATATATATATATATATATATATATATATATATATATATATTATATATATATACTCCATCTTTCTCTAACTCTTTCTGTTTAGCTCATTAGACTCGGAAGGGACTATGGTTTAGAATTTTTTGTTTACGACTGAGGCTGGATTCAGACAGATCCGAAATCTGACCGTACGACGATCCGATAGCTCTCTGATTGATCTAAATTTGAATTCAGAAAATGAAGAAGGAACACACGACTACCAGAAATACCAAAGAAATGGCCAGATATTCGAAGAAATGAATTCCCCAAGATTTAAAAACATTGTTTATAAAAAAATCTTGAGGATGTGCTTCAAAATGAATTGGGTTTCATTCTTCCATAGAGATATGCTTCGATTGATCTGTAATGAAATATTGCATATTTTCGTTGATATTGGTGAGAGTGATATAGGTCTGCGATTTCAAATTTAATTTTTACCACCTTCATCGAACGAATGTTTCATCACTGCTGTTTTCAGGTTTAGTATTCACCTGAAAAAAATAGCATTTTCTGAAAAAGATTCAATCGAAATGCCTGCTCCTCCGACCACAACTTTTGAACTCCCCTCGTACAACGAATCTCAACTCATTTGATATATTCGGTACTGTGCAATCTCATTGAACTAATATATCCTCAGACGTCGAAAATAAATCTAACGATGTTTCCCATCAGACATTAAATCCTATCAGACACCAATAAAAATGCTAATAAACTTAATCGATGTTCCAAAACAATGAAATGTAATTTATCAGTGCGATGTCATCGTTTGGAAATTTCAATTAACCTCGCCCAAAGCTTCCGCAGACCTCGAGATATCGAACTCATTCAAGTATTCTTGACATTTGTGGTCAATGCAGGAGTGTACAGGTATTTGTATTCAGGAAATACTTCATTTTTTTTGGTAAAACATCATTGTAATTCAGAAGAAAAATGACTGAGTAGAAAAATTTGATATGGAAGAATCGGAAATGCCATATGGAATCAAGTGAAAGCGTGCTGTTACCACGACCTTGCATGTTAGGAAAGGATGAACTTGCTCTTGAACGAAGTGTTTAATGCATAGCTCGTACAGTGTTCTCTTGTGGGAAACGATGACTAATAAAAGGCCATGTATTTAAGATTGATTATAAATCATACAAATCACCCTAGGAAGATTGATATCTCTTTGTTTTGTCAACGGACTTTCATCCGACACTTCAACTATCAAATGCTGGTGCTCCACAGGGTTCAACTATAGCACCCTTACCATTTTCACCTCATATTCTCTCATTTCAGTGCACAGCGCTAGAAATCAAGCATGACTTCGTCAATCCTTATAGTTTTGATTTTTTGGAAGACGTAAAAACTCATTTTAAATCCATTTTTCGGACGCTTACAATTCGAAATAGAGCTCCCTTCGAGCTTTGTTTCCTTTTCAATCTGGAAAAGAAAGAAATTGTTCCTCAGGTCATTTTTATACTACCTCAACATTAAGGTACGAATCTGTTAGTTCGTGCCACTAATCTGTCACTCCATGCCACGGGAATCAGAACGTGATGGACTTTCAAAAAAGTTGGCAATCATAATCATAACATTTGGATATGTGGATGGATACAGGTTCATCAGAATATATTAAAATGAGATAATTCCATGAACTTCCTGATCATTTGAGGTGAAAATGAAATTCACATTTCTTCAAAAAAAATGTGAAAGGGTTTTTGACTGAACTATGTTTATACATCATATAAATTTTTGGTATTTTGAATAAATAAATTGAAAATCTTTCTATCATGTCCTCATTTTTTTTGTACTGAATATAAGGGAAATACAAGTATTTATTTACAAAATATATCGAAAACAGCAGTAGTCATCGAACTGAATATCGAGAATGAAATGTTTATTCAGAAATCACTTTTTTTCAGAAATATCAAAAGCTACTTTAGGTATATGTACCTTGTGTCCCCAGAGTATATTAGAATTTTCCTTCAAGTTAATTTGTGTGATGTATGTCAATTTTGATAATTGAGAATAAAGATATTGTCACTGGTATCGTCAGTTCATCTATATTTTCCCTTAAAGAATTATTCGAAACTCTCACGAACATCAGCATGGTAGCAGAGCGTGGTTCTCAACTATGGATCAACAGGGAGAAATCAGTATCAATTCCATCGTTCAGTTTGGCTAAGTCTCTAGTTCAGATACGGAGTCATCACGAGTGCAAATTTGTTCCTTGAAGGGAAAAAATAACTGGGATACCCGTAGCCCTAGACGTTTTAGAAGGCAAATTCGAAATGCCGAAAGTCTTGGGAGAATCGGCGAATACTGAGCAGAAAAAAAAATATGGGGAAGATTCAAACACTTTTTCCGAAGCTGACAGTAACGCATTGCTAATAATCACTACTAACATGACTGAAGATACTCTTCGGAAGGTAATATGTTTTATGAGTGCATATGAAGTATAGCTAGAGCTTCATAGATTATATGATGGATCTGTCGAAGAGGAAACCTATGACTCATGTACAGATTTATGTATAAAAAAAATCCGAAAATGATGTAGTAACTCTTACCTCAAAGTTGGAAAAACTGTGGAACAGCTCACAAGATGAACTCAGAAAAGAGAAACTTTTCAATGGAAATGACTGCCAATGTGACCTGCCGGAGCTATTGTCAATATGCAAAATACTAGGTACTTTTCCTGAGAAACATTTTTCTTTCGAATCCAGTTGGATGTTGATGTCCAAACATGAAAGAACCGTTGATAATCTTACGAACCAATTAGGTGCTTGTGAGAAAGCATTGTATGTACTTTACAAATTGATGACAAATAATACTAGTTGATTCCAGGAGCAGAAACGGTGGATTATTTCGACTGAACCTGAAATGTCTCCATCTCAAGTCTCAAGCAATGGTATATCTCGCTTATAACCACGATCTCCTTCGCTTTATGATGAGAGATCAGGTCATCAAAATAAACGTCATGTTGAAGCTGTTATAGCAAGAGAACCAGATAGTGAACTTTGAGAAGGTTGTGTTTAAGGTAAAACTCATGTACAAAAATTTGGCACGAGAGAAAGAGCCAAAGCACCTGGTGAGCGATTCCACACAGATGTATGTAGACCCTTCGAAACTTCAAGACAAGGCTTTCGTTATTATGTTTTGTTCAGAGATGATTACTGCAGATATCGATTTATACACTTCATCGAGAAAGAATCTGACGTTGTAGATAAGCTCAAAATTACTCTAGCTGAAATCAAAACCACTGGCTACGCAGTACGAGAAGTTCTTCGAGACAATGGTGGGGATTGGATTCGATGATAAAAAAAATGGATGAGAAAGCTGTCAAAGGTGTTTCTATTGGTTACGAAAACGACCATTGATATCGAATTAGGTGTCACCAACAAAAGAAACCTATCAGATCTCGAGATGTGATTTTTGAGGAATGCACTCCGTTAAATGTTGTAACTCAGTTACCAAAGTGTCTCACATCGCCATCACTAGAGGTACCACTCCACAATGTGAGAGAAAACGACATTATATATGAAAATGAACCAGAACATCATTTAGATGAACGAACAGAACACATAATCGGAGAAGAGACAGACGACAGTTCTGAAGAGGCTACCCAATCTATTCTAGATGAAGACAACAGCGGAGTAAGATGGAATTCACAAAACAGAGAGTACCTTCAGGTTATAATGAATTTGTGAAGACAGCTGCTGCCGAGATTAGTGAGCCAAGAGAACCATTGAGCTACAAAGAAGCTATAAATACAATTCCTAAGAGAAAATGACTAGTCTACTTATAGTCCAGTAGCCAAAAGTGAAACAATACGGGCTCTGTTGAGTGTCGCAGCTAGTGCAAAATGACACTTACCCAATTCGAAGTTTTTACTGCATTTTTATATGGTAAACTTGACGATGAAGCATCCGGAAGATTGCAGGGATGGAAATGAAATGGTATGTCACCTTGAACGGAGTTTGTATGGGTTGAAGCAAGCATCAAGTTGCTGGAACAAGCGCTTTAGCGAATATCTCAAATCACTTTGTTTGTTAAGAAAGAATGTCAAGATTTACTCTTGTTAGCGCGATGATGGTCTATCAGCTTCTACTAGTGATGTCATGAAACATTCTTTCTTAACAAGTTTACAATAACAGTTCAAAATTACCACAAAGCCTGCTTTCTATTTTCTCGAACTTGGAATCGGAACAGACAAAAATGACCCAATACATGTCAGTCAACCGACATTCGCGAAGAAAGTCTTTGAACGTTCTGGTATGGAAGACTGCAATCCAGTTTCGACGCCAATTGTCAAGGAGAGTATTCAATCATGGTAGGAAACAATAAAAGAATTGAATGTCTATTTTTCTTACCGAGGAGCATTTTGTCCACTTATGTACCTTTTGTACCTGATATCGACTATGCTGTCAGTGTGGTATCAGGAAAACTTGAAGATTCAACTTGTTTCGATTATATAAAATTGAAACGAATATTCCGCTACTTGAAAGAGACTCTAGAGTTTGGTCTCACCAACAAGCCTGTTATAGGAAACGAACTCAAGTCCTTCAGGGAAGCAGACCATGGTGGAGATGAAACAACTGTTTGTTCCACATCTGGTGTCCTATGTATGTTTTCTAGGGGTGCTGTGACCTGGCTCAGTCAACGCCAAACATCTCTTGTCATTTCCTCTACAGAAGCCGAAATAGTAGCTGCTAGTGAAGCTGCTCCAGAAATAGTTTGGCTTGAAAGGTTATACAATGAAATTGTTCCTCTTTGATCCACTCCAGTTTTTATGGTGGACAACGAGGCTGCAATGCGACTGGCACAGAACCCAGAATTTCATCGCCGTACAAAGCACATCCACATCACACATTTTTTTGTTAGAGAGTTAGTGCCACAAAATTCCATTGTGGTGGAAAAAGCTACATCGGAAACTCAACTTGCTGATGTTATGACGAAACCTCTATTCAGGCCCCGACTACAGAAATTACGTGAAGCTATGGGGTTTCCCGCTGAAAACCGATCAGCGCGCCTTTTCAGTAGCACTCGTGCGCCTCTTCCTTAGCACTGTCTCTAACCCCCACCATAAGGAAATCCCGGAAACCGACTTTACCACAAAATGTTGTCAGTCATCACTCGGAGACGATTACGGATACCAGCGATCGAAACGTCGTGAGTACACTCAATTTGAAACTTGGTTTCAAATTTTTTTTACGTTGCCTCATATTTCTTAATTAAATTTTTTGACTCTGCAATATCATTTTCGATATCTCAGTTTCACTTCTCATACCTTGCATCTATTTCTGTGTTACTTCTTCGGAGGGATATTTGACAACATGAAGAATGTTGTGATGATGATCTAGCATTTGCGTGATTTTTTACAATTCAGGCGCGATATTGCTGAAATCTCCAGTTCCGGTGTAATTTGTTCTGGCAAATTACTCACACCAAAGAGTTATCGACATCATTCGTGAGTCTACTGGAAGTCTAATTTGAATTTACTACAAATGGAGTTATAATAGTTAATTCAGTGATTTTCACGTGTCGGGCCAGAGTGAAATTCTCTGTTCAAGTTCCTTTTCTCAACAAGGAAATTTTCCTTGTTCATTTCTTCATAATATAGCTTAACAAGGGATCTGCGTTTGTGAAAATTAGCTCAAGAATTAGTCGGCATGTCAACAGTCGGCAGTAGACAAAAAGGCGGAACAAATGGAAGCTGAATTAAGAATTTCAAGGAGAATGAGATTTCGTTTCGTTATTTATTATGCAATTACATTATTATGTAGGTATACTTGCCAGTTCAGTTGTCAGTTTTGATGCTTCAATACGAGAGTTAAAAATAAAAAGGTCGGAAGGTTGAAATTATTCAGGAAAAAATAAGGATCGATCGTACTAATTCCAAAATAATAACAAGTCCAAGTCGAATGACCTATCATGAATGATGTTTGGAACGAAACTGTTATTTGAAACAATAACTTTCATTGAAATTTTTGAGCGGTACAGTTGGTTGTCTAGAGAGGACAATTTAATTTTTTACCAAAAGATAAAAACTACGATAAAATATTCTTTTGTGGGTTTCTACGAATCAATAGGTGATGAAAAATAATCATGAATAAAGAAGAATGTATAACTGATTACTTTCTTGTAACTGAACTAATATCCAAATAGACCATGAGAACATTTGTCGGCGTTTCCATCGCAACAAAACCGTGGCTCTCAAGATGTACAGAAATCCTGGTGAAATAACTTCGATACCATTGCAATATTCATGTTTTCGTCAAAAACGTTAGACCTACGGCTCACTTGAAAATAGACAACCCCACAATCTGATAAATCGTGTTATAGAGTTTTCGACAATATATTATCGAATCAGTGATCTCACCAGGGCTTTTATTCATCTTGGAAGCACAGCACAATCGTTGCTATCAACTTTCCCAATGGGTTTAGGTTCTTTGTTGATTCTGCTGAATTACTTGCCTCTAGATGAAATGAAGATAATTTAATTTATCCAGGCACTAATGTTACCTTTCATCGTAAAAGAGATAGGAATCTGCTGCCTTTTTTCCTTCAGGAAAAAAACTACTTTTCTGTAACGATATAAAAGGACTATTGAAAAAAAAAGGTTTGCCGGAATACACACCAGACGAATGGCCCTTTTTATTGACAGTTCAAAACGTATTTCAAAACGTAGTTTCCCTTTACACAACAACAATAAATATGGGTCAATACCCATTGATCATTCTAGTAGTATGAAACAAGAATATGAAACAATATCACTTACCCCCAAAAAAATTATGTGTGAAGAAGGACAGTGGGTGTTGTGTGTCGATTTAAAAATGGTAAACTTTCTCCTTGGACAGCAAAGTCATGAAGAAAATATCTTTGCTTTTTATGTCTTCGGTATAGCAGAGCACAAAATCAATCAGCACTGGGTTAACAGAAATTGGCTTTGAGAAAGGTCATGATTCAAGGACCACATAACGTGATCAACGAACCTTTGGTTGCGAGAGAAAAAATCATATTGCTAACCCTGCGTATCAAGTTGGGGCTTTTGAAGCAATTGTTGAAGGTTTTAGATCAAGATGGACTTTTTTTTAATTACTTGGCGCGTAAGTTTCCTGAAATCAGCACACAAAAACTGAAAGCCGGAATATTTGATGGACCACACATAAGGCAGCTTACTAAAGATCCACAATTCACAACATCAATGAACGAAAACGAATCCAATACTTGGTATTCATTTGTTAAAGTAGTACAAATTCTTCTTGGAAATCATAAAGTTGAGAATAACATAAAACTAGTGAAAAATATGCCTTCCAACTTGAAAACTCTTGGTTGTAAGATGAGCATAAAACTACCACCACAGCCAATCGGATCGGTTTCTAGAAAGCCTAGGTGATTCAAATGAAGAACAGGGAGAAATATTTTATCAGGAAATGTGAAAGAAGAAATTTGTCCTGTTTTATTTGGTGCTTCTTTGTGTGCACTGAGGAAAAAAGATGGTGGTCTCAGACCAATTGCTGTCGGTAACGTTTTTCGTCGTCTAGCTGCGAAATTGGCCTCATACAAGCTGAAAGAAAGACTCGTCGATCTCTTTCGTCCTATCCAGTTTGGTTTCGGTACTCCTGGAGGCTGTGAAGCTGTCTCACATGCTGCTCGACGCTATATTAATGAACATAGTTCTAAAAATGAAAAACTTTTTTTAAAATTAGATTTCAAGAACGCTTTCAACATGCTCCATCGTGATCACATTCTAAAAGTTTTTCAAGATACTGTTCCTGAATTATATCCACTGATTTTCCAGTGCTACCATCAGCCATCTATTTTGTCATTTGGTGGAAATATAATATCGTCAGAATGAGGAGTTCAGCAAGTTCACCAGTTTCCTCCCTCGGTACTCTATTAGATGATGAGTCGTTCAGAGTTGCAATTGGTCTTCGTCTGGGATCGAATATTTGTGTTCAACACAAATGCATATGTGGTGCAGAAGTAAGCCCCCAAGGAATTCATGGATTGAGGTGCAGGTACAGCGCAGGACGTTTTTCCCGTCATCAAGCTGTGAATGATGTCATCAAACGTGCGTTAGTTTCGGCTAAAATACCTTCGATTCTAGAACCTCCAGGCACTTGTCGTGACGATGGAAAAAGACCAGATGTCATGACCCTCATCCCTTGGCGAAGAGGAAAACCTGTTGTTTGGGATTTCACCTGTGTAGATACTTTAGCACCATGTCATATTCCATCAACTTCCGTTTCAAGTGGTTCAGCAGCTTCATCAGCAGAAATTTCGAAAAAACGAAAATATCAAATTTTGGAAGATAATTTCATTTTTCATGTTGTCGGAATTGAAACATTCGGTTCCTTTGGCCCTCAAGCTTCAGAATTCATTCGAGAAATTGGCAATCCAATCACTAAAGAAACTAATGATCCAAGGGCTACTTCATTCCTGATCCAAAAAATCAGTATCCTGATACAGAGAGGAAATGCAGCTTCCTGTTTCGAAACAATACCTCATTCAAATTCTCTTGGTGAATTATTTTTGGTTCCCATGAATGAAGGAAAATGAAAATTATCTCGTGAAACAATCTTTAGGAACTGTCCGGATTGCAGAAATTCAGAGATTTTGAAAAAATACGTGAAATTATGGTAGCTGATGAATTAGATGAAGTAGAAAATGAATATGTTACATTAAACACGAGCTTCTTATCGAACCCTACCCTACATGAGCAAATGACAAAATTTTTTGTGAAAGAAAAACTGAGGTCTATCGAAATTCTCGGTCTAAAAGGTTTGAAGAACATAGGTAACACTTGTTTTATGAACAGTGTGATCCAATGCTTATCAAACACAAGATGGTTGATGGAATATTTCAGGAGAAACGACTTTATGGAGGATATTACCAACAACATTTCTAATTCGGAAGAAACCCTAGTAGAAACGTTCGCCAAGCTGATGAGGGAATTATGGTCAGATGATTTAGCTAATAATGTGGTGGATACAGCATTACTGAAAATCCAGATCCAAAAACTCGCCCCTCGCTTCAATGGTTCCCCCCAACAAGACGCCCAGGAGTTCTTACGATATTTATTGAAGGGTTTACATGAAAACGTAAATCGAAGGAGAAAGGAAAAACTTGAACGTATTCAGATTGAAACTGATGAAAATTCAAGTGACGTTGAAAACGCTCGAGAATCTTGGTTGAGTGACACCGAAAAAGCACAAGAATCATGGTCGAGGTACCTGCACATGGACAACTCGTATATAGTAGACATCTTCGTCGGCCAATTAAAATCGACGTTGAAATGCATACATTGCGGGCACTGTTCTGTAACCTTCGACCCCTTTTGGGACCTGTCGCTACCTATTCCACAGAGAACCGATCAACTCAAATTATCTCAGTGCTTGGATTCTTTCACCAGAGAGGAGACGTTGGATGGGGATGAGAAGCCGACGTGTTCCAAGTGTAGAGAAAGGCGAAAATGCACGAAGTCTTATCGATCCACAAGTTCCCTCGTGTGTTAGCGATCCATCTCAAACGTTTTTCTCCAACGGAGAGATCCAGAGGAAAATTGAATGTCACCATCGATTTCCCGTTGGGAGGTCTAGACATGAGCAATTACGCTGCAGCCAATGGAGCCCATTGCCCTTACAAACTCTACGCGCTCTCCAGCCATAGCGGCACTACGTACAGCGGCCACTACACGACTTACTGTCGACACCCTTACTCCGAAACGTGGTACGAATTCAAGGATTCCCATGTGTCACCGATCTGTTCAAAATCTCTCGTAAGTGGCGAGGCTTACGTTTTATTCTATGAGAAAGAAAATGCTAATGAACAGGAGGAAACGGAATTTTCTACTTGACATTATTTTACATTTTATTCTATTTGAATTATTCTATTCTATTTAATTTATTTCACTTTTTTTTCATTTATTCTTTTTATTTCTTGTTATAATTTTTATTTTTACTTGTGATTTTATATTATTCATTGATATGTAATATGGTGTATTAAATAAAACTATGGAAAATCGTTATCAAGGAAGATGGGATTGCAACATGATGGTCGACTACTGTTGGAGTCTTCAGCAAGATTATTCTGGTAACAGGCTGATAGAAAGTCGTATAAAAGAAAATTCTTAAGTGATAGGTGATGGATGTTATTTATGTATATCCCTTCTTTTTCATGTCTGTATGTAATAAAGATAATAACTTTACTAATATTTTTGTTTTTCCAATGGAGGCATGGTAGTAGGAGTAAATAATAAAGAAGTATTATTATAAAAAGAATATGTATTGAGAAATAATATCAGTTTATTCAAAAAAGCGCCAATATTACGTATCTCAAAAACTATACCTGATATACCAAATCCGAAAGTTATTTTGAAGTCTTCGCTCAAAAACTACTGAAATCAACTGAAAAATTGCATGCACCATATAAGCTGTTGGGTTGTGAATACCTCCAATAAATTTATTGTAAGAATGAATATTTGTACACGCGAAAAGAAAAATATAAAACTGCTTTTTTTAACAACCTTCCATATTCTGTTATCACAACATAAACAACATCAATAATAATTCAATAATTCCATTAGAATGCTTTCTTCTTATTCAGGAAATGATTTTCGAATGAAAATTGTTGATTTCCTCGAAGGCACTTATGGATCTCTCTAGGGAATATATTCCAGGAAATGAAAGATCATCGAGTTATATGTTCTTTGGGAGTCATATATTTCATGTTAAGTATCGCCTGGTCCCTCGGGCTCAAACACGCACAAGCTTAATAAATCCCAGAACAAAGCGGAGTTACTTTTGATCCAGAATGTTTCGTCAGATCATCAACCCATTGTATTTCAACAAAGAATTTCATTCGTAGAAAGCCTATGGAAATCCAACGAAGTCATTGTGTATAGTTATGCAAACTATAGTCGTTTCGAATATGCCTCATTCGACCATCTCCACCAATATAAAAACAAATGAAATATCAGTTCACTTCTCGGAATATTGGGAAAACTAATGAAAAGACAATGCAAAACAAATCAAAGTGAATTCAAATGTCTAGATAATAGAAAAAAGCTTAATGTTCATTCACTTTTATCGTAGAAAATGCCAATAATATCTCATTGAGTGATTCTATACGGCTTGATTGTAACAATCCTCGTGAAAAATAACTGAACTTCATGGGATATGATTGGCACAACGAACGCATTCAACAAAACCAAGCTGAATATGGATACATATTTCCTCTACTCAGGCGACTGACATTTTGAAATGATAATTGATCTTATATTCATTTCTTGTTCATTTTATAATGTTATATCCCATAATCGTGTTAGATAATTGTGTATTGATAAAAACTTCAAGAAAATGTTAATTTCTCTCAAGAAAATTTGGTCTTCGACTTCAGTACTCGACAGTTAACCCCTTGGTATGCAGTAACCTATTTCATTTTAGAATTTTCCTGGCATATTGAAGAAAGACTGTGAAAATCCATGGTCGACGGGACCTGAATAACCATTCTGAAAATGCGTAGGAAGGTAATAACAAAATACAAGACTCATGAATACTTCCGAAGGCAAGGAGGAAGCTGACGACATTAAAATGAAAATTTATACTTACTACTTTCCCACTCAGCAAAAATCAATTTGTCACAAATTTTCAAAATATTTTTCCTCGAGGCTGCAGAGTACACATCACGATTCTTGTGAGTTGACTGCGAACTCGAATCTGCCTCAGACACGAATAATTTCAGTTCTAAGATTTTATACAACTGAATGCATATTTTGCATTCATTTTCTCAATGGGCTTTTCCAGAAGCAAAAAATAACTTGGATTTGAATGCCATTCCTGATTTTTCTTACTCTTCCACAATTATCCGTTCTGATAAATTTTTGTATTACTAGTTTTTGACCATTAAACGATATATACCAAACATTTCTTCATTGAATTTCAATGATTTTTTATTTGTTCAGGTTTTCTGGCTACTATTAATCGAATTCCTTTCAAAGCCTTCGAATTCTCTGTATTTGCACAATATATTGAACTGTATTGTCCCAATAATCGTTTTTTACTAATAATTTGCTAGCTGAAGGTTTGGAAAATTTGTACAACCAACACGTTTTCCTAATGGAAGCAACCCATATGCGATACACCCGGTTTCTTCTCACCACGTTTTTACCGATTCCTTTCAAATTAGGGTGAGTTCTCTACGTCGCGTCGCTTCGTTATTGATACGTTTATTAACGACTATAGAATGATAGAAATTGGGTACCTCATTCTCTGTCTCATTACTTATTCTTCGTATTATTACTTGAAATTCAAGTTGTTTATGATTGATGTTTTAATATTTCTGATAGTTCAATATTATATGTTGTTCGTGAAGTGGTCGTTTTATATGTATTAAATAATGGTCAGAAAAATTTGAAGAATCAATTCTATCAATTGAAATTTTGTATTCGGTTATGTGATTGAAAAGAATCCTCCAGTAGCTATTTCAGAAGTCCTTTCAACATCACCATTTCTGTTCAGTGTTTGTTTTAAGAAATGGTGAATTATGACAGATAGTGCTCACTTTGAATAGGAAAACACCATCTATTGGATTCAAACAAAAGACACAAACTAAAGTACAAGAAATGCCTGTAATCGTTTTTAGTCTACTTGTGGAAAAGACTGCGATTCTGTTTCGTAGTTTTCTGAGATTCTAACCTACTTTTGAAATGATAACACAAATAGCAAATACAGCTCATCATTCACCAGCAGAGGTAGCTGGTGACTATAGATCTTAATGCAAACGGGTACACACGCAACCTTGTAATTTTCGAAGTCATTTGAGCAAATTTGAAAAAAATGCAATGGAATCTTTAAGATGTGATGAAAGTATGGAAATACTTCCTGCTGATGAAGGAAATGCTACAGTTATCATGGACAGAGATGAATTTGAAAATAAAATGATAAAATTCATGGAAAATACCACAATGAGATACACAACCAAAACACATCTGTAACCTTGAAACAAGTTCACAATAAACTCACACAAGACCCAACAAAATCCATTGAACAGAAAATATACAGAACATTACTGAAATACAAAAATATACTTTCGAAAACAGAACGCACACAACTCATTAATCATTATAGTAAACCACCACATTTTTACGCCTTACCAAAAATACACAGACCAAATCATTCTGTGAGACCCATCGTGAGTTCCATTGAATCTCCATGCCAAAAACTAGCAAGATACATATTTCAAATATTGAAACCGCTATCAGGTAATGGTGATAGTATCTATATAGAGTCATGGTCAAAAATATTTTGACACTTTTTTTGGAACATATAAACAAACAAAAATCAACAATGAAGTTCACATTAGAAACAATGATCTTCCATTTCTAGATGTAATGATAAAGAAATCGACACGTCATGTAGATACAAGTGTATATCTAAAGAAAACACATTTCAACTATCTACACCTCGAACCACCACACAAGTGTCGAGAATGGTATAATAAAATTCCTTTATGATAGAAGAAAACCGACACAAAATACACAACCTGTATCAAACATTATACCTTATGTCCTTTGTTTGTCTGAAAAAATAAAACGGATAGGCATCAGGTATAATGTTAGAACAACATTCAAAAATATATCGGTGAAACGTCTAGACCATTAGAAGTGCGAAAGAGTGAACACAAGATATACATCAGGAACAGGCAGAAAAAATATTAGAGTACATTCTAACTGTCGATGTAGATCACACAGTGGAATGGAACAACACTAAAATTATGACAAAAGAGAGCAATGGCAGGAAACGAAAATTGAAGGAATCCGCTTTCATCATGCTGCCTGGTGAAGATTGCATCTCTAAGAGTTATCTCGATATGGATCGCGGATGGCTGCCTCTCCTGAAGGACAAAATATTATGTCAGATATGAAATATTTAACAAATGTCAACACGAAGATTGTCAACAAGAAATATTTGCACATGAACAGAAATAGGTGTATGAGTTTTGAGAACGGAATTTCTTGTAAGGAGAGGATTCTGAGAAGTGTCTAGATACTAGCCAACTCAGGAATCATATCTCTCTTTCTCTTTCCCCCTCTCTCGCTCACCCTTTTTCGATCGACTACTGTCTCTAAATAGAGTTTCACAAAAATCTGAAAACACGAGTTATAAAATGAAACAGGTACAAACTCTGGCTCACTTCATAGTTTTTAATTCAATTATGCTTCCTTCGAAAAATAAACTACTTATATAGAGTAAGTGGCCGTAGATCACGAATTCGGTAATGAAAGTGGTTTGCACGCAGTCTATTTGCCATTCAAATTGATTATTTCAAGTGATTTATCGAAGGGTAGCCAATTCGACGACGACATGCAATTTCCTGCTATAAGGCCAAGAGAAGTTGGAGCTTCCGATTTACGTAGAGAAAATGAAGACCACTCCCTCTTTGATCGTAAGGATTGAGTTATATGAGAATAAAGTATATTGTAGAAAATTTTATGGACTGCGGTGCGGTAAGATGGGATAGAGTATAAGGTTGTTCACCTTGCAAATCACAGAGACATCAAAATAGATTTTTCAAAGAATGTGGTTATGTGCACAATAAGAAAAAATTACATTTTGTTTAACGATCGAGCAAGATGGATGTCTGTGAACATAACCTTCATACTTGTGAATCGAATCAAATATTATTAGAACAATATTACTTGGGGAATCTTCCACCAAATCACTCACACGATTTGGAAGCTGGTCCCCCTTAAGCTGTTTGAAATTTCAGAAACTCCCACAAGTAATCCAGCCATATTGTAGAGGACTCTCTTCTATGAGCGTTTTTACGAACGCTGGAAATGAAATGAGCTCTTAGAAATTGCTGGTATAGCTCGACTTTGCAAGGTGGAATCGAGCTAGCGACGAATCCCGCACTTCTACCACATCCGTTGAAAGCATGAAATGCAACTAAGCATCTGATTATTCCCAATGTCTGATTCAATTCTTCCGCATTTAACTTGTTACCAACAAGTTCGAAAATTGAGATGGAATTATTTAATTTTCAATGATTTATCATTTCATGACTCTTTGATTGTCTGGAGAAAAAATCAACCGAAGGCTTATTTCATGAGACTCAGACATTTCGAATTCAATTTGAAGCGATTCACGTCAAAGACATCGCTCATTGTCCTTGATTGATGGATGTCAATATTAATTAAATATTATACCAACCCTTTGTGGTGGATACTTGGTTTTCATTTTCCCAACTTTCTTTGAATTATTTGCAAATTTTGTGGGTAAGTCTTACAAATTTCTTGATGCCCTATAAATTGGTTCTTGGAAAAAGTTTAGAAGCAAAAATTGAACATCAGACGGATGTGGATTTAATCGATGGCTTTTTCATATTGCATTCCATGAAAGATATATAAGAATGTATTCCATAGGGTAGCGGCAGTTTTTAGTGGAGAGTGGTGAATGTTTCATTTGGCAGAAGTCAATGGAGCAGTCCAAGCGAATTATAAGTTAGTGCAGTTTGTATTTGTGGAGTGAAAGAAGTGAGGGATATCAACGCGAGCTCGATTCCACCAAGTGAAGTCGAGTTATACCAGCAATTTCTAAAAGCTCATTTCATTTCCAGCTTTTGGAAAAATACTCGTAAAAGAGAGTGTACCACTCTAAGAGCCCTCTATAATATAGTTAGATAAGAAAAATGGAATTTCTTCAATTTTTAATGGTTCGAGAGAGACCAGCTCCCAAATATTGAGTGATTTGGTGGAAGATTCTCCAAGTATTATCATTGTGATAAAATTTGATTCGATTTAAAAATATGAATTTTATGTTCACAGACATCGATCCTGTGGACGACAAACATCCACGCAATGACAAGGAAAGTGATAATACAGATTCAGATTTAGAATTTTAATCCTTCGAATTAAAAAAAAAATAACAAAACTGAAATTTCTGTAGATTGTATATATTTCAAAACCCTGACATTCATGAGTATTTTCCTCATGATCTACTGTTATTTCTATCGCCAATCTTGAATCCTCTATGCGTTATATCAAATTTCTTTGTCTGTCGGAAATTTTCAACCGGAAAAAACGCCTGCCTTTTGAAATATATGTTGAAAATAGTACTGAGAAACACGAATTTCAGACTTACTGAAATTTTTAATTTTGAAACGTGCCTACCGTGATGTTGCAACTGCCATAACCGCTTGCCGTCATAACTTCTTTATCAAAATAATAACAAACAGAATATACAAACGGTAGCTATCGTGAATTATTTTTGAAATCCTTTCTTTTCTGTACCTGCCCCCCCACGTAACACATTAAACCACTTGACCCAAAGGAATCGAGGTTATTTAGATCAGTAAACATAATAGACTCATTGAATAAAATGTGGAGTATACTGAAATATGTCATGTCTGCCTCCGGCCACTGGCTCTTAAATTACAAGGTCTATGGGATGAACAAAGAGAAGCAAGACTGGAGTACCGTGACAACATTTTTCTTTTTATTTGAGAGTATTGCAAAGTATGCCGAACAACAGCTTGATAGCTTTCATAATTTGAAATAAAACGATGAACTATGGGAATATACATCATTTATTCATGGAAAGAAAACCATACAAAGTTAATGATGAAACTGAAATTTCGAACGACAGTGTTCAGTATCATTATACAAAGATAATAAAATAAATCTGAAATGTAAAAAAGTAATAACTTCTCAGTGTGTATAAGATAGGCCTACGTATATCTGACATCGTTTAAGCTACATATATGCATACATTATACTCTATGTTGTTCTTAACCACTAGTCACTAATTAATATTGACTCTTCAGAGTAACCGCGGGTTCATTAAAAACCGCTATCAACCAATCAGAAGCTAAAAGAAAGAGGGGCCCAGCCCCAGGTCATAACAGCCATTTTACTATTATATGTTTACATATTTCCATTTAACTAAGATTGACACACCATTTTGCTCAAAACATTGTTCGCTTTGATTTCTATTCGGTGTGTTGTCTGTGCAGTCTACTACATTGCCGTGTATAATATACAAATCGTAACGAACTTCTTGGCAAATGGTGCCTCGTTTCAATCAAAGATATTCTATAATTGTATCACATCAAAATGGCGAACAAATCCAAGCTGTAACTTTGTAGTTACCGTGCATGAATGAAAATAAATTGAACTAAGGAAATATCCTAATTCTATATTGACATAATATCTATAGCCTATTTATTATACAGTTTTGTAAGGGCCTCTCATCGAATTGTCACTACGTGATAATATGTTCAATCAGATTTGTAGAACCAATTCGATCAGAACTATTCATCCCTACAAATCCACACAATTCACGTTGAGTTGTATAAATTTCGTATTTTTTAGGTGACTAAAAGATTTGTATCACAAGGTTGATTGCTGGAAACAAATTTTGTGATCACCTAGCCTTCTTCAATGTATATATTTAAAAAATACACTTCAAGAATATTTATCGAATTCGCTCTCTCATTTAGTTCCACTTTAATTCTATCTAATTATTGGACAGGACAGCTGAAGTCACAAATATGATATGTGTGCAGTTTCGTAGATATGTTTTGTTTTCCTAATTATTCCGTTTTCACTTATGATTCTCTCCTATAACTAAATTCAATTTGTTGAATATCGCCACCTGTCTAGGTGATTTCCTCGAGTTTTTGTCTGTATGATACGAGCATTGATTACGATACATTAATGATTTAACTGCGAAATATTGGCAAAATACACTAATATAGTTTGCTATGGCGACACGCGTTTCAAAACACGAGCAGGAAGAATAATTTCTGCTTGAAGAAATTATTGAAAAGCTAAATAGTGGTCACGCTTTTGTAAATCCGCTGTGAGGAAGAATCCTACAGAAATGTGTAGGTATATTTTATTGAATTCGATATCTTTCTCTTTGAAATTATCATTTTTGTATCTGGATAAATAAGATATTTTGTGTGTTGAATTGAGGAAAATTACAGAAAACCACTCATATTGGAGTCAGTTTTCCTCAGGGCCAGTTGAAGGTACCCCAGTGAACTGTGTCTCAAGTGAACCCAGTTCAGTTGTCAACCAACAAACGATTCTATTGGTTACTGCATAGCAACTAGACATAGTTCTCTTGCAGCATAGTTCATTGAAGTATCTATAACTGGCCCTAAGAAATACTTTATAAGTTTACAGAATCCAAATACCCATATATATTGCATGTTTTTTGTAGTGTAGTTTTCTGATATGTGGCTCGAAAAGTGCACAATTTCAGAAGAATGACAACTTTTTCTTGTCATCGAAATATTTTTATGAAAAAACTTACATTGCTTTGGAACATGTGAAATATTTATTTTTATAGATTTCTTGAAATATCATGAACAAAATGAGATCTTTCGGAATCGAACGTTCCCTATCAGACTATCTTTGCATTATATTCCTCAATCCAATCAAAAACAATAATAATTTTTGACATTGAATTTTGAAATTGAGCTTAATACTGAAGTTTTATTTTTTTGGCAGGATCATTTCGACCAAGGGCGTATCTAAGTTTTAGATCTGGAGGGGAAGGGGGGAGCTCTGCTTGGTGATGGTATGTATAAATTGCAAATGAAGGATCAATCACTATGATTCTTTCAGTTTTCTGTCTTCTTAGAGAGGAGGGGAGGGGCAATTATTCCCCATGGATACGCCTTTCGACTTCAGTATCACACTATCAGGTCAATGTGCTTGATTTTAGGCAGAATCATGGAAATATGAATATATTATCAGTTCACTATAAACCAAGCTCCTAATTGAATTGTGGACGATAACCACTCATCATTCTCATTTGCAGAGTTCACATTCAATATAAACACATTTCCAGTTCGAATGTAGTACATTGTTTATGTAAATGACTAGAAACACAACTAGTAATAGATTTGCAAGCAATCATTTGTAATTATTCAGAAATGTTTCATCAGATAACCATATGATTTTTTGAAATACGTGTATTTATGCAATTAGAAATACAGCTCATACGTAAGCTTCTACGGAAATTATTTATCATTTTGAAAATGAAATTTTCATCTGAATTGAATAGAATTATATCATTGATCACTATATTTCAATTGTTGAATATGTAATGTGCAGATCAAAATAGTAGACAGACCAATTCCATACATATTCGAATAAACATACCATATTTTTCCATCTGTTACAGATTTGACTCATTTCCGAGCAATGAATATCATTTGGAAATCATTTGGAATACCAGAGCTTCCGGTAACAACCACCAACAGATGAATGATTGAAAACAATCACCTCGGAAGACAGTTTCAAGTGTGGATTGAATTAAGTGTCACTAATAGGTATATATGTTTGAACAGTTTCTCATTAACTTTTGATGATTTTTGAACTGAATCAAGAAAGGAGAATGGCATAGGTAATCATGTTGAAATTGGAAAAAAAACTGTTGATGATTGTAGATAGCCAAACTACATTATGAACAGTGACAACATACTTTCGCCATATGCATTCCAACTGTTCAGAAATCGAAGACGTTGGATCGAAGGAAACGAAATAACGTTTGAAATTATCTTTAAACTTCGTCAGAATGGAAATACGGCTCTAATCAGCTATCAAAGATAATCACCGAAGACAAATGGCGATACACAATCTACCAACTAAATTACTCAAGGCCGAATCGACTACTTGCTAGACGGTGCTTGGCAAATAAAAACATATAATTATATATTTTTCTGAACGAACAGTGAACAGATAACAATCTTATATCGATTTTGTAAGCGTAACACTGATGAAAGTTGTTCAACACTCAACATTATTTATCTATTGTTATATACCATCGACGAAAGTATTAAGAGATAACGAGAAAGAAAATTTTGAAACCGTAACAACACCGCCCGATACATCCCTATAAAAATGGTGTACATAAAACATAGACGGTACATCAGTGGCATGCTGCGAGATAATTCGCAGGTCTTTGTTCTGGCGCAAACCAAAACATATTTTTTGAGTAGTATACGGATTCTGAACTGAGTTGGTTTTAGTTGTTGGTCTTTTTCCTCTCATTTGACTGATTACCATTTCGTAAATGGACCTCAAAGAACTCACCAGTGACCTATCTTATTATGTATGGGCTGACTTTTTGGCCGCTTTACAGTTCGCAAGTGCACATGCGCTGTAGGAACTATTGGATCAGCTGTTGACATGATTATAAAGTTGCAGAAAATGGGTCCAGACCTATAATTCATTGCCGCAATACCTATTTCCGGTGCCATTCTAGTGATAATTTTCGATAATTTGATATTGCCAGCTCAATTAAATGTAAGTTGATTGTCACCTAACCAAAAATTTCAGAAAAAAGAATTAAGTCTCCCATGTTGCCTCTAATTCGGGTTAGCCAGGGTTTAACCCAACATTTTCCCCCTCATTGATGAGTGATAATTCAATATCAACTGAGTCAGCAGTATTCGTACAATTTCAAATTTATTATTGCCTGTTAATCTGAGAAAATAGGTCTGATTAATGACATAACGCTATATAGGTTTTGTAATTCTGTTAATCTGAGAAAATAGGTCTGATTAATGACATAACGCTATATAGGTTTTGTGAAGCAGACCTGCAATGAAACTTGACGCAATGAATTTGCGAACTGTAGCGCATGTCTAACATTAGTAATCGCTTGACCTTATCTTTTTTCCGATTTGGTCGCAAGATATCGATGAATATTTTTAATTGAACTGAATAAAATTCATGTGTCTCAGGAACACTATTATAGGAACGTTTATGAATGTTTCTTGCTATAAAATGTAGTCATGATCAAGAGATACGTTAGTTTATTGTTCTTCATTCCTGTCCAGTTTTATTGAAGATAATACTGATCATTTCGTGCAGTACTGAATTCATGTGAGAATATTTGCAAATTGATCAAATCAAACCCATTTATTGTCTCAATACTTTCAACATATACTTAAAACAATCATACCTCAAAGTAAACAAGATAGGACTGCAAGAGTTTGCCACTTTTTAGGTGGAAAATATGAGTACCAAATCATACGATTCACTTTAATCGGTACAATGGATTGAAACAAAAAAAATCGATTTCAAATCATGCGATTGTCACAAACATTTAAGATTTTAAATTCTGATTATAATTCTGGCATTAGGACTTGATAATCATGCTGATGTATATATAATTTGTGAAATATTTTTTCTAGAACATCGTACACGCATACCTGAACACGATGTGCGTTATGGCGACCAAACCGACAACACCAAGAGATGATTACTGAAAACTGAATTCAGGGAAATTGAACAAAACTCAGTCCAGGACATTCATGTGTGCTCTATTGAGAAAATCCTACTGTATGCATCGTCTATGTTTCGTTATGAACTTTCAATATTATAAAATTCAATGATATGTTTGAATGATATGTCCTTTTCACAAAAAGTAGCTCTATCTGAAGCTCCCTTTCAGAGGTTTCTTTGGTATGCGAATATGTATACACTATAAAAGGTATAAAGATACATTATAACATTTAAAATATGTCAGGCACTAATCTAATAACAGTGGCGAATATATAAATCAATTTACTGCTCAGAAGAATGTATCGCTATGATATATGTGTGTATAGTGTGAGACAGTATCAAGAATTGAAGGATCTGTGTCGGTCGAAGTTTATAGACTGAAAATTGTTAGGTACAAAAGTGAATTTTTCAAGAAAAAATTGTTATAACGAGTGGTCAGTTCGTAGAGGTCAACTGACACTAACAATTGTCGACATTTTTACTATTCATTTTATCATCCACAAGACACTAAAATTAATAGAAATGGCGCCGAATACAAAAAACTCAATATATAAAATATTATAACAACTATGTTTGAACTTGCTAATGCAGTTGTTTCTTTTAGAGAATATCGAACTGTTCACAAAATTGAGTTGTGAATTACCTTTTTTTCGAATTTTAAAATAACGGACACATTCGGGTTATTGTTTATATAACACACCCTACATCATATAAGGTGAGCAAATTTAGACAAAAAAAATTTATCCCAGTTCAATAATGATCGTTATGTTTTTAGTTGAGACAACTGGATTTCGAAATGGAATAATGTTGAATGTCATGATAATTTGTTCAGTTCTGGCAATCTGCTTTGTTCGATTTTTATCAATTTGAGTGTCCTTAGTTCGAATGAGTGGTCTAAATGTAGCAATTGCCAGAAATTCATTTTTTGTGATATTTGATTCTTATCTACCATCTGAACACTTGCTTTCACAATTGAAATTTGGATCACAGACATTCTAGAAAAAAAAACATTCGCCACTGCTTGATAACAGGCATAAGAACGACAGGGTGGCAAAAGCGCTACCACTTATATATTTCAACACCTTAGAATGGAGTATGCGGCTGTTTAGTCTAAATTTCCTCTCAGTTTATTGAAAAATAGCCCAAAAATCACTCGATAAAACCTATTGGTGAACTTGTTACTAGAAAGTAATATGTGCCCCATTGAAATCATTAGTGAAAATAAATTTGAAATATAAAAGACGAGATAAACACTATATTTACATTTGTACCAGGGCTAAGTTGCGATTTTCTTATTTGAGAATATAACTACAGTCCATATATTGCTCATCATGAGTTTATTTGAGAAACATTATAGGTAAATCTCACCAAAAAAAAAGACAAATTTTCGAAGGCGAGTATCGACCATATTATCCGTTTATTTGTTACAAATATAGTTGAACCAAGTCAACAAAATATTATTCAATATTTCGGGTCTTCATTCACAAAGAATATTTCTCCCTTGTCTTATATCTTAATGATTATCTGATATAATTTGAATGTTTCGGATTTTTTACCAGGGTCATTATGGTTGAAGGTTATAGTAACTAGTTATTTGTTTTACTAGGCAGCAAAGTAGTAGATTGACTGCCGCAGCTGATAGTTCATATAGGATAGGAATTCAGCTAAGGGAGTCAATGTACTTAGCTGCCGAATTGAACATACCACAATCTTTTTATTTTTCCTGTAGTGATAAATCAAAACAAAATTTGATATAAATCACAAGTGTGGGAATGGACAGTGATAGCAACTTAGAAGTACTTACTTCTCCAGAAAAATATCAATCGAAAAGTAAAACTTTGCTTAATGGTATGTGTCTGCAATCTCAATATTTGCTGTCAAACGGGAAAGAAATCATTTTCCTTATTGCTCGCCTCTCCCTGGCAGTTGTCATTCCTTCTATCACTGTCAGCTATTTTTGTCCTATGTAGCGATCAATTGTTGAACGCTTTTCAGTGCTGATTTTAATTTCCTGTAGAGATCAAGATTACCCTCTGATAAAACCAAAGAAATACTTTCTTGGTCGATACAATTCAAATGTAAAAATACATAATGTGGGAGAGTAGAATGAAAAAATTTTATCTGTGTGGTTATAATACGTACTAAGTATTTACTCGTTAGTATTCTACTACTCAAAAAACTTAACTATACAGAATTTCAACTTGCCCCATGCTATTATTTTGTTTTCTTTTGAATGCGGTATCTTTAAAACTACGTAGAGTGAGGTTCGAAAACGAAATTCGAAACATTCGGTGGCACAATTATTGTGCAAATGGTATGGTGGAACACAAAAAAATATAAATATGTAGTGAGGAACGTACTGAAAAATCGAAAATTGAATTGAGATATATGAGTTATTCAGGTGCATCAATGATATAGATGAATTGGAATCGTCATCGAGGTGATTTATCAAAATAAAAAGGATGAGAAAATGAAAAAAGGATTTAAAATATATTGAACAAATATCGAAACGGCGATTATTATATGAAAGTCAGTACAGTTCAGAGGTATCGTTCTCATACTTTTTTCTCTCCATCACTTTTTCTATTTTGCTGACTGAATTTATTTCTCCTCTAACTTTTCAATATTTTTCCATTTAATTTTTCCAGATATTTCAAATAATTTACCTCAATAAGGTTTCAGTCAGTGGCAACACCTTTCTGTTCAGCTTTATATACAGTTTTCAATATGTTTCACTAAGTTCATTCAACTCATTTTCACAACAAGAACTGTTTATAGAACTTACAGCATGAAATTATTAACCACATTGAAATGAGCATTAGAGTACAATTTTGCGAAACCCCATTCGACAGTCTCTTTTTTCCTCATTTAAAAATGATACGATTTTTAACTTCATTGAGAGATGTCCCTTCAAGAACATTGAACACAATCGAAATTTTCAGCCATCATAATTGATATTATTAGACTCATCTGATTGATTGGTATTAGATATATTTTCACTAGAGTGACATGATTCATCATATGACATTTCGACGAAAATTATGGAAACTACTGATCTGCTTTCCCTCTGTTTTCCCGATATCATATTCCGTCAATGACATTGGAAATGAAGATGATCTACTGGTCAGATAGTCAAGGATTGTTCTCGAACAAACGAAAATGAAAGAGTTCGATTGGTACACTTAGGATTTGGAGAATTACACAAACCTCATATCTAAAAAATCTATAGCCACTTCTTTGTCTTCTGAAGTCATAGATCTGAAATACACTGATTATCACTTATTGTTGAACATATCTCAAAATGTATAAACTTTAGGAGCCAAATTTGTTACACAAATTGTTAATTAAATTATTGTATTTTGCTAGAGAAAGATATTCATCAGAAGAACAGTTACCTAAATCACCGAAATCAATTCAACGATTTTAGAGTTCCAGACATCACCATGAAGCACCTTAATAAAAGGTATTCATTTCGTTATACAATCAAGATGTTTATCTCTTATTGATTTAGTTAACATCAATCCAAAATATATTCATTTTCATGAACTTGTCGGGAGAAACATCTGTTTTTCTGGGTTAATTAGAATTGACACCTGAATATTCAGCTCGAAGATTAGGTTGCGTACATTTCCTGAATTGAAATTGATGATGCTAGGAAATTTGGGAGTGAATATTTGATTATATATTTTGATACTCAATTCACTCTAGGTTTCAGTCCATATATAGGTGTACTGGGTGTACGATGAAACCTCTGACTGCGAATAATTTCAATAACTTTATTCGAGGGATCGCAAAGTAAGGCTCCTTTTTTCACCTCGTACTTACATTTACCCAGGTTTGAAAATGGCATTGTATCTATTCCAAAGATCTCATTCTATGTTAGGGAATATTTCACCCAGAATACTGAAATGGAAAAAAATGTATACAATTGAAAAGTTAAACCTTTTTTTCCGAGTTCGACGTACAGATCTTTTAATCTTTTCATGAATCCATTACTATGAATGATTTCTGGATGCCCACTCAATCATCTCAAAACCTTTTTTTCTTCTGACTATACGACCATTTCGGTTTCCGGGTAACCCCTTAAGCAAAGGGTATCGCATTGTAATCGAACGCTACGGTACTCAAGAAGAATAGTCTTTCCTTATCCACACAAGCCACAAGTGGTCGATGAAGGAAAAAAAACTATAGAAGGATCATGGATCAGGTGGCTATTTTCGACGTCGATCAGTGATATAACGATTTCAACTCAATGAATACTCTTGGACTGAAATGGCCACTCTTGAACCTTAGTATACAGGGTGTGTAACAAAACTCTCTTTGAAAATGAGATTCTGAGGCCAAAATAATACTTTTTTCCATTAAATGCATCCTGTATGACTTATGACTTCTTGAGGTTGCAAAAAATTTCAATTATGGATACAATCTTATATGTAAACATAATTTGATGGGTAAGTTTACCATGATTCTCAATATGGATATGTTGAGCAATATTTGGCACAGAAACAAAAAATAATTTGTGATAAACTAATTTCGAAAATTGTAAGGGCAAGTCTTCCAGTTCATGAGCTAGCGAAAATTTGTTAAGACTTATTGTTTCGACAAATTGACTATAAGCGTGTTGGACAGATATGTACATTAGCATTACCATAGAAAACACTTTCCATTCGCACGCTATACTGGGTGCACGCAAGAAAATCTGATTTTAATCATTCTGGAAAATGACTAATATTATATTTTTCTGAAATTTGAAACCTTGGTGAGGTTTTTGAATTTTCATGAAATGAAACGTAGAATAAAAAATTCCAGTGACTTGGGAGCTGTACATTTTATAAGAAACAAGCAAAATTTTTTTTCGTAAATGAATTTTGTATCACAATTCACATATTACTAGGTCCTGATGAAATTCTCGGCTATAATTCTTGCGTGCAAACTCTGTATATAAAGGATATACAAATTTATATATCATATATTATTTTATAGTGGTCTATAGCATTCAAGCGTTCAACTTTCTTTTTATCGACAAGGTAATGCTATTCAGTTCTAAATAACATCACATTGTCTTATCCTGATAAATGTACAGTCTCAAGCTAGGGTTGTATCCATTAATGTATAATATTTCAACTTATTTATATAAAATTTACATTTTCCAACAAAAGTAATAATATTTACACTTTGGCTCTTATTTCAATTCATGAAATGAATCCGGGAAGTTGTCGAATATTTCTCATAATACTATGTTTCAATACAAGTCAATAACACTGATTGAAATATGGGATTTATATTACTCTAACTGAAACGCGACTTCAACTAAATGACTTCTCTGCCTAACGAGTTCAGACCATTCTTCTTATTTTTGAATATATATGATATAATCTGTGAATGATAAAGAAATACTCGATAACCTCCCAGTATATCAGTTATTTGTGTAATTTATTCTTTTCGTAGCTTTTGTCAGTATATGATATCTGATTCATCCACATTTAAATCCTTAGAAATATCATGTCTTATTTCGACTTTTCAATTCATCTGTGAGTCAGATATCAATATCCCAAACAGAACAATATAACCCAATTGTTTTTCAAAGCATGCGCGAGAAAATACAGCATAGTTTCTTACATCTAACATAAGATTCGTCTTGGATATCACTAGATATCAAGAACAATTGATGATTGTCACTGACTTGGTATAAACAGTTGCACAGGGTGTTAAGAATAACGATTTAAAGGTGACCCTGTATATTTTGTATACGAATTTATACTAAGTCAAATGCGTGATATTTTTCCGAGCATGCAACATTCCATTTAGCTTACATGTATAAGTTTCATCGGCAAGCTTTCATTTCCGTCTGTTGTCGGCTTTTTTCAACTGAAACAAAAGTACAAGAGATTTAATTTAAATGCATAAGAGAATCAATGAAACATTTTAGGCAATGCATATATAAATCGATAATAATTTGGAGGATAATCCATGAAACAGTTGAATACCAGACCTGTATATCCCTTCTACACTAAGCTCCATCGACCATACCGGGTCGTCTTCATACTTCTAATTCTTCCTACGGCGAATTCTTGCTACGACGAACTCTTCCTACGCGAATTCTTCCTACGGCGAATGTCATCCCTTCCACTGACGTCATTGAAACACGATCGTTTTCGATAATGGTCCATACACCCCATTCTGGAAAGTTCGCCGTAGGAAGAATTCGACGTAGCAAGAATTCGACGTAGGAAGAATTCGCCATAGGAAGAATTCGACGTAGCAAGAATTTGACGTAGCAAGAATTTGACGTAGCAAGAATTTGACGTAGCATGAATTTGACGTAGCAAGAATTCGTCGTAGGAAGAATTCGTCGTAGGAAGAATTCGTCGTAGGAAGAATTCGACGTAGCAAGAATTCGACGTAGCAAGAATTCGACGTAGGAAGAATTCGCCGTAGGAAGAATTCGCCGTAGGAACAATTCGCCATAGGAAGAATTCGACGGAGCAAGAATTTGACGTAGCAATAATTCGACAGAGCAAGAATTCGCCGTAGGAAGAATTCGCCGTAGGAAGAATTCGCCGTAGGAAGAATTCGCCGTAGGCAGAATTCGACGTAGCAAGAATTCGACGTAGGAAGAATTCGACGTAGCAAGAATTCGACGTAGCAAGAATTCGACGTAGGAAGAATTCGCCGTAGAAAGAATTCGCCTTAGGGAGATTTCGCCGTAGGAAGAATTCGCCGTGGGAAGAATTCGACGTAGGAATACGCATCCGAATAGGCGCGTAATTTGATAATTTTTGAGATTTTGCTCTTCAGCAATTATCAAACATACATTTGCTGAGGATAATTTCGAAAATCAATGTTTATGCACACCACCAACTCCGCAATAATTTTCAACTCGAGATTGTTAAATTTTTAAAACAAAGTTTATGTTGGGTTTGTTCGCGTTTTCAATGAAGGATAGTTCGAGACCTGTCAAGGGTGTTCGTGTATCTTACACGACAAATGTCCAACAGTTTTGAACTTATCCTGATCAAGGACCGGGATTATGAAAATCTAGTACAACATACGAATCGGATACGGTTTGATTAAAAATCGAAGATAGTAATCATTATAAACAAAGGGGCAAGATTACGAAACGAACCGAAACAGCCATGTTTCTCAAGTGAACCATGTGTTGATTTATCCGATACGTCTTCAAAAAGTGTCTCGGATAGATCATTTTTGAGGTTATAGGTTTCTACTGTGAGATTACTCTCCGAAATAATTTTTTACAATCACTAGATTAAGGTGGCTATATACTGGTGTTTTCACTCCATATAAAATATTGTCAGTAAATCAGACGACCGATCCGGCCTACTTGATCAAGAATTGATGACGTAGACTTTAGTAATAACTCAAAAAAGTCGGTATCGACACTCCCACGGTTGAGATGACAGTCATCTGCACGTCCTGTGTTGCCAAGTGGCTATGTCGTTGCGAATTCTGGTCTATGTGCTGAAAAAATTAGTTGATTGTTGATATTTTCATTCGAGCAATATAATATTGTAATCTCAATTCAAGAGCTCGGTTAAGAAGTAGTATCACAATTCAGCCGAATATTATTCACGTTAATGCATGTGAGCGAAGAGCAGTGAGAATTGTGATCAAATTTTATTGATATGAGAAGTGAAATCATAATTATTCTGTATAATCTTCTGGGTCGAACTGAAAATATCTAAAGCACATATCACTGCATTTAAAGAATATTCAGAACGCGTGCACACTCTAGAATGATTATTGAATATACTAGAACGTGAGATTATTCTTAGAGATAGGTCATTGAAGATGAAGTTTGTTTTCATCAGCTCCAGAATAATCTCACGTTCTATTCTCTGTTCTAACCAAAAGAGATCTGTATTGGCGAGAACGTGTTCCATGGATCGTAATTAAGGCGTAATTTTGAACAACTACACCCTGTCTATAGGTTTGTCTGAAACAATATCAAAACACTGAAAGCACCAGTATATAGCCATCTTACATTAGATATATATGTTGTAGGCACATCGGGACCATAGAATAACAAAGTTGACCCTGAGTTACATGTAGGAAACATCTAAAAAATCAGTGCCAAGTGGCAATACTGATCGAAACCTAATGTATACGAGAAAATTCTGATTGGTTGGTTGGCTGGCGGCTGAATAGACTTCAAACAAATTGATATTAATTTTTTGAGACACCTACGAAGATATATTGATTCAATATGCCCCAGAACTAATGTATATCAGTTAATTTAACAAGGTATGATTGTATTTCATTCATTATCGAGAGTGTATAACGAGCTTGTTGAGAAAGGAATAACATACTGTTTGAGTGGTCAACTAACAAGAATGGATCATTGTCAGTTATTGTCGAAACTTTCAGACTTTGAATCGCTGTATATTTCAAAAACTAGTCCTTGCTAAGAATCACTCTATTTGAAGACAGTATTTCCGATTCCAAGATCAACTGCCAACAAGTTGAATTCATTTTTAGATTCGTTCCTGATTGAATGCGTTTACCCCTTTGTTAATACACGCTCAGAAGGCAAAATATAAATTAGTCGATTACTCCCCGATAATAGAGAGATTTTAAGCCCTTTATTTACATGCCTAGTTATGGTTATCGTTATTGTGAGCATGCGTGTTAGCAACTCTGAAATTCGTTATCGTTATTAACCATACCGGATTCCGTTAGTTACGGAGAAATAAAGTTACGCATCTCTTACCGTTATCGTTATTTTTGCAGCATCTACGTTGCCACTTGTTGCATTAATTCGTCCAAATGTTAGAGCATTTTAAATAAACATGTTTAATTACGTGTATTAGAATAATTTAAAAGCATTAGGAGAGATTAATTTTACTGCAAATATTCGCTAATTAGTATTATTTTTAATAGCAATGTGGTTAAAAAGGAAACCATACTTCAAAGTTATAACATTTGGGCTGAAGCTAGAAGGCAACACCGAAAATATTATGATGTTGTCTACGGTAAGACGACAGAATTAACCTAAAAAAAGGTAATTGTATGGCTCCTTCCATCATTTATTGAAAGAAATATAAAAAAACTTTGAAAACCATAAAGTGGCAAAAAAAATTTCTCGGATCACAGCAGGTGTTATTCTTAGGTTAGGTTAAGTAACATTCATTGAATTTTGACGTTATTTCTAGTGGCTTAAAATCTCACTTTTATTTTGTCGAAGTAATCGTTACCGTTAATAAAAATAACCATAAAGTAGTCTAAAACAGCCGCTAAATTTAGTGGCTTAAAATCTCTCTAATAACGCAACCTACATCCCTTTGAAGTTATTCAGGAATATCAGGCTGAAAAAGCCAACAGCGTTACGTTATTCAACAAGTGAAAAGGGTGAAGTTCACACTAACCACGAGAAACGTTGATTCGATTAACCTGAGGTTTAATATCATTACGTGGTTTCACCCATATTGAGCCAATCACGTAGCGAAAAAAGGAAAAAGGACTCCTAACGAGAGTGCACCCAGAATAGTATAGTTCGCCGTGAAATGTTTCGTATCCTGGAAGGCAAGGTTAAGGAAAAGTGAAGATAAATATTATCTTATTTCGGCCGATGAACGATTAGATTGGAACCCGTGGTGTACAAGTTGAGACATTTTCTAGACGAAAATATCACAATTTTTTTAACGATTCTAACTGACAATAGGTTTACAAAACTGCGACATGTGTTTCGTTTTACTAGAGCAGAATAACTTGTCGCGGTTTTGTCGATACATTGTCAATGAGAAGAGTATAGGAAAATGTGATATTTCCGTTAATATTTCAATCAAGTATCGACCAATTCGATTCAACTTCTTAAAGAGATCAGTTGTCCTAAAATCAAACTGATATTACTTGCACTCGTGTTTCGCTAACAAGGTAATAGTCCAGTCTAAGACCATTTTCCCGTGTATATATCCCATACAGCACCGAATCGCATGAAAATTTGGATTCAGGATCTACATACCCTCTTTTTCAAAATCTACCATGTGCCGAGGGTTGCTCTCTCCCTTTGGGGTGGATGCCACCCCTTCTTGGGGGTGAAGATTTTTTATTGGAAATAAGTGCAGAATTCAATAGATTGACTAATTCTAAGCACTTTTTGTTCAAATAATTTTTTTCTGAAAAGCAATACTTTTCGACTTATTCGCGAGTGAAATTGTCGGTTCCCAGGCAAAAAAAACAAGTTTCCAGATCCTTTTTCGCGAATTACTGGAAAACTATTCATCTATCGAGAAACCTGCGGAGAGCAAAATTATAGCTTTTGAAAAAACAATGCAATGCAAACCATTCATAAACTGAATGATTGCTTGTTGAAAGTTGATTGGTATTTTCAAACGCCGAAATGGAAAGTTTCTACGTACAATAACCAAAAACCAATGCATTTTTCGGGAAAAACTCATTGGACCTTCTTTGAAGTCCTTCAAAAATCCTTCATTTTTGTTATCCATGAAAGTTTCTAGCATCGAAACTGACCGAGGTATGAAGAAAATAATGTTGAATTCAATTTTTTTCGTTGAAAAAAAATTGTGAATAACTCATACTCTCTCTCCCCCCCTTTGAAAAAAATCGATGTTACTCCATAATTCACCTAATTCATGTTCTTATAATGAGTTCGGAGATTTTCATCAATTGAAAATACGTAGTTCTGGAAAAAACTGAGATTGAAGAGAAAAAATCATATACGTAATTCAGCGAAAAGTATTGATCACATGCAAAATTTTCTAGAGTACAAAATTGAAGGTCATTCTTCTCTGAAAGTTTTGGTGTTTCATTTTTCCTGTAGGATGAAAATAGAGTAAGATATGGCCAGTTAAATATTGTGAGGGGTTTGCGCAAAGTACCTCTTTTGAGTCCTTTCAGCATAGACCTTTTCAAAAAATATTGAAAAAAGCTACAAAATACTTTTTTGGTGGATTAGATTGCTCAAAGACTAAGCAAGTTATGGGAAATAAACCTAAAACAATTACATTAGTATATTGCTGAATATCTCGAAAAGATGAGATTTGAATCTTTCATAAAGGCTACTACTCGAAAGAGTGCTGTTGTCTTCGCTCGTTTCAACAATTAGAGCCTTAAATGAGCACATAAAGAGGGTTTATCTACAACCAATTTTGGCTGGGAAATAGAAGTATAAACCCGGTTGATTGGAGGTGGCTCAATTCAGAGGGAGAACTGATACTCGTTAAAACTCCGGCTCAACCTGCACCTGAAGAGTTACTAAGGAATATTTTTTGTAGTTGCAAAAAAGGTGCGGTGCAATGTGTGGTTGCCGGAGGGTAGGGTTATTCTGCAATCCAGCATGTATAACATGCAATGGAGACAACTGTCACAACACGGTTCCAATTATGGACCAGGAGGAAAACAAGATCGAAGATGACGATGAGGTAAAAAGAAATAGCATCGAAGAGGAAAACAAGAGTGAGGAGGAGTATTAATTATTATTACATTCATTTTTTGTAAAAATACAATTCATTATATTCACTTTTTATTAAAAATAAAAGTTTGTGAAAAATATTTCAAATACATTTGGAGATGATTTCAATCGATCACAAATCCAAATCTAGACTTGACCTTTTTTTAATGGGGGAGTTCCCCCCTTGAAAATCAAAAGCAACCCCGAGTACAGAGGTAACTTTAAAGTAGAATCCCGATCTGAATTTTCATACAGTTGGGTTTCCAGGTTACTCAAAAAAATATTTATTTATAATTTTTTAATGAAAAAATTTTTTGATGAAAAATATCATAAGGGAGGTTTTTAGAAACTGTTTAATATATTGGAAATTGTCTATCAAGGTTAATTCAACGTATTTACAGATGACTGCACGCTCAAAACTAGTATTTTGTGTTTTTTTTGAATAGGGGTAGTTTTCACCTCTGATGAATGAAAATCAACCCCAGGGGCACAACCTCAACTTTGAAGTAGATGGTAGATAGAAGCTCAATCTCAAATTGACGGCAAATAGATACTGAATAAGTTGAATAACTGCCAAATAACATGTTAATTGACAAAATGGTTGAGGCTTTCGCGGCCGAGGTTATTAGTATAACTACTGCTCTTCGGGCTTGAAGGCCGTCGTTCTTTGGAATTTGGCTCATTCATCTCCGATGACTGGTCATCGGAGATGAATAAGCCTCTGAAGAAGCTGGCCACTCGCGCTAGCGAAACGTCAGGAAGAAATTCCAAAGAACGACGGCCTTCAAGCCCGAAGAGCAGTAGTTATACTAACATGTTAATTATTATTTTCTGATGATATGATAAATCCACAGATTACACTTTTTTCTCCGTCGTAGACTGGAGTATAAGCATCTCGAGGGGAAATGAATTGAAACTGAATTTTCTCCTCTTGAAGACGCTAACCTCATTAGCGGAACACGCGTCGAGTACAAGTAAAGGTAGATTCATGCAACGATCATTACAATTACATTTACATTACACTATCATTACATTTTCACTAAGAAAATGTTGCCGTTCATGCAACACTCATTACATTATGAAACTGTTGTTGAAATCTTTATGTTTTTCATTTTAAGGATGTTCATATTGACGAACTAATTCGATTGAAGCACCTTGATCCGTTATATTGCTGAATACTAATAAAATAAACACAAAAATAAACATAACATAACCTAAAACCGTCAAATGACACGTCACCACACATGCGCATTTGCTGTTTTCACTAAGATTCGTAATGTAATGAAAATAAAGATCAAAGTTGCCAACTTCTTAGTGCGACTAATGTAATTGTAATGAACTAATGTGTTGCATGAATGCTTCCACTATTAAATGGGTGTTCAACTTTTCCTAATGATAATGTAATGTTAATGTAATTATAACGATTGTTGCATGAACCGGCCTTTATGTCAGTTTAGTGTTAGGGTAATTAATCTCTAGAAAAGAGTCCTAATTCCTGCTGATGCTTTTATACGTTCAGACTTGAACAAAACACAAGTATCTTCTCAAACTAGAAATGTTTCATTCAATTCATTGGTATCCAACGTTGTCTGTTATATGCAAAAATTAAACTTTTTTCGAAGATACGGAAGAAACAATACGGTTTATTTAGGACTAATACATAATGTGAGTATTATACTTATTGTTTCTGCAGAATAATGCCATATATTTTTTCCTTAGGATATGAGGGCGAGGAATAGGGATCAATAGCTTCTGCCTTCATTCCCTCTTGTAGTCCTATCACAAAATTTCTCGAATTGAATATTACCATGGAAACGATGTAATCAAACTCCAGCGTGTCAGTGTAAAACGTGTAGGTAGTGTTTGTGTATTTGTATTGAGATGAATGAAACTACTGAAGAATCATAAATTATGTTAAATGAATTCCAGTCGGAGGTCGAAAATCAATCATAACCTAGAAGATGGCAAATGAGACTTTGCCGTAACGTTGTGACAATTATCCTTCAGAGGATCAAAACCACAGAACACGGAATGAAACCCGAAAACACAATTCATCATACTTCGCCCATGAGAATCTTCATGCTAACATATATATATATATATATATATATATATATATATATATATATATATATATATATATATATATATATATATATATATATATATATATATATATAACCACCAACCTTCAATCCTCGATCTCCAGTTGATGATAGCCAGCTAGTAAGACAACTCAGACCTAGACGCAAGGTCACGCAGTCTTGAAAATGGCTCCGAAATGGGAGCCGAAGAATGTGATTATATATATATATATATATATATAATCACATTCTTGCGACTTTCGAGCAGTATTACAGTCTTTTTAGAATGAGGTTCTGAAGAAAAATAATTCACTGGGTTACATTTTTCGTAACCTGTGATTTCTGAGCGCTCTGAACAAAGGAAGGCGTTGGTGAGAAAACAGTTCTTGAATGCGTATATTTATTATTCACAATCGGTGTTTGCTCAGAAAATGAATCCTACTTCAGTTTGTAGTGTTGTTCTAGATTATTCGAAGACATTTTTTTCAGTAAATATTCAGATGCACATCGAATTCTTCTATTTTTTCCGGAAGTTCGCTCTACCAACTTGAACAGGACATGTTTCACATCGAGTTTCATCAAGGATAGGAGATCCTCAGAAAATCATATCATTGATCTTGTTTCAGACAAAAAAAAGATCTACAAGATACAAAATTCAGCTCTACTTGTTCGATGTGAGACCGACTTGAACTCATCTGAACTCTCACTCCAGTATTAGCAAATAGTATTTTCTTGACAATAAAATTTCGAGTCAGTTCCACATCGAAAGTCGAAAGAAGGGCTGAACTTTGCACCAAGGAAGTGAAATTTCTGAAGGAGATTCATTTTTTTCTGACAAGTCTATAAAATCACCTTCTGGGCAATATACTTCATGTAGATATTGCCATGGATAATGACATGGGAACCTCATATTAATGAACTAACAAAAAAACTAAGTACAACTTGTTTCATCATCAGACAACTAAAAGGCACAATATCACTGGAAACTCTTAGACTGGCTTACTTTGGGTTGGTACAGTCGATGCTAAATTATGGGATAATGTTTTGGGGCAACTCAGTTCATATGAATAGAGTTTTTGTTATGCAGAAAAGGATAATCAGATGTATGGCAGGGGTGCATCCCAGAACTTCATGTAGAACTTTATTCGCTCAACTGGGAATCCTTACAGTTCTGTCACTTTATGTACTGCAGATCATTTTATATATCAAGAAAGAAAAAACTTATTTGATAAAGAATAAAGATATACATAATTATAGTACAAGAAATAGTGAAAAATTACACCAGCTATACTCGCGACTAAGGGTAGGACAGGACTTCCATGTGTACCAAGGTATCAAATGTTATAATAAATTTATGGATTTTCACAACGATCTAAATTTGATGAATTTTGATGAATTGAAATACAAGTTGACTGAATTTCTAAAACATAAGGTAATTTATTCTGTTGAAGAATTTTTTAATTGTTGACTCAAAATGTATTTATAGGTATAATTATTTATTATTATTAATGTACATGTGATAGACTGTATTTTAACTGTGCGCATGTTATTTGTCTGCGAGAACTTTTTGTGACAAGCCCAATGAGTTTTCATGTATGTACATTGTTACTGTTCTACATGTAAAGCTTTAGTATAAACTTCTATTCTATTCTATTCATCAAAATATAAATATGAGAATACCAAAAAAACAAATAAATTGGAGATAACAATTGAGATTGAATTGGATAAAGAAGTTGAAATTCAAAGGTGACCAACACATTATGAGGCATCTTTGGGAATTTACTTCCAGAAAAAAATTAATTTGTTGGGAATTGACCGAAAGAATGTCTTTGAAGCACCCATAAAAGCACATGACATCTAGAGAGGCGGTCATTTCTACTCATTTTTGAAAAAAAAAGAAAACTGCAAATTCAGATCACAATTATAGCCATCATCGAATGAAAATATTTTTCCAACGAAATTTTAAAAATGTATGACGTTTAGGCCAGTTATCGAATAAACTGTTGCTTAATAATAATAATAATAATGTTTATTCTCACATAAAAACATAATTTTCAAAAGTGAAAGTAGCCCAAGGATAAAATCATGAATAAACATAGGCACCACAAGGAAATTAATCCGCACGTGGTATAGCCTCAGTGGTTCATGTGAATGGCGAAAGATAGAGCTATAAAGAAGTTAAATCTCACAGTGAAAGTGCAGATAAAATATTATTTGAGGCAAGACATATAATATAAGTTTATATGAAATCAAAATAAAATCATAAGCATTGACTTACATATTTACACGTATAAAATCTACATTTATATATATTTACACTCTCATGCATTCATGTGAACTGTCATGTTATGAAAGAATGAATGGAGGTTTTGATATTGTAGGGATATATGAGTATTGAGAGATGAAATGAAGGAGAATAGAGTCATTATTTGAATAAACAGTGTCATAAATATCTGGGATCCATCAATTATTTTTCAGATCTATTAGTTCTCGAATCCCAGTTCTCGTGTGTCTGATCATCCATTTTTTGAGTTTAGATTTGAGAAGATGGTGAACATTTATATTTTTTAGTTCTTCGGGAAGGTTGTTATATAATCTTGGTCCTAAAAAGCCATGGCCTCTTTGTCCAATGGTTTTATTTATCTTGGGTACCGTTATTGATCCTTTTTTTTATCTCGTATCGTAGTTGTGGGAGATTTTTTGATGAAGATGTATGTTTTTGTGCTAATGTTGGATCAGTGTTTGATAATATAATTGTCTTACGTCGAAGACTTTGGTTTCATCGAATAAATTATCGCTTGGGTATCGGTAATGCTTACCAAGGATAATCTTCAATATCTCCATTTTTGAGTTACCTCATTTTCTCAATGTGATTATTGTTAACCCCCCCCCCCATGCGATTATCCCATACATAAGGTGGGATTGAACCAATGCATAGTACATTATTTTTAGTTGCTCGATGTTGCAGAAGGTCTTGCACAATTTGAATTTTGGGGTAAGGCTTCTCAGCTTCTTAGCGAGCATTTTTGCTTGAAAACTCCATTGCAGGTGACTATCTATGTGTATTTCTGAATATTTTATGTCTTTTTTTGATGTGATTTCTAAGGTTTTCGTTGGTGTTTGGATTCTTAGATTCATGGAAGGAATGTTGTTTGCTTGGCTGGTGAAAGGGATAAAGTGAGTTTTTCCTTCATTTATGGTGAGTAATCTACTATCAAAAAAGTCAGATATTATTTTGAAATCGTTCTCTATGTTAACTTTCAGGATATTCCATGAATCGGTCTCGTAGAAGATAGCGGTGTCGTCTGCAGAACTGATTATATCGCCAAGAGTTGGTGAGTTGAATAGCTCATTTATGTAGATATTGAACATTAACGGTCCCAATATTGTCCCTTGTGGTACGCCATAGTTGCAGTTGAGGAAAGCACTGGTTTTTTCTTCCACCCTCACGCATAATTTCCGGTCTCTCAAAGTTCGACTAGCTTCGATTGCTGGGCGACAGCCAATCGCAGTTTTTGGTTTACTTGAACAATAGTTCTTTGGAGTTGTACTATTAAAATCATATCACAATAGTCACATTCCACTTTGTATGCCACTGGTACTAAAATCTTTTCGAATCCCTGGGCGGTAAAAGTGAGAGATTCCAAAAGTGTTCGATATAAGGAGGGTATGAATCTTTCAAGCAGAAATATGATGAGTACTCAATTCGAAATTACAATTTTGATGTTCGGAAAAATTGTATTCACAAATTCAATGCCGAGCAGCTGATTCGACCCACCAGGTCTCATCAGTGACACTTGGCTGGACTTGCGGATACAAAGCTTTCCGAATTGACTGCCTCTTACAAGACAAATTACTGATTACTTAATTCGAACAAAAAATCTTCCTGTGGAGCACACGATTGGCAGACTCCTCTAGTTGTATGTCAATCTTCAGAGTCACCGATTGTCCGTTTGGTGTTTCGATTCAGAACTGAATTTGCACAATATTTCTGTGTTCAGTTTCATCAGCGTTATTTCTTAGCTTTCAATATATTACCTATATTATAATCCATATGCCTTGGGAGCTAGTCGTAAGTAATAATACACATGAACGTAAAAAACACTAATTTCTTTCGAAATGATATTTTTCGGATACTACATTGCATCATAAATATTCATTCAGCAATAACTGGGAACCGGTAGATCGTGACTTTTTTTCAACAACAGCAGTTGAAACGTTTGTTCTTTATTGCGAACATATTCGCTAATGGCAACACTTTATAACATTCTATATTACCTTGCTCCACGTGTTAATTTTTGCCATTTTGTTGTATGATGAAATTTTCGAATGGAATAAATCACGTGCAACTGCTGTTTACTGTATAACTTATTGGTCTTCAATGTTCTGTTAATGACGGTATTTATCCACTGTTTTTTTCCGATTTTGAATACATTAGTTTCTGGTTGAAACAAATGCGTTTTTAGTCACCTGTGAAATCGGTTTTTGTTACGGAGTTTACAATTATTTACTTCACAACACAAGTCATCTCAATAAATAACCATTTTCATATAATCGTAAAGGAGAGATACTCATCAAGAATTGGGCTTTATCATGATTCATTCTGAAAAACATTGAATTATATTCGTATTTGATTGTCGCCTGACCCATGTTCAACAAAAAACAGTTTGAGTAAAAAATTTAATTGAAAGCGCTCATGAATAATCATAATTTATTGCACACTACAGATTACAGAAATGTTTAGATAAGCAACGGCATGCTTGTATAAACCAAAATTTATTGCGTCATATTCATGTAGCAGCTGTTGACCCCCAAACTTTACAACAAAATTGAATGTATCACAGTAAACTGAACAGAATAAAAATGTTGAATTCTGTATTATCAACAAGCGAGGAAAGATTTTCCATTCTTGAATTGGTCGATAGAAACCAAGAGATAAAACAATTATCCATCCCACCACCTCACTTACAACGAACACATCTTGAGTGCAAGGAGCAGTTTTTTTTTTATAGGTACCTTAAGACAACTCACATTATATGATGCAGTTCAAAAGAATTGTATTCAACTCATTTGGTATTTGAAGAAAAAATAGAGCGTTGTGTAAGTTCTCTTTCAGTACGTGGCATTGTGAAATCCAAAAAATATATACCCTTTGCACACAAGATATGGGTTGGAAATTTGGTTTCTAGAGAGATTTTTATCGTTTGGTCATTTGATTCACTCGATGCAATTATGGAAAATCTCTTATTGCTTATGGAAATATTTGGTCCTCATCCAGTTCCCAAATGAAATACAGCTAATAACTCACAGAGAACCATTTTGTTGGAACAAATTCAAATTTTATGCTTGACACAACATAAATTAATTTAGAAATGTAACAGCCACCTTCCTGCGTGAAATATAAGACCTTATAGGATCAACAACTAACGGAGACTTCGAAGGCGGTTAGTTTCTTCCAATTGGGATTGAACATAGTGAATCGCAGACTTCTGTGATTAGGACAATTGATTTTGACGTTTATCTGATACGACACGCGATTTTGAATAGTGTGCAGCCTGAAATTTGAATTTATTTCGGCGAAATTGTTGCCTGTGAGTTATGAGCTGAATTTTATTCTGGAAGTGGATGAGGACCAAATTTTTCTACAAAAACTGCGGAAAATAATCAACGTCTTTTTTCTCAAGAACTATTTGTTTCACTTGTCAAAATGTGACGTTTTTGGCGTTTCAACCAATAGTAGAGGGTTATTAAAGCCAATCATTCGGTTTTATACGGATAAAACTGTCCGGTTCTTGATAAAACTTTGTTTACCTTCGAAATGTCAAAACTATAAGGTTTACCGCGTTGATTCCATCGAACTGGTTTATATACAAGGTTGAAATATAAATTATCATATGATGATGGCTCGTCATTCACTTTTCACTTTTTCATCATGATAATAACATAAACGACACATTTCAATTAACATTCAAATTTCACACACACGTAAATAGCTCATGAACATAAGTAAGTTTATGGCAGATCTTGCAAATGGCAAACAATGACTTGCGTCGTTGTCAAAATTTTAGCCGCATGTGTCTACAAGCGGCGATTCAAATAATTTAGGGGTTTCCAGAACTCAAACGAAGATGGCGTAAGATTAATTTTTGAAGTTGGGAAGCTGAATACACTTTTTGGTGAATGAATCGAAGGTTTTTGTATAAAGTGTATATTTAAATTTGATTCTATTGCAAAGCGCTTTCGACTTTCGTCATCATTAGTGCTAGCTCGTCAGGGTACAGGAAGCATCTTTGACATAAGAGCTCTATACATAGTAGAATTTTATATAAAATTAATCCAGTTAAACCAGCGAAAAGCGTGCTGGGAAGTTCAGGCCATGTGACTGTGTCAATGTCACATGTGATATCACATTTGACATTGACACAGTCACATGGCCTGAACTTCCCAGCACGCTTTTCGCTGGTTTAACTGGATTAATTTTATATAAAATTTTACTATGTATACAGCTCTTATGTCAAAGATGCTTCCTGTACCCTGACGAGCTAGCACTGATGATGACGAAAGTCGAAAGCGCTTTGCAATAGAATCAAATTTAAATATACACGTTATACAAAAACCTTCGATTCAGATTAATTTTTGTTAAATTCACTTTTCTCTTTGTGGTTTGAGACGAAACCATTGTATGAAGATTTGGTTCAATAAATTACCTCTACAAATACAACTCGTTCTCCAAATCCAATGAAATAAATTTTCATTTTCAAATCACTCAAACTTTTTTATATTTTGGGGCAAAAGCATTAAAACAAACCGAATTAGATAAAATCATTCATCCTATCGACTCGTAATTTAATCAATCGGTTTCTTTTAAAACAAAAAGTTTTCGTGGAAAATAATAATTTATCAAAGGTAATACCACGAGTCCTTCAAATTTAATCGATTAATTTTCATTTTCCACAAAAACTTTTTATTTGGCAAAAGTATGAAAACAAACTGATTGATGGAATCACGAGTTCGTAGGACGAGTGATTTTATCTAATTCGGTTTGTTTGAATGCTTTTGCCTCAAAATAAAAAAGTTTGAGTGTTTTGAGAATGAAAATTTATCTTATTAAATTTGAAGAACGAGTTATATTTGGAGAGATCATTTTTTGAACAAATAGAAGGAAGAACAATTTGATTGATCAGTATTTACATAAAAAGGAACGGAGAATAGGTGAAAATTTTACAAATTTGAAATGTCAAACAACGATGTTTGCCCTCTATTATCCAGAAGAGATATGATGCTTACGCATTGAATATGGTAATGCTTGCCGACGATACCAAGAGATGGCGTCACACCTCTCATTGTACAAGGCTCTTATGAAATGAAAATCGCGCCAGAAGGAACATTGAATCATTCGTTATGTCGTTGTATCAAAATCTTTATACAACGGTTTCTTCTCATATAACAAAAAATGAATTGTATTTAATAAAAACTGATTGTACGCCATCTTCATTTGAATTAAGGAAACCTTAAATATTTAAATCGGTCGTTCGCTATATCTGTCATAAAGTTGGGGTTATGAGCTATTTACGTGTTTGAGTGTTCATTGAAATGTGTTATGTTATAATTATGCTGAAAAAGTGGAAAGTGAATGACTGTTAATAATAAGGTAACTCTTCATTCATGATAATTCATATAAATATGAGGCAGTTCAATAGAATCGACGAGGTAAACCTTATAGTTTTGACAGATCAAAGGTAAAGAACGTTTTATCGAAACAATCGAAAGGACCAGGCAGTTTTATCGGTATAATACCCAATGATTGGCTAGATTAACCAAAGAATAACCCGCTAGTATTGGTTGAAATGCCAAAAACGTCATATTTTGACACGTGAAGAAAATAATCGATAAAATTTGAAGGACTCGCGGTATAACATTTGATATAATCAAGTGATTTTGGATCAAGTGAATCAAACGACTAAGATATGAATATCTCTCTTGGACCTAATTGATTCCAACCCAGAATTTGTGCGCAAAGGGTATTTTGTATTCAACAATGCCACGTACTGAAAGAGAAATAACACAACGCTTTCACTTCGCTCAAAATTCCAGGTAGGTTGACAAGAATTGGGATTTTTTTTGAACTGCATTATATAATGTAAGTCGTCTTGGGGTACGCAACGCCATAGTTCCCGAAGGAAACTGCTTCTTGCACATAAAAGGTGTGTTGTTAGGTGGAGTGATATTGTTTTATTTTATTTGTTGGTTTCTATCGATTGAACCAAGAATGGAAAATCTGTCCTCAATTCTTGATGAAATGGAATTCTGAATTTTCATTCTGTACAATATTCTGTGAATCCTTTTTTTTTACAATTGGGGTCAGCAACTGCTACAGGAAAGTGGCGCAACAGTTTTCGGTTTAAACAAGTAAGCTGTTGCCTATCTGAACTTGTTTCTGTAATTTGCGCTCAACACTATTCAAAATTAAAAAAATCGGATTGCATGTCAGATAGTCACAGTAAATTGACACCATCATAGAAGTCTGCGATTCAGTATCTTTATTTCCAACTGGAACTAAATAACCGCTAGCAGCGCCCTCGGTGATCCCAAAACTTCCAAATTTTATACGAAAAGGCGGCTGTTACATTCATAAATTCATTTTTGTGTTCTGTGGTGCACACTACTACCCAGGCCTGCACTTTATCTTTCCCCTTTAGCTTAGACATCTAAGTAAAAGTCGACATTATATTCAAATGATGTTTTCGCCAGTGGAGATCCTGAGATAAAAAATATTCTTTGAGTAATTTCACTCCAAATATTAATCGTGAACATAGTATGTTGGAAAATATTTGTTGAAAACGAGGTCGGGAATATCGAAAAATTCATAAACATTTTCAAACTCTGGGTGGTGGAGGATATTTTTTGTGTGAAATACTTATTCAGCAGCATCAGAATCGGGACAAAAGATCATAGCAGAGAACATTTTCCTCCAGTGAAAGAGATGTTTTTCTCTGAACGGAAGAGAGAAGATACCCTTCGACTTTGAGAAAAACTTGAAAGATTTGATATAATAATTCGGAATAATGTTCAGACCAGCATATTATTTAGATCTGTTTTTTATAGCCCGGGAGCCAGCTGCCAATTTGAGTGAATTATTTCAAGAAATCTGGAACTTTTGGCTCGTGTTCATTTCGTATTGCTAATAAACGAAGTGAACTTCAGCTTCTATGGTAGCGGTGGGTGTAGCCGCGGCAGCCACCCACACACGTATGATTATAATAAAAAAAAAACAAATTTCAAGAAAGCTGAGACTTTCTTTGGAGGTTTATGGCGGTCTGGAAAAACGGAAAAAAGTAATCAGCTGATTTTATGGTGGGGGGTTGTACGTCAGCTTCTCGCCGAAACATGCGAAAAATATGCGACAAGTAAAATAATACTAAGAAAGCTATAATTTGGAGAAGTGATGGTCGATTTGAACAGTTTCACGAAAAAAATTGTTCGATAAGTTTCTCGCGGTGGAAAAGTGGTCAGCTGACGACTGAAAGATACAGCGCACCGCTATGCGTGCGGGCGCGTGGCATCCTTCACTGTATCAGCTGAGCACTTTTCCAGTGCGAAAAGCTAAGCGGACAATTTTTTTCGTGTAACTCTCACATATAACTATTAGTTTACGAAAGCTTTCTTGATTTCCGATTACTATTGATTTTTGTTAATAAAACGCGGGAACGTTGCGACTAATATCACGGAATCAGCTGCTTCTCTCTCACACTAAATTATGCTATTGATTATATTTGAATATGTAATTATATTTAACGCGTTCATTGACGAAAATAATTAACGATTTGGATTCATTTTCCGATATGTATGAGGTGAGACAAGTCATCATCAGTCTTCCTCGTCATCATCGACGTCATCCTTAAACTCTTGCTCGCTTTCGTGGTCGCTAAAATCCATATCGACCATCGGCATCCGATTGTCATCTATAATATAAGTAAAAAATAATTGCATAAAAAAGTTTTTTCAGTTTTATACATAATATAATAAATATAATAATGCAAGAGCAGAATTTTGAAATGAATTAGAATATATTGTTTATAGAAAGCGTGCACATTATAATAAGAAGTTGTTTCTAAACTGTATTTTTAAATTAATAACAGAACTAATCCAGATGTTACACTTGAATAAGGAAATATAGAAGTATAATTCTGACCTGCAGTACTTTCTTTTTCTTCCTCGATGGTAATATCGCCAAGAGAAGACGGTAGTTGTTCACCGTCGAACCATTTAAACAAAAATTTGTTGTCCTCTTCTCTCCAGCCATAATCAGTCGGTTGCAATTTAGTGGGGGATGAAAAGGGAACCTCTCAAACTATAAACCGTTAACAGATAGCGACGGTTATGTATGTGCAAATGTATGTGCAAATGTTCATTATTTATATTTTGATGTATACGTATTTCCTACTTATATTGTCATGTATACATATTTAAAGGTATAACTCAGCGTGAGAGAGAAGCAGCTGATTCCGTGATATTAGTCGCAACGCTCCCGCGCGCATATACGCACTGTTTTATTAAAAAAATCAATAGTAATCGGAAATCAAGAGAGCTATCACTCCTTAAACCAATAGTTATATGTAAGAGTCACACGAAAAAATTTGTCCGCTGAGCTTTTCGCACTGGAAAAGTGCTCAGCTGATACAGTGAAGGATGCCACGCGCCCGCACGCATAGCGGTGCGCTGTATTTTTCAGTCGTCAGCTGATCACTTTTCCACCGCGAAAAACTTAGCGAACTATTTTTTTCGTGAAACTGTTCAAGTCTACCATCACTTCGCCAAATTACAGGTTTCTTAGTATTATTTTACTCGGCGCATATTTTTCGGATTTTTCGGCGAGAAGCTGACGTACAACCCCCCACCATAAAATCAGCTGACTACTTTTTTTCGTTTTTTTAGACCGTCATAAACCTCCAAACAAAGTGTCAGCTTTCTTGATATTTGTTTTTTTTATTATAATTATACGTGTGTGGGTGGCTGCCGCGGCTACACCCACCGCAAATGCGCAAGCTGAGGATCACTTCGTTTACTAGCAATACTGAAAGAACCATACTGCAAAATATCAGCTTTCTTGATTTTGGTCATAAAAAATGGCAGCTGGCTCCCGGGCCATTATGAATATCATCAATTTAAAACGTGCCTTGATGGTCTCGAGCAGAAGCAAAACGAAAAATAATTGATTTGCTGAAAGTGAAAGGATACTAATATGAGGAAGTCATGAAGTTTGTAAAAATGAATACATATTATCACTTATATAATCATAATCGAGAAGATGTACAATTTATAGTCGTTATTAATTCGTTATTGAAAATCAACTAATCAACTGCGATATGATGTGATTCACCTTGAATATATTCCTAATTAACTAATAACAATATTTGGTGGGATATAGGTTAGAATTTATTACGCATATGACTGACTGTAACCTTTATATTCATACTAATGGTGCTTAATATTGCCAAAAGTGGTGCACCATTCTGATTCTCCGTTTGTATAGTATTTTTCACAGTAAATGGTATTGGCTTATTAACTGCAATAAACTACCCGATTTAATCCCATTGTGTAGAAAATCATCTGGCAAAAAATGCAAATGTGCTACAGGGTCGAACTTAAGAAATTTTAATTTTGCATAATGTAGGAGATATACAAGTAATTTATTTAAATGTTACAATTCTATTCTATATTTAGTTAAGTGTCGCTATCGCTATCCTCATCTAAATTAATTATAACTGGCGCAATTGATTTTACAGAAAGGTACGAGTTTTCAACATTTATAACATGACTAACAGAACTTTTCCAACTCTAGGTAGGAATGTCATCCATACAGTTCCTAATTAATTCTACCACACTACCACTTAAAGTCGGAGAAGTATTTTTTCCGCGCACGCTCGATTTAAGTTGGTGCCACATAAGCTCTATGGGATTGAACACACAGTAGTGGGGAGGTTGTCGTAACACTGTATGTCCCAATTCTTCTGCAATTGTATCACAAACATGCGTTTTTTTTTAAGAAAATGACTGCAGCACTTGTAAAAGTTCTTTTTTTGTATAATTTTCCTCAAAATATATGTCATTTGCAGCCATGAAGTTTTTAATCTCCAAATTCGTATTCTTTGAGCCAGGAATTTTTTGCAATTGTCGACTATGATAGCTTGCGTTGTCCATTACTATAACGCTGTTCGGAGGAATGTTGGGTAACAGACAATTTTTAAACCAATCTTCAAGAAGCTCTGCTGTCGTATCTTCGTGATAATCAACACAAGAGTCCTAAATATTTTTGGCAGAAAGCCACATAGCGTTTGGGATCCAACCATTTTCTGATCCTGCGTGTAATATTGTGATTCTCTTCCCTATATTTGATGGTGCTTTTGTTCTACACTTATCAGAGGAATCAGACCATCCTTTGGAAGGGGTGTAATGCGTGTCAAACCACGTCTCGTCGAGGTAGAGTACTGGCCGATTTTGAGACCGGTATTTTCTTATTGACATTATATATTCAGAACGCCAGTTTATTAAACGTGTGGATTCGTGGATTCCATTATTACTTGTCTCTTGTCAATTTTGCGATATTTAAAGCCCATTGCAGACAGAGCTCGCCAAAGAGTAGTGAGGCCACAGTTGATGTGAGTTTCGTCATTGATGAGCCGCTGTTTCAGACTTTTTATTGTAGGGACACGCTGTTTATCGTACATAGTGTAGATTTTTCGCCTTATCAAATTTTTTTCCGAGTCGTCTAGACTTTTGTGACACCGGAATCTTAACGCTTTTTTCTTGATTCCATGGAATTTTCAACAATTCGTCTAACTGAAGTAAGAGGCACCTTCGTCAAATTACTGGTTACTTTTGCTGCAGCACCCGCGTTATATCTTTTCTGAAGTAAGGAACTATACACATATTTTATAATGATTTTCGCGTCACAAGATAAGTGATTCTTCTTTAACAAACCACTGGAAGAAGCACTATTACTATTTATCCACGGACGCCACATACTGCCTATTCTGTACGTTGGGGTATAAAATCTTTGCTATTAATGTCTGTAATAACAAATAAATGTTATAAATTATTGCACGCCGTAACACAAGTGAACACTTCCAATGAAATACAAAGACTAAAATGAACAAGAAGTGTAAGCTGAAATCCTCTACAATCCCTCTCTGAGAAACAAAATTACCTGAATCCGGTCCTTTTACATTTATGATGTGCATCTCGAATTTTACAACTAAGGGTCTAATTGGTTTTATTATAATCCTTCAGTCAATACCATTCATTGTGAAAACTACTGTAATGTTTCGAATTGCCCAAAATCAGTAAGGCGGTGGTCGAGCAGAAAAATTCACGTGGGACCTTGCAACTAGGCGACTAGATTCTATGACAGGTTTGAGATAGTCCGGGCAGAGGACCAGAACAAGGCCTTGTATTGTGCGGTAGATATAAATCAGAATAGAGAATCAATATGTGACAATGGAAAGAATTTCTATTTTTGAAAGTGAGAAAATAAATAATTACTTTTATATTATATTCATCCGAGCAGGAAAAAACTATATTTTTTTGAATGCCCATGTTTACAGATCACAGAAACAAGTTCAGACAGACAACAGCATACTTGTAAAAACGAGAAAGTACAAACCAACCAATGATAAAAATTTATCTTGCCACTAATTACAACACATCTCGATGCGAGAAGCAGATTTTCGGAGCACATGGTGTCACATACCCTAAGACGATTTACATTATATGACGCAGTTCAAAAGAATACATAATTTCCAGTAACTTACTTGAAATTTTAAGGCATTATGTAAGTCTTCTCTCAATACTGGCAGCGTTGATTCCGAAAAAAAAACTTTACACAAAATATTTTTGATAATTGTCCCTACCTTATTTCTTTAAAATTATTTTCCATCTACAAGGCGTCAAGCAGAGCCACAATCCCTATTGAAATCAGCAGGATCGAAGACGACAGTTGTTTGTTCGACGAAGATCTGATTTTGCTCAAGTACGTGTTGACGCAAGGAGCCTCTTCAGAACCTGAAAAGGAAACAACCGTTAATAGGTTTTCAGCTGCATAAAAGTCTGGTAGAATATTCGACTGAAATGATGGGGGACTATCACTTCCAAAATCGAGGAAACTCTCAAAATTACCACTAGAAGTAACAGGTTAACGTGAAACCACAAAGATAATTCAATTAGGAACACTGAACATTTTCACGAAAATGAAAAAAATATGGTTTCCGGTAACATTATTTTCAGAAGGAATGAAGGAGAGTGAACGATGACAATTGAATTCTTTCTAGGCCTCAAAGCTCAAAGTGATTCATTTATTCATACCCAAAAAAGCTTCAGAGCCTTATTACACGAAATGAGTGAAGTTGAGTAGATGAATAGGTTTCAGTTGAATATTGAGAACTATAGGGGAAGTCCTTGACATATGCTTCGGGATTCCTTTGCGAAATGTCAACTACTCCAATTGATGGGGAGCAAAAAAAGGCCTTGGCGTGCAAAAAATAAAATATACCCTACAACTTTTGTGTCCACACTTGTTTCTTGTAAGTCTAACTGGTGGCGAATTACAGCGGACGAAACGTATACGCTTCTTCAGAAAATCGTCCAACTAAATCTTTTTACTCTAAATTTTGTGAAAATGAATTTGATAGTGTTATTGAGGTTAGCTATTTATTCAATTTGAATTATAAGGTAGTGCAAAAACTACCTGTAAAGTTTTTTGGTCCGATGTGGAATTCGTCTGTTACTACTACTTATTTTTTTCAGTTTATCGTTGGTAAATTAAGCGGAATAGGCAGTAGTAACAAAGTCCATATCCGACGGCAAAACTTTGCAGGTGTTCGTTGAACTCCCTTATATTGTGAATTATATAAATGGCTCACCCTAGTCTTTATATTCAGTTTCAATTTTCTTTTTCTTTCAGTTTGGTGTTATAGTGAATAGTCGTAATAGGCTTCGTGATGGCATTTTCCAGAGCAGATGTTTGATTCAAAAAAGATAATCAAGTTGTTGTGAGGGAGGCGTCAAAACTCTTCTGGAATCCAGTGTAGAATGGGGAAATCGTGAACACACGCTCATTCTGAGAGATTTATCCAGTAACTGTCCATACCGCATAAAAAATGAATTACTGCTGGAAGAGTGTATTCGGCGAAGAGTTTGAGGGTGAAAGAAGCACCCGAAAACATCTAATTTGTACACGTATTTAGTGGTTGTGACATGACGTCATCCCTCTACAACCAAGCGAAAACCTAAATTTTTCAGCTTGTTCAAATAAACAAAGGACTGAACATTAAAACTAGCCTCTTCACAGATCCGAATGCCAAAGTACCAGACCTCGAAGACGCTTGGAAGATCTCCGGTACCAACGGTTTTCCAAATTATTAATGAAGAACGAATTCAACCTGGCTTCTTCACCTCCAACGAAGGTCGCGGCATGGTACCAAATGTTCATGACAACTCCCGACCCCTTATTGAACATCATTTTTTGCAATTGTAAGAAGGAATGTGATGCTGCATGAAAGGTGTGCTGAAGTGCTCCGTTGTGTGCGGATTCTGCAAACGGCGAATCCTACGAGAATGTACCAGAAGCTGTCCTCGACAACGACAATAAAGATGACGACATACCACCTGCCGTAGTACAGATTCATACGGCAGACAACAACAATGACATGACTATGACATTGACGACGATGACGAAGACACCATCAATCGACCCGGACTTTCGAGAAGAAGAAATGAACGAATCAAACTCGGACAAGAACATCCATAGATCAGGCCCACAATTGAAAACAACGCGCTGTTAGCTCTACTTCTTGTTGGTATGATAATGATTCAGCTTTGAATTCACACAAAGTAATAATAAGGTAATGAATAGCTACAATTCATTTCTCAAAATGGGAAAAAACTACTCTGACGATTTTTTTGGAAAAATATTCACATTTCGTTCCACGTAATTTGCCACCCTTTAGGCTTACGAATAAAAGTAAATATACAAAAATTGTTGGGAATTTTGTCATCTTCGAATTTGAATCAGACATTTTTGTCGTGCGATGAACCGTTGAAGATTTACATCAGAAAAACCAACTCTTCGTAGCTTCAATCCAAGATGGGTCGAAAACTTGGATTTTCGATTTGGGTCCCTAACCTAAAAATATATCGCAAAATCAGAATTACTCCATCTGTTGCACGACAAAAACCTCTATTGACTGGTATAAATGGGGAGAACCTTTCTTCGGAGAGAAGTACTTCAAGCATAGATATATATCAGCACTCGTATCAGCATCAATGTATGCCAATTATTGGTGGTCAGATTATCTTTATTCTAACAATACATTTTTGGATTATGCCGGTGCAAGAGTTTCGAATTTTATGGCTCTGATATTAGACGATCACATCGAATTTTTGGTATACCCATGAATGCTAAATAATAATAATAATAATGCTTTTATTGGATAGGTAATAGTAACAAAGTGATAATGAACACATCCAAGAGTAGCACCTATTCAATGGCAGAGTTCAAAATGCTGGTTCTAGGAACGAGATTTTGCTCTTCCACTCAACCAAGAAATCACGATGATCTGAAAATATATTGAAAGGCCTTCAGTCCGCTGGCAAAGACCAGAATGAGTTCAGCATGTATGCCCTCGAAGAAATAGGTGAATATGCATATTCTACACAATAAAAAAGGAAAAATATTTGGTAACCATGAAACATGAGTTAATTAACTGAATGAATTGGCCGATACTTCATCAAAATCTATGATAACATGATTAACAATGTATGCCTGCCTTTCAACATTAGCCGCGTGTTCAGTATTGTCGTTAGACTGATCATACAGACTGGAGTGTTCGAATCTCAAATCTGGAAATAGGGGAGAAGTTCCATTCAACGAGATAAACCCTGGATAACTTGATGAGAATCCGTCTGCTCCGAGGTCTCAGGTCCGAATACAATTTTCTAACATGTTTCGATGAATATTTCCCTCATATATAAAATGTCCCATAAGAGCAATGCAATTATCGAAAACTTACAGCGGTAATTGCATTGTATCAAGTCACCATGAAAACACATTTGAAACCGTATCGCTAGACGTCAGTACACAACACAAATAAATGTCAGATAGACTTCAAAGTAAGAAAAACATTTCGCGTTTTGGTGAGTGCTCCTTACAATCTATAGAGGAAAGTATAAATGAACAAAAAATAACATTTCCTCGAGAATTTCTTTATTCGTGAAATATTCCAATGAATTAGATTCGTGCATAAAAATGACCAGATAATTTTGCATTCAAGCGTGATATCTTATACAAATTGCATTCGGTTATTTTCATATTTTGTGAAAGAGCCCTCGTCCTTCGGACTCGGGCGTTTTCGCCAAAATATGAAAATAAACTTGCCATTTTTAGATATCACGCTTTCTTGCAAAATTATCGGTAATTTTTATGCACTCGTGCAATTATAACCGATAATTGAATATAGCCGTTCAATACATGATTCGTTTTATTCCGAATCTCACCGCTATAATGTTTATGAGTGAACTACTCGACGGCAAACGACAATTCTTTCAAGGTTATGTTCAAATGATGAAGAGCAACCTATGCCACTATTATCTCTATACAATATTCAGTGAGTAGTGCAAGAGTAATGAATGGCATACAAATTGATTATGGAAAAATCAATTTCAATTGAAGGTTGTTTGAATTATTAGGGCCCAATTCAACGATAGTTTTTTTTGTGACTGCGACATTCCATCAAATATTGATCGTATTCCGCTAGTTAGTTCAAAGACATATGATTTGGCAATTCGTTTGATATGTATGCTTGGTATTCATTCGACTATAACTGTTTTTTGGCTGCGGGATGACAACCGATGATTTTCATTTTTTCCCTTAATTTCATTCAGTTCAAACTATGGCAGTTTGATATTTTGAAATTTTTCTCTTACCTAAAAAAATACTCACAATACAAAGCACTGTTTATACATTAGTACTGTGAATATCAGCTGGGACTTGCGTGTCTTCCTAGTGATCATCTATCAGAATTCAGTTTTATTCAGAGAACATCAAATGAGTATGACACGCTGCTTGATGTTTGAATGCACAGTACAAGGAATGATACTGTTGCAGGGGTACAATAAATTATACCATTGCACCCAAATGGATAGTGAAATTTTTGATTAGCTGAAATAATACATAATAAATTTCGAAGATCGACCGCTATCCACTTTCAAAAAAAAATCAAGATCATTTTGACTGAATTCTGACTATTTCATAAGTGTTGCAGACCACAGCCGCAACAAGAAATAAATTTTGGAGAAGGTCAGACTGAAACTTGTTCAGTTGTCATTGATGTTAAGTCACTGACAGGAACCTCTTTGGCTATTGGGATTTAGAATTAGGATCGCTGCGCCAGAGTCAAGAACATTCCAACTAATCTACACCACTTTGACAACTATTACTAATTCATGTTAGGGCTTTTACGTTGTTCGAAAATTTCAAACGTGAAATTTCGTGAGTAACTATTACAGATTTTCCACTTTTTATGAGGACGTTAACCATGAATAGTGCGTGATAAACATCAGTAATAATTTTGATCATATTCCAAAATCCCACTGGCCATGATGAAGATGAAGTTGTGATAATAGAGACACTACAGAGTGAGGAATCACCAAAATCGTTCATTTTGGAAAAACCCTGTTCATTTTGTGGAAATCGCCAAAAATGGGTTACTTTATATCGAAAACTTTTCAATATTCATTCATTATCAATGTCAATGTACGACTCTTCAGTTGTGTTCGACAATTTTTTTGTATCGCTTCATAGTTTGTGACAGGTACATGAATTGCGGGGTTGAAAATACAAAGTAATAAAATTTTTCCCAACTGGAATCTTATCTCTGTTCTCTTTTTGGTTCGAAGGGATCGCCAAATTCCCGATGACTCTAAACTGTATCTACTGAGCTAGCTGCAAGTACCAATAGCTACTCCTTGAAAGCTTCGTTTTCCACTACCTATAACATAAAGACCCGGAGTGCCCTAGAGATATATAAATAGAGAAATCATCTACTGTGGAGGCAAGGATAAAAGTTATGAAGTCGAGCAGCTTATTTCGAATCATAAAATGAATTAAACTAATGGGAAACTTCAACCGCGTGGCATATATGAACATTATTCCGGAATAAGGTCTCCATTCACGCGAGTCGTAATAGAGAGATAACGATGCTATTTCGAGCTATTATTTTAATGCCGATAAAAAATATATTTTGTACTGTATCATTCATGGCGTTGGCAGGAGGATGGTTTCAGTGATATGAGGATAGGAACTAGTGAAGTAAAAAAACTGTTACACAATAGATTGCCTAAAATAGTATATTATGCAATGATCGTGTAATAACCATTACATGAGAGTTGCATACGCTGTTTTATCTACACCCAATAAATAATGAACTACTATAAATATTATATTATCAGGTATTTATATTGAACACAATAATAGTAGGTAATCAATCGTATTTCTTTGAAAAAATCTACAAAATTATAGCTAATGGTATAACAACGGAAAAAACATCAATGAGCAATGAAAAGAAAAAAATTGAAAAGAATCTCTGCCGAAGTCAGGAATTGAACCCGGACATTTCTCATCACTGCCGGCGCGATTGACCACTCGCCCACGACAGCTGATTCGATTTAGTCGAAAATAAAAACATATATGTTGCATTTGTCAAATGGAAAAAATAATCCCTTCGATTGTATTTTTTCCTTGTCTAAGACATCTGTGGAGGAGTCGCTGGTAATTCTTCTATATCACTGCTATAAGACATTTTCATAAGATTATCGAAAATTGACTAAATTCTTAAAAAATTCAATACCTACTGATTTCGATTTGACAAACGTCAAAATGCAAAGCTTGCACATCATCCTCGATTTAAAAATAATGGGTTTCTATTGGTTAAAATCTGTATCGTAATGGATATCATTATAAAACGAGTTATGAGCATATAAGTGTATTATAATAGTACGGGGGTAGATAAATATATTTTTTATTTGATTTCACAAAGAATTCGAAACGGAAATTCGCTGAATTTAGTTTCTTGGCCATTGAATGTGGTCATGGGACCAATTTCATCAGGTCAAATGTTACATATCCCATCGTTAAAACAAAACAACGGGAGCGGCTGCCATTGAGAATATGCGTGTATTCTAAATGAGCCTTTACCTAACAGCGGTCGAATACGTGATACGTGGTAAAAAATAGTGGGAGTGGGAAATGTCTAAATACATGACTAGTATGAAAAAGATTCATTTTATGCAGAGACAAGGAAGGGGAGACACACAAGCGCGTACAATAATTTTGACCCCCACTTTGACCAGAATCATAGGCTAGAGGGCGCAACTTGAATTGGGCGGGAAATTTGTATTACCTCTATATTTAGTTTTCAATAATTAAATTCTCAAATTGTATTCGAAATTGGTATGTCACAACAAATGAACATATTTTGGCACACAAAATGTTTTTATTTCATATTCATCAATTTGTTAAAATAGAATAATAGAAGTACTTGGGATTGCCTCTGCCTGCATTACAGATATGCTAGCAACTACTTCCATCTCCATGTCAGGCGCACTACCCTCGGCTTGAACCTTTATCCGCAACAATTCTGGAGCTGTTGAATCTGTAAACAAATACATTTATTACAAGGATTGAAATTATTCAAATAAAAGCACAATAACTTATTTACATGAGGAGCCACTTGCAGAATCTGCATCCTGTGATCTTACAGGAAACAAAGTAGGTAATGCATCTCTACTAAGGCGACTATAGTGATATTCATAACTATCATCGAGAAAGTGTCTATTGCAGATTCGATAATTGGGAAAAGTTTCATCTGTGACTTCGAACCCTAACTGCTGTTGCCAAGCCGTAGTCTGAAAACCGACATGTTATTAGAATGTACAGGAAATGCAAGACTTTGTGCGCTGCCTTACTTTTCACGGTTTTTTGGGAAATAGTGCATGCCTTCCACTTCATCTTCGTGGTAGCCACACAGGTTCTTCATGGATGAGGTGTCATTACTAAATGGAACCTGCCTCAGGAACTTTAAGTACACCACCAAAAACACTCAAATTCAGCCTATTGATCAGAGTCAGAGTTTGTCTCTGTATTGATTCTCGAAAAACGTTTTCGACGAGGTTCGAAGTTATGTTTTCAAAATGACATAATACATGACATTTGACAAAGTCATTTTATTCTGTGGTGATGAGTTAAGGTGAGTTCCCAATGCATCGTTTTTTTATTTTTTGCGTCGCGCGTCACGAATTCTGAATGGTGACGCTGGATTGCAATATCATTTGGCGGGATAAAGATGGAATATTTCAACTTTCTGTCATCACTGCAGATATCGAATGGCTGTGAATGATGTTTGAGACGTATGTTATGGATTATCAACATGTGTGACGCGAAAAGCAAAAACGCTGCATCGGGAACTCACCTTAAGAGCACAGAAAAAATGAGCACAACGGTAGTGCCGCGTAGCAAACGATTCCGCAGAGTTTAAGATAGAGATAGTCTTATTTGTTGATTCAACGATAGAATGAGATAGAACTTTGGTGCCAAATTTTGCTATTCAACTTCAGTGTCTCCCCTTCTCTTGTCTCTGATTTTATGTAAAATCCTCGATTGTTGCGGGACGAGCATTGTCAATGCGATGTCATACATTATCAAGAGAAGGAATGAAAGTGTTAAATTGACAGATTAACAAGTCAAATCTTTCAGAATTCTGAATTCAACAGTTGAATTTCGGTAGGACATTCGATCATACGCAATAAGCACGTTAAGGTTGGAACAGTTTTGGTGGAAGCTTGACATGACCATAAAGAAGGAAGATTAGACACATCGAGTTCATTTTTCAGTTGAGCATTTGTTGGTCCACTCATATTTTTGTTGTTGATAATAATTACAAGCGAGACGAAGCGCCAACACATGTACGTGAATACCTCAATACCATGTTTCCCAGCAGCTGAATTGATAGACGAGGATTTCAAGAGTGGCCAGCGAGATCTCCTGATCTCACCCCATTACATTTTTTTGTGTGGATACATTGAGTCAAAAGTTTACTCCAACAGACCTGGTACTATTGATGAATCAAATGGAAGAATTAGGACCGAAATTACTTTCACCAACGGTGATAACCTTTCTAAGGATTTCCAAGAGTTTTAACATCGCCTTGCATTCAGTCAAGAGGTAAATGGATTGCATTTCGATCAGTTCATCTAATAGATTTTCGTGAATTGAGTCCTGTTATCATTTTTATGAATTACAATATATTGACTGATATGTCTTTCATTTCTCGAAAATACGGTTACGTAACATACAAAATATATGAAATTCACACAGATGCGTTATTTTGAATGGTATTACCAAGATAGGGTATCGCCATTTGAAAGAATTTTGAATAACGTCTCAACTCGAACAGTGACATTAACATCAAAACAATGAGTAGAACAACAAATGCGCAACCGAAAAAGAAACGAGCATTTTACCGATTTTTTCCTCAACTTTACGTGCCGCTGTACTATAGAAATTGGTGAAGTTGCTGGGCAGAAATCAAAAAAGTTGTTGTAATAACATTTTTCACTGAAATTTCGTGTTTAAAAATGACAAATGAAAAAGTGTGTTTCACATAATGTGATTCTTGATCTTTACGTATTATGGTAGAGAATGCATATTTTCTGGTACATTTTTCTGAGTATCGAAAACCGAGCTTCACCAATTCGAAACCAGAACAAAATCCAGTGAAACCTTGTCCTCGAACCGTTGAGAGAAAATTCTATTGGTATACGGATCATCCATGATTTTCAACAATTATTCCACAGTTTTGCTCTACCCCCAGAATGGGCAAGTCGGTAAATTAGTATTTTTTATATTGTTTATATTTTCATTCCGAAATACATCTGAATATATATATCTTTGGATTGTGTTGTAATGACAGTTGAAAATGAAACATCATAACTGTTTAGCTCTTAAATTATCAGTTCACTATGAAAACGGTCCATTATCTGTCTTCAAAGGTGTCGAATCAATTCTCACTGTGTGGTCCCTCAAATCGAACTTGTCTTCCGATTCAGAGTCTGAAGTTACCCCGTCCAGCAAATCATAGTGTTTGTGTTGTTTAAACTTCACTTTCCGTTTGTGATTTTTTCTCCACGCACAAATTCCTACATATGCGAACCTGATACCGAATCCTGCAATAGTTAAAATCAAACCTATCAATACAGCATAAAGAAAAGTATCCATCATATTCCACTCTGTTGGATTAGGGTTCTGAATGATGGGAATCAGAGTGGGTCCAAAGATAACTCTCTCCGTTCCATCTGAAGCAAGATCTTTGAAGGCACTCTCGAGACTTCGATTCAAGTCAAGGGTGAGCTCATGAAACACTGTTTTTCCCAGCCAATCAGCTAACTGATATTTGCCCATTTGCCTGAGACGGTGCTCTAGAACTTCATGACTTTCACCTTTTCCTTCACCAGGCTCAGAATTCCAGTGATGTAGCTGTTGAATGCACGACAATTCTTTGGGAATTTTACGTTCTGCTTGGTCTAATGAATTCGGCTGTTCGTACGATTTGAAATGAGCAGCTGCGATTAGTCTTCTGCATTCTTCGCTGGTCAAATGATCAGCTAGATACTGTAGTTCTGCAGAATTCAAGTCGATCGTGGCGTTCAACTTTTGGATAATGCTCAATGTGATTAGGACGATTACAAATGGTTCAATCATCAGTAAAAAAGTAGGGTTAGAAGTGTGAACTGATTGACATATGGATGTCAGTTGGTATATTGTTAATAGATTGAGTAGCCATCCATACAGAAATATCATTACAAGGGATGGATACTACGGATAGATGGCGTTGGTGAGTTCATTTCCTTCACCATTTTTCTTACATTTGAGGATGAGGATGTTGGAGCTTGAATAGCACATTTCTTTGTTCACTTATATATAATGCCGGATGATGGGATTCAATTCAGAAATAGGAGTGGACTATTTCGGAGAGCTCAAACTTTAATTTATTCTTCGAAGTTCTAGTGGGCTATTTCGATGCTTCATTTGCTTTTCTTCCAACATTTCAGGAAATGAAAATCGAATGTCGTATGCTGTCAAGTAAATGGAAATATCGACAATATAAAAACGTTTCAAATATTTTTTACATAGACTGTCACACTATGAAAAATGATCACATTGAGGAATTGGGTGCATACTCTTCTACAGATTCAACTTGAACAGGACTGGTGAGACAGCTCCATTAACTCCGTAATGCTTTTCGGTTGAAACTATGGGAACCTCTCGAAAAAATGTTGATATTCGTGAAAAGGAAAGTTTAATCAATCGAATCAAAGGAAATTTGATGATGGTTTCGCTCTTACGGATGCTAATCGGTTAATCAAAAAACATGTTGAACGAAGATATGAACAGATATATATATATATATATATATATATATATATATATATATATATATATAAAGATATGGATAATCTAAACGTCATACATACCTACTTGCTACATTTAGATAAAAAAAACACATTTCAAAATGATTAGAGAAAAAATATGTACAATTTAATGATTTGACCCCAAATAATAATAATAATAATAATAATAATAATATTATTTATTGCCATAAAATCAACATACAGAACATAGCAACGTCAAATAATTAAAATACAGGTACAGACAGACACAAATAATATGCACAGCAATTTTAGTACAATCTCAAACACTTTTCATACATACACATACATTTTAACAATGTTGAGAAAACATAAATTTTACCAATCATTAAAATTATAATAAACTTTTTGTTTCAGATATGATATGACTGAAAGTTTGAACTTTTTCGTTTCTGCTATTTTTCTGATTTCTCTGGGAAGAGACTGGTAGGCTTTAATTTCTTACTGTAGATAAACTAGTTTCTAATACTCAAATCAATATAAATCAAATCAGTGTCAGTCTATATTTATATTATTGATTTCAACCTGAAAAACATTTACCTTTATATATATATATATATATATATTTAAGTTTTTACTTTATTTACCATTATGATGGAAAAACAACGTTTCAGCAGCTTCAATTCTATATAATCTCAACATTTCGTAAGTAGAACCACTGTATTCCGCATTTTGTATCTGAAATCTTACTTCATCATAGCGTTCCCGAAGAAGAACTAAATAAAGTTCGAAAGCTTGAGCAGAAATGAAGAGTGTACCTAGTACCTATTAACTCAGACTGCAATACCCATTATCTATACATACATATATTTATATATTTATTTATTTATTTATTTATTTATACAGAAGGAATACAAACGGGACTGACCCAAAACAGTATTCACAGATATGTTATTTCACAATATTATAATCTATATCTATGTATGATTTGTAACAATGTTACGAAATTGAGTGCATGGAGTGAATACGAACAATATAAAAAAAAATTGAAAATGCATCTAAGGAATAATTACACATACATACATGCATACACAAATTATGAGTATACACACAAATACCAATCAAATCTGAGTAGCAAGAAAATGTTTTTTCAAGGTGTAGGAAAACTTCGAGAATGAGAAAGAGAAAATATCAATAGAGATGGAATTTGACAGCGTATTGTATGATATGTTGCACCTATGAATGGGAGAGTTCAAAAAATAGTATGTTTGTGATTGTTCATAAGGGAATGGATGCTGATGCCTAGTAATATACATAGGAGTATTAAGGTAAATGTTACTAAGGATAGCAGGCGAATCAACTAAATTATTTATGACTTTGAAGAGGAACTTCACATCTGTAATTTCCCTTCTATTCGCTAGTGTTAATATGTTTAGTTCATTTCGAACGTAGATACCGTTATTGGGGTGTAGTGAAAAACATTTTTTATTGATATAGTCTATGAAGATATTCTGTACCTTCTCAAGTTGGTTTATATAAATGTCGTACCTAGGGTTCCATATTACCGAGCCATAACTCAAAACACTATTGACATATGACATATAGAGAGTACGGAGAGTCTGTACGTTCTTGAACTCCCGACAAGTTCTCATTATGAAACCTAACATTTTATGAGCCTTTTTAGAAACGTAGAAAATATGTCTATCGAAAAGCATTTTAGAATCAAATATTATACCTAAGTCCTTTATTTCTGTGACAGTTTGTAAGGGATGAGAAGATATTTTATATGAGTGATTTAGACCGCTTTTCCCGCGTCCAAATAAGATGTGGTAACACTTTTCGAAGTTCAGATACAGACTATTCATCTCACAGTAATCATGAAAGGTATTGATATCCTGCTGTATTAGAGTAATGTCGTTAACACCAGAAATAGAATGGTATATTTTTAGATCATCTGCATACATTAGAAAATTGGCGAATCGAAAGCATTGGGATATATCATTGATATAAATATCAAATAAGAGTGGCCCTAGATGAGATCCTTGAGGCACTCCGGATAATTAACCGATATTCCGATCTGTGGTTACCGACTGTTACAGCTTGACAACGATCAGTCACATAAGATTCAAGCCAGTTCAGCAGATTGCCATTCACCCCGACTCCAGCGAGCTTCTGCAGCATAACTGAGTGATCGATCTTGTCAAAAGCCTTGCTGAAGTCGGTGTAAATAGCGTCAACTTGGTGTTTGTCATTGAGGCTGTGAAGGATATACTCAGTGTAGGAGAATAAGTTTGAGTCAACTGATCGTTTCTTCATGAAGCCATGTTGTTCAATATTAATTATGTTTTTGACGTCGAAGAACAGGTTATCAAATATAATGGATTCGAAAGTTTTTGCTATGATTGACAATTTTGAAATTGGTCTATAGTTTTTAACAAGTTGTTTGTTGCCCGATTTTAGGATTGGGATTATATGAGCTTTTTTCCATACTGAAGGGAATACGCCCTCTTTGAGGGATTTATTAAAAAATATGTAAAGTGGTAATGCAATAAATTCAGCACTGTTCTTGAGGAATGTTGTTGGAAGTTCATCAGGTCCTGCACCTTTATTTGGGAGATTTTGAAGTTTTTGAAGAATAGATTGAAAGGGGATGTTATAGGAAGAAATGTTGATATGTGATTCTTGATGTGTTGCGTTATGAGCTGGAATAATTCTTCTCGGATTGAAAACCGAGAAGAAATATTCTGAGAAAGTTTTGCAAATTCCATTAGGGCTTGTAATTATCCTATCATCAACTCTTAGAGTATTAATTGAGGCGGTACTGTTTTTTTTTTGATTTCACAAATTGCCATAGATGTTTTGGGTTCGAGTTAATACTGGATTCACAATCTTTGATGTAGTTTTTGTAATCTTCTGCAATTAAGAATTTTGAACGACCACGCAGTAGTTTAAATGTCAAGTAGTCAATTGGATTATTGTGTCTTTTCCATAATCCATGAAATTTTCTCTTTTCTTTGATGACTTTGATTGTACTATATGAATACCATGAAGGGTATCGCTTGTGAAAATTTGGTTTTCTTGGCACAACAGATTCGATTATTGAGTAGATGATTTCATAAAACACAACAGTTGATTGTTCACTATTCAATTTATGTAACAAATTATTTCAATTGACTTTAGATAATTCTAAATTTAATAGTTGATAATCAACTTTGCAAAAATTGTACAGGTTATGTTTGTTGTTGTTATAGGCTAATGAATTTTTCTGGATATTAACAGAAAATTCTAAAGAGTTATGGTTTTTGTCTTCTGGAACCAAGGGTGAGGTGCTCAAGTGCACTTCTTGTATACTGAATGTATTATTGAGTATCAGATCAATTGTGTTGCCAGAAGAATTGGTAAAGTAATTGTATTGCGATAGCTCGTTGAAAGAGACAGTGTCTATCAGTAAGTTCGAAAATTGATCAAAAAAGTTATGAGGCTTACATATATTATTGATACGGTCTTGCAACCATTTTATGTTTGGAGAATTTAAATCTCCGCAGATCACAAAATTGTCTTCGGGATTAGATTAGATTAGAATTATGTCACACAGTTTCTTGCAAAAAGTCACCTGGGGGTATGTAAACACACCCTATGTGCGTTTTGTAGTTGTTGTTTGACGTAATGGT